>CM040121.1:45853656-46590269 GCA_022559845.1 Amorphophallus konjac
AAATCAAATGACGCATCCCCTCATGCCGTTAATTCTTAGAAAATTCATAAAAATAGAGAAAAATACCCAGTAAATCCATAAGAATAGGAAAAAATAAGAAAAAAAGAGAAAAAAGAGGAAAACCCAAGAAAAATATGAAAAATCACTCAAACAAAATCAATTTGAGAGTCAAATTGGGACATTACGAGGTAATGTGAGATATGCTCACAGTAATGTCAATTTTAGCGTGTCTACAGCTGCCCCGCCTTGGCGTCTACTTTGCAAGGGAGCAGAGCAAACTGAAAAGTAGATGTCAAGGTATGATGAGACACGCGATCAACATCACCTGATGAGAATTAAATCAAAAGCTCGAGATGAAGTAATCTCTGGAAATTCAATGAAATCAAGGATGTTTGGATAAAAGAGGGAGCAAATGCGTACGCAGGCACGAGAGAGATAAAAGAAGATGATCAACTTCCAGCGCGGTGGAAGTACCCCAGGTCACAAACCTGTAGGTTTCACCATTGGGGAGCGGTTACCAGCCAATGTGGACGTGCTACAACCAAGGTGGATCAAAGGAAAAGGATTGAAATAAGAGGATAAAAATCCAAATAAAGAGCTTTCGAGAAAATGACGCAAAACAGCGACAAGTCCAATTGAAGATTCAATTCAGCAATGAATATCTCATATTTGGAAAGATTAAGATTAATTTGACTCTCCAAGTCAGCTTATCAGAATGATTTTCCAATGTTGATTCAAAGCCCTACATGAATGCATGTTGGGTTTAAAGGAAAAATTAAAATATAAAGTAATCAATGATAATATTGCTAAGCTGTCCAGACTGAGTCAAGAAACTGATTTCGCGAGCTGATACTAAGCCGAGGCCCGTTTATCCGCGCATCATCTCGTGAAAGGAAACCATCGTCCCCAGTCTTGGACGGCTCAACGGCCTATCCGTATGACTAAGACGCCTCTGGAATCGTCATCATTTTTGATGAAGGAGAACTCAGATTTCAGATTTATCAAAGCCACAAGGTCCTTGATATAATCTAATAGCGTATGTAACATATAGTAGAATGCATACAGGAAGATGGTGATAGCAATCAATATGGTGGGGAACGGAGATGATGTGCAAACACCGTGGGACTTTGATGATGATGCCCAGACGGTGGGACTAAGAGCTTCTTATCCTGCGCTCAAAATTTCATTAGCTAAGATATCAAGAAAGATATCAAGCAATGAATAAGGCATGAATCAAAGCATCAATAGCATGTATGTATCATATCATGAATAGCATTCAAGCATGTACAACGTGAAAGGTATGAATAATATTTAACATAGATAGCATCATTAAAGCATAGATAGTATAGCATCATCGTTTGTTGTTTGTCACGGGGATGACAACTTGGCTAGTCAAGATTTGGAGTTGAATGATCAAGATCTGATAATGCCCATCGGCGGAGTGATCAGCAGAAGTTGATTAAAAAGATTTGGAGATGAATAATCAGAGTAATGCCTAGCAAATCATGAAGATGTGATCATGGGGAGAATCAAAAGGTAGATATCAACGAATAGAGAGGACTCATCCCGTGCTCTTGGTCCTGTGAGAGATGTTATACCTGCAAAAGCACAATCGCAAAATACAATGTATATTTTTTTGGATTTTGAAATATGTAAATTTTATGAGTTTTGAAAATATTTGAATTTTTATTATGGATTTTGAAAATATTCAATTTTTTTGGCTTTTTGCTTAGGAAATATTCAACTTTTTTTGGATTTTTCACAAGAAATATTCAACTTTTTCTTCTTTTTTTTTATTTTTAGATTTTGGTTTAGACATTACTAAAGCAGCATCAAAGGATGTTTAAACCACTAGCTAAGGGTCCTTGTTCCTTCTCTTTTCGCTAAAAACTGCCCAAAGCCAAGCGTGCATTTAAAGGTGGCGCCCTATGACCGACCGTCCATGTATAACGGTGCCCCTACCAAGGCCATACCCGAGAAACACTCGGTCTTGGAGAGAGGAGAGAAGAATAATAGGAGGTAAGCCTGATATAAGTTAAGAAGATATCGGGTATTGACTTCCGTCCATAGCACAACCCCTAGAGATTCGGTCTGTTGCGCCGAGGCTTTGTGTCATATCATCGAACCTTAAATTCTCTTTTAGGCACGCATACGACCGGGCTCATAACATCCCGCGAGGAAACTTTACTGCCCTCTTGCCATGCCAAATTCATCAAATTTTTCTTTTGATTTCACCTTCTTTTTTCCTTTTTTTTCATGATCTTCATTTTCCTTTTTTATGTCATTCAGACTTGAAAAGTACTGCAATTGAAACATGATATTTGAGAATAAGGTCATAATAGACTATCCCTATTTGAGACTTCCTCTTGTCGGGGTGTGCTTAGGTTGGTTGTTTTACCCAGAATATCTCTATTTCTCATATTTCAGCCGAGTTTAAGAAGAGAAAAAGACCTCATGCCCTCAAGCATGGCCCTAGTAGCAACGGTGTTTTACTAAGGGAGACGGCTAAGGATGCCGTGAAGTGTGTGGAATGCCCAACTAAGGGTTACCCTTAATGAGCGGGGAGAGAATGTCGAACTCCCAGCGCGGGGTTCTTATTACCGAAGTGCTGCAGAAGCAAGCCTAAAGACCTTTTTCGACTTGTGGATTAACAAAACTTAAAGTAAAGGTTTAAAATTCCACTCCTAATCAAGTTAAGAAGCACTTTCTTTTGAAAACTGTGGGTGAATAAGGTGATAAAAATGCACCAAAATGCACACGTACACATTACCTTGCGACCTTTGTTGAAGCAGCTGCCAGCGGCGATGTTGATAAAACATGGGATTTGTTGTCCTTATTTGGCAGATAAGGAATGATAGCAAAGTTTTGAAAGTGGCTTAACAAGAAGGAGTGGTGTTTAAACCAAACTCAGACGAATAAGGAGAAAAGGAAGAGAGGCGAGGGCTAGAACTCCCTCACTAAGGTGCGGAGACCCTGATACATGAAAGGTTTACAAAAGGAACTGGGAATTAAGAGGAGGGGTGAGGACTAAAGCCTCGGAAGCAGTGGGAGAACGGGCAGATGCCCAAAGCAGTGGATGTGGAAGAAGTCGGGTCGGACCCGTAATCATAAGGAATTAGAAGAAGAAATTGATAGATGGAAAGGGGTAGACCCGGAGGGTCCGGAGGCGGAGGAGGAGAATGCCGAGGGACACGATGCCCTGGGAAGAAATATGGAAAAAGATTATGGAAGAGGAAGAAGAGGATAAAGGACGTGATGTCCCGGAGAAGCAGGGGGATGAATTAGAGGAAAGATGGAGGGTCCGGAGGTTCCGAAGGAATGGAATCAGAAGGGTCGGGATGCCCCGGAAGAAGATAGAGAGAGTAAGATGGAGAATCTGGAGGTTCCGGTGGAGGAAGATAGAAAAGGGTGCGATGCCCTGGGAGGAAATCCGGAGATTCCGGAGGAGGAAGCTAGAAAAGGGCGCGATGCCCTGGGAGGAAGGAAAGAGAGTCCGGAGGTTTCGGACGAGTGGAATCAGAAAGGGCGTGACGCCCAAGAAAAATCAGTGAGATGCCCGGATGTAACACCCGAATCCGTTCGAAACTTAAAAATAACTAAGCACTTTACTTCTGAAACCCATACAGATTACAGATTCTCTAAATCAAACCCCAATGCTTTGAACTGTATAGAAAATACGGGTTTAACGGATGTTAGTATACAAATTCAATAGACATCTTCTTTATTAATACGTAACTTCTCATAGGAATGTCAGAATAAGTCAATATTGGACTCGTTGGAAAGATAACTGAAAAATCTACAAGTTTCATGTTGAACACTTTTTTAAATTTTGATGTTTGGAAGGACAAAAATGAGATAGAGTGAGCTAGTTCTTAAAAATCATATTATTAAGAGTTTTTTTTAAACAAAAAAAAAAATAAAAAAATCCTAAAATATCTACCCCCCACCCCCCCCACATGGCTCCCTCCCTCACTCCCCACCTTCCCCACTTCCCACCTCCCCCACTCCCCTCTTCCCCCTCTTACCACCTCCCCCTCCCTCTTATCTCCTCTCCCCTCCCCCCCTATATAAAGCCCCCCTCTCCCCCTCTCTTTCCCATATATCCACCCCCCTCTCCCCCTCCAACTCTCTCTCTCTCTCTCTCTCTCCACCCCATCTCTCTCTCTCTCTTTCTATTTTTATTTTCTCTTTTTTACTCTCTATTATCTCTTTACTCTCTCTAATCTCTCTCCACTTTCTCTCTCTACTCTTTTTTACTTTCTCTCTCTAAATTTTCTCTCTAAATTCTCTCTCTACTTTTTCTCTTTAAATATCTCTCTATACTTCTTTCTCTACTCTCTCTTCACTTTCTCTCTCTATCTTCTCTATCTACTTTCTCTATCTACTTTCTCTCTCTAATTTTCTCTTTTATATCTCTTCTACCTTCCTTCTCTACTCTGTCTTTACTTTCTCTCTCTATTTCCTCTCTCTCTACTTTCTCTCTCTACTTTCTCTCTCTAAATTCTCTCTCTACTTTCTCTCTCTACTTTTTCTCTTTACTTCCCACTCTCATTCTCTTATTAATAAATGGAGAATAGAAGATAATACAGCATCAGAATAATATAAATAATTAATAAACACTTGGACGGAGGATTTGAAGCTATTTTGGACAATTTCACCCTTCTTTACGCATCTCGGACTGGGAAATTATATTTTCTTAGGCAATGACTTTTACGGGAGCTCTGGTGCAATACTAAAATCTATTCGGAAGTCCGTTCTAAAGGTAGGCATGATAAACCGAGTGCATGTTATTTGTTATTTACATTTATTTGATTTGATTTTATTTGAAATGTGATTTAAGTCATTGATTTATTTAACCTAATGATATATTTTTAGAATCAGTTATTTATTTAGGTACCATTCTGTAAAAGTATTATTTTTCTCTATAATCTCTCTCTAATTTCTCTCTAAGTTCTCTCTAATCTCTTTTTACTTTCTCCCTCTACTTTCTCTCTCTACTCTCCCTCTACTCTCTCTCTACTCTAATCTCTTCGAATGTTATATATATTTAGTTAATAATATTAAAATACGATCCATTTATTTTGTAAAGTTCAATGACAAGTTTTAAGTATTGAGACGACTATGTAATAAGCATTATAATAAGAATAAAAATTGGATTAAGCATATGGACTGTGTCATTTTAAGGAGGTGTGGGGCGACAAACCGTAGTTAGCTTCCGCTACGGGATTAGGCCCATTTCCGAGGACAATAGGACTTCTGAAAAATCCGGAACCCAGAATAAAAAAATTATCTGGGGAATGGTGGAGTATTAACTCCCGATTCTGCGTGGTTGATCAAGGCCGACAGGCTCCAGTGTTTAGACCATTTGTCTTTATGTCGACGTATGGATGCCTAGGTATGTGTTTGCTACTGCTTTTAGTGACGAGATGCCTGTCCAATATATGCTGCCAAATAATATGAAGTTCAGATTTGATATATGACTTTGATATGATCTGAAAATAAGTTCATCTGTATAAGCTCTGATTTAGCTAAGATATGTATTATGCCATATATATATAAGTCAGATAAGAGTTGTTATACGCATCTGTTTATAAATATGAAAATTACTTTGCTCTTTATATTTCCTTCGCATTCATAGTATATGTACAATTCAGTAAAATTGTGATTAACTTTATATATATCATGGATTTGCACAGTTTAGTATATAATAAGCATGTGATTGGTTTTAATGCCTACTGAGTCTTTGGACTCACTTTCGTTGCCTAACCATTTCAGGAAATTGACCACTGTGCGTCTTGACTCCGACGGGCGGTAGATCGGAGGATGATCCCGGGTTTAGTTTGGATTCCACCGCGCAGAATAAATAGATTTAATTTTCTTTTGAATAATGAATGTAAATATGACTTTTGAGTAAAGATATGTAGTACTCTGTATATGATGTAAATTATGAGTATTTATCTTATGGAAATGGTATGGTTATGTTTTTTGGATTATGTGATGATTTGGCCTTTAGCGCCTTGCAAATATTCGGCCCACAACATTTCCGTACATCCGCTGTGACGTCCCCGAACACGGTACGGGATCGCGGGAAGGGGGCGCCACACCGGAGGACCCGGGCGTGATGGTGCAGAGGGGCGCGATGCCCAGAGGGGAAGGTCCGGAGGTTCCAGATGAGGAAGGTAGAAAAGGGCGCGATGCCCTGGAAGGAAATCCAGAGTGTCCGGGAGTGGAGATGAGGAGGGGCGCGATGCCCTAGAATAGAAATCCGGAGGTTCCGGAGGTAGAGGATGGAAAGGGGCGTCATGCCCAAGGGATAGAGAGAGGGATGAAGGATCAGGAGGTTCTGGAGGTTCTGGAGGAGGAAGATAGAAAAGGGCGCGATGTCCTGGAAGAAAGTCCGGAGGTTCCGGAGGAGTGGAATCAGAAAGGGCGTGATGCCCTAAAAGGAGAGATAAAACACCTGAAGGTTCCAGGGAAATAGTAGGAAAGGGGGCGCGATGCCCCGGGAGAATAAGGAAGGAAAAGTCTGGAGGGACGCGATGCCCTGGGGGGAGTGGATTAGAAGAGGATGAAGGATCCGGAGGTTCCGGAGGAATGAGACACCATGGGGCGTGATGCCCCAGGAGGACAAGAGGGAAATCCGGGGAGTGCGGATGCAATAGTTGGAAAGGGGCGCGATGCCCTGAGGGAAGATCGGAGGGGGCACAATGCCCGGCGAGTGTAAGGGGACCCGAAGATCCCGAGGATGAGGATGAACAAGATGGGGAATGTGGAAGATCCGGAGGGTCTGGAAGACGGGGAAAATACGGGTCTGGAAACCCCGGGAAAAAGGAATGCAAATGCATGCGAATGCAACAGAATGGATGCGATGAAGGCATGGATGCAACAGAATGCATGAAATGCAAAGAATATGAAGGGTGAGAAGATGAGATCCTCCTTCTTACCCCTGGAGTGGCCCACGAAGAATTGATGATAAATGAGGGTGGAGTTGAGTAAAAGATGGAGAGGATGGAGGACGGCCCCTTGGTATGAGGATAACTGCCCCTCCATAGCAGTGAAAGTGTATAGACAATAGGCCCAATGGATAAAGTACAAGCCCATGATGAAACTTCAATAGTAAATGACAACTCCCTTGGAGAGTGAAGAACAACAGTGCGAGGGAGTTGACAGATGGGAATGGGAAGCGTCATGTTGCCCAGGGGTTGTGGCGTATAGGGAGTGTTGAACAAAATGGGAATTCACCCCTGGCATGGAAGAACATGTTCAAAATTGGAAAGTTGTAACAAGGGGTGCCCTGCCCAACCCTGGGTCATAGACTTATACGGCATCAGTGTTTGACATTCTCTTTTAGTGAGCAGTGGCGGGGACTTGGCCTCTTCAACCATGCTCAGCACAAAAACGAGGATGGGCATCCGACAAACGAATTCTTGCATCTTGAACAACATAGCCATATCCAAATCATTCTTATCCAGCTCATGATCATCTTAGGCATATGTACTTGTAGAAGGACGCCCGTTCCGAGTAGTAAAGGGAGGTGAAACGGAGGCGGAAGGCTCCATGGATGGTGGAGGTGTAATGGAAGGTGTTGGAGAAAGGGTGAGTGAAAACAGAGGTTCAAACACGTCGAGCTTCTCCCTTTGCTCGGAAGCAGTCGGGGTTGGCTCGAGTGCAAAAAAGGACGAATCTTGCTCAGGATTAACCACGGGTAAGGGTGAAGGGTTAAGTAGTGGAGTAGTGGTAATTTTTGGTGTTATAAGCATAGTGGAAGGCTGAGGTGGCAGCGATGGAAGGTTAATTAGGGGAGGTTTAGTGGTGGACTCGGCGGAGGCCGATGGCGTGGATGCTAATGGCTTAATGGGTGGAGTTTTAGATGAAAGTTCGGTGGGAGCCGGTGTTGCGGAGGTTAATGGCATAGCTGGTGGAGGTGTAATTGGTGGGGTTTTAGAGGAAAGTTCGGCGGGGGCCGGTGTTGTGGAGGCCAATGGTGTAGCTGATGGAAGTTTAGTGGGAGGCTTGGTCCGGAGGAAACGCCGAATGGGGCGAGCGGTGTTAGGGATACAATGGGACTCAAGATGCACCGGCGTGGGTGATCGAAGTATCGACCCATCATCGTAGCACCAAGAGGTCTCATAAACAGGGTTAAGGACGGCGGCTTCATCCTGAGCAGGAGGTCCCTCTGATGGTAGTGGGGGTAGTGGAATACGAAGAAAACTCGGAAGGAGTGCCTTCGAAACTTCATCAACATGTGCTGTCTTCGATTGTTCAGTTGTCGGCTCTTCATTGTCAAACTCAAGTGGACGCCGTTGTGGAGGCGTATATGTAGGTGGTGGAGTGTAATGGTATGGCGTATGTGGAGGCGGAGGGCTATGTGAGTGAATGGAGTGAATGGGTGGAGGGCGGACGGCATCCACTTGAACATTGAAATTTGTCGACTTTTGCTCGCTTGCGTTGTTGATGCCGTGGTCGTCTCTCCTGTCCTTCCAATCTTTCTCCATCATTGTAATCTCATTCAGAGCAGCATAGAGGGGATTGACGGGAGTAGGAGGAACGGGCTGTGGGCTCGTAATCCTCTTTAATTGTTCCTCCAATGAAGTGACTTTATCAATAAGAGTTTGTTGGAGGGGTGTAACTTGAGCAACAGAGGGTTGGCAAGGCCTTGAAGGAGGGGCCGCATAAAAAGGCCGTGGAGGGGGATTAATGGGCTGACCCACAAAAGGACCCGGACGGGCCGGGTTGCAAGGAATAAATGGGCCTTGGGGCCGTGAAGGATGAGAAATAGAAGGAGGCGGGTGATGAGCCACCCGAATAGTAGTATGTGTAGATGAAGGAGGCGGGTGATGGGCCACCCGAATAGGAGTACGTATGGACGAAGGAGGCGGGTGATGGGCCACCCGAATAGGAGTAGGTGTGGACGAAGGAGGCGGGTGATAGGCCACCCGAATAGGGGTATGTGTGGATGAAGGAGGCGGGTGATGGGCCACCCGAATAGGAGTATGTGTGGACGAAGGAGGCGGGTGATGGGCCACCCGAATAGGAGTAGGAGGAGAATAAGAAAGATGAGGTACACCCTCAGCAGCGGCCTGAAAGGCTTGGATTTGCTGAGGGGTGAAATGATCTAATGCACGAATGATTTGAGAGACCTTCTCATCATTGGGCGGAGACGGTCCCACAGGAGCAGTGGCTCGCAATGAATGTGAGGGACCATGGGATTGGACATTGCCCATGGGTCGAGCATGACCATAGGAATAAGAACGCGATCCCCTAGCATGATTGTGATGAGAATTATAGAGCTGAGGATCATATGATGTGCCGGGTTGTTCATCCTCGTGAATGTGTGTTGGATTAAACATGTTGATTTGATTATCCATGTGAAATATTATGCAAGCAAACAATATTCAATCAAAGCAGGTTGCCAAGACCAAACAAGTTGAAATGTTCACGTTTGATTTATTGTTGAACCTTGGTGAATTAAATGATTTTATGCAAATTGATGTGATCACTCAAGGTCTTGAACCTAGTTTCAAATGTGGTTTACTCTGGTGCCAACTAGGAATACTCTCTCACCATGCATAGGCCAACTAAACACAGGGAACTTCAAGGTACAACCTGCCCGACGTCCGTGAGGGAATCCACAGGTGCGGAGACTTATGGAGGTCTTGGTTTAGGAATTTCCAATCTAAAAAGACGGAATGTTCAATGGAGGGTCCTTCCTTAACCAAGAGGGGGTGTGGATCCTAAAAGTGTAGAGAGAGGAGGTCTCTAAAGCCAAATGCAAATGAATGCAAGCTAATGCAGGTAGATCAATCAACAATAAATAGATAATCAATAAGTGCAGTCAACAGATAGAGGTAACAGCAAAAATCACAGTTCTGTGAAAACAGAACAAAATGGCGACCTGACAGCAGTCGCTACCTCAATAAACTGCGATTGTGTGACAGTCGTTAATCACTGCAAACCGTGGTAAACAGAGTGAAATAGCGCCTTGGTATGAGGCGCTGAATATGTAAATAACGCCTCTGTGAAGGGGCGTCAATAGCAATGAACAATGACCATATGTTAGAGAATCAACCGTGACAGAAGAAATGACGCCTTTTAGTGAGGCGTTAAATTCGTGAATGACGCCTCTGTGGAGGGGCGTTAATTCATGTGCTATATATTTTTTTTAGAGGGGCCAGGGAATTGGCGCCCTGCAACCTGTCGCTAAATGGGGAAATAACGCCCCTGTGAAGGGCGCTAATTCCCTGTGTCCCAGAAACACTCCAACGGCCAGAAAGCTTAGAACAGTGGAAAATAGCCAATAGAAGAAGATGGAAATCACTCAATCACAAGATGAAAATCCTAGCAACCATCAAGAACATGAGATACGCCATAGCATGCTCATTTTTTTAAAAAAGTTTAAATGTGGATAAAAGAAATGGGAAAACTCTAAATCTAGCAAATTAACAATCCAAGTGGGAGGGTGCTACGTGGAGCACTAATGGAGGTGCACCGTGGGTGCAAAGGGAAGATGGCACACGTGGGTGCCCAAGGGAAAGGGTAATCAAAAGAAAAATAAAAGGTGTCCCACCGTGATCGCCAATTTGTAGATTCTAAGAAATCCACTTAAGGAAAAACTAAGAATAATTAAGAGGGAAAAAAGGATGGGGAAAGAGGAGAAAAGGGGGATGGTGCAGGGCGTGTTGGGTGCTGGTGCAGGATTGGCAGGAGGAGGGGTTCTTATAAGATGCCTCGCCGGCGGGGGATTATCGAAACACGGCGATGGGGGTCGAGTGACAAGGAGGGGCCTTGGAAGCTTGATGGTGGTGGATGGGGTAGATTGTGGCGAAATAGGAGGGGTGACGGTTGCCGGCGAGGGGCAGATAAGGAGAGGTCTATTTGGTGGAGGGTTTTGGGGTGAAGGAGAATTCGTGGGTTGGCGTAAAAGAAGAGGCCGTGAAGGAGTAGGGTTAGGGTTGAATGGCCCTGGAGCGCTGGAACGTATAAGGGGACCTGGCGGTTGGGAAGGGGGTACAGGTTGAAACCGTCTTAGCAATTGTGGTGGTTGCGGTTGACTGGAGTTTTGATTAATGGCCCCGACAGAGGCACTTTCCTTATGCCAGCCCTGCCCTCTCTCCACTTCATGGATTGAGGTGACAAGGTTTACTTGTTGATTTTGAACCGGGTGTTCCGGTAGCGGATTATTGACAATCCCCATATTTGGCTGGGGTGTAGGAGCCTGCTGTTGCTGGGGAACTTGTTGCTGCTGACCTTGTTACGGAGGCTGCTGAGCCGATGGTTGCCGAGGAGGCCTTCGAGCTTTTAAAGTAGCAATAACCCTCCTTATCTCATCCCAATCAATATCACCTTGATCATTCATATCGTGTATGTAATCCTTGAAATGGAAACAATGATCGATGTTGTGCCCTGACTGTCGATGGAAGACGTAATATCGGGAAGTGTCTACATGTTGCGGCCATATCGTTCTTTCTTTGGGCAATGTGAGCACGTTGGCGGCCATGAGGGCATTAAAAATATATGATATGCTTTCGGGTAAGGGAGGGTATTGTGCTCTTCGGGGACCCAATGGTCTTCTTGGTTGTTGCAGTTGTTGTTGTGCATAATTGGCTGGCGGGGGCATTTGGTGGTACTGTGCGGATTGATTCTGTGGAGTAAAGTGGGATTGTTGTTGAGGAGGTGGAAGAGGCCGTAAGGTCTGAGGAGGGTTATTATTTGGCTGGTGGACCTGGTTTTGGAAGGCGGGCTGTTGTGGTGGCGGCCCTTGGTTTGGAGGGTGGCGGAAGGGTGTGGAATTGCCGAACGCGCTCACCTGCTCATTAGTAACAGTGCCTTCAGTGGTCGCACCAGTATTGCCGACATTAACGTTCTTCTTCATTACCTTTGGTCTTGGCTCAAACATGCCCATAATGGGCGAATCTTTCATCTGTGTTTATATGTATCTAGCTCTTTCATAGAGCTCTTCCATAGTGCTCAACTTGTTCATGGCTAAAATATGACGGAACTGCGGAGTGGAGTTTGATATAATCATCTTCACTTGCTCCGTTTCCGACAGTGTGTCCTTTAATTTTTCGGCCATAGCTCTCCACCTATCAGCAAATAAAACGAAGTCCTCCTCAGGCTTCATCTTTTCAGCAACCTGATCAATAACAGACAAAGAGGGACCCACACGGTCCTTGTACTTCTGTAGAAACTTCCGTTGAACAGCATCAAAGTCACCGGCATCGACCGGCTCCAAGGAGTAAAACCATTCTAATGCCGGGCCATCTAAAGACCGCCTAAAGAGATAAGCCAGAGATGTCTTGTTATCTTGCCAGAATGATGCCTCATATAATAAGTCTTTCAAGTGGATGTATGGATTACCCGTTCCGTTGTATCGTCGGAAATTCGACATTTCAGATGGGGGTAGGTGAAAAACTGGCAGAGTGGGAAGCATAACTTCGGGAGCGGCCTTGGGTGCAGTGACCTTCTTGAGCTGCTCCTCCATACTAGCCATCCTTTGGAGGAGTATAGTGTGGTTATCGGACTCGGCTGGGGCCGGACGAAAAGAGTATTGGTTCGGCATAGGCCTTCTCAAGAATTGAGGAACAGGAGGTTGTTGGGGCCTAGTAATAGAGTGACTTGCCGGTTGGGCCGGCGTAGTCATAACAGGAGTTGGTGGGCGCGAGGGCACCCTAGGTGCGACCGCCTGGTCGTTGGGAGAACTAATAGAGTGGCCACCCATGGCCTGAGGAGGGTTAGAAGATGACGAGACAGACTTTCCCTTTAAAGCGGCTTGGGCCGCCTGGCGCTGGGAGTCATCCAACTGAGCAAGAACTTTGAGAACATTGTTGAAGTTGAAAGAAGGGAAAACGTCCCCTGAAGTATTTTGAGTGGTAGGTTGAGCTTGGGAAGAAGGCTCAACCTCCAGAGAAGTGGTGTCCATCATGTGGACCTGAGTGGGAGAAGGAATGTAGTTTCCCTCGTAGTAGACAGGATCCTGAGAGAGAACCTCGTAAAACGGGTCAGAGTGACCCTCCTCATAACCATCATAACTATACCCATAGTTGGCCATATTGATGATTTTACCTGAACGAAGTTTCATGCTTAAGGAGGAAGAAATAGGTTTCCAACAAGCAAGTATACCCAAGAGATATCACCTTATCAAAAATAATAAACACTCAAGTTGTAATGAGCCCAAAGTTTTAAGATTTTCTTTGAAGATTAAGGTGAATTTTATAATAAGCTATCTCCTTTGAATGTGGGTCCTGGTTGAAAGTTTGGGTATAATCTCCGGGTATCTAGGTTCTTTCTCTCTCCTCACCAACGTATGGGTTAACTATACTCCGGGTGCTTCAATGGTACAACCTGTCCAGCGTCCGTGAGGGAATCTACGGGTGCGGGGACTTACGGAGGCTTGGTTTAAGAATTTTCGGTCCAATGAGACGGAATGCTCAAAGGAGGGTCCTTCCTTCACCAAGAGGGGGGTGTGACTCCTAAAAGTGTGGGGAGAGGAGGTCTCCCAAGCTGAATGCCCTAGATGCAGCCTAATGCAGGCAATATCAAGCAGATGATATCAGAATCAATCAAGTGAATGAACAACAGTAAATAGGGGTTCTGTGGGAACAGAACAAAAAATGACGACCTGGATAAGGTCGCTATATCGACAATAAGTGACTGAGTGTTAGTCGCTAATCACTGTGAATAGTGCAAACAGATAGCAAACAAAATAAAATAGCGCCTTAAAGTGAGGCGATGTCTGTGGAAATGATGCCTGTGCACAGGGGCGTCAGATGGCAATAATCAATACTTAAAATGATGATTGAAAGCAATGATAATCCAAATAACGCTTTTTAGTAAGGCGTTGTACCGGTGAAAGATGCCTCTGAAAGGGGCGTCAAAATGCAGTAATCAGAAATCTGACACCTTGGTGTGAGGCGTTATATTTGGAAATGACGCCTCTGTGAGGGGCGTTAATTATAAAATGATGAAAATGCTCGCAATAAAAATGGAAAGAGCGCCTGTTCGAACGGTCGCTGTATGTGGAAATGACGGCGGTATGAAGGGCGTTATTCAGTTCCAGAGAATCGTTAACCCTGATGACAGATAGAAATCAATTTCTTTTCTAATAAAAATGATATGGATACTACGTAAATTGGCTAATCCAGTGGGAGGTGTGCACGTGGTGCACAAAGGGAGTATGCTACGTGGAGCACGAAGGAGGGGGCACGCGAGGGCGCCGAAGGAGGGGCACACGAGGGCGCCAAAGGGAGGGGCACGTGAGGGCGCCGAAGGGAGGGGTAATCAAACTAAAACAAAAACCTGTCCCACCGTGATCGCCAATTTGTAGATTCTAAGAAATCCACTTCAAGAAAAACTAAGAATAATTAAGATGGAAGAAAGGATGGGGAAAGAGGAGAAAAAGGGGAGCATGCGAGGATGCTAAGGGGAAAGGTGATCACCAGAGACGCGAGGGCCTCAAATGATATAAACAATAACAATATGGAGGGATCGCGAATATAAATACCTCAACAGGATGCGGGGGAGATTGTGAGTGCACCTTCTCTTGCTATCGGCCGGCCGATGAAGAGAGTTTATAGCTTGATTACCCTTGCAAAAATAACAACAAACACCAATAAAAGAATATGGATTAGAACCAAGGTGAGTGTGACATCAAATTCATAATAGAAATAAACATGAAAAGCATGTATAAGAACACACCTTGTTGGGTGTTGGCCCTTAAACCCCTATGCAAAAGGGTAGGTAAAAGATGATGTATGATGAAGAATAGAGGGAGATGTGCAAGTGTTGCACTAAGGGAGATGTGCTAGAGTGCACAACGTGGGAAGATCTCAATATTGAGATAAAAAAAGATAAAAGAAGAATATGATATGATGCATGCAATTAACTAAAGTAAAATAAGAGATAGGAGGGGGAAAGCTTAGTGATTTTCTCCAATTTGGCTTCAAGGATGAAGATCTTCAATGGAGGAAGAAGAGGATATAGAACTCCATGGATGTAGAGACTTCAAATCTTCAATAGAGGAAGAAGAACTCCATGGATGAAGCTTTTAGGTGCATGGGAGTCTTCCTCCTTGAGCCTTTGGTCCAACAGCACATCATCTTGAATTGATATTGATGTCCTCAACACAAGGGAGAGAGGGGACCTATTTATAGGGGTGAAATTCAGAATTAATTCCAAGGAAAATTAGGAAAACATGTTTTAGTTGGATTTGGAATGAGATAAACATTACCCAAGTGTCCCTTCAACATTAGAAAGCCTTAGGAGTCCTTTCCCAAGTGAAAAGGGGCTCAAAATGGGAAAAGAAGGAGGTTCTGTCGGAGTTCAGAATTGAACAAGAATTGACGATCGGACAGACGGTCGCTATTTAAAATGACGCCCACGAAGGCGTCGTTAATTTCGAGGCATTTCGAGACGGATTCGGACTTTTCGAAATTTGAAAAGAATTGACGACTTTTAGGGGGGCGCTATTAAGAATTTAACACGAATTTCAGACGGATTGAAAATCTCAAAATATAGCAATGCAAATGACGACTTTTCACGTTGTCGTCAATTGAAACAACGACTTGTACAGTGTCGTGAATCAAAAATAATAAAAAAAGTCAAAAGGAAATGACGACCACGCATTCGGGCGTCAATTGAAATGACGCCCCCGCGAGTGACGTTATTTCAATTTATGTGAAACATGGCCATTTTTTATTTCTCATTATTATTTTTTCATTTTTTAGGTGGACGTGCATCTAACTATGCTGATTCCAATTCCTATTTTTTCGTATTTTCCTGACACCCGGAAGGCCACCAAATCACCCCTGAAAGATGATCAGAAATAATATTAAAATATTTCAAATTGAAATTGACGACATTTGCAATGTCGTCATTTCCCCCTTTTTATTTTTTATTTTATTTAAAATCAATTAACGTCCCCTCTCATGTCGTTAATTCTTTAAAAAATCTAAAAAAATTTTCAAAAAATTCATAAAAATAGGAAAAATTGAATGGAATTGACGCCTCCTCAAAGAGACGTCATCTTCATTTTTTATTATTTTTAAAATCAAATGACGCCTCCCCTCATGCCATTAATTCTTAGAAAATTCATAAAAATAGAGAAAAATACCCAGTACCATCAATCATCTCTTTTTTCTAGATTAGTAGTGTTGAAGCAATTCACCATGTAACTCTCTTTTTCTTGTGGGGTATGGGTTTCTTTAAGAAAAAAAAGAAAAAAGAGGAAAACCCAAGAAAAATATGAAAAATCACTCAAACAAAATCAATTTGAGGGTCAAATTGGGACATTGCGAGGTAATGTGAGATATGCTCACAGTAATGTCAATTTTAGCGTGTCTACAGCTGCCCCGCCTTGGCGTCTACTTTGCAAGGGAGCAGAGCAAACTGAAAAGTAGATGCCAAGGTATGATGAGACACGCGATCAACATCACCTGATGAGAATTAAATCAAAAGCTCGAGATGAAGTAATCTCTGGAAATTCAATGAAATCAACGATGTTTGGATAAAAGAGGGAGCAAATGCGCACGCAGGCACGAGAGAGATAAAAGAAGATGATCAACTTCCAGCGCGGTGGAAGTACCCCAGGTCACAAACCTGTAGGTTTCACCATTGGGGAGCGGTTACCAGCCAATGTGGACGTGCTACAACCAAGGTGGATCAAAGGAAAAGGATTGAAATAAGAGGATAAAAATCCAAATAAAGAGCTTTCGAGAAAATGACGCAAAACAGCGACAAGTCCAACTGAAGATTCAATTCAGCAATGAATATCTCATATCTGGAAAGATTAAGATTAATTTGACTCTCCAAGTCAGCTTATCAGAATGATTTTCCAATGTTGATTCAAAGCCCTACATGAATGCATGTTGGGTTTAAAGGAAAAATTAAAATATAAAGTAATCAATGATAATATTGCTAAGCTGTCCAGACTGAGTCAAGAAACTGATTTCGCGAGCTGATACTAAGCCGAGGCCCGTTTATCCGCGCATCATCTCGTGAAAGGAAACCATCGTCCCCAGTCTTGGACGGCTCAACGGCCTATCCGTATGACTAAGACGCCTCTGGAATCGTCATCATTTTTGATGAAGGGGAACTCAGATTTCAGATTTATCAAAGCCACAAGGTCCTTGATATAATCTAATAGCGTATGTAACATATAGTAGAATGCATACAGGAAGATGGTGATAGCAATCAATATGGTGGGGAACGGAGATGATGTGCAAATACCGTGGGACTTTGATGATGATGCCCAGACGGTGGGACCAAGAGCTTCTTATCCTGCGCTCAAAATTTTATTAGCTAAGATATCAAGAAAGATAACAAGCAATGAATAAGGCATGAATCAAAGCATCAATAGCATGTATGTATCATATCATGAATAGCATTCAAGCGTGTACAACGTGAAAGGCATGAATAATATTTAACATAGATAGCATCATTAAAGCATAGATAGCATAGCATCATCATTTGTTGTTTGTCACGGGGATGACAACTTGGCTAGTCAAGATTTGGAGTTGAATGATCAAGATCTGATAATGCCCATCGGCGGAGTGATCAGCAGAAGTTGATTAAAAAGATTTGGAGATGAATAATCAGAGTAATGCCTAGCAAATCATGAAGATGTGATCATGGGGAGAATCAAAAGGTAGATAGCAACGAATGGAGAGGACTCATCCCGTGCTCTTGGTCCTGTGAGAGATGTTATACCTGCAAAAGCACCATCGCAAAATACAATGTATATTTTTTTGGATTTTGAAATATGTAAATTTTATGAGTTTTGAAAATATTTAAATTTTTATTATGGATTTTGAAAATATTCAATTTTTTTGGCTTTTTGCTTAGGAAATATTCAACTTTTTTTTTGGATTTTTCACAAGAAATATTCAACTTTTCTTCTTTTTTTTATTTTTAGATTTTGGTTTAGACATTACTAAAGCAGCATCAAAGGATGTTTAAACCACTGGCTAAGGGTCCTTGTTCCTTCTCTTTTCGCTAAAAACTGCCCAAAGCCAAGCGTGCATTTAAAGGTGGCGCCCTATGACCGACCGTCCATGTATAACGGTGCCCCTACCAAGGCCATACCCGAGAAACACTCGGTCTTGGAGAGAGGAGAGAAGAATAATAGGAGGTAAGCCTGATATAAGTTAAGAAGATATCGGGTATTGACTTCCGTCCATAGCACAACCCCCAGAGATTTGGTTTGTTGCGCCGGGGCTTTGTGTCATATCATCGAACCTTAAATTCTCTTTTAGGCACGCGTACGACCGGACTCATAACATCTCGCGAGGAAACTTTACTGCCCTCTTGCCATGCCAAATTCATCAAATGTTTCTTTTGATTTCACCTTCTTTTTTCCTTTTTTTTTCATGATCTTCATTTTCCTTTTTTATGTCATTCAGACTTGAAAGGTACTGCAATTGAAACATGATATTTGAGAATAAGGTCATAATAGACTATCCCTATTTGAGACTTCCTCTTGTCGGGGTGTGCTTAGGTTGGTTGTTTTACCCAGAATATCTTTATTTCTCATATTTCAGCCGAGTTTAAGAAGAGAAAAAGACCTCATGCCCTCAAGCATGGCCCTAGTAGCAACGGTGTTTTATTAAGGGAGACGGCTAAGGACGCCGTGAAGTGTGTGGAATGCCCAGCTAAGGGTTACCCTTAATGAGGGGGGAGAGAATGTTGAACTCCCAGCGCGGGGTTCTTAGTACCGAAGTGCTGCAGAAGCAAGCCTAAAGACCTTTTTCGACTTGTGGATTAACAAAACTTAAAGTAAAGGTTTAAAATTCCACTCCTAATCAAGTTAAGAAGCACTTTCTTTTGAAAACTGTGGGTGAATAAGGTGATAAAAATGCACCAAAATGCACACGTACACATTACCTTGCGACCTTTGTTGAAGCAGCTGGCAGCGGCGATGTTGATAAAACATGGGATTTGTTGTCCTTATTTGGTAGATAAGGAATGATAGCAAAGTTTTGAAAGTGGCTTAACAAGAAGGAGTGGTGTTTAAACCAAACTCAGACGAATAATGAGAAAAGGAAGAGAGGCGAGGGCTAGAACTCCCTCACTAAGGTGCGGAGACCCTGATCACATGAAAGGTCTACAAAAGGAACTGGGAATTAAGAGGAGGGGTGAGGACTAAAGCCTCGGAAGCGGTGGGAGAACGGGCAAATGCCCAAAGTAGTGGATGTGGAAGAAGTCGGGTCGGACCCAGAATCATAAGGAATTAGAAAAAGAAATTGATAGATGGAAAGTGGTAGATCCGGAGGGTCCGGAGGCGGAGGAGGAGAATGCCGAGGGACACGATGCCCTGGGAAGAAATATGGAAAAAGATTATGGAAGAGGAAGAAGAGGATAAAGGACGTGATGTCCCGGAGAAGCAGGGGGATGAATTAGAGGAAAGATGGAGGGTCCAGAGGTTCCGAAGGAATTGAATCAGAAGGGTCGGGATGCCCCGGAAGAAGATAGAGAGAGTAAGATGGAGAATCTGGAGGTTCCGGTGGAGGAAGATAGAAAAGGGTGCGATGCCCTGGGAGGAAATCCGGAGATTCCGGAGGAGGAAGCTAGAAAAGGGCGTGATGCCCTGGGAGGAAGGAAAGAGAGTCCGGAGGTTTCGGACGAGTGGAATCAGAAAGGGCGTGACGCCCAAGAAAAATCAGTGAGATGCCGGGAGGACCCGGGCGTGATGGTGCAGAGGGGCGCGATACCTAGAGGGGAAGGTCCGGAGGTTCCAGATGAGGAAGGTAGAAAAGGGCGCGATGCCCTGGAAGGAAATCCAGAGTGTCCGAGAGTGGAGATGAGGAGGGGCGCGATGCCCTAGAATAGAAATCCGGAGGTTCCGGAGGTTCCGGAGGTAGAGGATGGAAAGGGGCGTCATGCCCAAGGGATAGAGAGAGGGATGAAGGATCAGGAGGTTATGGAGGAGGAAGATAGAAAAGGGCGCGCTATCCTGGAAGAAAGTCCGGAGGTTCCGGAGGAGTGGAACCAGAAAGGGCGTGATGCCCTAAAAGGAGAGATAAAACACCTGAAGGTTCCAGGGAAATAGCAGGAAAGGGGGCGCGATGCCCCGGGAGAATAAGGAAGAAAAAGTCTGGAGGGACGCGATGCCCTGGGGGGAGTGGATTAGAAGAGGATGAAGGATCCGGAGGTTCCGGAGGAATGAGACACCATGGGGCGTGATGCCCCAGGAGGACAAGAGGGAAATCCGGGGAGTGCGGATGCAATAGTTGGAAAGGGGCGCGATGCCCTGAGGGAAGATCGGAGGGGGCATAATGCCCGGCGAGTGTAAGGGGACCCGAAGATCCCGAGGATGAGGATGAACAAGATGGGGAATGTGGAAGATCCGGAGGGTCTGGAAGACGGGGAAAATACGGGTCTGGAAATCTCGGGAAAAAGGAATGCAAATGCATGCGAATGCAACAGAATGGATGCGATGAAGGCATGGATGCAACAGAATGCATGAGATGCAAAGAATATGAAGGGCGAGAAGATGAGATCCTCCTTCTTACCCCTGGAGTGGCCCATGAAGAATTGATGATAAATGAGGGTGGAGTTGAGTAAAAGATGGAGAGGATGGAGGACGGCCCCTTGGTATGAGGATAACTGCCCCTCCATAGCAGTGAAAGTGTATAGACAATAGGCCCAATGGATAAAGTACAAGCCCATGACGAAACTTCAATAGTAAATGACAACTCCCTTGGAGAGTGAAGAACAACAGTGCGAAGGAGTTGACAGATGGGAATGGGAAGCGTCATGTTGCCCAGGGGTTGTGGCGTATAGGGAGTGTTGAACAAAATGGGAATTCGCCCCTGGCATGGAAGAACATGTTCAAAATTGGAAAGTTGTAACAAGGGGTGCCCTGCCCAACCCTGGGTCATAGACTTATACGGCATCAGTGTTTGACATTCTCTTTTAGTGAGCAGTGGCGGGGACTTGGCCTCTTCAACCATGCTCGGCACAAAAACGCGGATGGGCATCCGACAAACGAATTCTTGCATCTTGAACAACATAGCCATAGCCAAATCATTCTTATCCAGCTCCTGATCATCTTTGGCATATGTACTTGTAGAAGGACGCCCGTTCCGAGTAGTAAAGGGAGGTGAAGCGGAGGCGGAAGGCTCCATGGATGGTGGAGGTGTAATGGAAGGTGTTGGAGAAAGCCACGCTCTCGTGCTCTTCGGTAACGCTCTTCACCATCTCTTAACCATTGTTCAGCGAGACCAAGGCTGGTTCGGAGTTCAAACAGTTGGGCCTCCATGGCCCTCCACTCCTCCCTCTCAGCCAATCTGTCGGCTCTCTCTCTTTCGGTGTCTCTTTCCCTTTCCGCGCATTCTCTCTCTTTGTCCTCCATTTCCATCTGAAGGGTAATCCTCAGCTCCACGGCGTCCCGAGAAGAGCCATCGTCTGGGCGATGTCGCAACTCTTCCTTCAGTTCCGCTATTCTGGCTTCCCCTTGCGCGGTGCGGGCAAGTGCATCTTGCATGTCCTTCGTCTGTCATATCCGCCATTTCAGATATGTGGAAGCATGGATAAGTGAAATCCAAGGGCAAGATTCTCACATGTGTGGAGAACATTCCTCCTGCCTCTGTGGCTCGCTGCGTAGTATGAGCAAGCTGCTCATGAAGTAAATCAAGTTCGGAAGTGGGGATCACTGGAAGAGACGCCATCCACTCCCATTGCTGAGAAAGCTGCGTCAAGCTGGGCACGCTGCAACACACATAAGGTGGCATTAAGGGCCTAACACCAGAAATCTTGGCCTATGATCATGTGTATGCAGGCTTACCGAAGAACTCAAGGCTGCGTGAGTATCACGTAACTGCCGCTCCGTACCCGTCAGGCGAGCTTGCAAGTTCGCTATCATGGTGTCGCGATCATCCTTGGCCAGGGCATGGGTTAACATACAAAAAAAAATACGAAACAAAACAAAAATATATGTTCACCTCCACAAGCCCCCCGGGTTGGGGTCGCTCTGCATATATCACCTTATAGAGGTGTAGATAATCCTCGCTGTCTTGAGCATGTGACTCCACGAGTGTGCCACCCCGTTGCCAGTCTTCATATTACTCGGGGTATCGCACTCGCCAATCAACGGGGATCGGCGGCCCACACGTCTTCCTCCCGACACGCGGTGTTGTAGTCATGTCCACCCATTCCTGGGCGAGCCCTAAGATCCTCATGGCCAATCGTAGCCAAAGTGGCTCGATTTTGTTCAGACAGTGGATCCAGAGGTCACGCCTGAACCGGGCACGACTCGTTATGACCCATGGCTGATCGGCATCGGTCATGCCCGCGTAAGGCCTCCAGACCACCTAGTTCAGGTTACACACATCTTCTTAGTCACAAGGGGGGAGGCAAAACAAAACAAAACATATATATATATATATATATATATATATATATATAAAATAAAAAAATAACCACCATCGCTGCGGGGAACTCTTGCAACTCACGTTTTAACACCATCAGCTGGTAAGATAAAGGGGATGGACTCATGATGGGTTGCCACCGCCTCGCCAGAGGCATCGCCATTGGGCGCTGTGGACGCGCTTTTCGTTTACATTCTTATTCTTTTATTTCTGTTGTTTATTTATTGGCGTGCTAGTCACATATGTGACGATTTCATTGTGCGCTCGATCTGACTTCTAATCAGTCGATTGTGAGTGATCGTGTCTGGACCAAAATTCCGTCATACCATAAAGGTTATGACGTTAATTACGTCCTCCCTAAGAAGGACAACCCTTGATTAACTGCCAAAGTAAGAGGAGACCGGCGGTAAAAGGTTCTCGGCGCAGCAGGTTCTCGGCGCAGCAGGTTCCCGGCGCGATAGGTTCCCGGCGCGGCAGGTTCTCGGCGCGGTAGGTTCCCGGCGCGGCAGGTTCTCGACGCGGCAGGTTCCCGGCGTGGCAGGTTCCCGGCGCGGCAGGTTCCCGGCGCAGCAGGAGAAAAGAGAAAACACCGTAGTCACTCGGTTTGATGTGGGCGAAATTTCGGCAGCATATCCCCTTGTCTTGGATCATGCCAAGGAGAGATAGACCATCATCCACGGGATGCCGGGATGAAGGTCGAAAGAGAAGGGCACTAGGCCAGGGAACACTGCTTGCATTCGTACCACCGGTTGATATTCCCTTGGAAACCACCGGAGCACATGCAGTGGCAGAGCTCCTTAAGTTCATAGGGTTACAGACGAATCTGGATTGGGACCGGGTAATGTAGGGGAGGCCATTCCCCGTTAATTTATCTCCTGAGGCATGCATGATGACCTATGGATATCCCTCAGACAGGTACAGTGGAGTGACCAAGAGTTGGACTGAGGTGGAAATGGAAATTCTTGGTGCGGGGCTCTGGTGGAACCTTCTCGGCACAGTTTTCACATAAAAGGGAGGGGTTCTCGGCACGAGGTTCCCGGCGTGCTGAGAAGAAGATAAGGAAAGCTTCTCGGCACGGGGTTCCCGGCGCGCTAAGAAGAAGGTAAAGAAAGCTTCTCGGCACGAGGTTCCCGGCGCGCTAAGAAGAAGGTAAAGAAAGCTTCTCGGCACGCTAAGGAAAAGATAAAGAAAGCTTCTCGGCACGGCTTTGAGCATGTTCTCGGCGCGCTAGTTGAAGAGGGCTTCTTGGCATGGCTTTGAGCATGTTCTCGGCACGGTCAATAGGAGGGGCTTCTCGGCATGGCTTTGAACAAGGGGAAGAGGGTTCTCGGCGCTCAGTTCTCGGTGTGCAAAGGGCCGCGCCGGGAGCTGTTCATCACGCCGAGGGATACTGGCACCGGGAAGGTGATGGTTTTGGGTGCCGGGAAGGTTTATGGGGTTTTACGGTGCTCTGTTATGAGGATTTTTGGGGTTCAGGCTTCGATTGAGGCAGGATTTGGGATGCAAAAGGGGACTGGACCAAGGCCTTTGCTGGAGCAATACCAAGGAATCATAGGAGGATAGGGTTTAGTGAGGGATCGAGGTCATCACCCGTTTACAACCCTCTAGAGATATGCTTTCTTTTTATGTTGCCAATCGTCCAGGAGATCAAGAGATAACTGTCTCTGATTCCTGTGATGACCTTGATGGCTTGGAAAAAGGAAAACGAAACGAAAGATAGGAAGACTTCTTGACGTAGGTATCATTGAAGGGGAGAGGGGAAAGAGTCCAATAATCCACGGGAGTGAGGATTGGGACTCTTCCTTCATCGTTCCTCCAGGAAGGACAATCGGAGCGTAGAAACCCGAAGCATCCAAACAACCATTCAATACATTGGACAGCATTCATCCGAGAGAGACAGAGAAAGGAAGACTTCATCATTTCACATTCAATCGAGCCATCATAGCAATATATCTCATCATCTCATTTCATCGCTTACATCATTTACAAGAAAAGCGGGAAGAAAGAAAGGAAAGCGCAGAAGCTATAGTATCTTCCCAGTAACAGAAGGACTTGAATGCCTTAAACGTAAACACGAATACATATAAAGAAGAAGAAAAGAAACGGGGAGGGCGGAGCATTGACTCCTCTCCCTCCCCCTCACCTTCTCCTTCCTTTAGCTTCAGCAGCAGCATCTCTTCTCTTCTATCTTCTGTTGCCGCTTCTCTTCTGTCGTTGTTGTTTTTTTCTTCGAGAGAAAAGGGGGGTTTTATAGCCGCTGCTGAGTATCTTCTCGGCGGGCATTACATAGCTTCCCGGCGGGCCACGGCTTCCCGGCGCGCAAGGCTCAATTGGGCCTTGGGAGGATCTCAGCACCATAATCTTAGGCCCATTTAGGGTTTTTGACGCTTCAATTCCTCTTATCAACGGATTCAAGCTGTCAAAGCTATCCAGCTTGTCTCTTCGTTTGCTAATCCTTCGAGTCTGTCGGAACAGACGAAGGTCTCTTTGTTGGTGAGTTGGTATAGTTTCATCAGAACATTTCTGGAGATTTTCATCAGTCAATAGACTGTAATTCTTTTTCAGCACTGCCATCTGAGCGACGACAACACCGGATATCAGCTTGGCCGGGAAGGGCTTCAGCTGGGTGATAACTTTAGTGACGACTCTTCTGTAGTTTTGGCTCTGCAGGAATCCCTGGGATCTTCATCTCTGATTTGATCTTCTCTTCGGTCCCATCTTTGTTCTTGATTATATTTCAGGTGTCAACAAATGCCCCCCACCTGTGGACGGCGTGTAATATCCCGGACCTTTCGGATCCTTCTTCGTGGGTCCCGGATCTGGTTTTCGGAGTGTCCGGCTCTGTTGTGTCCGAAATTTCGTTTCGGACATCTTTCGTGTTCGGATCGGCGCGATCCGGAGTCGTTTCGGAGGCCCGGAGGCGTTCCGCG
Organism: Amorphophallus konjac; assembly: GCA_022559845.1. Taxonomy (NCBI): domain Eukaryota; kingdom Viridiplantae; phylum Streptophyta; class Magnoliopsida; order Alismatales; family Araceae; genus Amorphophallus; species Amorphophallus konjac. The sequence goes on from CM040121.1 coordinate 45,878,948, forward strand.
GCTTTTCCGCGCGTGTTTTCCGATTCCCGGTGTGTGTTTCGGCTTTTCCTTCGGACGCTCGCTGCGGGTTAACTGGGCCGTTCACCCGGGCATGAGTGGTACCGTTGCGATCGGTGCGTTCCGAGGATTCCAGAAATGTATTTTTCTATTTTTCGGTATTTTTCCGAAAATTCGGATTTTCTATAAAGCCTAATCCTTTTTCTTTTCTTTTTCCCTTTTCTCTTTCTTCTTCCTCTTCCTCTCTCTCTCGCGACCGTGAGCCCTCCTCTCTCTCCCTCTCTCCCATTCGGACGCGGCGACCCCTCTCCGGCTACGGACGGCGGCGGGGCGACGGCGCGGACGCGTGGGCGACGGTGAGGCGATCTCGTGGGCGTGCGGCGAGCGTGGGAAGCGTGGGGAGTTCGTGAAGCTTCGAGCATTCTTCGTGATTCGTGATCGATCCGGTGGAGCATTCGCTCCATTGAGGTAGGGTGACGTTCCTTAGCCTCATGCCGATCTTTCCCACGATTTATAGGCCGCGGGGAGGCCGAGAGGGGATCATTTGAGCGTTTTTGGGTTTTTCCATGATTTGGGGAGAGCTCGCCCGATCTAGGGATTCAATGCATGGATTCGTGTTTTGAGGGCCTAGAATCATGCTAGGGGTCCCCAAGGGTCTTCCCCTTTGTTTCCCTCCTCTCCTATGGAGGTATGGGGGCGTGGTTAGAATTTTTGGGCGTTTCTACCGTTTTCGGCCGCGGACTGAGAACGCGCTATACTCCAGTAGCGCGTTCTTGGAGGTCGCGCTGCCCCGACCGAGCGTGTTCATCGGAGAAGATGAACAGTAGGGCGGTTCGTGTCGCGCTATGGGGTCCTAGCGCGATCATCCTTGTCGCGCTAGGAGGACCTAGCGCGATGGTCCCTGTCGCGCTAGGGTTCCCTAGCGCGATAGTCCGTGTCGCGCTATGGGGCCATAGCGCGACATCCCTTGTTACGCTAGGGGACCCTAGCGTGACATCCCTAGCGCGATTTGGTTCGTTGTTGGGTGTTCCCCTTGGGCCGTGTGTGTGTCCCGGGCACCCCGTGGAGTTCCGCGACCGTGTCTTTGGTGTCCGGAAGTCCCGTTTGCCTCGGTCAGGCGTTTGACCGTGGGCAGTGCGTCTGTTTCTTTTCCGACCATGGTCACCGTGCGACGGAGCTAGTACGTGGGGTGATTCCCACACGTTGTCGGGTTCGGACGTCGTTTTCCGTTGACTTGAGAGTCTACTCCTTCAGTGACCCTCCACTAGTCGTAGCCCACCAGTACGAGGTGCTGGTCTCACCTGGGAGTGGTGTACGGGCACCCACCTTTCGAGACGGTTTGTGGACCGGTTACCGTAGGCCCTTCGTCTTAGCCAGAGTCCGGCTGCGGGGGAAAACCGGTCAGAGGGCCAGACCTAGGATGCGTGGTCTGTGTGTGCACACGTGGTTGGGGGCGGTTGGACCCACGTCGACGGGCGTGACCCCAGCTAGTCACTTGTTTGTGGTTACTTGTACGGTGTTTGCGCCTCGGGTAGGACCTACCACGTCAGGCGGTTCACCTGCGGTGCGGTGTCAGACGTCAGGGGACGCTACCGGCTGTGCTTCTAGTGGGTACTCCTGTCGAGTACGGAGTGTCAGACTGTCAGTCGTGTGTTTCCGACCATCGGGTTTTGGCGGTTCGACCATTGAGTTTCGATCTTCTCGTACCGTGGCACGTGTGTCGGTTTGCGTGCCGTAGGGTCTAGTTTTGTAGAGTACAGGGCTTTTCCTTTCCGAGGTACTTTCCTACCGCTAGAGTAGTGGTTTCTCGTTTTACGAGGTAGGGTTCGAGTGATCCCTACTGAGTCTTGTTCCGAGACTCATTCCCTACGTGTTTTCACCGTGTTTCAGGTGAGGCGCCACCTTCGGGGAGCGCGTCCGGAGCGCAACGTGGTGCGGGTGCCTAGAGGTAGTGCCAGAGGTCAGAGCCGGGGGATGCCCCGTGTAGCTGTACTTTTCTTCTTGTCACTGTACTAGTCGTGGACTACTGTTGCTGTTGTTGTTATTTTATTGTGGACCATGTAAATTGTTAATTTATTTCCTGCTTAATATTTTAACTGTTTAATTTCTGCAATTATTTGTGATACTTGTGTAGTTTCCACACCATCCTTTTAACCCTTTCGAGTCTTCGGGCTCGTGGGTGGCGGTGCGAGTCTCGGGTTATCGGGCCTTCCCGGTAATCGGATTCTCGGGTCGTTACAGTTGGTATCAGAGCGCGGTTGTGGAATTACATGAGAATCATAGGCAATTGTAGTGGTCCACTAGTCCACAACGATGATGTACATGTGACGCTGGCATTGGGCACCGTGTGTTTATTTTGACATTGCCGTTTCCGTGTTTTTCTATCTTTTGCTTCAGGAGCGAGTATGGCGCCGAGGAGGAGTTCTCGCTCTCAGCAGGGGCAGTCGACTGGAGGTCAGGAGATCCAGCAGGGGGTCCAGAGGGACCAGGAGGAGCATAGCAGAGTTCCGGGAGCTACCGAGGCCGCGGATGCTGCGAGAGCTCCGGGGGCCGAGGATTTCTTCCGTGGCATGTACCATCTCATGTCTCAGCAGTTTGGCGGAGAGGCTGCTGAGGGCTCGTTTGTCAGGGGTGGGCCGGGCCGAGCGGTGAGGGACTTCATGCAGTTTCATCCACCTTACTTTAGCGGCCAGGCAGACCCTGATGCGGCTCGTGATTGGCTCGATGAGATGGAGCGGGTGTTCAGTTCTGCGAAGAGTGCTGCCGAGGACAGAGTGGTGTTGGCCTACAACCAGTTGCAGGGTACGGCTCGGAGGTGGTGGTCTTCCGAGTGGAAGACGTCCTTTCAGCTTCGTCCACTTGAGCAGATCGAGTGGGATGACTTTGTCAGTGCTTTCGAGCGTACGTACTGTCCAGACGTCGTTGCTACGCAGCGGATGCGGGAGTTTCTGGAGCTGGTGCAGGGTGACATGTCCGTGTTGCAGTACAGGGCCCGATTTGTCGAGCTGGGTCGGTACGCACCTCATATCATGGAGCATGAGAGGGTGAGGACGACGCAGTTTGTGCAGGGCTTGAGGCTGGAGCTGAGGCACCATTTGATCGCGAATGGGGCCACTGATCTAGAGACAGCGTCTCGTGTTGCGATTTCCTTGGAGATGGATATGCAGAGGACTCGAGGACCGATCAGTCAGGGGCAGTCTTTGTCAGGTCGCAGCCAGCAGTCGGCTACCCAGCAGCAGGGTTTCTTCCAGCATGCGTCGGGTGGTTCAGGAGTACCGGCATCGGCAGCTTCGGTGACAGGATCTGCGTCCTTTGGCTCGAAGGTCAAGAAGTTCTTGAAGAAGAATTTCCGTAAGAAGCACAAGGATCAGGGGCAGGCTTCATCGGGCAGTGTACAGCAGCCGATTCCTTTGCAGCGTCAGGGATCAGTGGGTGGATCACGAGGACCTTGTCCACGGTGTGGTGGTACCCACCCAGGCAGGCAGTGCACGGCGCCGATCATCTGTTTTCGGTGTGACCAGCCAGGGCACATGGCGCGTGACTGTCCCCAGAGACCGCCGTAGCAGCAGTTTCCTCAGCAGCAGGTTCCCCAGCAGCAGAGACTGACAGTATCCGCCGCTACCCAGGTCAGCCAGCGTGGGAGGCAGGCAGAGAGCTCGAGGCCAGATCACGCACTTGACCAGGGCAGAGGCAGTGGCGTCGCAGCTTGTGGAAGGTACCGTTCAGATTTTGGGTTGTGCGGCTCGGGTTTTATTTGATTCTGGCGCGTCTCATTCGTTTATTTCGGAGGATTTCGCGTCGAGCGTCGAGGAGCCGGTGACCCAGTTGTCCTGTGATTTGGCAGTGGAGTTGCCTTCGGGTGACTTTATGGTCACTCCGTATTGCTTCGACCAGGTTCCGGTGTGGATCGATGGGCGGAGTATGCCAGGCAGGTTGTATGCGTTGCAGCTTCGGGATTACGATGTGATTCTAGGCATGGATTGGCTCGAGACTCATGGAGCGGTGGTGGATTGTGGGATGAAGAGGGTCTACTTCCAGCATCCGAGCAAGAGGACCTTCTATTTCCAAGGTATCCGTTCCACCTCTTCTCGATTCCTTATCTCTGCTATTCGAGCCCGTCGATTGCTTGATTCAGGTTGTCAGGGTTTTCTCGCTTCAGTGGTTGCGTCTGACCGGATGGAGCCGAATGTCGAGGACATTACGGTGGTGTGCGAGTTTCCCGATGTTTTTCCTAAGGAGTTGCCTGGATTACCTCCCCAGCGGGAGATCGATTTCGTGCTCGAGGTTGTGCCTGGTACGGGACCTTTGGCGAAGGCTCCCTACCGTATGGCCCCCGCTGAGTTGAGGGAGTTGAGGGCGCAGCTGCAGGAACTGTTGGCCAAGGGGTATATTCGTCCGAGTTTTTCCCCTTGGGGTGCGCCCGTGTTGTTCGTGAAGAAGAAGGACGGTAGTCTACGGCTATGCATTGACTATCGGCAGCTGAATGAAGTGACCATTAAGAACAAGTATCCGTTGCCGCGGATTGATGACTTGTTCAACCAGCTTCAGTCTGCGCGAGTGTTCTCGCGGATTGATTTGCGGTCCGGTTACTATCAGCTGAGAATTCGTGAGTCCGATGTGGGGAAGACTGCGTTCAGTACGAGGTACGGGCATTATGTGTTTCTGGTGATGCCGTTCGGGCTCACCAATGCCCCAGCTGCCTTCATGGACTTGATGCAGAGGGTGTTTCATCCGTATTTGGACCAGTTTGTGGTCATCTTTGTGGATGACATCCTTGTTTATTCGCGGTCTGCTGAGGAGCATGCGTACCATTTGGGTGTGGTGCTGTAGACGTTGCGAGATCACCAGTTGTATGCGAAGCTCAGCAAGTGCGAGTTTTGGCTCAGCGAGGTGCACTTTCTGGGGCACGTGATTTCTGGTGATGGCATTTCCGTAGATCCCGCCAAGGTTGAGGCTGTGATGCAATGGCCGAGGTCGAGGTCGGTGACGGAGATCCGGAGTTTCTTGGGGCTTGCGGGTTATTATCGTCGGTTTATCCAGGATTTTTCCCGCATTGCGACCCCGATGACTAGGCTCACGCGGAAGGATGTGCCTTTCGTTTGGTCCGAGGAGTGTGAGCAGAGCTTCAGGGAATTGAAGATATTGCTCACCTCGGCTCCGGTGTTGGTTTTGCCTTCTGGATCGGGAGGTTTTGTGGTGTGTACAGATGCTTCCGGCGTTGGACTGGGTGCTGTTTTGATGCAGCATGGTAGAGTGGTGGCTTATGCATCTCGGCAGCTAAAGCCCCATGAGGAGAACTACCCTACCCATGACCTCGAGTTGGCGGCGGTGATCTTCGCGCTGAAGATCTGGAGGCATTATTTGTACGGTGAGAAGTTCGAGGTGTTCACTGACCATCAGAGTTTGAGGTATGTGTTCTCGCAGAGAGATCTGAACCTCAGACAGAGACGTTGGATGGAGTTCATGAAGGACTATGACTTCACCCTGTCTTATCAGCCGGGCAGGATGAATGTCGTTGCCGATGCCTTGAGTCGGAAGGTTGCGGTCAGTGCCTTGATGTTGAGGAGGTGGAGGCTCTGGAAACAAGTGCCCGAAGTATCTTTCAGGCTCAAGATTCCCCAGGAGCCAGGGTTGGCAGTGCTTGCGAGTCTGACTGTCACTCCTGCTATCCGTCGTCAGGTGACAGAGGCTCAGCATGCGGACCCTGAGTTGTCCCGGATTCTGGCTATGGCTGACGTAGAGCTTGGCGAGGACGGTGCTGCGAGGTTTCGTGGCAGGCTGTACGTCCCAGCCGAGGAGCAGGTTCGTCGTGCGGTGTTACGCGAGGCTCATGGGAGCAGGTACACTGTACACCCGGGTGCGACGAAGATGTATCGGAACTTGCGGAGGCAGTTCTGGTGGCCTGGCATGAAGAGAGATGTCGCAGAGTTTGTGGCCATGTGCCTGATCTGTCAGCAGGTTAAGGCGGAACATCAGCGACCAGGAGGTACTCTCCAGCCTTTGGATGTTCCTGCTTGGAAGTGGGACCATGTGACCACGGATTTTGTGGTGGGGTTACCGAGGACCCCGAGTGGGCAGGACAGTATTTGGTTGCTGGTGGATCGGCTGACGAAGGTGACGCGGTTGTTACCGGTCAAGGTCAGCTGGAGCGTGCCCAAGTTGGCTCGTCTTTATGTGGAGCGGATCGTGCCGTTGCATGGGGTTCCCATTTCGATCGTGTCGGATCGGGATCCGCGCTTCACTTCTGGATTCTGGAGGAGTTTCCAGCGAGCTCTCGACACGGAGTTGGCATTTAGCTCGGCGTATCATCCACAGTCAGATGGTCAGTCTGAGAGGACCATTCAGACTTTGGAGGAGATGCTGAGATCCTGCTGCCTGGAGTGGCAGGGGAGTTGGATTCATCACCTACCGTTAGTGGAGTTTGCCTATAACAACAGCTATCATTCGAGCATCGGCATGGCTCCCTATGAGGCATTGTATGGGCGTCCTTGTCGGACTCCACTTGATTGGTTTGAGGTGAGTGAGCGTGTTTTGACGGGACCGGAATTGGTGCAGCAATGTGTGGATGTTGTGCACCTGGTTCGTCAGAACATGTTGGCGGCCCAGAGTCGGCAGAAGAGCTATGCTGACCGTAGGAGGCAGCCTCTCGAGTTCGCCGTGGGCGATCATGTGTTCTTGAGAGTTTCTCCGATGAAGGGGGTGATGCGTTTTGGACGGCGTGGGAAGCTGAGTCCCCGCTATATTGGTCCTTTCGCGATTGTGGAACGCATCGGTGAGGTTGCTTACCGGTTACAGTTACCTCCTGAGTTGGCGTCGGTGCATGACGTGTTTCACGTCTCGATGTTGCGGAAGTATGTGCCCGATGCCTCTCATGTGCTCGAGTTTTCCGTTTGGCCTGAGGTGACTCCAGATCTTTCTCTCTCAGAGTTTCCGAAACGCGTGGAGGATAGGCAAGAGCAGCGCCTGCGGAACAAGGTCATTCCCTTGGAAAAGGTCGTGTGGCAACGACACTCTGGTGGTGAGGCTTCGTGGGAACGTGAGGACGAGATGCGTCAGCAGTTCCCGTATCTGTTTGAGTGAGTCTTCCTCTTCTTTCCCCTTTGGTTGTTCTCAATTTCGAGGACGAAATTCCTTAAGGGGGGAGAGCTGTAATATCCCGAACCTTTCGGATCCTTCTTCATGGGTCCCGGATCTGGTTTTCGGAGTGTCCAGCTTTGTTGTGTCCGAAATTTCGTTTCGGACATCTTTCGTGTTCGGATTGGCGCGATCCGGAGTCGTTTCGAAGGCCCGGAGGCGTTTCGCGGCTTTTCCGCGCATGTTTTTCGATTCCCGGTGTGTATTTCGGCTTTTCCTTCGGACGCTCGCTGCGGGTTAACTGGGCCGTTCACCCGGGCACGAGTGGTACCGTTGCGATCGGTGCGTTCCGAGGATTCCAGAAATGTATTTTTCTATTTTTCGGTATTTTTCCAAAAATTCGGATTTTCTATAAAGTCTAATCCTTTTTCTTTTCTTTTTCCCTTTTCTCTTTCTTCTTCCTCTTCCTCTCTCTCTCGCGACCGTGAGCCCTCCTCTCTCTCCCTCTCTCCCATTCGGACGCGGCGACCCCTCTCCGGCTATGGACGGCGGCGGGGCGACGGCGCGGACGCGTGGGCGACGGTGAGGCGATCTCGTGGGCGTGCGGCGAGCGTGGGAAGCGTGGGGAGTTCGTGAAGCTTCGAGCATTCTTCGTGATTCGTGATCGATCTGGCGGAGCATTCGCTCCATTGAGGTAGGGTGACGTTCCTTAGCCTCATGCCGATCTTTCCCGCGATTTATAGGCCGCGGGGAGGCCGAGAGGGGATCATCTGAGCGTTTTTGGGTTTTTCCATGATTTGGGGAGAGCTCGCCCGATCTAGGGATTCAATGCATGGATTCGTGTTTTGAGGGCCTAGAATCATGCTAGGGGTCCCCAGGGGTCTTCCCCTTTGTTTCCCCCCTCTCCTATGGAGGTATGGGGGCGTGGTTAGAATTTTTGGGCGTTTCTACCGTTTTCGGCCGCGGACTGAGAACGCGCTATACTCCAGTAGCGCGTTCTTGGAGGTCGCGCTGCCCCGACCGAGCGTGTTCATCGGAGAAGATGAACAGTAGGGCGGTTCGTGTCGCGCTATGGGGTCCTAGCGCGATCATCCTTGTCGCGCTAGGAGGACCTAGCGTGATGGTCCCTGTCGCGCTAGGGTTCCCTAGCACGATAGTCTGTGTCGCGCTATGGGGCCATAGCGCGACATCCCTTGTTGCGCTAGGGGACCCTAGCGCGACATGCCCTGTCGCGCTAGGTATCCCTAGCGCGATTTGGTTCGTTGTTGGGTGTTCCCCTTGGGCCGTGTGTGCATCCCGGGCACCCCGTGGAGTTCCGCGATCGTGTCTTTGGTGTCCGGAAGTCCCGTTTGCCTCGGTCAGGCGTTTGACCGTGGGCAGTGCGTCTGTTTCTTTTCCGACCGTGGTCACCGTGCGACGGAGCTAGTACGTGGGGTGATTCCCACACGTTGTCGGGTTCGGACGTCGTTTTTCGTTGACTTGAGAGTCTACTCCTTCAGTGACCCTCCACTAGTCGTAGCCCACCAGTACGAGGTGCTGGTCTCACCTGGGAGTGGTGTACGGGCACCCACCTTTCGAGACGGTTTGTGGACCGGTTACCGTAGGCCCTTCGTCTTAGCCAGAGTCCGGCTGCGGGGGAAAACCGGTCAGAGGGCCAGACCTAGGACGCGTGGTCTGTGTGTGCACACGTGGTTGGGGGCGGTTGGACCCACGTCGACGGGCGTGACCCCAGCTAGTCACTTGTTTGTGGTTACTTGTATGGTGTTTGCGCCTCGGGTAGGACCTACCACGTCAGGCGGTTCACCTGCGGTGCGGTGTCAGACGTCAGGGGACGCTACCGGCTGTGCTTCTAGTGGGTGGTACTTCTGTCGAGTACGGAGTGTCAGACTGTCAGTCGTGTGTTTCCGACCATCGGGTTTTGGCGGTTCGACCATTGAGTTTCGGTCTTCTCGTACCGTGGCACGTGTGTCGGTTTGCGTGCCGTAGGGTCTAGTTCTGTAGAGTACAGGGCTTTTCCTTTCCGAGGTACTTTCCTACCGCTAGAGTAGTGGTTTCTCGTTTTACGAGGTAGGGTTCGAGTGATCCCTACTGAGTCTTGTTCCAAGACTCATTCCCTACGTGTTTTCACCGTGTTTTAGGTGAGGCGCCACCTTCGGGGAGCGCGTCCGGAGCGCAGCGTGGTGCGGGTGCCCAGAGGTAGTGCCAGAGGTCAGAGCCGGGGGATGCCCCGTGTAGCTGTACTTTTCTTCTTGTCACTGTACTAGTCGTGGACTACTGTTGCTGTTGTTGTTATTTTATTGTGGACCATGTAAATTGTTAATTTATTTCCTGCTTAATATTTTAACTGTTTAATTTCTGCAATTATTTGTGATACTTGTGTAGTTTCCACACCATCCTTTTAACCCTTCCGAGTCTTCGGGCTCGTGGGTGGCGGTGCGAGTCTCGGGTTATCGGGCCTTCCCGGTAATCGGATTCTCGGGTCGTTACACGGCGTAAGCGCAGAATAAGCGGCACGGTGTCCGCAGGTGCATCATTTAGCATCTGAGAGTATCTTTCTCAGCCTTTCAATACTGGTTTTCTTTGATCTTCAGCTTGATAGCTTTACTGCCATGGCTTTGAAGTTGCAGAAGGTAGAGTGCAAATCTTAGCTGGGGAAGATGAGCTCTATCCTTCAGGAGCGCCGAGGCCAACTGCAGTCTCTGACACAGCGGGAGCAGTTTATATGCAATCGGATAACATTCTAGAAGCAGAACTGGCTGATCTCCGAGCTGGACTGCCGCAGATAACAACCTCTCGGCTACAGTTCGCAGAAGGGGTAGCTCTGTTGGAGGGCAGGTGGTGTCTCTTCAGGACGAGCCCGCTCGGCTACAGGAGAAGGAGGCTCATCTACATGAGTTGGGGGCTACTCCATATGTGGGTCTTCTGGCTTTCGAAGACATCTTCCGGCGCCAGTAAACATCTCTTTTTTTCTTTTTTTTTTTGTAATACAATTCCCCCTCAGGGGCTCCTCTTGTACTCTTTTTCTTCTTTATATAGTGAAAAGGAATCTTTATGCTGGTCTCATATGTGGCTGCTCTTTACTTGCTGTATTATCATTACTTCCTGGTGATTTGGCAGCAGTTTTAGCAATCCCTAAGCGAATAACCCGTACTTAGCAGGAGAGCGTCCACCCTTTCAGAGAAAGGATGGGGGACTCGTTCCACCGCGTGACGGTATCCGGAGGGTGCTTAAACCGAATTTTGTAGGTAGTAGCGGATGCCTTTTTCGGCCATATGTGCCGCAAGGGAGGTTGTTTGCAGAAATGTGGATGACAATGTTTTAGAGTATCATCCGGAACAGACGAATGGTCCATCCCGGGTAGGTTTCAAAGCCAGTCGGGGCAATGTGCCAGTCGACCAGTGACTAATTTTATCATCGATATTGGGTGTATATCGATGCAAAGAAGTTTTATATGTTTCATCAGAATAGACATAAGGTATAGACTGGGCAGACTTTATCGTAGGTGGGACATGAAAGGGTATGTGGTTTTCATCAGGACAGACATAAAGTCTGAACTAGACAGGTTTTATCATTGATCGGGCAATGTGCCGGTCGATCAACTGTTGGTTTCATCATCGATATTGGGTTTATATCGATGCAAAGGAATTTCATAAGCTTCCTCAGAATAGACGTAAGGTCCAAACTGGATAGGGTTTTATCATTGATCGGGCAAGGTGCCGGTCGATCAATAGCTGGTTTCATCATTGATATTGGGTTTATATCGATGCAAAGGAATTTCATAAGTTTCATCAGAATAGACGTAAGGTCTAAACTGGATAGGGTTTCATCATTGATCGGGCAAGGTGCCGGTCGATCAATAGCTGGCTTCATCATCGATATTGGGTTTATATCGATGCAAGGAAGTTTTATAGGTTTCATCAGAATAGACGTAAGGTCTAAACTGGATAGGGTTTCATCATTGATCGGGCAAGGTGCCGGTCGATCAATAGTTGATTTTATCATCGATATTGGGTTTGTATCAATGCAAAGGAATTTCATAAGTTTCATCAGAATAGACGTAAGGTCTAAACTGGATAGGGTTTCATCATTGATCGGGCAAGGTGCCGGTCGATCAATGACTAGTTTCATCATCGATATTGGGTTTACATCGATGCAAAGGAATTTCATAGGTTTCATCAGAATAGACGTAAGGTCTAAACTGGATAGGGTTTCATTATTGATCGGGCGAGATGCTGGTCGACCAACGGTTGATTTTATCATCGATATTGGGTTTATATCAATGTAAAGGAATTTCATAAGTTTCATCAGAATAGACGTAAGGTCTAAACTGGATAGGGTTTCATCATTGATCGGGCAAGGTGCCAGTTGATCAATAGCTAGTTTCATCATCGATATTGGGTTTATATCGATGCAAAGGAATTTCATAGGTTTCATCAGAATAGACGTAAGGTCTAAACTGGATAGGGTTTCATCATTGATCGGGTAAGGTGACAGTCGATCAATAGCTGGTTTTATCATCGATATTGGGTTTATATCGATGCAAAGGAATTTCATAAGTTTCATCAGAATAGACATAAGGTCTAAATTGGATAGGTTTCATCGTTGATCGGGCAGTGTGCCGGTCGATCACTAGCTGGTTTCATAAGAGTGGTGATGGGTTTTATCGTCGGTGGGACTTTGAAAGGGGCCTGAAGACTTTATCAGGGCAGACGTGAGGTCTGTCCTGCGAGGGTTTTATCGCTAACAGGACAAAATGCCGAGCGACAAATGGAAGGCTTCTTGTGAATAGCGGGAGATGAAGGTAGCATGTCATTGGTATGGAAATTTTTTTTTTAAATTACCACATTACTGACCCAAGCGCCCTTTCGGGTTTTCGCCGGAGCCAGCCCCCTCTTGCTTTTGCCCACGCGCCCTTTCAGATTTTCACGTGGCAGGGTACCCGATTTTGCCTGCAGTGCCCTTTCGGGTTTTCACCACAGCTGGGTTTTGGCCCTTTTTGCCCTTGTTCAGAATGCCCGAACAAGTCTGGCGGAGCATCTCTATTTTTAGCCCCATTTTATCTTTCTTCTTTTTTTTTGTTTCACTAGGACTTTGGCTTTACAAATTGTCAAACCACGTGCTCAACTTGTGTATGCTTCATCATTGATGTGGGTGTTAACGTCAACGCAAGGGGTATGGGGTTTCATCGTTCACCCAGGCAGAAGGCCTGGGTCGACTTGAGTGTGTTTCGTGGCTTAGGCGCGAAGCCATTCGCCGGGAGCATGACTGTAATCGTTAATGTGGGGATTGACATTAACGCAAGGGAATGGGATTTCATTATCCATCCAGACGGAAGGTCCGGATTGACTTGAGGATGTGTGTAGCAGCTTAAGCATGAAGCCGTTCGCTGAAGATGCAGGTTTTATTGTTAATGTGGGGTTTAACATTAATGCAAAGGAATAGGATTTCATCATCTATCCGGACGGAAGGTCCGGATTGACTTAAGGAAATACATTGTGTTTTTATCAGAGCAGACGGAAGGTCTACCCTGGATGGGTTTCATCATTGATCTGGCAGTGTGCCGCTCCATCAGTGGCTGATTTCATCATCGGTATCGGGTTCATACCAATGCAAGGATTTCATAGGTTTCATTGGGATAGATGTAAGGTCTAAACCGGACAGGTTTCATCGCTGATCGGGCAGTGTGCCAATCGATCAATAGCGGGTTTCATCATCGGTATTGGGTTCATACCAATGCAAAGATTTCATAGGTTTCATCGGGATAGGCGTATGGTCTAAACCTGACATGTTTCATCGCTGATCGGGCAGTGTGCCAATCGATCAGTAGCAGGTTTCATCACGGTGGGACATATGATAGGTTTCATCAGAATAGATGTAAGATCTAAACTGGATAGGTTTTACCGTGGTGGGTATCAGACAGAAAGTGGAAGGATTTTATCAGAGCAGACTGAAGGTCTATTCCGGGATGGGCTTTAGCGTCGATCGAGACGATATGCCTCATGACCAATGGGGTTTCATCATCGGTGGGACATGCAGTGGATGTGTTATCGAAGGAGATTCATGAAGTGAACTTTTTGTGTTACCACATTACTGACCCAAGTGCCCTTTCGGGTTTTCACCGGAGCCAGCCCCCTCTCACTTTTGCCCACGCGCCCTTTCGGGTTTTCACGTGGCGGGGTACCCAATTTTGCCCGTAGCGCCCTTTCGGGTTTTCGCCACAGCCGGGTTGTTTGCCATTTTTGCACTCGTCCAAGATGCTTTGGACAAGTCCGGCGGGGCACCTCTATTTTAAGCCACATTTCTTATCATTATATATATATTTTTTATCATTTTATTTTTATTATTATTTTATTTTATTTTTTTAATCATTTTTTTTGAACTCGTATAAGAGGAGGATATTAAGAGAGACGACTAGGGCACAAGGCCTTGCGCCGAGAAAAGGCTTAGTCGTTAGCAAGAAGGTAATGCTAGTGCAAAGGACAGATTTGAGCCAATTCGGGCGTAGGGCCCGCATTGGCGATGTTATTTATTATATGCGAGCTCGGCCAGGGCTGAGTGCCACTAAACTGAGGTGTAGGTAGCTCGATCAGGGTGGAGTACCACTGGACCAAGATAAGGGTAGCTCGATCAGGGCGGAGTGCCACTAGACCAAGTTTGAGGTAGCTTGGTTAGGGCAGAATGCCTCTAGACTAAGATATAAGTAGCTCGGCCAGGGCGGAGTGCCACTGGACCAAGGGGAAGGTAGCTCAGTCTGGGCGGAGTGCCACTAAACTAAGGTAAAGGTAGCTCGATCAGGGCGGAGTGCCACTAGACCAAGTTTGAGGTAGCTTGGTTAGGGTAGAATGCCACCAGACCAAGTTTAAGGTAGCTCGGTTAGAGCAGAATGCCACTAGACCAAGGGTGAAGGTAGCTTGGTCAGGGCGGAGTGCCACTGGACCAAGTTTGAGGTAGCTCGGTTAGGGCAGAATGCCACTAGACCAAGGGTGAAGGTAGCTTGGTCAGGGCGGAGTGCCACTAGACCAAGTTTGAGGTAGCTTGGTTAGGGCAGAATGCCACCAGACCAAGTTTAAGGTAGCTCGGTTAGGGCAGAATGCCACTAGACCAAGGGTGAAGGTAGCTTGGTCAGGGCGGAGTGCCACTGGACCAAGTTTGAGGTAGCTCGGTTAGGGCAGAATGCCACTAGACCAAGGGTGAAGGTAGCTTGGTCAGGGCGGAGTGCCACTGGACCAAGTTTGAGGTAGCTCGGTCAGGGCAGAGTGCCACTAGACCAAGGTGGATAGAGCTCATCGAGGGCGGAGTGACATTCATTGGTGTGGGGTGAACATCAACGCAAAGGAGAGTAGAGCTTCATCATGCAATTCAGACGGAAGGTCTGAACTGAAGTTGGTGGGTGGCGGCTTGGGTATGAAGCTGTTTGCCGGGAATGTGGATCTTATCGTTGGTGTGGGATAGACATCAACGCAAAGGAGAGTGGTTTCATCGTCTACTCGGACGAAGGGTCTGAGTGACGTCGCTGTGTAGCAGCTCAGGCATGGGGCCGTTCACTGGAAATGTGTACATAAGTTTTATCGTTGACGTGGGGTAGACATCAACGCAAAGAAGGATGATATTTCTCATGCAGTCCAGACGGAAGGTCTGAACTGATGTTGACTGGTAGCAGCTTGGGCACGAAGCCGTTTGCCGGAGGGGTAGATTCATTTAACATGGACGAAGGGTCCAAGTTAAAGGAGTAAGCCGACCGATCTTGTTAATGATGACAAGGGCCGAAAGATAGTTGGACAGGATTTCCGGTGGGACTTTATGATGATCGTCCTTCTCGGAGTTTATTAGGAAGGGTGAAAAAGGGAACTTTAAATTACCACATTACTGGCTTAAGCGCCCTTTCGGGTTTTCGCCGAAGCCAGCCCCCTCTTGCTTTTGCCCACGCGCCCTTTCGGGTTTTCACGTGGCGGGGTACCCGATATTGCCTACAGTGCCCTTTCGGGTTTTCACCATAGCTGGGTTTTGGCCATTTTTACACTCGTCCAAGATGTTTTGGACAAGTCCGGCATGGCACCTCCATTTTAAGCCCCATTTTTTTCTTTTCTTTTTTTATTGACATAAGGAAGAATAAGGTCTTATTATCTCATCCGGATGGGAGATCTGGATTGATGTTGGTATGTAGCAGCTCGGGCCTAAAGCCATTCGCCAAAAAGGTGAGCGGGTTTTATCGTTGATGTGAGGTAAACACCAACGTAAAGAGGAATGTGGTTTCATCACCTAATCCGGATGGAAGATCTGGATCGATGTTGGTATATAGCAGCTCGGGCCTAAAGCCATTCGCCGAAAAGGTGAGCAGGTTTTATCGTTGGTGTGAGGTAAACACCAACGCAAAGAAGATAGGATTTCATCATCTAATCCAGACGGAGGGTCCGAACTGATGTCGGTGTGTAGCAGCTTAGGCCTGAAACCGTTCGCCGAAAAGGTGGATGAGTTTTATCGTCGATGTGGGGCAAACACCAACGCAAAGAAGAATATGGTTTCATCATCTAATCCAGACGGAGGGTCCGAACTGATGTCGGTGTGTAGCAAAGGAGCGACCCTCTTGATTGTCATCAGTCTTCATTTATCTGTCCATTCGCCACTCCCCCAGCAGGCAGTGGTGCGGCATGATAGAGTTTCAGGTGTTTCCCATTGAGTGGCGGGAACTGAACTTCCCCTCGATGGTTGACAACCACGTAGGCTCCGCCCTCATAGACCCTCTGGACTACATATGGACCCAGCCAGTTAGCAGCAAGTTTGCCTTTTGGATTGGAAGCCATGACTTCCCTTTTCTTGACCATGACCAGGTCTCCTTTCTTGAATTCTCGCCCTTTGACGAGCTTATTGAAGGCATTTGCCATGCGGGCTTGGTACATCTGGATATTTTTCTGGGCTCGCAGATGCTTCCCCTCTAGTTCAGCCAGTTCTTCAAATCTTCTTTCAGCATTTGTTTGCTCATCTCGGGCCAAACCGTATTGGACAGCAACCCTGAGCGACGGAACTTCCAGCTCGATAGATACCACTGCCTCGGAGCCGTACACGAGTGAGAAGGGTGAGCAGTCTGTAGGGGTTTTATAGACAGTACGATAGGCCCATAATGCTTCGTACATCTTTTCCCCCAGTCCTTCTTGCGAGAGCTGACGATCTTCGCCAGGAGCATACACAGAGTTTTATTGAATGCTTCAGCCAACCCATTTGCTTGCGGATTGTAAGGGGTAGAGGTCCTCCAATCAATCTTGTATTTCTCGGAGAGCCGATATATCTCCTGATTCTTAAAAATGACTTCCATTATCATATATTATTCTGTTGGGAACACCAAACCAAAAAATAATATTCTGTTTGATAAATCTGGCGACCAGCTCGCCAGTTACCTCTCTGAGTGTTGTGGCTTCCACCCATCTGGAGAAGTAATCTGTTATAGCCAAGATGTACTTGTGTCCAGCTGAGGAGGTTGGCAAAGGACCGACCACATCAGTTCCCCATTGGGCAAATGGCCAGCTGGGAATTGTTGGGTGTAGTTGTACAGGAGGCCTCCTAGGCACAACAGCATGCTCTTGGCACTTCTGACATGATTTCGCTAACTGACAACAGTCCTCGAACATAGTGGGCCAGTAGTACCCTAATTTCTTGACCTCAATTTTCATCTTCGGTCCAGCCTGGTGTGCCCCTGCTGTCCCGCATGTATCTCTCTCATCACTTGCCAAGCTTCCTCTGTGGATAGGCAGCGAGGCAAGATCTTTTTGCGAGCATCCGCCATTATTCGGAACAATGTCCACTTCTGCATTCATAAGAATCTTTGATTCTTAATAGTTTTATCCTTTCTTCCCGATTTCTGGGTAACTGCTGATGGAGAAACCATTGTATCAGATGCCGTCTCCAATTAGGCTGCTGTGCTTCTTCAGTTATATGGACTTCACATTCTTCTAGGCAAGATTCCAGCATACTGGGAACTTGTCGCCGATTTATCACAACAATGTTGAGTGTTTCATCAGGTGGGACTGTTAGTGAGCTGGCTAGCTTTGCTAGGGCATCAGCTTGAGCATTGTGCCCCTGGCCCACATGGTTGAGTCTTATATGGTGAAATCTTGCCATAAGGCACATAGATTTATCATAGTAAGGGCTAAGTTCTGGCTTTCGCACTTCAAAATCCCCTTGCACTTGCTTTATTATCAACATTGAGTCGCCAAACACTTGAAGCATCTGAATTCCCATGCTGAGAGCGATCTAAAGACTGATTATCAAAGCTTCATACTCTGCTTCATTATTGGCACATGGCTTGTTTATGGAACACGAAGTGTGTACCACTTCTTCATCTGGTGACTTCAGAACAATGCCTGCCCCCGCTCGGACTCTGACCTGTCCAGTTGAGGTGGTTTCTGTTCTCCATGCCCCGTCGAAATATAGCTGCCATATAATTGGCTGAGCCTGGCAGGCTTCTAGAGTCTCATCATCAGGAAGCTCAGTTTCCAATGGAGCGTCTTCTGGTACAGGATGTTCTGCAAAGAAGCTAGCTACGGCCTGACCTTTTATCGCCCTTTGAGGCACATATATGATGTCAAACTCCATCAAGATTACAGCCCATTTGCCGAGTCAACTCTTGAGTGCTGGCTGAGTCAGTATATACTTGAGTGGGTCTGCTGCAGATATTAATCTGATTTCATGGGACAGCATGTAGTGCCGGAGCTTTTTTTGACAGCGAAGACCAGCACCAGACAAGTCTTTTCTATAAAGGTATAGCTTTCTTCAGTCCTCATCAACCTTCTGCTGAGGTAATAAAGGGCTTGCTCTTTTCCCTCTTCGTTTGCCTGAGCTAGCATTGCCCCCAGCGAGCAATGAGTGGCTGCCATGTAAAGGATCAGAGGTTTGCTTTTAATTGGTGCCCCCAACACCGGGGGAATTTTCAGATATTCTTTCAGCTTTTCGAAAGCTTCTTGACATCCATCGTCCCAGAAGAACGG
Organism: Amorphophallus konjac; assembly: GCA_022559845.1. Taxonomy (NCBI): domain Eukaryota; kingdom Viridiplantae; phylum Streptophyta; class Magnoliopsida; order Alismatales; family Araceae; genus Amorphophallus; species Amorphophallus konjac. The sequence continues at coordinate 45,896,998 of CM040121.1, forward strand.
CACATCTTTCATCATCAGCTTGTGAAACGGGTGACACCGACCCGACAGATTTGAAATGAATCGGCGGATGTATGCCAACCGACCTTGCAGGGACCTCAGCTCGGACAGATTCCTTGGCAGAGGGAGCTCCTGGATAGCTTTGATCTCGGAAGGATCAATTTCAATGCCCCTATGCCGGACGATGAATCTGAGAATTTTCCCGCTGGACACGCCGAAGGCGCACTTCATGGGGTTCATTTTCAGCTCATATTTCCGCAGCCTCTGAAATACCACTCTCAGATCCTGTAGATGGTCTTCTTTCTTCCTGGTCTTTACGACCAGATCATCGATATAGCACTCTACCTTCTTGAAGAGCAGATCATCAAATATTTTTGTCATGGCTCTTTGGTAGGTAGCGTCGGCATTTTTAAGGCCGAACGACATTCTTTTGTAGTGGAAAATTCCCTTTGGAGTGCGGAATGCAGTGTGGACCCTGTCTTGCTTAGCAATCCAGATCTGATTATATCCGGACGAGCCGTCCATAAATGAAAGAGCTTCATGGCCTGTAGTGGCATCAATCATCACCTCGGTGATGGGTACAGGAAAATCATCCTTCGGACATGCCTTGTTGAGGTCCGGAAGTCAACACAATTTCTGATCTGGCCATTTTTCTTGTTCACGGGCACTATATTTGCCAACCAGATAGTGTATTGATTTTCTTCAACAAACCCTACATCAATGAGTTTATCGACCTCTTTGTTAATCTGATCAATCAGCCCAGGCCGCATCCATCTAGAGGATTGCTTTACTGGTTCTGCATTCAGATCAATCGCCAGTAAGTGCTGTGCCACATCGGGACTTAATCCCGGCATCTCATCATAGGTCCAAGCAGAACAATCCCTGAATTCCCTCAAGAACTATATATAATGCTCCTGAGCTTCTGGTGTCAGCAGGGCACTGAGAAAGGTAGGCCTGGGCTCTTCTTTGGCTCCCAGATTTATTTCTATCAATTCATCGACGGTGGCCTGGCCACCATCAACGACTTCAGGTAGAGCTTCTTGTAAGTCAACAAATCCTCCCGGGATGCAGTCCTCTTCAGTTTCAGATCCTTCCAGTTCTTCAGGTGGGACGCTGGTTGATGTTGAACCATCATGTCCTGTGGTAGCTGTTGGGTTTTCCATCAGGTTTTGTTCAGCCTGGCCTTGTAGTGCCACTGGCTCTGCTTGTGATTCCAAGGTGCAGACCTCGGGTTGCAGGGAATTTGCTGATGCAGACTCTTCTGCCAGACTTTCCAGTTGTTGCATAGCTCGGACTTCCTCCAAGATGCGTTCGAACTCGAGACATTCCCTTGCTTCATCGGAAGTCTGGTCTTCATCGGGCGTCCCCGTATCAAACTTGGCTTCAGTTTGGGAAATGTCCTCCTTAAAAGGCAGCTCTTCCCAGCATCGGCAGGCTGCCATTTCATTCTACTCCTCAGTGCCTTGCTGGCTGCCAGAGGTTTCATCACCAGTAACAGAGTGGTATATGATTCTTCTTCCTTAGAGGGGTAGTTGTCATATCCTGCCTCAGAGGGGTCTTCATGTGAAAAGAAGGTGGAGACGACGTCCACCTCTGCTTCATAATACTCTTGCAGAGTATAGCCCAGCCCCGGGTGACGGGTGATTTTCTTCAGTTCTTTATTATTGCGGGGAGGATCCCAGAGTTCTTGAAATGCTTTCTTTTGATCAGCTGACTGTAACAGGGGCATCTGCATCTTGGAAAACATCTGCGTGACCCGTTGTGTAGTGTAGTCCAAGGCCTATGATTGGTGCCATCTGGCTGGACAATTCTTCAGGGATCCGTCAGTCTTGATCATCCTCACTGGTAGGCTCCCCGGTGTAAAATATCATAGGAGGCTCGTAGAAGCGAGGAACCTTCATGGTCCTCAGTGGCAGCATTGTCTGGTATTCCAAGCTCGGAACGGGTTTGACCAGTCCCTGCGGATTCCGATCTGTGTGAGCTTTTCCTTCATCTTCTCATCGGCTTCCCCAGGGTAGATGTCCGGGGGTGCAACCCGAGCAAAGTCCCCGATCTGAGAAATGTGGGAGACTTCATTTTTCTCCACATAGCCCGGAGGGGGTGGTGGAAGCCAGTCGTCTGCCTTTGACACTGTCTTTTTCTGGCCTGCAACGGCCTCTTTCTTTTTTTTCAACTGAGAATTCTCTGTATAGAACGGAGCATCGAGCATATGACACTCGAAGACTTCAAAAGGGTGCAAACCTGCAAAGACCCTTTCTTCTTTACCATTGTGACAGTACTTGATGCACTGATGCAATGTAGACGGTACTATCTGGTACTCATGCAGCCAGGGCCGCCCCAGCAGGGCCTGGTATGTGGTGTTGGAGTTTATTACGTAGAATTGCACGGTGGTGGTGAAGTCCCCTAATGTGAGGTTGAATTCTGCCACCCCGATCGGAGTTTCGCACTTCTGGTTGAAACCCACTATCCTCATATCTTTCACCTTGGTGAGGTGCAGATCGAAATAGTACTTCTGATAAATCCGATATGGCATAATGTTCACAGCAGCCCCTGGGTCTATCAATATCTGACTCAATGGCTGACAGTTGAGATACCCCCTCATGTATAGGGGTCTGTTGTGATTGAGGTTAGGAACCAGCATGTCTTCTTCTGTGAATGTAATGGCTGGCCCCGAGTTAACCTCTGTCAGGAGAGCCTCATATTGAGATGGCGATTGCAGAGCATCAATAATAGCTTGGCGAGCTTCCTCGCTCAAGGAGAGAATTTCCCATATGGTGAACCTTGTAGGGAGCTTTTTCAACATCTTCATAATTCGGCTGCCCACATAGACATTAAATAGCCGCATTTCTTCCGCCCAGCGGGGCTTTGGAGGTTCATTGGGTGCTTGTGGCATTGACTGCCTATCTTTTGCTTCTTCTTTCTCAAGAGACAGCTGAGGGGTTTTCACCAGGGAAATAGCCTCTGGTGCTGAGGAATGATCAGTGCCCATTTTGCCTTTTTCCTTGAGCACTAGGACAGGGGGTTGATGGTGCTTGCTGCCTTTATCGGTATCAACCTGTGCAGGTTTCTTGCCTTCCAGGATGGCCAGAAACTCGACAAATGATGGAGCTTCATTAGTTTTCTTTGTATCTGCATAGAGGCTATTGGAGGAGGAACTTCTGTGCCTCGGACTTCGGGTTCTGGCAGCTAGTAAGGCTGTTCTCCCCTGAGAATGATATTATGGTTGGCTGGAGGTTGGCGTCCCCATTTTCTTCCAGAATGGGTAGCATGCACTGGAGCTGAAGCCTCAACCTGATTGGCCTCCAGCAGCGGAGTGGAAGACTCCCCTTCGTCATCCTCGCCTGCAGGGCGAACAGTATCGACATAGTGTTGCATTGCACTGTCATCACCTTCTTTTTGTTCCTTGACTTCTTCTTTCTTTGGGATCTTTTCTTGGCTGGCTGGTGCCCCCAGAAGAGTTCAGCTTCAGCTCTCTCTTGTTCTTTTTCTGCTGTTTCTTCGACGGTCAGTCCTTCTAGCTACTCCCAGAGGACATGATCCTTCACTAGTATCGGCTTAGGCTAGACTGTTCATACTCATCCAGCTGATCAATATACTGCTGCAGGCGCCTCACCTCGGGGCTTATTTTCTCATGGGCAGGTGGCGGAGGTTGCTTTCTCCGGTTGTGAGTAGGGATCCGGATAACTGGCGGTGACTCCGCGGTTAGCCATACTTGCTCTATTGTTGGCAGAGTTTGCTTCAGAGTAACACCCCGGATGGAGGCCCCTGGGGCTGTCTGGGCTGAGGGCTTTCTTCTGGTTTTAGCTGGCATTGTTTGCCATGCTATCTGCTCCTTAATTAGGGTAAGGAAGCATGCCTCGTATGTGCGCCGAGTGCATTCTTTAGCAGCTTCTTCAGACGACAGCTAGTATAAAGAAATCATATTAGTGGCCAGCCTCAGCACCGGGGCTCATGGGGTCGTGGAGGATCCACCAGTGTTCCCCTAGTTGTAGCTCACCCTTCTTGAACATGCTTTCCATAACATCCTTGAAGACGTAGCAGTCTTCAATAGCATGTCCTAGTGCCATGTGATAAGGATAAAACAGAGGATCATCTTTCTTGGCTGCATCATCGGGTCTTTTCGGCTATGGACCCGGCCGATAGGCTAGAGTACTATTCAAAGGCCAACCCTGTGAGGGATGGGCCAAAGAACTTCAACAGATATGCTTCATCAGCAGCCAGGTCCCCCATGACTGTTGTGTAATATGCTATATGTTCCCGGGGAGATCCCTGCCCATTGAACTTTTCACATTTTGGTGGCTTGCTGATCCCCTGGAGTAATCTTTTCACAGCATACTGTGCAGGGTATGGTACTTTGTAAACATCATAAGTACCAGAGTCACCATCAGCCTTCTCAGATAATTTCATCTCAATCATCCTTTCTATCATCAGTTTGTTCACCAATGCTGGGTCCACAGGTTCTGGAAGGAAGTGTGCCTGCTGCTGTGTGAACGGGGTCGTCATGACCGTCGCATGCAGACTGGGCTGGACTGCTGGCAGGGTAGACTGCACTTGTGAAGCTGACGGCTGTACTATTTCTAGTTGCGGGAAGGGCTGACATGGAGCCTTCCCGGGGTTGGCTTGATAGGAGACAGCGGGGATGACAACCTCCGCTGAGTTGGAAGTCTCCTTTGCCGACTCGGCATGCTTGGAGATGGGTGTTTGCTCACTCCTCTCATTGAGCTATTTCTTGAGAGAGTCGATCTCTTGTTGATATATTCTGAACATCATCTGGATTATTGGATCCAGGGTTGTGGGGATGTGTATCTCTCCCGAGGTTCCTTCAGCTGGGTCCATAGCAGAAATGTCTTCTTCTTCAGAGGTCACAACATTTACAGCCATAGTAGCGACCTGTGATGCTTCATCAATAGTCATAGACATCTTTTCATCGGTAGCCATGATCTTTTCCCTAGCTGCTTGACTTCATCTGGTGATCACGCCAGGCCTTTGGGCTAGTTTGGCTAGCTCCTTAGGTTGGCTGGGCAGAGCACCATATCTTCTGGCAACACCGGCCATGTTACAGGCAAAGATCTACATTCTCCCTCTTTGCTTTTGGATTCTTCTTCTGATTTGACTGGGGTAAGTCAGCCGATCAAACACTGAAACTCGTTTCTCTTCTTCCTCCCTATGCGGGACATCATTCGGACATCTAGCCCTACGGCCGTTTTCCAACTCATTGGAGCCCGAACACGAGACTCCTTGCATCATCTTTTCATTTTTATCCTCCTTCTCTTCTTTGGCGCCCAGGGCGCGGAGCAATCTCTGTTGCCCAGGGGATGAGTTCCCGAGGCAATGGAAGTAGTCCTGGACTACTTTGTTTATCTCTTCTTGGTTGTGCCTCTGGGGATCGGCTTGGGGCAGCAACCTTTCTTGAGTCTTCGGCTGGTAGGCCAACCTTTCAACTTGAGCGGTCAAATAATCTCTTCTGGAGTATCGGAATACATCAGCCTGCTTGGCACAGGCCCTTGGTCTGTATGGAGCAGCAGCGGGGATAGTTTCCCTCCTTTCCTTACCAGCAGTGGCAGAGGCAGCAGTCTTCCTCTCCATGTGACGGACAAAGCAAGAAACGACAGTAGAAGCAACCGCCGTCTTCTTCTCTTCAGCTCTTGGTGCCACCGTGGCCTTTACCGTGGCGGTGTTTCTAGCTTTGTTGTCGACTTGCAGCAGGTCGACGAACACCAGGCCCAAGCAGTTGGGCAGACCCGCCGCCGGAGGCATGGATCCGAACTCCATCGGTACTGCCAGGTACCCTCCGTAGATGTGGCCATCGACCACTTGCTGGCCGAAGCGAATAGCAACCAGTTCAGTCTCCATCTGTAATTTCTTCTAGTAAGATTAACACAGTTAGAATTTTGAGAGAGGCCGCCGGGCCCCTTACTTTGGCGTAAAGATGAAGGGAGACTCGGTCGCACCGGGCGTGCCAGACTGGTGGACGCGCTTTTCGTTTACATTCTTATTCTTTTATTTCTGTTGTTTATTTATTGGCGTGCCAGTCACATATGTGACAATTTCATTGTGCGCTCGATCTGACTTCTAATCAGTCGATTGTGAGTGATCGTGTCTGGACCAAAAGTCCATCATACCATAAAGGTTATGACGTTAATTACGTCCTCCCTAAGAAGAACAACCCTTGATTAAACGCCAAAGTAAGAGGAGATCGGCAGCAAAAGGTTCTCGGCGCAGCAGGTTCTCTGCAAGACATTGAGTAGACTGGATAAAGCGAGAGTATATCAGGTGCGGAGCAAATCCGGCAGCATATCCCCATTATCTTGGACTATGCCAAGTGGGAATAGGAAACCACCCATGCAGCGGCAGGATGGAATCCGTGAAAGATCGGGTATATTTGACCCGGAATCCGGAGAGGGACCGATGTACCATGATACAACATATGCCGGTGCGACGTTTTGTTGATATCCCCCTTCGAGGGACCATCGGAGGACATGCAGTGGCAGAACTCTGTGGGCCCGCGGGGTTAGGAGAAAATATCATAGTCACTCGGTGTGATGTGGGTGAATTTCGGCAGCATATCCCCTTGTCTTGGATCATGCCAAGGAGAGATAGACCATCATCCACGGGATGCCGGGATGAAGGTCGAAAGAGAAGGGCACTAGGCCAGGGAACACTGCTTGCATTCGTAGCACCGGTTGATATTCCCTTGGAAACCACCGGAGCACATGCAGTGGCAGAGCTCCTTAGGTTCATAGGGTTACAGAGGAATCCGGATTGGGACCGGGTAATGTAGGGGAGGCCATTCCCCGTTAATTTATCTCCTGAGGCATGCATGATGACCTCTGGATATCCCTCAGACAGGTACAGTGGAGTGACCAAGAGTTGGACTGAGGTGGAAATGGAAATTCTTGGTGCGGGGCTCTGGTGGAACCTTCTCGGCACAGTTTTCACATAAAAGGGAGGGGTTCTCGGCACGAGGTTCCCGGCACGCTAAGGAGAAGATAAAGAAAGCTTCTCGGCACGAGGTTCCCGGCGTGCTAAGAAGAAGATAAGGAAAGCTTCTCGGCACGGGGTTCCCGGCGCGCTAAGAAGAAGGTAAAGAAAGCTTCTCGGCACGCTAAGGAAAAGATAAAGAAAGCTTCTCGGCACGGCTTTGAGCATGTTCTCGGCGCGCTAGTTGAAGAGGGCTTCTTGGCATGGCTTTGAGCATGTTCTCGGCACGGTCAATAGGAGGGGCTTCTCGGCATGGCTTTGAACAAGGGGAAGAGGGTTCTCGGCGCTCAGTTCTCGGCGCGCAAAGGGCCGCGCCGGGAGCTGTTCATCGCGCCGAGGGATGCTGGCGCCGGGAAGGTGATGGTTTTGGGTGCCGGGAAGGTTTATGGGGTTTTACGGTGCTCTGTTCTGAGGATTTTTGGGGTTCAGGCTTCGATTGAGGCAGGATTTGGGATGCAAAAGGGGACTGGACCAAGGCCTTTGCTGGAGCAATACCAAGGAATCATAGGAGGATAGGGTTTAGTGAGGGATCGAGGTCATCACCCGTTTACAACCCTCTAGAGATATGCTTTCTTTTTATGTTGCCAATCGTCCAGGAGATCAAGAGATAACTGTCTCTGATTCCTGTGATGACCTTGATGGCTTGGAAAAAGGAAAACGAAACGAAAGATAGGAAGACTTCTTGACGTAGGTATCACTGAAGGGGAGAGGGGAAAGAGTCCAATAATCCACGGGAGTGAGGATTGGGACTCTTCCTTCATCGTTCCTCCAGGAAGGACAATCGAAGCGTAGAAACCCGAAGCATCCAAACGACCATTCAATACATTGGACAGCATTCATCCGAGAGAGACAGAGAAAGGAAGACTTCATCATTTCACATTCAACCGAGCCATCATAGCAATATATCTCATCATCTCATTTCATCGCTTACATCATTTACAAGAAAAGCGGGAAGAAAGAAAGGAAAGCGCAGAAGCTATAGTATCTTCCCAGTAACAGAAGGACTTGAATGCCTTAAACGTAAACACGAATACATATAAAGAAGAAGAAAAGAAACGAGGGAGGGCGAAGCATTGACTCCTCTCCATCCCCCTCACCTTCTCCTTCCTTCAGCTTCAGCAGCAGCCTCTCTTCTCTTCTATCTTCTGTTGCCGCTTCTCTTCTGTCGTTGTTGTTTTTTTCTTCGAGAGAAAAGGGGGGTTTTATAGCCGCTGTTGAGTATCTTCTCAGCGGGCATTACATAGCTTCCCGGTGCGCCACAGCTTCCCGGCGCGCGAGTCGGCTTCCCGGCGCGCAAGGCTCAATTGGGCCTTGGGAGGATCTCGGCACCATAATCTTAGGCCCATTTAAGGTTTTTGACGCTTCAATTCCTCTTATCAGCGGATTCAAGCTGTCAAAGCTATCCAGCTTGTCTCTTCGTTTGCTAATCCTTCGAGTATGTCGGAACAGACGAAGGTCTCTTTGTTGGTGAGTTGGTATAGTTTCATCAGAACATTTCTGGAGATTTTCATCAGTCAATAGACTGCAATTCTTTATCAGCACTGCCATCTGAGCGACGACAACACCGGATATCAGCTTGGCCGGGAAGGGCTTCAGCTGGGTGATAGCTTTAGTGACGACTCTTCTGTAGTTTTGGCTCTGCAGGAATCCCTGGGATCTTCATCTCTGATTTGATCTTCTCTTTGGTCCCATCTTTGTTCTTGATTATATTTCAGGTGTCAACAGGCGCCAATGACGGGCCTTTCCCATAGGGAGGTAATAATAGCTCCACAATTGTACCATCATGTGTCATTAACATCATCAAAAAAAGGGGAACAATAATAATGACGGAGGGGGATACCTGGATGAACGGTGTGAAACCACTCACTGTTACCTCCCGGTCTGCTCTTTCAGACAAACCTGTATATAGATGCGCCAGCATGGCTGCTCCCTAGGTGTATCGCCCCACTTTCTCAGGGTCCACCAGGAACTCTAATAAGCGGCAATGAATGCTGTCTCCTTTCGAGCCAGTAACAATTTTCCTAATAGGAAGAAGAGGAATCTCCTCAAATTCATGTTGGCTCTTTACCAATTGCTCGCATCTGCGCAGTAGACGGCGCGGCATCCTCTTTCAGTCCTCTCCATGAACTCTTCCGAGGACTCATCATCACGGGAACGAATGTCAGTAAGCCATAATATCTCCATGATAGGCGTCTTGGCTACGGACTTGTTCTTACGATCATCCAGATCCACTCCTAGTAACCTCTGAGCTGCCTCTCTGTAGTCGTAGTATGTGACGCCAGTCGGCACCTCACCATCCACTTCCAGGCCCGCAATTCGGACCACATCTTCCAGGCTGGGCACTATGTGCCCCCATGGCATCAAGAAGGCACGACTCATTGGATCCCACCTTTCACGCAATGCTTGGACGAGGGCGAGGTCGAGCTTGATTGGCTCGATCCGGAGAAAGGCTCCAAGCCCCATCACGTCTAGCCTGACCTTCTGAAAATCCGGGAGACATCTGTACGCTGCCACTACTAGCTCCCACGAAATGTGTGATTTCATCACACTCTGCGCATACACAAGAAATGAAAAAGTAGCCTTTGTCAAAAGAGAAAAAGGAAGAAAGAACGAGAAAAGAGGAGAGAAAGCTCATCTTACAAGTTGCGATTGGGTCCTTTCACTGAAGTGCCCTTCGAGCTTCGAAAGTTTCCTGGAACTGCTACCACTGGACCTGCTCCTCTTCGAGGAGTGGGAAGATTCACCCCCCATTCCAACCTTAGAACCCTTAGTTCCTCCTTTTCTGTGGAAACTGGCGCTCTTCGAGTTGGCTCTCGATGTCCCTGGGAAAACGAAGGAGGGAGGTATTTATAGAAATGAGAGAAGTGCGAGCCAAAACTACCTCCGTCATCTTTAACGATGGCCCTCGTGATAGAGTACCTTCCCTGCAGTCCCGTGTGTCACTTCACCTCTCGCGCAAGATAGTTGATTGGATGGTGTGCTGTGGCGACTCACTCCTTATGCAGTCTAGGGATGCCCTCTCATGTTGAAGAGTTCATCCGGGAAGATTGAAAGATCATCCGGGAGAAGGGGCTAGAGCCATCATTATTGACTTTGATAGCATATTCTCATGGAAATGGTCGCGACGAGACGCGATTCTCCGTTTCACGGCCGGGTCTTGTCGAGCGCATCACATGGGAACAATATGAAGAAAAAGAAGCGTAGGGAAGAAGGAACACGCAAGAGAACACATAAGCAACAGGGAACCAAATCACTCCATTCATAAGTCTACATAAACTGTCATGAACATCACAATCACAAACATCGCAAGAGAGGAGGCGGGTCTACAAGCTCACTAACTCTCACCCCTCTGGGCGTCCCTCTTCTCTCCCCTAAGGTGAAGATCCCTCTAGGGCCTTCTAGAGCTCCGTGAAGCAGCAGTCGCCTCACACTGCAATGCCTGCTCCGCAACGGCGACTCACTACTGCTCCCTTGGCGTGGCGAAGAAGCCACCTACAGGAAGGTGGCCAGACGGGAGGAGTCGCGCCCCGAATTCTCGTGTTCTCTCGTAACGCGTCTCCATGTCTCCTAGCCTCTGCCTCATAACTCGAAGGCCTAGCTGGAGCTCCCTCACCTGAGTCTCCAAGGCCTTCCTCTCATCCCGATCCTGCTATCGCTCGGCCCTTCTTTCCTCCCTCTCTTTCTCCCTCTCCTCTCTGTCCCTCTCTGCCTCCCTCCTTGCCACCTGGAGGAAGACCCTTAACTCAAGGATGTCTGGATCCGGCCTCTCATCATCATGACGCCGCAGCTCTGCTATGGTTGCTGCCCAGGCATCACGCTCTTCTTCAGCCCGGGTCGCGCGGGCCACTGCACTGGCAAGTTGCTCCCGGAGGGAGGCAATCTCCAGAAAAGGAGCATGAGAGTTCGAAGACGATCCGCCGACCATCCCTGCTATCGCTGCCTACTGGGCATGCTGGAATAGACAAACAACGATCATCGGCTAAGCCCCGAGATGTCAAAGAGAAAATAAAATAAATAAATAAAAAAAATTGGGGCCCTTCTTTCACCTCTGTCCGTCTCCCGAGCTGAAGAGGCCCCGCATGGCTCTCCCTGCACTGCCGCAGGAAGTCGACACTCTCCTGCACAGGTGTAATGCCCTGCATCTCTATTGGATCTTTTTTAGATCTTTCGGATGCCTCATTTTCAACCATTCACCATCTCTCTTCGTTCACTCTCGTTTCAGGGTCTCTCGGAGCGGGGTGCACACCGTTGCGGAGCTGGCCGAGGCGAGGACGTGATGGAGTGATCGGGATGCGGGATGGGGTGTCGGATTGAGCGTGGCGTGGTGCGATCCCTCGGTGGATTCTAAGGAGGCGCCGTTTGCATTCCGGGTGATTTTCGACGCGGTTTAGTCGCTTCGGCGCGCGGTTTCTTCGGTAGAGGTAGGGAGATGGATCACCACTTCGCCCTCTACGTTTTCCCTGCTTCTGTGTGTGGTTTGGCACTAGAACGGGTTAAATCGGGACGGTTTGGGAAAAATCGATGTTTTTGGGGTTTTCAGGGTTCGTCGGAAATCGGCAACCATTCGCGACGTAGTTAGTGTCAAAATGACCGCTGGGATGTTCGGATCCCATTCACATAGGTTTCGTGTTGATTGGTCGTCATTCGGGGCCGGTAGGAGTCGGGAACCTCGGTGACTCGTTTTGAGGCGATTTGAGGAAATCGCCCCGATCTCGCGTTCTGATGCGTGCATGTGCCGTTTTTGGGTCTCTGGCGTGTTGTATGATCGTGTGTGTCTGTTTCCCCTGCGCTTCGGCGTGAATGGGGCGTGGAACGGGTCGATTCGGCCATTCCACTGTTTGGTCCGCCGTGTCGATGTAACGGTCGTTCCAGAGACCGTTACACGTTGTGACAGTCTCTCGATAGACCGCCACAACAGTTAGCTATTTTGCGTTCGTCGAGGCTAGGTCGGTGTAACGGACCAGTCTGGACCGTTACATGCCTGTGATGCCCCTGTTGAGGCGCGTCACGGCCTAGTCATCTCCTCAGGGTTTGTGTCGGTCGGTTCGTTGTAATGGACTCTCCCTGTGCGTTACGGCCAGGTAACGTGCTTGCTGGTCCGTTACGTGTTGTTTGGTCCATGTCCGGGTTTGTGGTTGTTTTGGGGGTAGGTTTGTGGTGTGTCTATGTGTGTATCTGCCTATGTTAGGGTGATGTCTGTCGTTCCCGTGGTCTGGCCGCTTCCCCGTGGGTGTCGGTTGACATTCCTATGAAGGCTAAGACTACGTTTCCGAGTCTGTCGGCAGTTTCCTGTGCTGCCTTCGGTGTTTGAGGTATGGGTGACAGTGCATGTTTGACTGCCTGTACTTCAGCTCCGTGTTTCGTGATCTTCTCGTGTCGTTGCCTTTCGTCACAGACTCTTTGTGACAGCTCGCGGAGCGGGCCACTTTCCGGTATACGGTTTGTAAGCTAGTCTCCGTCGGCTCCCGGCTGCACCGTAGCGTCCTACGGGGGGAGAAAACTAGCTAGAGGCCTGGCTCAGGTGAAAGCCAGTGTGTGCACACGTGGTCAGGGGCTGAGGACTTATGTCGCGGGCGTGACCCTGACTAGTACTTGTTGCTGTCGCGTGGGTCTGCGACTCGGCCGCGCTCGCGTCGACGCTATCGGTTGGTAGTCGAGACACTTGTGGTGTGTGTTGTGGTGTGTGTTGTGGTGCAGTGTAAGACGTCAGTGGACGTAGCTGGCCGTTCTTCTTGTGAGGTGGTCTTAGTCTCTGTCGGGCCGTTGTGACGACAGCGTAGACGAGACACTTGCCGGCGCAGCATAAGGCGTCAGTGGACACAGCTGGCTGTTCTTCTTATGAGGAGGTGCTTCCGTCACGTGGCTCGTGACTCTCGTGTTTTCCCGGAGTCTGTGTTTCCCTTCTGAGGTGGTCTGTTCTGGGCTGGGCCTGGACCAGCTTGGTGTGGTACACGACGCTCCGGTCATGTCGTCTATGTCTGTCTAGGTCTTTTCTAGACTTTCTTTTGCATGCTTGTTGTAGGTGTAGATCGGGGTGCTTGTTTGGCTTTTCCCCTTTTCCTTACTGCTCCCTACTCTTGCTCCCCGTTCTGTTCCCTTCTGCTGTTGCTAGGTGTAGTTTGGGGGCCGAGGTTAGTTCGGCTTTCCTCTTATTCCCCTCGTCCTTACCTGTTCCCTACTCCTGCTTCCCTTTCTTTTACAGCTTCCTAGTGTTGTCTCTTGCGGTTGTTCCTGTTGTTTCTATTTTTCCGTGTTACTGTGTATTTTTCAGTGGAGATCCGCGTGACCCCTACTGAGTCAGTGACACGAGGCTCACCCCTGCTTTTCAGGTGGGGTGACTTCGTTCGTGCTGCTTCCGCGGGTCCTGGAGTTCGAGTAGCAGCTGCCAGTTGGTACCTCCGTCGGGCTTCCCCCGACTTCTCGGTACGTCTTTTCTTTCTGTCGACTGTACTGCTAGACTGCTGTCTTTAGCTTTAGACTTGACTCTGGTATATAATTGTTAAAATCTGTTAATTACAAAGTAATTTTATTTCTGCTACTTTAGCAACCCGATCTAATGAAATTTAATTGCTTGCTGTTATATCTGTCAGTTCAATGTACTACACGACAATCCTTTTTCCCTTCGGAGCTTTACCGCTCTTGGGAGGCCTCGCGGGTTCCAAGTGGTATCAGGTGTATTCGATAGTCCTATCGGATATATCTGGTATCCGAGATCCGGGTCGTCACAGTTGGTATCAGAGCATGGTTGTGTGAAGTACATGGGAATCTCAGATATACAGTGTCCAGAGTCGCTAAGTCCAGTACAGTCTTCCGCTGGTGTTAGGTTTCGTGATTTCCGTTTCTTGTCGTTGTGGGTCTTTTCTTGGTAAGCTGCTCGATGCATGACTCGTTCCCTTGCAGTCGTGTGTCCAGCTGTTGTTATGCCTTGATGTGACCCTGCTTACAGTGGTATTCCGTGGTTCTGTGTCCTGTACGGAGCCGGAATCCTGCGAGTGCTACCGTTGTTGTTATTTTTGTAAGTGATGTTTCTCTATGATTTTGTATGTCTATCACTAGCACTTTGTGGACCAACTCTTGTCGGTTCGCTTTGCTATACTCTCTTCCCTGGTAGAGTTAGCTTGCGACTCGATCAGATCTCTCGTGGTTCGGTGTTGTCATCTTACCGTTGTTTCTCGTGGTTCGTGTCGCTTTGTAGTTGTGTTGTCGGGTTGTTCTTCCCTGATTTTCCTTTGTTAGTCCTTAAATTTCGAGGACAAAATTTCTTAAAGGAGGAGAGGATGCAATGCCCTGGATCTCTATTGGATCTTTTTTAGATCTTTCGGATGCCTCATTTTCAACCGTTCACCATCTCTCTTCATTCTCTCTCGTTTCAGGGTCTCTCGGAGCGGGGTGCACACCGTTGCGGAGCTGGCCGAGGCGAGGACGTGATGGAGTGATCGAGATGCGGGATGGGGTGTCGGATTGAGCGTGGCGTGGCGCGATCCCTCGGTGGATTCGAAGGAGGCGCCGTTCGCATTCCGGGTGGTTTTCGACGTGGTTTAGTCGCTTCGGCGCGCGGTTTCTTCGGTGGAGGTAGGGAGATGGATCACCACTTCGCCCTCTACGTTTTCCCTGCTTCTGTGTGTGGTTTGGCGCTAGAACGGGTTAAATCGGGACGGTTTGGGAAAAATCGATGTTTTGGGGTTTTCAGGGTTCGTCGGAAATCGGCAACCATTCGCGGCGTAGTTAGTGTCAAAATGACCGCTGGGATGTTTGGATCCCATTCACGTAGATTTCGTGTTGATTGGTTGTCATTTGGGGCCGGTAGGAGTCCGGGAACCCCGGTGACTCGTTTTGAGTTGATTTGAGGAAATCGTCCCGATCTCGCGTTTTGATGCGTGCATGTGCCGTTTTTGGGTCTCTGGCGTGTTGTATGATCGTGTGTGTCTGTTTCCCCTGCGCTTCGGCGTGAATGGGGCATGGAACGGGTCGATTCGGCCATTTCACTGTTTGGTCCGCCGTGTCGATGTAACGGTCGTTCCAGAGACCGTTACACGTTGTGACGGTCCCTCGATAGACCGCCACAACAGTTAGCTGTTTTACGTTCGTCGAGGCTAGGTCGGTGTAACGGACCAGTTTGGACCATTACATGCTTGTGACGCCCCTGTTGAGGCGCGTCATGGCCTAGTCATCTCCTCAGGGTTCGTGTCGGTCGGTTCGTTGTAATGGACTCTCCCTGTGCGTTACGGCCAGGTAACGCGCTTGCTGGTCCGTTACGTGTTGTTTGGTCCATGTCCGGGTTTGTGGCTGTTTTGGGGGTAGGTTTGTGGTGTGTCTGTGTGTGTATCTGCCTATGTTAGGGTGATGTCTGTCGTTCCCGTGGTCTGGCCGCTTCCCCGTGGGTGTCAGTTGACATTCCTATGAAGGCTAAGACTACGTTTCCGAGTCTGTCGGCAGTTTCATATGCTGCCTTCGGTGTTTGAGGTACGGGTGACAGTGCATGTTTAACTGTTTGTATTTCAGCTCTGTGTTTCGTGATCTTCTCGTGTCGTTGTCTTTCGTCACAGACTCTTTCTGACAGCTCGCGGAGTGGGGCACTTTTCGGTATACGGTTTGTAAGTTAGTCTCCGTCGGCTCCCGGCTGCACCGTAGCGTCCTACAGGGGGAGAAAACTAGCTAGAGGCCTGGCTCAGGTAAAAGCCAATGTGTGCACACGTGGTCAGGGGCTGAGGACTTACGTCGCGGGCGTGACCCTGACTAGTACTTGTTACTGTGGTTCCGCGTGGGTCTGCGACTCGGCCGCGCTCGCGTCGACGCGATCGGTTGGTAGTCGAGACACTTGTGGTGTGTGTTGTGGTGCAGTGTAAGACGTTAGTGGACGCAGCTGGCCATTCTTCTTGTGAGGTGGTCTTAGTCTCTATCGGGCCGTTGTGACGATAGCGTAGACGAGACACTTGCTGGCGCAGCATAAGGCGTCAGTGGACGCAGCTGGCTGTTCTTCTTATGAGGAGGTGCTTCCGTCACGTGGCTCGTGACTCTCGTGTTTTCCCAGAGTTTGTGTTTCCCTTCTGAGTTGGTCTGTTCTGGGCTGGGCCTGGACTAGCTTGGTGTGGTACACGATGCTCCGGTCATGTCGTCTATGTCTGTCTAGGTCTTTTCTAGACTTTCTTTTGCATGCTTGTTGTAGGTGTAGAATGGGGTGCTTGTTTGGGTTTTCCCCTTTTCCTTACTGCTCCCTACTCTTGCTCCCCGTTCTGTTCCCTTCTGCTGTTGCTAGGTGTAGTTTGGGGGCCAAGGTTAGTTCAGCTTTCCTCTTATTTCCCTCGTCCTTACCTGTTCCCTACTCCTGCTTCCCTTTCTTTTACAGCTTTCTAGTGTTGTCTCTTGCGGTTGTTCGTGTTGTTTCTATTTTTCCGTGTTACTGTGTGTTTTTCAGTGGAGATCCGCGTGACCCCTACTGAGTCAGTGACACGAGACTCACCCCTGCTTTTTAGGTGGGGTGACTTCATTCGTGCTGCTTCCGCGGGTCCTGGAGTTCGAGTAGTAGCTGCCAGTTGGTACCTCCGTCGGGCTTCCCCCGACTTCTCGGTACGTCTTTTCTTTCTGTCGACTGTACTGCTAGACTGCTGTCTTTAACTTTGGACTTGACTCTGGTATATAATTGTTAAAATCTTTTAATTAAAAAGTAATTTTATTTCTGCTACTTTAGCAACCCGATCTAATGAAATTTAATTGCTTGCTGTTATATCTGCCAGTTCAATGTACTACACGACAATCCTTTTTCCCTTCGGAGCTTTACCGCTCTTGGGAGGCCTCGCGGGTTCCAAGTGGTATCAGGTGTATTCGATAGTCCTATCGGATATATCTGATATCCAGGATCTGGGTCGTCACAACAGGCGCGTCACCTTGCTGCCCGTCCTGGAGATGAGCAGGGAGACGTATGCGCCAGTCTTCAAGTTTCACCCTGCCGCGCCTCTCTCCCCCGACGCGGCTCGGTTCATCCGCACTCGCCCACTCATCGACCAAGCTCGGGATCGTTGTCATACCCCGTGCATCAAAGGGCCACATCATTAACCAAAAAAAAGTGTGTCTCCTGTCAAGGACGCGTTCATCATTCAAGGGCAACACTCACCGAACCATCTTTCCCCTCTTACACGGCTCGCTACAAAACTAAAACAAATTAAGGAAGTGGAGATCAAGGAGCCTACCTGGTCGTGCTCTCCCTCCACGCCCTCGGGCCCCTCAATAGCCAAAGGAGGCCCTTCCTCTCTCACGACAGCCTCTTCGTGCTCTTGCACGACCCTCCTCGGGTGAGGAATTGTTCGCCCCCCTTCCCCTCGACCACGGTTCGGCCCGCCGTATTCCATAGATCAAGGGTGGGGAAGGATGAAGCAAGGTGAGCGAACTTTGGCGAGAAGAAGAGTCGGTTGCGGGCGAAGTGAGGAAGAAGAAGAGACGCCCTGCCGCTCTCGGTGGTTTGAGTTTGAATTTAAATAATAGAACGCGTCTTCGCGCCTAGACGCTTCCACCCAAAAAATTAATCAAAAAACAAAAATAAAAACAAAGAATAAAAACAACAAAAAAATAAAAAAAATAAAAACAAACCCTTCTTTGTACTGTGTATTCTCCTGCCTCTGTGAATCATTTTGATTTGTTTGTACAAGTGGAGTGCAATTCTGTTGTTTGTGAAATAATTCTGTTACTGTGCCAAGGGGGGCACCGCTGTCCCACATTGTCCCATCATGTGCCACCATTTGATGACTGGTCCCACCATGTCATGCATTATATTATATGAAAGCTACGCTACTAGAACACGTCAAGGACCTTACGACCTGAATGAATCTAGAATTTGAGTTCCCCTTCAACAAAAATAGTGATGATTTCAGAGGAATTTGAGTTGTACGGATAGGTCGTCAAGTTGTGATAGCATGGGGACGATGGTTCCGTTCAGTGAGTTGGTGCATGGATAAACGGGTCCCGACTTAGTATCAGCTCACCGGATCGGTATCCTGACCCATCCGTAACAACGTGACAATATTATCCTTGGCTTCTATTTTAGTTTGTTTTAAGTTTTCCTTTAAACCCAGCATGCATTCATGTAGGACTTTGATCCCATTCCGGGATATCATTCAAAGTAATTCGATTGTGAAAGCCGATGTGCTTAAGTTTTTACAATATGAGATATTCCATTCCGAATGAAATACTGAGTTTCCTTGAGACAGCCCTGCGCTGTTCTTCCAAAAGAAACTCTTGTTTGGACTAATCCTCAAATATTACTTTACTTTTACTCCATTTGACCCACCTTGGCCGCAGCACTTCCACATTGGCTGGTAACCGCTCCCCAGAGGTGAAACCTGCAGGTTTACGACCCAGGTACTTCCACACAGAGAAGTTGGTCCATTTTTCTACATGTGTCTGAGCGCATATCTTCCCCTTCCTTATTTGATTTCCGTCCAAACAATTGTTGAATTTGGAAGAGCTTCTTCAAGGTCGCCTCATTGAAAACTCTGAAAACATTTCAAACCATAATGCTCAAAGCGTGTCTCATCACACCTTGGCATCTACTTTTCAGTTCGCACCCACTCCATTTCATTTCACTTCTATGCCACTCCACTACGTGCCACTCCCTTGCAAAGTAGACGTCAAGGCGGGGCAGCTGTAGACACGCCGTTTTTGACATTACTGTGAGTAAATCTCATATTATACCATGATATCCCAAGGTTGCCTTCACATTTTTAATTACTTTGGTGATTTCTTATTTTTTTGATTTTTTTTATATTTTTTTAAATTTTTTTCGTGAAAAATTTTAAACGTGTCAAGGACCCTATACGCCTCACTTTGGCGTGTCAAGGACCCTAGACGCCTTCTTAAAAATATTTTTTATTATTTTTTATATTGTTTTAAATATTTTTTCTCCTTTTTTGAACGTGTCAAGGGCCTTAGACGCCTCACTTTGACGTGTCAAGGACCCTAGACGCCTTCTTAAAAATATTTTTTATTATTTTTTCTATTATTTTTTAAATATTTTTTCTCATTTTTTGAACGTGTCAAGGACCCTAGATGCCTCACTTTGACGTGTCAAGGACCCTAGACGCATTCTTAAAAATATTTATTATTATTTTTTTAAATATTTTTTAAATATTTTTTCTCCTTTTTGAAAGTGACAGAGTAATAGGACGCCTCTTTTAAAGGCGTCTAGGACCCTAGATGCCTTCTTCAGAGTCTCGTGCAGCGCGCACGCGACGTCGCTTTGGCCGTTTAGTTTGACGTTTCGAATAAATCCAAACATGAAGACGTCTTTGTTCCTAGACGCGGTTTAGGAGTCACGGGCACGCCGAAACCACCGGCGGTTTCCGACAGCGTTTCGGTGGGCAGAAAGGGGCACGTTTGGGGACCTGGACGCCTCAATTTAGACGCCTCAATGAATTGAAATTATAAAAAATAATAATAGAAGCGTCCAAGGCCCTGGACACCTCAACATGGAGGCATCCAGGACCCCAGACGCCCCAATGAAACTTTCTCCTATATATAGAGGACCCCCTCCCTCGAACCCAAGAGGATTCAGAGCTTCAGATCCGACAGAGGAAAGTGAGACTCTACCGGATGCCTTTCCTAACCCGTGGGCTTTTGGAGGAGGATGTTCTGCCGGATTCCCGGGTGCCCGCGCTCGCGAGAGGAAGGCTAACTCCGCCCATCGTACTTCCACGTCATCCCTACGCTGCCGAAGCTCCGCCGGATCCGGCCATCGGCATCTTCAATAAGCCATTCTTTCCCACTCTCTTTTGTCGTTTCTGTTGCATGCATCATCCCGTCATCTGTCGTCTCGCTTCATAAGAGAGATCTATTTTTATGCACGTTTGCATAATCTTCCATCCATCATAGCATTTTCCTCCTACTAGTGTCCGAGAGGGGTTTAAAAACAACACCAACCAGGTGCGTGTCTCGTCATGATTTTACCATTTTCATCACAAGGGACTAATACTACACTGCCATTTTTCTGATTCATTTGCTATCTGTCTGTTTCCCTTTTTTTTGCAAGAGTAACCAAGGAAGGCCCTCTCCGTCGGCCGGCCGAAGGGAGAGGAATAAGCAACCCGCCATTTTCTGCTTTTGAGGTAAACACGATCACTCTTCTTATTTTGGGGTCTCCGGCCCCTAGTGATCACACCATATCCTCGAGGCCGCGGCGAGTCACTTCCCGCTATGGCCGTTTAAATTTCTGTCATTTATATCATGTGTTATTCTCATATCTCTGATATTCTCGAGGCCGCGGCGAGTCACTTCCCACAATGGCCATTTAAATTTATGCCCTTTATATCATGTGATATTTTCATATCGTCTATATCTTCGAGGCCGCGGCGAGTCACTTCCCGCAATGGCCGTTTAAATTTCTATCATTTACATCATGTGTTATTCTCATATCTCTCATATTCTCGAGGCCACGGCGAGTCACTTCCCGCAATGGCCGTTTAAATTTCTGTCATTTATATCCTGTGATATTATCGTATCTTCTATATATTCGAGGCCGCGGCGAGTCACTTCCCGGCAATGGCCGTTTAAATTTCTGTCATTTACTGTAATGCCCCGGGTTTTTTGGATCCTCGTTCGTGGGTCCCGGATCTGGTTTCTCGGAGCGTCCGACTCCGTTGTGTCTGAAATTTTGTTTCGGACATCTTTCGTGTTCGGATCGGCGCGATCCGGAGTTGTTTCGGAGGCCCGGAGGCGTTCCGCGGCTTTTTCCGCGTGTGTTTTCCGATTCCCGGCGTGGGTTTCGGCTTTCCCTTCGGAACCTCGTTGCGGGTGAACCGGGCCGTTCACCTAGGCGAGTGTGGTACCGTTACGATCGGTGCGTTCCGAGGATCGCGAGGGTGTGATTTTCTATTTTTCGGGATTTTTCCAATTTTTCAGATTTTCCTATATATACCCCCCCCTCTCTCTTCCTCTCATTTCTCACTCTCACCCTCTCTCTCTTCTCCCACTCTCTCCTCTCACTCTCTCCTCTCCGGCGGCCGACGGACCGAGGCGGGGGCGAGGCGGGGCGAGGAGGACGGCGAGGATGGGTCGAGGATCGAGGCTCGAGGGCACGGCGAAGCTCGGCCGTGAGTTCGTGGAGCGGCGAGGCTTCAACGGCATTTTCTTCATGGATCGGCGTCCACGGTGCACGAAATCTTCGGTGGAGGTAGGGTGATGGACCCCCAGCTCGTGCACTTCCTTTCCCGCAAGTTTCGTAGGCTACGGTGAGCCGAGCGGGCCAAACTGGGTGATTTGGGCAAAATCCATGTTTTAGGACTTGTGGGCCGATCTCCCGTTTCATTGCATTTTAGGCCGATCCGAGGCCGTAGATGCATGCTAGGGGTTGTTGGGGAGCTTCCCCTATGTTTTCCCCCTCATCCGTGGATGTTTGGGGGCGTGGCGTGGATTTTTGGGGTTTTCCCGTCGTTCCCGGTTTTTCGAAATGATCGCGGTCTACCAGTAACCACGTTCACTGGTCGCGGTCGTGGGAGAATCGCCTTCATCCTTGTGTTTGGTCGAGGAGACCTTCGAGCGTCGCGGTCGTGCGATAGACCGCTTTGGTCTAGTCGCGGTCATGGGATGACCGCTACTATCTGGTCGCGGTCCTCGGGCGACCGCTACCAGCGGGGTTGCGCGTGGCTAGTTGCGGTCGTGAGGTGACCGTGACAGCATGGTCGCGGTCTCCGGTCGACCGCTACCATCTGGTCGCGGTCCCCGGTCGACCACTATCTGGTCGCGGTCACCAGGTGACCACTACCACGTTCTGGTTCCTGTTTGCGCTGTTTTGACCCCCGGTCGACCCGGTTGTGACCCAGTGGTTAACTTTAGGTCTCGTGAGTGTCTCGGACACCCCGTGGAGTTTCGTGACCGTGTCTTTGGGTGTCCAGAGGTTGTCCCACTTACCTCGTTTTGTGTGCTGCGAGTTAAGGGTCCAGGTGACCTTTTTACGCTCCGGTTGTGTTGTTTTGGTCTCCGGTCGACCCGGTTGTGACCCAGTGGTCGACCTCCGGCCTTGTGAGCATCCCGGACACCCCATGGGTTCTGTGTCGGTGTTTTTGGGGTGTCAGGAGGGACCGTGTTACTTCGATTAGCGTGCCCATAGGTGTGGTGGGTCCGGGTGACCCCACGTGTTCTGGGCTTTCGTGTTACGCTCAATCGAGTCACCGTGCATCGGTGTGTGTGCGGTGGGGTCTCCCCCGCATATCGTGGGTTTCCTTTGGAAGGCGATTCCCATGTGGGCCATGTGCTTGGCCTTGGACTGCGAGTCCAGTTATCCGGCCTGGGGCTGGAGGTTTCCCGCTTGCTTCGAGATGGGAAATCGTCGTGGTGGCTTGTGTGCTGCCCTGGGAATCGTGCTTCTGTGTTTTTCGTGTGGCCCGTGTAGGCGGCCTTGGTCCCTTGCGTTCCCTTCCCGAGGGAGTGGTCTTGGTGGCTTGTGAGTTGTCTCGGTACTTGTGCTACCGTGGTTTTAGACCTAGAGATTGGACTAGATTGACGGCCTTGTGCTGTTGCGTACAACGGTCTTGACCCCGAGTCTTGTGACTCAAGGACCGTTGGGTGTAGTGCGTCTAGAGGACTGTCCAGAGTCCAGTGGCTTAGCGCCACTTGAGTTTTCTCGACTCTAGAGCACAGTGCGTGCGTGGCCGTGGACTGTGAGTCCCGTTTCTTCTCCAACTGTGGTCACCGTGCGACGGGGCCGGTATGTGGGTGGTCCCCGTACGTCGTCGGATTCGGACGTTGTTTTCCGTTGACTTGAGAGTCTACTCCTTCAGTGACCCTCCACTAGTCGTAGCCCACCAGTACGAGATGCTGGTCTCACCTGGGAGTGGTGTACGGGCATTCACCTTTGAGACGGTTTGTGGACCGGTTACCGTAGGCCCCTCGTCGGTAGCCAGAGTCCGGCTACGGGGGAAAACCGGTCAGAGGGCCAGACCTAGTGACGCGTGGTCTGTGTGTGCACACGTGGTTGGGGGCGGTTGGACCCACGTCGACGGGCGTGACCCCAGCTAGTTACTTGTTTGTGGTTACTTGTACGGTGTTCGCGTCTCGGGTAGGACCTACCACGTCAGGCGGTTCACCTGCGGTGCAGTGTAAGACGTCAGGGGATGCTACCGGCTGTGCTTCTAGTGGGTGGTACTCCTGTCGAGTACGGAGTGATAGACTGTCAGTCTCTGTGTCTTTGACCTTCGGGTTTTCGGTCGTGTTGACCGGTGAGTTCGGTTGTTTCACCTTGGCGCGTGTGTCGGTTCTTGCGCCGTGAGACTAGTGCTAGTGGCTTTACCGAGGTGGCGTCTTGTGGTGCGGTACCCGCGATCGGATGGTCGGGGTTGCACCTTGGACAGCGTGTCCAGGTTGGCTGTCCGGGGGACAGGCCTCTACGGCGTGGTTACCGTGTGTTTTTACTTCGGTAGGTGGTACTGGCGTGGTTCGGTAGCTTCGACTGCGTGATCGAGGTCTGCCTTCTGGTAGTAGGAGTAGCTGTAGTGCCGAGTTTTGACCGGCCACCGGTTTGCTGTTCCTGCTGTAGTTGTAGCTCTCATTTCCGCTACCGCCGTTGTTTCCGGTTGGGGTTCCGCGGGATCCCTGCTGAGTCTCTGTTTTGGAGACTCATTCCCTGCTTTTCAGGTGTAGCGGTTCTTTCTCGCGGTTCGTGGGTGCGGGGCGGAGGTTCTCAGTTGCCAGCTTGCCGGGCCGAGTGTTCACTTGGCATGTGGTACGTTTTACTGCTTTAGACTGTACTTTCTGTTGGACTGGACTCTGTTGTAGTTGTTTATTTATTTCTGTTAATTGTTGAGTTGTCCTGCTTTATTTCCTATTTCTTTGTGCCTCCACACTCCTTTTAGCCCTTCCGAGCCCTCCCGGCTCGTGGGCGGCGGTGCGAGTCTCGGGTTATCGGGCCTTCCCGGTAATCGAATTCTCGGGTCGTTACATTTACATCATGTGTTATTCTCATATCTTCTGATATTCTCGAGACCGCGGCGAGTCACTTCCCGCTATGGCCGTATAAATTTCTGTCACTTAAATTCTGCACCATTCCCACCCCCCGAGGTTGCAGAGAGTCATTTCCCGCTATGGCCGTTAAATCCATATATCTTATTACGTTGTATCTATTCTGCACACCCCGCCGGAGTAATCTCCCGTGGTGGTCTCTCTGCTCCTCTCTCCTTCTTTCTGTATCGCAGCAAAACGAGCCCGCACGCTCCGCTCGCCGCCGCCTCCGCGTGACGTCGCTCACACCTAGGTGCTTCTCCCTAGCTGTCAACTTGCTATGATGAGATAGGCGTGTTGAATCCACAAAACCGCGGCATTGAGATACACAAGTCCAGAGTCATAAGCACATGAACCACAACTCATTTAACCAATACGTGACTATTGCTCAGGGACTATGTCCAAATATTTCAACACTCCCCCTCACGGCCAAGATGGGCCGTGGATATTAATTGGGTGGAGGTGACAAGAGGAGTTGGGTCATTTGGCCTGCTCTGATACCATGTAAGAGAAAGAACAAAGCAAGATGGTTGGCACAAAATGTCTACTAAACAGGAGAGGTTTAAGGGTTCTGTTTTCTGTGTATAACCCTTGTAAATAGCAGTCATATACATAGGATTACATGTGTACTTGTGGAGTAATCGTAACAACAAGTAGCAAAAATTTCTACACAATCATTGGCTAGTTGTTGCCCTATTTATGTGGTTGCTCCGTTAGGTAGACTTGTTCCCGAAATTTGTGCGGCACGATCATCATCCTTGCCACGCTTGGACACCTTGCTGTCATTAGGCTTGTGTGGTATGGCAATATCGTTAACATGGACCAGCTATTAGCTCGCATTGGTCGGTGCGTCATCTTGACGTATCCAATGCCTTTCTTCATGGGTGTCTAGAGGAGATCGTCTACATGGAGCATGCCCCTGGTTTCTTGCACCCACAGTACCCTGACCGTGCGTGGTTCCTGCGGCTATCCTCCCGGCTCCTTGAGCTGCACTTTGTTGCATCTAAGACGGACACCTCCTTGTTCTTCCTCCGAGAAGGACAGTCCATGCTCTTCGTTCTCATCTACGTGGATGATATTCTCCTCGATGGAAATGACTAGCGTGGCATGGCTGATCTTGTTTCTTCACTTGGTCGCGAGTTCGCTCTACGTGATCTAGGCCCGGCTCATTACTTCCTTGGCATTGAGCTCTGCCCTCATCCAGCTGGCTGCATACTCTCTCAATCAAAATATATTGTAGAGATATTACAACGCTCCAAAATGGATGCCGCACGCCCCATGTCTACGCCGATGGCAGCATCAATACCCGATGATTCTGTTGGCTCTGATCTCCTCTCTGATGCCTCTCAATATCGAAGCATTGTTGGTGCTCTCCAATATGTCACTATCACCAGACCGGATATCTCCTTTGCCGTCAACCGTGCTTGTCAGCATATGCATGCTCCAAGTGACGATCACTGGTCTATGGTTAAGCGTATTTTAGGCTACCTCCAAGGCACTGCAACACATGGTTTGTGTGACGTCCCGAATCGTAAATCCGGTCCAGTCGTAAAGACTCACGTCGGATTTCGATCGAAACGTCACAGTGGGACAACCCAAACGGTACAATTACGGTAGAGAATTCCACATAAACATTGAGATATCATTGCAGCAGAAATGAAAGTACTCAATCAGTCAGCTTACAGTCAGAAGACTTCATCCACATAAGTCGAAATAAAGGTAACGATTTAACAAGTCATTTATTACATAACCAAAATTCACACATAATTTTTTTTCTTAACTACCTAAGATAATGACATAAAGTAAATCCAAGCCGCGGTCATAATACTACGAGATCACTCCTCGCTTTCTTCTACCGCTTCTCTTAAAAATGTTCAACATGGTGAGTCTACGAATAGACCAAGTAAGAGACTAAGCATAGTCCCCATTCATAACATGGGTAAACATATCCAAAGTGATTTACGGTATTTCAATTTTATAAGTCATTCTTAGACATAATTTCAAATAGATAACACATGAGATTAATACATTTAACCTAATTTTAATTTTACGATCATAAGTCGTGATATTAACATTTTATCAATAAAGCATGTATATTAGAATTTTATTCTATCAATGTAACATCCTAATCCGTCTGAAATCTAAAAATTATTAAATATTTTATATTTAGAGCCTATGTAAATTCTAGGTTCTCTTAACTAAATCCCAATACTACGAACGGTATAATGAATACGAGTTTAACGAATGTTATTAAATAAATTAAATAAGATATCTTACGTTATTAATATATAACTTTTTGTAGGAATGTCAGAATGGGGTCGATATTAGACCCGTTGGAAAGAGAATCTAAAAATCTACAAGTTTCATGTCGAGCACATTACAAAATGTTTACATTTAATAGGCCAAAAATAAATTAGAATAAATTAACTATTTGAATCCCTATTATCGTTAAAATTTCATGGGTTTTTATGCAAAATATCCCCCCTCTCTTATCCGATGCATATATTAAAAAAAATAAAACAAAACAAAAGATCCCCCCCTCCCCACGTAATTCTTCCCCCCCTTAAAACCTTCCCCTCCATTCTTCCCCCCCTCCATCACCTTTCCCACGTAACACCCCCCTCCCCCCCTACATCTTATCCTCCCCACCCCCCTTTCTATATAAACACCACTTAACTTCCCCCCCCCCCCTCAACCTCTCGTAATACTCCCCCACCTCTCTTCTCCTCTCTCTCTCTCTCTCTCTCTCTCTCTCTCTCTCTCTCTCTCACGCACTCACGTTCTCTCCTTCTCTCTCTCAATCTTTTTTCTCTTTTCTTCCCATCTCTCTCATCTCTCTACTTCTCTCTAATTTCTCACTCTACTCTCTTTCTAATTTTTCTCTCACCTCTCTCGCTAATTTCTCCCTCTCTACTCTATCTAATTTTTCTCTCTACACACACCCTCTCTACTTTTTCTCTTTATTTTCTCTCCACTCTCTATAATCTCTATCTACTTTCTCTCTCTATTTTTCTCTACTCTCTCTCTCTACTCTTACTACTTTTTCTCTATTTTCTATCTACTTTCTCTCTCTATTTTTTGGCTGCATTCTCTATATTTTCTCTCTATATCCTCTATACTTTCTCTCTCTATTTTAGCTACTTTCTCTCTACTTTCTCTCTCATCTCTCTTCCCACTCTCATTCTCTTATTAATAAATGGAGAAGATAATACAACATCAAAATAATATAAATAATTAATAAAAACTTGGACGGAGGATTTAAAGCTTATTTTGGACAATTTCACCCTTCTTTACGTATTTGGGACGGGAAAATTATCTTTTCCTACGCAAGGACTTTTACGGGAGCTCGGGTGAGATATAAAAGTCAATTCAGAAGTCCATTCTAAAGGTTGGCATGATAAACCGAGTGCATGTTATTTGTTATTTACATTTCTTTGATTTGATTTTATTTGAAATGTAATTTAAGTCGTTGATTTATTTAACCCAATGATCTATGTTTAGAATCAGTTATTTATTTAGTTACCATTTTGTAAAAATATTATTTTTCTCTCTAATCTCTCTCTAGTCTCTTTCTACTCTCTCTCTACTCTAATCTCTTCGAATGTTATATAACAGTAATTTATTTAGTTAATAAATTTGACCCACTACCCTATGATTAAAATCGAATTCCTGATATTAAAATACGATCTAGTTATTTTGTAAAGTTCAATGGCAAGTTTTAAGTATTGAGACGACTATGTAATAAGCATCATAATAAGAATAAAAATTAGATTAAGCATATGGACTGTGTCACTTTAAGGAGGTGTGGGGTGACAAACCGTAGTTAGCTTCCGCTACGGGATTAGGCTCATTTCCGAGGACAAACGGACTTCTGAAAAATCCAGAACTCAGAATAAGAAAATTATCTGGAGAATGATGGAATATTAACTCCTGATCCTGCGTGGTTGATCAAGGCCGACAGGCTCCAGCGTTTAGACCATTTATCTTTATGTCGACGTATGGATGCCTAGGTATGTGTTTGCTACTGCTTTTAGTGATGGGATGTCTGTCCAATATATGATGCCAAATAATATGAAGTTTAGATTTGATATATGACTTTGATATGATCTGAAAATAAGTTCATCTTAATAAGTTCTGATTTAGCTAAGATATGTACTATGCCATTTATATATAAGTCAGGTCAGATTTGTTATACGCATTTGCTTATAAGAAGAAAAATTATTCCACTCTACTAGTTTTCCTTCGCATTCATAGTATACGTACAATCCAATGAAATTATGATTAGCTGTATTTATATATCATGGATTTACACAGTTTAGTATATGATAAGCGTGTGCTTAGTTTTAATGCCTACTCAGTCTTTGGACTCATATCTGTTGTCTAACCATTTCACGAAACTGATAAGTGAGTACCTCGACTTCGACGAACAGTAGGTCGGAGGGTGATCTCGGGTGTAATTTGAATTTTCGCTGCGTAGAATAAGTAGATTTGATTTTCTTTTGGATAATGAATGTAAATATGATTTTTGGGTAGAAATATACAGTACTCTGTATACGATGTAAATTATGAGTGTTTTTCTTATGGAAATGGTATGGTTTTACCTTTTGGAATATGTGATGGTTTGGCCTTTAGTGCCTTGTAAATATCTCAGCCCACAACACTTCCGTACATCCGCTGTGACATCCCTAGACACGATACGGATCGCGGGAATGGGGGCGCCACAATCAATGACAAAGTAAATGTGCATTCAACATTAGTAAACATTACCATGCAATATAATTCGATTCATTTATCAATAGAATGATCCCAATACAAGGCGGAGTAAAGTCTCACGCATAGTAAAAGGATCCAAACAGATTTAATCTGCCCTTTTCCAAATCACCATTTGATATACTGGAGATTCATTAACAGTAAACATTTATAGTGTAATAACAGTAAAATAGGATAATACTTCAGTAAGTACTAACACTAGTTTCAATATCAGTTCAATGAGTAGTAACAGTAATTTCAATATCAATTCAGTGAACTGTAACAGTCGTTTCAATATCGAATCAGTGAACAATAATAGCAGTTCCAATTTCAATTCAGTGAGCAATAATAGTCATTTCAATAATGACTCAGTGAACAGTAGCAGTTCCAATATCAATTCAGTGAGCAGTAATAGTCATTTCAATAATGACTCAGTGAACAGTAGCAGTAGTTTCAATATCAATGTAGTAAGCATTAGTAGTAGTTTCAATTTCAGTTTAGTGAGTAGTAACAGTGGTAAATAGCCAAGACACAGTACCCAAACCACCGCTAGAAGGACAATCAGTCGGTACTCGATCACCTGGGTAAAAATAGTGATGAGTCTTGGTTACTGCGCAAAACCGGAAGAAGTCCTCTCCACCTTAACGAGTGGCACTTGTCCACCTCTAGGATTTCATCCCCGTTACCCTCGGGGCCAGTACAATGTGAACCTCCCTATAGGGGTATTTCTATGGCTTGGTTCCAGTCTCCCCCTATGGTGACAGTGTCCATTTGACAGTAATAACAGTACGATTATATATATATATATATATATATATATATATATATATATATATATATATATATATATATATATATATATATATATATATAACTCATATCCAATGAACGCATGCCACTCAAAAATCATGCTGTAAACATTAAGTATGAAATATTTCATTACTGAAAATCTTTTTTTATTTATGAAAATCTCAACTTATTCAAATATAATGACATATATATATATCAAAATTTACTAATTCTGTTTACAGAGATCAGAATATAGTGAAATTTCATGGAATCAATAAATTTACAGAAATGATCAAAACAGAGAATTATCATAATTTTCAGACAGTATTTATAATTTATACATGATTATTTATATTCTATTTATACATCAAAAATTTATAATTCTGTTCTTCGAACTCAGAATACGTTGCAATTTTAGGAAACTCGTACATTTTAATGAAGAATCAAAATAGAAATTTTCATCATTTTTCAAACAGTAATTATAATTTTTATAAGATTATTTATACTCTAACATACATCATAAATTGACTGAATTTAGCTAATAAATTCATAAGACCCTTAAACTTTTAGTAAAAATTATATTTGTATGTAACACTACACATAAAAGTTTTCATAATTTTTCACGAAGGAATTTAAATATTTACATACTCATTTAAATTCTCCTATACATGAAAAATTAACTAAATTTAATGACAGTATTATAAAAATCACAATAATTTTTCAAACCATCACTCATAATCGAAATATCATTTCTGAAACTTTTCATTATTTTTCATGTAGGAATTTAAATTTTTTCAGAATCATTTAAATTATCTTATACATGAAAAATTAACTAAATATATCCACAATGATCAAGAAATTACTCCAAATTTACAGCACATTATTTAAGATAGTAGTATTATATTTAAGAAACTTCACTATTTTTCATTCAATATTTCTAATTTCTAAAATTTAATATCAGATTCTAAAATTCACAACAATAACTTTAAAATAGAGAAAATTATACAAGTCAAGATTCTGTGATCATAATAATGTGAAATTTTAAGAAATTAGTTATAACATGCATTTAATTCTTCTGATAAAGTTCAAAAAAATTTCATAAAGTATTTCTATTTATCTCATAATTTATACTTCTAATAACTTATTACAAATTCTATAAGTTCACTTACAAACATCTATAATTGTTGATATTTTAAGAATACATCACACACAATGTAATAATTATACTGTGAAATCGTAACAATTTTATGAATAGTATATATAATTTTTATATAATTATTTGTTTTCTTATCATGTATTAAAAATTGATTAACATAAATATCATGGTCTAAAAATAATGAAACTTTTTCTACATGTGAATCTCATAGTAAGATGCATTCCTAAAATTTATGGTGATTTTATATCACTTCTTTAGACTTTTAGTATAATTAAACACCTTTAAGATAATATTAAAATATTTATAAACGTGAACATAATTTGAATCAGATATTGAAATTTTTACAGAGGGCTTATAATATCAGATCTCATGATTCCGAAAACTTGCTAAATTTATCATGTACCGTTGCTAGTTATAGTGTATTAATCACACTATTTTACCCTTAATCACTTGCCTTAACACTAATGATTTCATAGTAATTCGACTAAGATCTGATCACACATGATACAACAAAGTATATGGATTTAATTATCTCTATATATGCTGATAAACACACCTTAAATCATCTTAGACATGCTAATTCATGATAATCAAGAGGATTAATGTAAAATCTCTTACCTTCAATACGCTTAAACACCTCCTTAATTAACTGTCTATCCTCTCCTGCTGTACTTCACGTAGCCAACTTCCAAGAGGAGTAAATGAGGCCCTCTACCTAATTATTTATAAGGGTTTTATCTTAATCAATCTTAACTATTGATTTAAATCAATGGTGGAGATTAAACTTTTATTTTAGTATTATTTAAATAAATTTGACATTCAAACTTCACCAACGCACTCAGCCCATTATTTTGACTATCCCATATTTTTCTTTTATATATATATATATAGGGCATGTGGAGATTTGACTTAATAAGAATAAGCTTTAAACTAAGAAGGTTTAGGTAATAATTTTTTTTTAAATGACTGTCGCAATCGCGGCAGGCAAAGGGGGGCGGGGAGGGCGGTGCGCCCGCCCGCCCACGTTTTTGTTTACATTTTTTTACGATTTAGCCCTCTTTTATTTTTTTTGTTTTTAAACCCTTTCTTTGTTTTTGTTTATTTACCCCTTTCAATTTTTTTTATAAAACTATTAGCCTCCTATAATTTTATTTTAAACATTGTTTAGTATTATTATTTTTCTTTCTTCACTTTCTTTAAACTTTTAAACCTCTTTTTTATGACTAACATAAATATAATAAAACTAATAATTTAAACATTTAGGTATACACTTTTTTTTAACAATCAAAGAAAATGCTATAAAATCGTAGGACATTACACCCTCTCCCCCTTAAAGAAAACTTCGTCCTCGAAGTTTGGAGTTAGATCACATACCGAACAATCAATGGTACTTCTTCTTCATCTCATTCTCTAGTTCTCACGTGGCCTCCTTGAGCGAGAAGTTCTTCCATAATACCTTATGTGAGGTCCTCAGCCTACTCAACATTCTCTCGAGCTAGTGCAAACACCCGAGCTGGTGCTCAGGGTCTCTTTGCGGGTCCCGCTACTGCTGGTCTAGTTGCTACTGCTGCTACTGGACGAGCTGCTACATGCTGCATCATCTTCAGACAATCTCGGATCATGTGGCCCTTCTCGCCACAGCGGAGACATCTGCCGGTGGCGATCCAACATACTTCCCCGCCATATCACTTGTCGCAGTGTTTACATTTGGGTTTATCGTTGCCTCTTGCTGCTGGCGTGATCTTCCATGTCACGAACGATCGCAACAGATTCTCCATCACTCTTTTGCCATTGTCATTTAGGTGAAACTGTGCCGATGGTCTTTTTTTCGAATTCCTCTTCTCCTCTTGATATAATTCAATGTCGCTCTCTTGACGACATGCCGCGTCAAGAGCCGCCTCCACAGTAACAAGATCTAGTGCAACTAGGCGGGTCCGAAGCGACGGTCGTAGTCCCGTCACAAATTTCTTCACCTTCCTCCTTTCATATGTAGCAATGTGTGGTGCATATTTTGATAATTCCGTGAACTTGGCCTCATACTCAAGCACGGCCATCGACCCTTGAGTTAGGGCCAAAAAGTCTTGCTCTAGCTTGTCTTGTACATGCTCCGGTATGTACTTTGCCGTGAATAACTCCATGAATTCTTCCCAAGTAATTTCATGCTCTAGCCTATCAGGTTGATTCCTTAGCACAGATGCCCACCATACGTCTGCTCTCTCCTGTAGCATGTACGCCGCCAAACTTGTTTTATCCTCATCTGCACACCAGATGACCCGAAAAATCTTTTCTATATCGCGGAGCCAGTTTTCAGCCATGATTGGCTGACTCTCCCCCTTAAAAGAGGGTGGTGTCATCCGTCGAAATCTCTCCATCATAGTCACCCCTCCGGAAACCTGCTCCTAGGGTGATGCTGCATGAGTTTGGAGTTGCGCCTGAAGAGCCGCCTTTGTCTGAGCCTAGGTTTGCATAGCCTGAACCGGGCCTGGCTTGAACATCTCATAATCCACCAAAGGTGGTGGGGGCGGAGATGGGGGTCCTCTTGGCTCCTCTTGATCATCACCATTCAGAACTGCACGACGACCTCCTCCCGCCATGGTCTGACACTACAACTATACGGTTAAGTTTTTATCATAACTACCCACTAGTTCAAGTCTTTTAGGAATGTGGATTAAGATGATGACTACCTATGTAAAGTCTCAACCGTGGGCTCTGATACCATTCTCTATCACGCCCCGAATCATAAACTTGGTCCAGTCGTAAAGACTCACGTCGGATTCCGATCGAAACGTCACAGTGGGACAACCCAAACAGTACAATTATGGATGAGAATTCCACATAAACATTGAGATATCATTGCAGCGGAAATGAAATTACTCAATCAGTCAGCTTACAGTCAAAATACTTCATCAACATAGGTCGAAATAAAGGTAATGATTTAACAAGTCATTTATTACATAACCAAAATTCACATACAATTTTTTTTTCTTAACTACCTAAGATAATGACATGAAGTAAATCTAAGCCACGGTTAGAACACTACGAGATCACTCCTCGCTTTCTTCTACCGCTTCTCTTGAAAATGTTCAATAGTGTGAGTCTATGAATAGACTCAGTAATAGACTAAGCATAGTCCCCAGTCATAACATGGGTAAACATATCCAAAGTGATTTACGGTATTTCAATTTTATAAGTCATTCTTAGGCATAATTTCAAATAGATAACACGTGAGATTAATACATTTAACCAAGTTTCAATTTTACGATCATAAGTCATGATATTAACATTTTACCAATAAAGCATGTACATTAAAACTTTATTCTATCAATGACAAAGTAAATGTGCATTCAACATTAGTAAACATTACCATGCAATATAATTCGATTCATTTATCAATAGAATGATCTCAGTACAAGGCTGAGTAAAGTCTCACGCATAGTAAAAGGATCCAAGCAGACTTAATATGCCCTTTTCCAAATTACCATTTGATATACTGGAGATTTATTAACAGTAAACATTTATAGTGTAATAACCGTAAAATACGATAACAATTCAGTAAGCAATAACACTAGTTTCAATATCAGTTTAATGAGCAGTAACAGTAATTTCAATATCAATTCAGTGAACTATAACAGTCGTTTCAATATCGATTCAGTGAACAGTAATAGCAGTTCCAATTTCAATTCAGTGAGTAGTAATAGTTATTTCAATAATGACTCAGTGAACAGTAGCAGTTCCAATATCAACTCAGTGAGCAGTAATAGTCATTTCAATAATGACTCGGTGAACAGTAGCAGTAGTTTCAATATCAATGCAGTAAGCATTAGCAGTAGTTTCAATTTCAGTTTAGTGAGTAGTAACAGCGGTAAATAGCCAAGACATAGTGCCCAAACTACCGCTAGAAGGACAGTCAGTCGGTACTCAATCACCTAGGTAAATATAGTGATGAGTCTTGGTTACTGCGCAGAACTGGGAGAAGTCCTCTCCACCTTAACCAGTGGTACTTGTCCACCTCTAGGATTTCATCCCCGTTACCCTCGGGGCCAGTACAGTGTGAACCTCCCCATAGGGTCATTTCTATGGCTTGGTTCCAGTCTCCCCATATGGTGCCATTGTCCATTTGGCAGTAATAACAGTACGATAATTATATATATATATATATATATATATATATAACTCATATCCAATGAACACATGCCACTCAAAAATCATGCTGTGAACATTAAGTATGAAATATTCCATTACTGAAAATCTTTTTTTTATTTCTGAAATTCTCAATTTATTCAAATATAATGACATATATATATATCAAAATTTAATAATTCTGTTTACAGAGATCAGAATACAGTGAAAATTCATAGAATCAATACATTTACAGAAGGGATCAAAACAGAGAATTATCATAATTTTCAGACATTATTTATAATTTATACATGATTATTTATGTTCTATTTATACATCAAAAATTTATAATTCTGTTCTCCGAACTCAGAATACATTGCAATTTCAAGAAACTCATACATTTCCAGGAAGAATCAAAATAGAAATTTTTCATCATTTTTCAGACAGTAATTATAATATTTATAAGATTATTTATACTCCAAAATATATCATAAATTGACTAAATTTAACTAATAAATTTATAAGACTCTTAAACTTTTAGTAAAAATTATATTTGTATGTAACACTACACATAAAAGTTTTCATAATTTTTCACGAAGGAATTCAAATATTTACATAATCATTTAAATTCTCCTATGCATGAAAAATTAACTAAATTTAATGACAGTGTTATAAAATCACAATAATTTTTCAAACCACCACTCATAATTGAAATATCATTTTTGAAACTTTTCATTACTTTTCATACAGTAATTTAAATTTTTCCAGAATCATTTAAATTCTCTTATACATGAAAAATTAACTAAATATATCCACAATGATCAGGAAATTACTCCAAATTTACAGCACGTTATTTAAGATAGTAGTAATATATTTAAGAAACTTCACTATTTTTCATTCAATATTTCTAATTTCTAAAATTTCATATCAAATTCTAAAATTTACAACAATCGATTTAAAACAGATAAAATTATACAAGTCAAGATTATGTGATCATACTAATATGAAAATTTAAGAAATTAGTTATAACATGCATTTAATTCTTCTGATAAAGTTTAAAATTTTTTCATAAAGTATTTCTATTTATCTCATAATTCATACTTCTAATAACTTATTGAAAATTCGATAAGTTCACTTACAGACATCTATAATTGTTGATATTTTAAGAATACATCACACACAATATAATAACTATACTGTGAAATCGTAAGAATTTTATGAATAGTATATATAATTTCTATATAACTGATTATTTTCTTATCATGTATTAAAAATTGATTAACAGAAATATCGTGGTCTAAAAATAATGAAACTTTTTCTACATGTGAATCTCAGAGTAAGATGCATTACTAAAATTTATGGTGATTTTATATAACCTCTTTATACTTTTAGTATAATTAAACACCTTTAAGATAATATTAAAATATTTATAAACGTGAACAATTTGAATCAGATATTGAAATTTTTACAGATGGCTTATAATATCAGATCTCATGATTCCGGAAACTTGCTAAATTTATCATGTACCGTTGCTAGTTATAATGTATTAATCACACTATTTTATCCTTAATCACTTGCCTTAACACTAATGATTTCAGAGTAATTCGACTAAGATCTGATCACACATGATACAACAAAGTATATGGATTTAATTATCTCTATATATGCTGATAAACACACCTTAAATCATCTTAGACATGCTAATTCATGCTAATCAAGAGGATTAATGTAAAATCTCTTATCTTAAATACGCTTAAACACATCCTTAATTAACTGTCTATCCTCTCCTGCTGCACTTCACGTAGCCAACTTCCCAAGAGGAGCAAATGAGGCCCTCTACTTAGCTATTTATAGGGGTTTTGTCTTAATCAATCTTAACCATTGATTTAAATCAATGGTGGAGATTAAACTTTTATTTTAGTATTATTTAATTAAATTTGACATTCAAACTTCACCAACCCACTCAGTCCATTATTTTGACTATCCCACATTTTTCTTTATATATATATATATATATATATATATATATATATATATGGCACGTGGAGATTTGATTTAATAAGAATAAGCTTTAAACTAAGAAGGTTTATGTAATAATTTTTTTAAAAAAATTACTGCCGCAATCGCGACAGTCAAAGGGGGCGGAGAGGGCGGTGCGCCCGCCCGCCCACGTTTTCTTTTTTTTTTTTTCATTTTTTTGCGATTTAACCCTCTTCTATTTTTTTTGTTTTTAAACCCTTTCTTTGTTTTTTTATTTACCCCTTTCAAATTTTTTTTATAAAACTATTAGCCTCCTATAATTTTGTTTTAAACTTTGTTTATTATTATTTTTTCCCTTTCTTCACTTTCTTTAAACTTTTAAACCTCTTTTTTTTATGACTAAAATAAATATAATAAAATTAATAGTTTAAACATTTAGACATACACAAATTTTTTTACAATCAAAGAAAATGCTATAAAATCGTAGGGCATTACAGTTTGCTTCTCCACAGGGATTTCCCTCGACATCTCCATGCCTTTAGTGATGCCGATTGGGCTGGCTGCCGTTTGGATCGACGGTCTACGAGCGACTATGCCATCTTTCTTGGCCGCACCCTCATCTCTTGGAGCTCTAAGAAACAAGCCACAGTTGCCCGCTCCAGTACGGAAGCCGAGTATAAAGCAGTAGCCAACGCAACCGCTGAATTGATTTGGTTGCAATCTCTCCTCCATGAACTCGGACTCCCATCTCCGACGCCAGTCTTGTGGTGTGATAATATTGGTGCCACATATCTTGCTGCCAACCCCGTCTTTCATGCTCGCACTAAACACATGGAGATTGATTTTCACTTCGTTCGTGAACAAGTGGCATCAAAGCAACTTGTTGTTTCTTATATTTCCACCCGCGACCAACGTGATGTCTTTACTAAGCCATTATCTCCCACACGTTTCGCAGATATGCCCATTAAGCTCAACGTCGTTCCCTCCACGTTGAGCTTGAGGGGGCGTGTTAACGATATTGCCATACCACACAAGCCTAATGACAACAAGGTGTCTAAGCGTGACAAATATGATGATCGTGCAGCACAAATTCCGGGAACAAATCTACCTAACAGAGCAACCACCTAAACATGGCAACAACTAGCCAATGATTGTGCAGAAATCTTCGCAATTTGTTATTACGATTATTCCACGTGTACACATGTAATCCTATATATACGACTGCTGTTTACGAGGGTTATACACAGAAAATAGAACCTTTAAACCTCTCCTGTTCAGTAGACATTTTGTGCCAACCATCTTGCTCTGTTATTTCTCTTACAAGGCGAGGATGGATGCGATGGTGTCCGCGCGCAGCGATTGTGATGGCGGACGATGGTCATCCTCCTGTCAGACAGCATCGCCAGCGTAGTCTTCGACTGGCTAGCCCCTGGCCCGTTGCCTTTATGCTCTCCCCTAACTGCCACCACCTCCATGTGTTAAGGTTAAAATACCCTCTCCCGAGGAAGAATATGACATATTTTTTGTAAAACTCTCATACTAAGTTTTCCATAATTGTTAAAATACCTCCCATAAGTCATTAATGTCTTGATCTGCATTTAATTGAACCCATTTTTTCATTTTGGGTATTTCTCTAAGACCCATTTCGTAAAAGGATGAAGATTAACCCCTTATCATTTTACCCTAAACTCTTTGATATTTGTGAATATATTCTTATAAAAATTATTTGCTTACTCTCCGTGCAAATTTATGTAAAAGTTTCTTTCAAAATCAGAGGGAGATCATAATCATGAAATTACACATTTATTCATGAGTGTGGTCATTAAGACTTTCTCAAGGACTATTTGGAGGCTATGGAGAAGTAATCTTGACATTTTTATTATTTTTGTCCAAATTTTGTTATCATTAATTATTTTGGGGACGATTAGAATATATTCCCAATATGTCACTAATTTAAATTGTACACAAATATTAGAGTGTATTATTGTGTTTAAATTATTCTATGTAGATGGCGATGGACTAGGGTCGTGGACACTAACTATCTATCTATTTATTTTCCTTTTGATCCTAAATTGATCACATTAGTACGGACAATGGGAGGGGGTGGTTCATTTTTTAAATGTTATTGAACTACCGTTATATATTTGTGATATTGATCATTAGCGGTATTAAAATTTGTAGTTAATTATTTTATGCTCAATGATATGTGATCGATATTATTCCTTTTTATGTGCATTATATTAAGGAATGCATACTTACAATATTTATCATACATTGATTTAACGGAGTGCGTCACTCAATTATTTTTACTCTGAATTGATTAGCTATGCCATTTTTTGAATATATTGTGGTGATGATTACAAGCTTAATGAAGTTTTTAAATCAAATATATATGGCAGAGTTTTATATCTAATTGATTTTGAGAATACAATTATTTTATAAAAAAATAATTTAAACTAGCACAATGTGTGCAGTCTCAATGGCCTCCAAGAGTTTATTCCATGAGCTTTCTAGTCAATATAAATTGAAGTATGATAATTATGTACGTGACATAGAAAAATATAATACATTTTGAATGATAAAGAGGTACTTAACATCTCGACCAACAGTGTATCACCTCCACCAGAAGATGAACCCCTTGCACAAGTCCATCAAAATTAATAAGCTTATTACAAATGACTGAATAAATATAGAAGTGTGCACTATTCTATGCTAAGATGCATGCGTAATGATCTTATTAAGAAAAGTTGAGAGTTTTTTCAAATTGTTAAATATATGTTGAAGCAATTGAAGCTCAATGTGACGACACATTAACAACGAGACTAAGAGCCCTCACTCTAATATTCATTCAATACGTGATGCACTTAAAACACTCGATAGCATAACATGTACATAAGAGTAATGTCCTCAATGATAATAGAATTGAAGATAATTGAAACAAAGTTTTCTGATGAATAACAAGTGCTTGTCGTGTTGAGGTCCATATATGACTCCTTTTGGCATCATATCAAACTAGTGTTGCACATATCAAAATAGTAATAATTCATACTAAAATGATAGACTTTCAATGATATTTCACGTCATCTTGAATTTAAGGGGGAGAGCAAGGAGAGAACCTGTCACACTATGCTAGTTATCAATGTCAATAAGCGAAAGGGAAAAGGGCCCGCAAAGCAATTGGAATAATAACAGACGAACTGGATAGTAAAATGTTGACAAAACATGGGATCTGAAAAGAATCAAAAGGGAGAGCGTGATAAGTTTGGGAGGAGAAATTTAAATAAGGTCAAGTGCTTCAACTATCATAAAATTGGACATTTTATTGATGATTGTATTGAGACCAAGAATGTATGTCTCATTCTTTACTCTTCTATTTATATTTGTTCACATATATTGTTGCTCATATTGTCTCTTATTGGATCATAGATTTTGGAGCGACAAGTAACATAGCTAGAGAGAGCAGATATTATAGATTACCATCGAATCATAATAGGCTGTCACTATGTCACCATGGGGAATAGTGCTCAAAATAAGTCATTGGAGATTGTTTGTACCGGTTAATGATGCAATCTATGTACACTTTTATATTACATAACGTGCTTTGTGCATTTGGTGTTCGATGTAATATTTTTTTTGTTTTAGCACTTATTCATTTAAGTTACACTATTAATTTCTTAGTAATTTGGGCTACCTAGCGTGGGCCGCCAGCTGTCGGAGGTCCGTTTTACCCGGTGGGGATCTTGGGCCTGACGTTATTGGGCCACATGTGGGCCGTATTGATTTTACCTTCCTCAAATATTATTAATATCACTAATTAAAATTAAAAAATAAAAAACATCATTAATTATCGTTTAAGATTACTGTTCACCATAATTTTTCTCAGAAATACTTTTTACCCGCGTAGGAGGGTAAGTTTATTACTTGTCCTATCTCTCATTGGGCCACATATGCAGTGTGTGAGCCCCACTTTTTGTCAGTTTTGCACGTAATCCTAATGAGATTTTGAATGTTACAAGAGTAACAAATAACTATTTAATAGTGAAAATTAACTATCTAAGGGTGACAAATAACTACGGAAGGGTGACAAATAATCAACTCTTGTCAGTTTTTGCGACGAATAAGACGTTCAATAATATTTAAAGGTGACAAATAGCTATTTAAGGGTGAAAAATGACTATCTAAGAGTGACAAATAACTATGTAAGGGTGACAAATAACTCAATTTTCATGCATTCTTGAAACAACGAATGAGTCTTCTAATGCTATTTAAGGGTGACAAATAATTATCTAAGGATGAAGATTAGTTATCTAAATGTGACAAATAGTTATCTAAGGGTGATAAATAGTCAACTCATGTCAGTTTTTACATATTTTCGAGGTGACGAATGAGACTTCTAATGTTATTTAAAGGTGATAAATAACTATTTAAAGGTAAAAAATAACTATTTAAGGATGACAAATACATGAAAAATATGACAAATAGATGGAAGTGTACGTAAATATTTAATAAGTATTTAAAAAATTTAATAAGATCTATATGTCAATGACATATATCAATAATATATTAAACGGATATTTTGTTTACATCTTTAAATTTTTTTAATCAAATACGGGAAGTCAACATTAACGTTACGCTGGTAAAGTCAACAATAGAGGCGAAAAATAGGGATACTTTAAAGTCACCCCCGACCTTGTGAGAAGTTACCTCTGGACGGCTTTTTTTGATTCTAAAGTGAAACAACAATTGTGTCTAATATCTCTCTCATCTTAGAATCCGGTCAGCACGCATGTCAATATCTTAGCCACATTTGGAACCGCTTACGTGTTTGGAACTGCGCAGTGTTTACGAACATCACGTTGCCCGCATTTGTGTTTCTGACGTGGGCCGTGCCACGGTACAATCTGGCCGATACGTGGACCATTAGGCCCGGTTGAGTCTGTCATGGGCTTCGACCACTCGCACCCTTCTCCCGCCTCTCCCCCGCTTCTCGCGACGGCTCGCCTCTGCGCTTTGCGCCATCCTCCCCCTCCTTTCCCGTCTCCGCCCGCGCTGGTGTCTTCCCCGCCTCCCCCCATCCATCGCCGCAGAAGAGGGGAATCAGGAACAGAGGAGCGCGGCGGGGGCACCGGCGGCGCTGTGCTTGCGGCCTTTCGGTACTCAACGCGCAGGTAAAACCCACTCCTCTGCTGGGACTGCGTCTTCCATGGCTTTTGCTTTCCTATGCATTCGCGGCACGCTCGCTCACTTGTTTCCATCTTCTTCTGCGGCCTGGTTTGCTCCTCTCTGCCTTCCTACGTGCGAGGAGCAGCATAGCGATCTGACAGCGGATAAAGGAGTTTTTTAGAAGTCAAAGTACTCGCTCTGCTGCTTATTTTGTGGTTGCTTCGCGGGTAGGCGCCGGCACTCGCGCGTGGCGCCTAAAGCGGCGCAGGCCCTGCTCGTTCGATGTTTTGCCTCAGCCTCATCGAGCACGACCTGCGGCTGCCGCCACACCTTCTGAGTCTTCCGCTCCTCAAGGCCATCAGAGGGGAGCTGGAACGTCTGTTCTTAGATAAGGTCGCAGCGCTCCTCTATTCCCGTTTCTGTCGTTACTTTCTTCTCTTCCAATCGCCAGCCGCTCTCGCCTTCTTTATTGAAATTGAGAATTTGACGGAGTTTTCTATGTCCAAATGCGCCTGAAGGTTATTTCAAACTTGGGGCTTTGCATTTCAGTCTATGACATCCAATCAATCGAGGGTGGTTTCATCCTCCCCGGCGACGGTGCTTCGACCTATAAGGTACTCATTCCGTTAATCTCTCCTCCTCTCGTCTTGAACCATGTGCCAAGGAATTCCATCTTGATATCCACTTTCCTTTTCTCTTGTTCTTTTACTTATGTCTGTCGATGAAAATGTTACAATGGTTGTCCTTACTCCTATCTATTGTGGGCTGAAATGAAGTATTTGCTTGTCGAATGTAGCCAGAAAAAAAGACAGAGAAAAGAGAAGTCTGCTTGCATTTGATGGGTCTACGGAGGGTAGTCTCATGTGCTTTTGTTAGGGCAGTTTTTTTTCCTTAAAGATTCCCAGGATCAAGTGAGCTTGGACTTGGAAGGGAAAGTAAAGACCTCTCACCGATTTTGTATGAACATGAACTTCATTCTGATGTCGTAAATTTTTTCCTTTAAAAGAATGGATTGATAGTGTAGCCATTTGGTCGGGGTTTGGGTATATTTCTTGGGGGGAAAAGCTACTTTTTTTTTCACTCATCTTTGGCTCTGATGATATTCATGCCTGGTTTTGGCTATGACTGGTCTAGTTGCTGACGATGGGTGGCTATTGGTTGGTGTGTGGATCTAG
The DNA here is from genome assembly GCA_022559845.1 of Amorphophallus konjac. Classification (NCBI taxonomy): domain Eukaryota; kingdom Viridiplantae; phylum Streptophyta; class Magnoliopsida; order Alismatales; family Araceae; genus Amorphophallus; species Amorphophallus konjac. The sequence continues at coordinate 45,940,087 of CM040121.1, forward strand.
AGATGGATTCCAAGGAAGAAAAGCACACATGCATATTTATTTATTGTATGTATGTGTGTCTTAAGTTCACTTTCACTAGTGGAATTGCACATGATCCTGAGAGTTGCGAAAGTTGTTCTTCTTCCAGCTGGAATTCCCCATTGGACTATGGCATTGTGATGGTGCCATTCTTTTAATGGTTTCATGGGAAACTATTTGAAGTGGAAATAGTGGGTGTGATGGGGCACACTGAATAATGCTTTCCTGCAATCTATTCAGATTAGAGAATATACAAAATTTTGAGGTTGGGAGTGGGGTTTTCTTGGTTTTCTTTGAAATAACTGCAAATGATTGAGAATCTGGATAGAATTTTGGTGGACAACTAAGGGTGTTGTTGGACGCTTCATATAAGAACAAACAGAGCCACTTTTATTTTTTCCCTCATGTTTTAACCATTGAGCCTTTTTTGGATGTCGTCCCTATACTTGGTGTTCCATACCTTTTGCCTTCTGATTCTAAAGATCTCAGCTTTGATCGTTTTCTAGAATAAAAAAGAATGTAGCAACCTGTTTAACATTGAAAATTTTTAAAGATTGTTCATTTATTGAACATCAATGCACATTTGTTAGCTATTTAAATAGCATGTGCATTATTAATTCTGTAAATTTAGATTTTTATCAGACGATTTGGGTTCAGGTACTAGACATTTTCCCATCGACTGCAGTCGGCATTTATTTATATCAGCATAAGGTCCGAACAACCTTGATTATCTGTCAAAGAAACTTTTTTAGCCTCTATCCGTTGTGATATTGTGGGTTTTGTCTAATGGATATGATCTTGATGATCGCCCATTAAAGATACATACTCTTACAAGAAATTTGAAAGCTTTCCATTCTTTGAACACATGGAATTTGAGCTAAAATTGGTCTTTTTGAGACCTATACATTTGGTCCTGATTATGTAATCGGGTCCTCAAGTTTACATCTAGTCGCCATTTGATCATTGAGTAGGTTTCTGCTTACACTTGGATTGACGATTAGATCGTTGATTTGGCTTCGGTCTATAATCGGATATTGAATTTGCTTCTGGTCTCGAGCAGAAGGTTGGAGTTGCTCTCGGCCACGATCGGACCGTTGAATTTGCTTCTGATCAAGATCTGACCGTTGGATTTGAATTTCATCAAGGGCAGACCCTTTTGTGCGTATTTTTGTAATTTTTGACTCATGCTGGGTATCTTTGTAGTTTTTGACCCTTCCTAGATATTTATATAGTTTTTAACACTTTTTAAGTGTTTTAGCAGTTTTGAATCTTTTTCGGTGTTTCTGCAGTTTTGACCATTTCTAGGTATTTCTGTAACTTATGGCCCTTTTTGGATATATCTACATTTTTTGACACTTTTTGGATATTTCTGCAATTTCTAACTCTTTCTGGATATTTCTGCCATTTTTTCACTTTCCAAGGACATCTCTGTCATCTCTTGACATTTTCGAGTATCGTTGTCATTACTTGACTTTCCGGTTTATTTCTGTCCTCTATTGACTTTCTGAGGGATTTCTACCATTTGTTGACCTTTTGGGGGGCATTTATGCCATTTTTTGACTTTTCGAGTTTTCCTGGACTCATTTGTCATTTTTCGACTTCCCAAGATATAGTTGTAATCTTTTGACTTTTCTGTCATTTCTTGACTTTCTAGGATATGTCTGCAATATTCTGAGTTTCCCTAGCTCATTTGTCATTTCTTGACTTTCCATGATATTTCTATATTTTTTTGACTTCCTTGAATCTTTCTGTCATTTCTTGACACTTCAGGCTATATCTGTATTTTTTAAATTTTCTTGGGCTTATTTGCCATTTCTTGACTTATTAAGATATCCCTGCACTTTCGTGGGTTTCTCTGGGATCATTTGTCATTTCTTGACTTCCCAAGATATTCATGCAATTTTCTGAGTTTCCATAGGCTCATTTGTCATTTCTTGATTTTTCAGGGTTTATTTATATTTTTTTGAGTTTTCTTAAGCTTATTTGTCATTTCTTGACTCTCTAGGTTTTATCTGCAGTTTCACCCTCTTTCTGAGTATCTTTGCAGTTTTTGGACATTCCTAAGTTTTTTTTAGGCGTGATAGTTCTTGGCCATGGAAAGGCACATAGGTTTGGATGGTTGGCCTTAAGCCGAGCTCAGGAGACGCACACTGCTTCAGGAAATTGACATGGTCCCGCTCCACTGAGTCGTGCAGAAGGCGCGAAGCTGAAGAAAAGTATTTTGGTAATTTTGAGCCATAACTAGAGTTTTGTGCAATTTTTGGATTAAGTAGTGGCTTATTTGCAATTTTTGGGCGGACCATTGTATCTTGGTAATTTATGGACTCATCAGTGGCTTATTTGCAATTTTGGGTAGACCGGGGGCATTTTGGCAAAACCCGGACTGAGTAAGGGTTTTTGTGTAATTTTGGACAGATCAGGGGTATTTTTGTAATATCTAGACTGAACAAAGATTTTTGTGTAATTTTTAATTATTTCATAAAATTACAATATTATCCGCCTCCAAGAAATTACATAAGATATAGGGACAAAACCACAAGGGCATATAAGTAAACCCAAGGGTATATGTGCAATGCACACCTTGATGGGATTCAAAAATGACATAAAGCACAAGTTCCTCCTTGGTGGAGGTGCACAAGGCATACAAACACTTAGGAGATTGCTTCTCCTTCTTGAGACTTATGGGCTGCAATCCTTCTTCTTTCTCTTGTGAATGAGAAATCCTAGGGGTATTTATAGGACCAACAAGAGGGGGTACCTACCCGGTCCGGGTAGGTCCTTGGGATGACCTACCTGATCTTGGTAGGTCACCAAGATAGCCTACCCGGTCCGGGTAGGTGGTCTTCTTTTCTTTTCTTTTTTATATTAGAGAGAGGGAGAGAGAGGGGGACCTACTTGGTCCTGGTTGGGGGGACCCAACCTAGTCCGAGAGGGGGACCTACCCGGTCGAGGTTGGGGGGACCCAACCTGGTCCGGGTAGGTTTCTCCCCCCTCCCCCGCCTTTTGTCTTTTTGTCTTGTCTTTTTTTTTTTAATATTTTTGAGGGTTCGACACAACCATAGGAAGATCAATTGATTAGTGACTTCTTGTTTTCCAATAAAATCGAAGGCATATGTCCATATGGTTGGAGTGATTTCATATCAATAAGGTTTTATGTTGATGGAACGTTGTTAGGAATACAAGTGCATAGTGGCAGAATTAGTAATAGATGGAGGGTGAGAATTTGTCACGATTTAATACAACCCTTGTGAGATATTGTTGGCTTTAAACCAAGTCTGCATGGTTTTATCCCCAAAAGGTGTCTCATAAGTTTTTTTTTTTTGAAAAGTGGATAATACCACTGTTGTGTTAAATTAAAAAAGGGATTTACAAGTGTAAACTTTCAGCTCCCAAAAGAATCCCTGTACAAAAGAGTCTGCCAAGAGGGCAGCCACTACCTATTCCCCAACAACAAAAAAAGTGAGGAGTTGTGGGACTCCACTCTACAAAGATGTTTTGCCCACGCACACACTGTTACACAAACAAAAGAGACAATCCTTTCCTCCACTCTTGCTTCACCTCTGAAGATTCTGCTGTTATGGATCCGACCTCTTTATATATAAGCTATTAACCTTTTCTCTCTTTCCCATATGGGACTAGTCTAATTCATCCTTGCCCCAACCCCCATACACAGAGGTAGCTCCATTTTGTGGCGGCTACACACTGGCATGCTTTCACTCCTATCTTTGGGTAGCTTTTTTCTCTTGCACAGCTCACGACTAGGTTACTATAGGCCCACTAATGTCTGTCTGGTTCACCCCTGAATAGCTCATATCATATTACACAGGTTATGACTTGATTCCATACTATCATGACCCAATCCAACCACTATGAGATATTGTTTGCATTGGATCAAGTTTGTATGGTTTTGTTCCTAAAAGATACCTCACATGATATGGATCTGGGTCCTTCACATCTAGCTCAGTAACTTTATCTCAATTTCTAATATGGGGCAGTTTGATTTATCCATGCCCCAACCCACATACACAGCGGGTAGCTCCATGCTATGGCAGCTCTACATTGGCATGTTTTCACCTCTACTTCTAGGTAGTCCTCTCCTTCTACATGACTTGCGACTGGGGTCACTACAGAATTTGTTAGATAAGAAAAATAAAAATATGTAGGGGGAAAATTTTCTAGAAGTGGACTCTTTCTAGAGAAGGGAAAGTAGGATCTCTCTCTTTGCAGGATTTTATAATATGAGTAGCTTAATATTCTAGCATCCGTAGTTGTTAACTGATGGACTGCAAGTTATTAACTGATGTCAACCCTCCATTGTCATCTTAATATTCTAGCATCCATAGTTGACGTGTTTGTTTAGTCTCATTGCTTGTGACATTTGCATGATAGGTCTAGTATTTGGTCTGTTGTTGGTGGGAGCATGAGTGATATTCTTTTAATAATACCCTTCAATTCTCCAAAGACTTTCTATGCATAACGGTGGCCCTTCTAATAAAATCTCACAGTTTCTCTTCAATTGGTCCATACAATCTACCCCACCCCCCCCCCCCAAAAAAAAAAAAAAAAAACCCTTAAGTGGTGTCCAGGACCATGTCCTATTACATTGGAGATGCTCCCTCATTAGATTCTTTTGGATAAGAAAAAAACTCGTGTTTTAAATGGGCTCCATGAATACTATCGGCATGTTCAGATAGCAAAAGTTTGGTGCTGATAGGTACTGATATGTGGAGCCTGTCGACTTTTCATGCATTTGCATAATCATTGTTTTGACTAATGGATCATGGCAAGTTGATGGTAGGTTATCTTAAATGTTGCAAGCTTTTCATGATATAAACTGCCATTTTCAGCAATAACATTTTTTGACCAAAACAGTTCATTGAGTCTGACATGATTTGCTATCTTTATGTTTTTTGAATTCAAAGGAAGGTGATTGAGTATGTTGTCCTGCAATTAACACCATGTAATTTTAGTAGTTCTAAGATTTTTGGTGTCTGTACCAGATAAGCTTCCTATTACAATGGAGGGACCTTTGTAAGAGGAGGAATAAGAGGCATAGGTGCATGTGCTGTGAGACCCAAGGAAATGCTTTATATTTAGGAAAAAGAAATACTTTCCTGTTTCCATTCATAAACTGTGAGGAAACAATGTCTCTTTGGCATTTTTGCGATGGTAAATAGAAAAGTAACTGGACAGATAATCTTACTGAAAATTCTCCTGTAGCCAACTTTCTCAGAAAACAGCAGAGAGCCATGCTCATAACTTCATATGACCTGTCAAACTTTTATGCGGAATATCTGTATTCTTATAGGGTGTTTGGGAGCACTTTTTTTTTGAAAAGCTCTCTCTCTCAAAACTTGTTCTATATCAGTTTTTAACACAATTTTTAAAAGTGATGTAAACTGGTTACTCATTGTTTGGCAAGATTAATGTATTATTTAAAATTTAAATAGACTTGTTTGGCCGTGGGGGATTCAATGCAAGTAAAATGGGGAATCCTTTTGTGGAGACTAAGGCCATGGCTCTCCGATGGGGGGCCTCGCCCTCCTGCAGGAGTGCTCGTCGGACGGGGGGTCGGGGTGCTGCTTTGGCACGTACGTGTTTTGGTTGTGGCCGGCGGGGTCACATCCGCCGGTTTTGTCGGGGCCTTTTGGCCGGCGTGGCGGGGTCGCGGTTTGCCCAGGGGCTTCGTCGGTTTTACGCCTAGGTCGTGCGGGGCTCGTCGCCTCTGTCTACCGTCGGGAGCAGGAGATGGGTGGATGTCGAGGAGGTCTGTGCGGATCTGCTGCTAGGGCGGCTCGACTGGATGTCCAGGTGCCCCGCGGCCTCGCTCTTAGAAGGTTCGATAGAGGCAATGGAGGTCGGTGCAGACTGGTAGAGATTTACGGGGGGGAGTGGGAGGTGTTGCGGGTGACCGACAACTCCTTCCTGATGGTGGGTCTGAGTGTTGAGATGGCGACACGTTTGGTGGAGGCTGGGCTACTAGCGGTGGGGGGTGCTGTCCTCCAGCTCCAACGTTGGACGCAGTGGAGGGGGTCTTTCCCTAACCCATCGGCGATGCGTTTTAGGGTGCTCTTCGAAGGCATCTCGATGTTTCTCTGTGAAGGAGCGGTGAGCTTCCTTGCTCGGAGCTTTGGGAAGGTTTAGAAGGGCTCTTTGGGTTTCCATCTGGTGGGCTCTAGGACGACGTTGATTTCGACGTTGCAGGTGGCCTCTCCAGTGGCCATCCCGGCGGTGGTGTCTGTGGATCTCACCGGTGTCGTCGTTGTCCTGCGGCTTTGGATTAAGGATGAGCTTCCACGGGAGCCACCAACTGGGTTTGGGCAACCAGAGAGGTTGCCAGAGGAAGACGACTTACGGCCCCCTCGACAGATCACGTGCTATTCAAATTCAAACCGCCCAGTTGGCTTGGCTAGGGGTTTGGACCAATCGGTGCGCCGACCCTGTGGAATGTGTGAGCGGATTGGCCGCTGGTTCAGGGCCAGGTCGGGTTGTCGGGTCTCCTTTACAGGCCCGTCACTTACTCGAATTCGCCTCACCGCCGCATATCGGGCCGCTCATCCCTGACCTTCATCGTCGTCCCCGCCCGATCGCAGAAGGTGCTTAGAGGCTGCTTCTCGGCATCTCTCCGTTGGCGCTTCATTGCTCGGGGTTGCTGGCCGCCCCTTCGTCGGCGGACGGTGATCTTCCCCGATTGGAGGTCCCTTTTCTTTCGGCCAGATTACAGTGGGGGAGCACTCTCTGAGGCTTCTTTCCTCAGGGCTCTTGGAGAGGGGCAATCATCCTATTCTTCCTATGTTGGCTATGAGGGACTCTGCGGCGGTCCTAGCTGACCTCTCCCCCTTGCCCCAAGGCTTGGTGGCCCTCTCCCTCCCGTTCCAAGAGTCTGGCTGCCTTCAGGAGGGTTGTCTAGAGCTCTCCGAGGTCATTGTCTCCGCTGGCGGGGAGGCCTGCCAGTCGGAGGGAGCTCTGCTTCTTCGTGAGCCTACTTCCGTGGAGGGCCCACCACTTGTTTCGTTTAGGGAGTAGGATGCTGGATTTTCTCTCGCCCTGGTTCAAGATGCTTCCCTAGACGGCATGCTACAGCTATTGGGTGATGGCGTTGATGGTGGGGGGGGGGGGATATGTGCAGCAGGAGGGGGAGGTGGTTTGAGGGCGTAGTAGGTTGGGGGTTGAGGAAGTGAGATAGCTGCTCAACGAAGTTGAAGTTTTGGTCATGGAGCGTGCTAGGGGGGTGGTAGACCAGGTTGGGATTTCCTTCGAGGCGGCATAGAAGGATTTGAGGGTTTTTTTTTTTTCTAAGATCAACAAGCGTTGGAGTGCGAGCATCGATCCTGTTCGAGGGCTGGTAGGAGTGGTGAGAAGGGAGAAGGAAGGGGGAGGGTCTTCTATCTAACCATCAATGAGGATTGTCTCGTGGAATGTGAGGGGGTTGGGTGGGGTGGAGAAGAGGAGGGCTGTGAGGGAGTTGATTAGGAGGTGCAAAATTGACATCCTCTACATTCAGGAGATGAAGTGTGAAGGGGATGATAGTGCTCTTCTTAGGGAGATAGGAGGGGCCCGACTCTTCCAAGGGGTCGCCTCCCTATTAGTGGACAGGTCCGGGGGGATTATGGTCCTCTGGAACTCGTTCGAGGTGGAGGAGGTGGTGTAGGACAGGGCGATTAGCAGATGGGACATCTCTTTACATTTCAAGAGCGTCAAGGACGGCTTCTCTTGGGATTTCAGTGGGTATGTGGTCTCCGGCCCAGGGCGTCACCACTTTTTTCTAGTCGTCCGTGGTGTGTTGGAGGGGACTTCAATATAGTAGCAGTACCGTGGGAGAGGTCAGGAGACATTTCTTTTGCTGGGGAAATGGAAGACTTCTCTGACTTTATCCAGGAGGCAACTTTGGTGGATTTAGGCATGTCACAGGGTTGCTTCACTTGGTCCAATTTGAGATCCGATGCTTCTTGCTCTAAGTTGGGCAGGTTTCTAGTTTCTATTGATTGGGGGGTCACTTTCCTCATGTATAGGTGGTTGGGCTGGTGAGGTCTATCTCAGATTACAAGCCCATTCTTCTGAAGACTAGCAGGGATTTTGGCAGGTTTCACAGGTTCAGGTTTGAGCAGGTCTGGCTCAGGGATGCTGATTTCTTGGAGGCTATCACAGGTGCCTGGAACGCTCAAGCGGCGAGCCCCTCTGCTATGGGTACTTTGGTGAAGAAATTGAGGCATACTATGCAGATTCTCCACTCTTGAGGAGCTATTAAAACCCTCCCTGAGAAGGTGGCCAAAGATAGGATTTTTCAGCATCTTGCGGGCCTTGACTGCTTGGAGGAGGCATGCCTCGTGGATGAGGAGGATAGGGCTTTGAGGGACTCCTTGAGGGGACAGTTTGATGACTTACTGGCTAGAGAGGAGATCTACCGGAGGCAAAGATCAAGGGACAAATAGATTAGATAAGGTGATAGGAGCACGACCTACTTCCAACGGATTGCCTTGGGGAGGAGGAGGGTCAACTCCATCTCTTGCATCAAGGTTGGGGGGGAGGGACCGTTCCTTCTCTTCCGAGGTGGAGATCAGAGATCAGGCAAGATACTTCTACTCCTATTTGTTTACTGAGGATATTTTCTGCAGGCCGAGGATTACCGCTGACCTTCTCTCTTGTCTCTCCCCTGAGGAGAGGGCGGCCATCTCTTGGCCCTTTTCAGAGGAGGAGGTCCACCAGGCTATTTTTTTCTCTGGCAGGGGATAGAGCCCCAGGCCCAGATGGGTTCCCCTTGCTCTTCTTTCAGAAGTGCTGGGAGGTAGTTAAAGGTGATCTCATTGCGGCAGTAAGGGAGTTTCAGGAAGGGAGGGCGCACTGGGGGGGCATCAACAAGACCCTCTTGGTGCTCATTTCGAAGAAGGCGGGTGCTCATGACTTTTGGGACTTTAGGCCCATCAGCTTGCTCAATGGTACCTACAAGATCATCACCAAGGTATTAGCAGGGAGGTTAGTCACTGTGATGGATACTTTGGTCAGTCATTTCCATGGTGCCTTCATCAGAGGGAGACATATTCTGAATAACTTCTTGGTGGCACATGAGTGCCTTTTTGCTATGAAGCAATAGAGAATGGAAGGGGTGGTCTTGAAGTTGGACTTTGAGAAGGCATCTGACAAGGTGAGCTGGCAGTGCCTCTTCAATGTCTTGGACAGGATGGGCTTTGATGACAGATGGATTGGTTGGGTCAGAGTTGTATCACTTCAGCTTCATTTGCAGTTCTTAATAATGAAAAGATGACCTCTTGGTTCCGCAGCGGTCGGGGTCTACGACTCTACGTCAAGGGGACCCTTTGTCTCCTCTTTTTTTTGTGCTTGTAGCTAGTGTCGTGAGCAGGGTGTGGCAGAAGGCTGAGGCTACTGGACTGATTAGAGGTTTCCAGTTGGTTAGAGATGATCCCACTCTTACTCACTTGTAGTATGTGGATGATACCATTTTGTTCCTTGATGAGGGTGAGCAGCACCCTTCTATGGTTTGGCTCTTGTTGGAACTACTGGAGAAGGTCACTGGCCTGAAGGTTAATTTCAGTAAGAGTCTTCTGGTAGGGGTGAATATGGAGGAAAGATCTCTTTTGAGGGTGGCCCCTTTGCTAGATTGTACCATTGGGGAGCCCCCCTTCTCTTACTTGGACCTCCCTTTTACCCCGGGCTCCCTCAGATGTGCAGATTAGCTTCCCATTATTCAGAGATATGTGTCTAGTTTTGCTGGATGGAAGGCTAAATTATTATCTTATGGGGGTCTATTGATTCTATGCAACTCGGTGTTGGACAGCCTCCCTACTTACTTTCTCTCTATGTTCTGCATTCCTATCACAATGACTAGGAAGCTTAACTCTATTCAGTGCATATTCTTTTGGTATGGCAGTGGGGGACGAGGCAGGGGGTGGCATGATATTTCTTGGGGCAGGATGACCACTAGTAAGGAACAAGGAGGTCTGGGGTTGAAGCATGTAAGGAATTTCAATTTGGCCCTCTTGTGCAAATGGCTGTGAAGGTTGGGGTGTGGATAGGACGGGCTGTGGTCCTAGGTGATTAGGCAACGCTACTTCCTTTCGAGGAGAGATTGAGACTTGGCTCCTTCTCCGCTCCACAATACTTCTCCTCTCTAGCGGGACATCTTCTCTTGCAAGGACTTTCTTGTCGCCGGTGTCTGGATCCAACTGGGAGATGGCCATGAGTGCCTCTTCTGGAAGGACAAGTGGTGTGGGGACTCCCACTTGGAGTCCTTGTTTCCTATCCTCTTCGCGATTGTGGCGGCGCCGCTAGGCACTATGTCTCAGGCTTTTGATCAGCACATTCCGGGTGGCTCTTGGGCGCTGATCTTCAAGCGAGATTTCAGCTAGGAGGAGTTGGAGTAGTTCCAGGGACTTCTTTTGCTCCTCCTCTCCTTCCATCCTCGGGCAGGAGAGGATGAGTGGGTTTGGAGGTGGGAGAAGAGAGGTTCCTTCACAGTCAAGTCGACATATGATGTTATCTCTGATGGAGGTGTGTGCCACGACTGTCATGATCAGGTGTAGAGACCGAAGGGCTCTCTTAAAGTCAAGCTTTTGGTATGGAGAATCTCCCATGGGAGGTTCCCGACCTAAGACAAGTTGTCACGTTTTCTTCCGGATATGGTTCCTACCTGCTATCTCTGTGACGTCGTCGGCGAGTCCCTCGACCACCTTTTTGTCGGTTGCTCCTACTCTCAGGAGGTGTGAATGGAGATTACTCGGAGGACCAGCTGCGTCATCGACCTGCGTAGTGATGTTCGCTGCTTGCTTCGGGATTGGGACAAGTCTTGGCCCCTCAAGCCGGATAAGACAGTGTGGCGGCTTATCTTTGTTATGGGCACTGTGGGGGGAGCAGAACAACCATATCTTCAGGAGGGAGTCTTGTGCCGAGGGCGCTCTTATTTCTTTTGTATGGGCTAGAGTAAAGGAATGGGCGGTCACTCTTTCAAATGTGAATTCCCTTGTTTCTCCTCTTTTTGGCTGTTTGGGGGGTTAGTTGTTTCACACTCTCTTGGCTTGTGTTTTGTTGTATAGGCGTCCTGGAGGGTTGCATTTTTTGGATTTTAGCCCGCCTATACATGTACATTCTTCCTTTTCATTTAATATATTAGTTGTACTACTCACTTAAAAAAAAGAAAAGACTTGTTTGGCAAATGCCATGATTGGATCCCCTCCTTCCCCTGCGGCAATCAGGAAGAGAGAGAGAGAGAGACGTGTCTTGGGGAAGAGAGAGAGTGGCGGTTTTTTGTCTGTGTGTGTGAGAGAGAGAGAGAGAGAGGGGTGGCGAAGTTGAGGAAGAAGTGGCCACAATCGGTGGGGAGGGAAGATGGACTCCCATTGCCTCTCTTGGGAAAAAAATAAGTGGGAGTTGTTTTTATTTTGAGAGAACTTAAAGAAGGATAGACTTCCTCCCTAGAAAATAGGAAAGGTCTTACCAAGCATCTAGAAGACCCTTCTTTTTTCCTAATTTTTATTTTTAAAGAGAAAATGCTCAAAAAAGTGCATCCAAACATCCTATTATGCTTTAAGTGGTTTTCTTGTTATTAATATTGGACAAACTTTGCGAGAGATAGTCTTAAAATCCTTCTTTTTCAGTTCTTATTGTCAAATATATATTGCCATCCCAGACTACTCAGAATAAAAGCAAGACATGGGACAATGTTATCACATTTTGATTTTTTTTTTTTGTGTGTAATTCATTATTCTGGCAGGTTGCATTTAGATTGGTGATGTTTCGGCCATATATTGGTGAGGTTCTTGCTGGAAAGATTGAAGCATCTGACAAGAGTGGCTTGAAAAGTATGCCATGAAATTGCTTTTCTTGCATATGACAATGCATCTCATATTAATGGAATGTTTGAAAACTTGGTCAACCCCATTGTCTTCTTGCACCATCATCCTGTCTCACAGTTTTTCTGCTTTGTTTTGTTTTTTTTCATTTTTTTCACATAAACTCTGTTCTCGTGCACATACTTCTATGTTACTTTGTAGAGTTGCTACATTTGACCCTTTATAGTTTTTTTAAAGAACATATCCATGTTTTTTTTGCTGTCCATGGGCTAGGCTGGCCCATGGGCCAGTTGGTTTTCAGCCCTAAAAATGCTGGGCTTGGTTAAATGGACTGGACTACTTGGGCTTGAGACCAATTGAATCTTGACGACCTTATCAGCCGGCCTTGGGCTTGGCTGATCACAGACTACTGAAGTCCACTGTACTACCAAAATGTTAGTCTGCAGACTACAATCCCCACACATCCCTTGATCCTTCCCTCCAACATTTCCATTACAATCTTACAACCTAAACATGACTATCAAGGCATGTAATTCCACCATCTTACGAGGTTCTACTGCAAACTAAAGTTTCTCATGTTCCTTCTAGCTGCACTGCTTGTCTAATATTCTAGAGAAGTAATTGTCTGTTTCAGTAGTTCTGTTATGCTGCTAACTTTTCTTCAAATAGCCTTCTGTTCCTTTTCCTCCATACTGTTCTTAGTATTGACAGCGAAAGCACTGATCTTTCTCAGGAGATATAGGGCACGCTCCTGGCCTCCACTGAAGAAGCTTTTTATGTTTGTTTGGATTCTCTCATCTGATATTGGAACATGTGGACACAATTTTCCATTCAGCATCCCCTATTTCTTATGTTTGAATGAGCAATACATTGTTTCCTTGGCCGCTGCACAAAAGATGCACTTATTTTTGTTATTCTTCATTCTATCTCAAGTGTGGAGCCATCTTTATGAATCTTCCATGGAAGAATCTTTCAGTTTTTAGACTGCATCACTTTAAGCCACTAGACCCTGCATCTGCCATCCTCATTTTTTCACAGAAGGACATGACTGATTTTTCTCTTGGATTTACATTGCCAACTTCTCCTGTACTCTCTGCCCCCCTAAAATCCCTATGTGCTCTATGTTTTATAAAGAAGTTAAAAAATTTCCTCTACCTCTCCTTGTGTTAAGTTTCTTCTAAAGTTGAACAATGGATCAGCATGGCCTAATTGGTTGATGTGATCTTTTTTCTCATCACATGCGGCAGAAGTAGATACGTTGGGATGTCCTTTTTCTGTGTCATTGCCTAGTCATTAAGTGATCATACTCGCATTGTCTTCTTGAGAGCTGTGCTTACCAAAAAAGTTCAATTATTGAATTTCTAGGGTGCAGTTAGAACATTAAGGTTTTTCAGTCTAATTCTGACCTTTTTTCCACCCCTTAGACATTGGTTGGTCTGCTCAAATGCCATAAGCCTCTAGTGTTCAAATCCTAGGCTTTTACCCTCTTCATAGTTGTCAAGGCGGTCACTAGGCACATCCTAGGTGGCACCTAGGCGACCAAGCGCTCTTAGGGGCCCAATGTGCTAGCCCGCCTTTCTGTGGCTCAAAAAGGTGAGCAAGACACCCACCTTGGCGAGCAAGGTGATCGTTTAGGCATGGATGGCGGTTTCGGCCGAAACCGAAATGATCCGAAACTACTCGGCAGAAACCGGGCCAAAACCAAAACCCTACAGTTTGGCAAAAAATAATAATTTATTTGGTTTCGGACAGAAACCGAAACCGAAACGGTTTCGGTTTCGGACCCGGCTGAAACTGACACCGAAATTGACACTGCCATCTATGCGTCTAGGTGACCCAGGTGCCTATAACCATAATAGGGTCCGTTTGAAAAAGAATCCTATTAAAACTACTCCCCCACTTTGCACCTCTCCATCCTAATGATTGTCTCTCTCTCTCTCTCTCTCCCCCCGATGATTAGAAGTCGTGTAGTGCGTGCCCATCACTATAGTCGTACTGTCGTTGGTTTGGGGACCTATATGAGTTAGTGCAATAGACAAAAATGATATGCAAAGAAGCACCCATTAGGACTTGACTTCCTGGACATATCAGCCACGTCTTGACTTTCCAGGGATAGCCCTGTCACTTCTTGGCTTCCTGGACATATTTGCCATTTCTTGACTTTTTGGAGATCGCCATGTCACTTCTCGACTTCTTGGGCGCTCCTGACTTCCTTTCTTGACTTCTCGAAAATAGCCGCATCATTCGACTTCTTGGGTATTCCGAGTCTGAATTTCTTGATTTTTCAGGGTTTATTTGTAATTACATCAATTTCTGAGTTTTCGGACATGATAGCTCTTGGCCATGAAAAAGATACATGGGCTTGGATGGTTAGTCATAAGCCGAACTCAGGAGAGCGCACACCGCTTCAGGGAAGGGGCGTGGTCTTGCTCCACCAAGTCGTGCAAATGGCGCCAACTGGAACACGAGTATTCTTTGGTGATTTTGAGACAAACCGGGAACTTTCCTCGAGAATGATATTTCAAGGTCTTTCTACAATTGTCCCGCCATCGGGGTATTTACGCAATTTCCACACCCTCGGGGGTATTTCTGCAATTTTCCCACCATCGGAGGTATTTCTATAATTTTTTCACCATTGGGGGTATTTCTGCAATTTTTCTACCCTTGGAGGTATTTCTGCAATTTTCCCGTCATCGGGGGTATTTCTGTAATTTTTTCGCCATCGGAGATATTTCTGTAATTTTTCTACCTTTTGGGGGTATTTCTGTAATTTTTCCGACATCAGGGATATTTCTGTAAATTTTCTACCCTTGGGGGTATTTCTGCAATTTTCGCTCTTCAAAGAGTTTTTTCTGCAATTTCTATCCTTCGAGGGATTTTTCTGCAATTTCTGAAGTTTTTTCATGACTTTATGCTATTTCTGAAATTCACTTGATTTCTCTATCATTTCAGGAACATTCCTTCACCACAAAGGTAATTCCCTAATGATAGGAGGCGTGCATGCAATATGTCCCCTTTGTGGGTTTTTTCAACAACAAAGCATTTCTTCCTTCAAGCCTTCAAGGCCTCGAGGAGCTCCAAGTACTCCTTTTACGCAAGCTTCTCAAGCTCTTCTTCTTTTTCTTCTTCACTTGGGCCTCTTAGAAGCTCACCAAGTCTTCCTCATGCTGGAGTTCTCTCCAGTCTCTTTCCTCTTGCTTCGTTTCTTCTCCTTGGAGCTCTAAGCTCCCTTTTATAGGAGGTAGAAGTGGACCGGAGGCTAGGTGGCTCCGGTGGAAGCACCCCCTCCAGTGGAAGTCCAAGGGACAAGGTAACCTTTCCCCTCCCTCCTTCAATTTTTTTTTTGCTATTTTCTTTTTCTTTTCTTTTCCTTGCGCGACAGAAGAAATTGGAGGGGGGAACCCCCCTCCGGTGGTACAGTGACCGGAGGGGGTTCCCCCTCCGGTGCATGAGGACCGGAGGGGGTCCCTCTGGTCAAAACAGTATCGGAGGGGGTTCCCCCTCCGGTCAAACCCGCACCGGAGGACCCCCTCCGGTGCACATGGAATCGGAGGGGGGGCTCCCTCCGGTCTGGTGCAACCGGAGGGGGTTTTGCTTTTGACTTTTTGACTTTTCTTCCTTTTTTTATAGTAAATTTCAGGGTTCAACAGGGGATTGTTTCTTCTTCTTGAGCTCCATGAGCTGCGATCTCTCTCCATGCTTCTGTCAGCACACCATCGTGGATTGACTTGTGCGATCAGGTCGCAGGGGTCAAGGGGACAAGCGTCCCCTTGCCTCTTGGAAGAAAAATTACAATATAATCTCTGTCCAAGAAATGGCACAAGGGATATAGTCACAAAGGCATATATGCCACACACCCTTGTTGGGCCTCAAACATAAGGCAAAAAAACTAGGAGATTGCTTCTCCTCCTCCCGCTTCCATATGTGGAAGCATCAATTACATGATTTCTCCCATAAAATACAAGGAATTATATTACAAAAATACACAAGGGCGTAATCACCATTACAAGGGTATTCTTATAAACATACCCTTAAAGCACAAAGCACCAAAGGCACACGAGAACTCCGAGATTGCTCCGTAGTTCGTCCTTGTTTAGGTGGGCCCCTAGGGGGTATTTTTAGGCCAAGGATGCCTAATTGGGTCAGGTGATGGGTTTTAGGATTTAATTGGTCTAATTGGTCTAGATAGGCTCCCTTGGGAGCTTACTCGGGTCGGGTAAGCACCCGCGGGTGACCTCCCAGTCCAGACAAGCCACCGCGAGACCCACCCAGACCCGACCGGCCGCGATTGGCCGGTCCGGACTGGACAAGCCTCCCGCGAAGTCCAACCCGGCCCCGACAAGGCTGAAAGGGACTGTCCAGTCTGGGTGGGCTCCCGCGGAGCCTTACCCTGTCCGGGTAGGCTTCCGCAGGGAGCTTACCTAGGCCGGGTGACCCATTTGAGGGCAAAAGGGGTGCCGGCCTATAAATAGGCCCCCTATTTTTATTTTATTTTTTCTATTTTTTTGTACTTCCACATGGGAGGAAAGTGACGTCTATGGGATTTGTGTTTTGGTTTCTTGCGCCATTTGCGTAGAGAGACTCCGCCCTTGAAGGATTTCTTCCCGCTCGAGCTTAGACATCTGGTGAGTCACAATAAATTTTTTCGAGCACCCACTTGTTGCGAAAGTATTTTGTTTCATGCCGTCTTTCTGACGGGGGTTCTCGGGGGACCGTATTTGACCCCGTCTCATGACAACCCCGGCTTTTCACCTTTTTTTCTGGTCGTCGTTCGACGAATTTAATCTTATTTGTCTCCATTTATTCGAGATAAATCACGGGTTCAACAGCTGCCTAGTTAACAAATGAGGCGGCATAGTTACTCACCATAGGTTGAGCTTGGTTGCCTTCCTTCCTAGCAGCCTCTCCTCCCTTTCTTCTCTTAACCCTTACTGTAAGATGACCTCTCTCCCACTGTCATGCAGCTGAAATTGGAAGCTCTCCCTCTCTCCCACTCTGCTTCAATATTCTATGCTCTCTCTTCCTTCTCTCCTATCCTCTTTCTCTCTCCCCCCCTCTCTGCTGCTGTGCACGGCAGGCAGAACAGAGGGAGAGCAGGGCACCCACCTCCTTATAAGGTAGGAGGCACATTCCAAGAAGTAGCTACCAGCTGTTTCCAGCTGGCTGCTGCCCCCCTTAGTTGGGCCTCACTTAGAGACCCAGCAAGGGAACCACCAACCCTATGGGGCTGGCCCAATAACCCAACATGGGGCCCATTAAAACCCTTTAACTGTAGACCCAATAATCTGAAAAATTATAATTAAAACCCTGTAAAATTTGTCTATAATTAAGTAACCTATAGTTTCAGATTTTGTGTAATTACTCTAGGATTTTTCATACTAACCTTCATCCCGCTGAAGGTGAAACTGTTGATATAGAGGATATCACATGGCCGGCTCCCACTTGTACAGAATTGCCCCATTCCTCTATGGCCTCTTTGATCGGTGAATACCGCTGGAGAGGACAGCGTATTCACCGGTCAATAGCCTTATTCGCCGGTGATTTCTTAAATGCACTTTGATGGAATATGGGAGTAAGGCGAGGATAAGCATTAAATGCTCTGATTTTTATTACAAGAATGCCATCTTACCTGGGTTACGTATTCGACCGAAATGGTCGAATACGCTAACCGTGCAGATAAAAACCGGCGGATTCGTGTCCGTCTCATATCAAAGAGGCCCCTAGGATATACCTACCCGTTGCTGTTTGTGTGGACAGGTGGAGGAAGACCTGAACCACCTCCTTACAGGATGTTCTTTCTCTAGGGAGGTTTGGGCTAAGATCGGCAACAAGGTCCACCATACCTTTGGCCCGCTTGAGAGTGTGCAACAACTCTTCCTGAAATGGCACAAGGGGTGTAACCTAAAGGGGGACAGGATTATCTGGTGGCTCATACTGCATGCTGCACTTTGGGCACTATGCAGAGAAAGAAACAACATAATCTTCAGAGGTGAAGCAGAATAGAGGATATGCTTGTCTCTTTTGTTTGTGAGAAAGTGAGTGAATGGGCGAAACACTTATGTAATGTGGAGGCTCATAACTCCTCGCCTTTTCTTTTGTTTGGGAGATAGCAAGGGGTGCACCGACTCGGTGTGGACTTTTTGTATAGGGATTTTTGGGGGTTCACTGACTATACTTGTATATCCCAATTTCTTTTACATTTAATACAAATGTGGTACCATCCACTTCTAAAAAAAAGGCATACTAACCTTCATCTAAATGTGGGGGTATTAAACACACTCTCTCTTGCTCGCTGGGGGCTCTACAACAGGAAGGGCCATCCATTATCTGTCATTGTCAGCAATGCCCTTACATCATGCTCTCTCTCTTTTTCTCCATCTGTCCCCTCATTCCCTCTCCACCCGAGCACATAGGGGGTGTCCCTCCCCTCTGTGTGTGTGTGCACATGAGAGAGTGAGAGAGAGGTGGGAGCAGGGCCATGAACTTGCCACCTAGGCAGCACATAAGCGCTCAGGGACCCCAAGTCGCCTTGGGTCACCTTATTTACTTCACAACTATGTGCCCCTACACCCTGTCCCTGATCCCCCCCTTCACCTCCAACCACCACCGAGAAAAAAAAAAGGTGATGAAGAATAAGAACTTGTTTTGGTTTTTGGTAGTTTTGAGCTGCAAAACTGGTATTTACAACAAGCCGATCATCAGGAAACACAGAAAACAGCAATTTATGGTGTTTTACATCTTATAGCATATCAAGCAGCATCCAGCATCCTAATAGAAATTTCCGTTGATAGATTTGAAATTATTTATCTAGCATGTGGGAGGTAGGACAGAACTGAGATAACTTTTTTTTTTCTAGCATATGGAATGTAGGACAGCTTCACCATTCTTTATCTATATGATCTTCACATTGATTTTCATCTAACAAGGGAAAAACTCATTAGATTCTTCAACTTGCTTTTTTGCCATCATGTGATTTCTTTCTAAATTCTAAGCTCTTCAATAAACAATATATTAGATGTGTTATGTGCTTCTTTAAGAATAGAATGATTCTCAGTCCTCTAATCTTAATTTGCACACATATTGGGAGCTTTGGGGCAGGGTTGGCAGTATCGGCCGAAGCCGATACGTTTCAGCCGAAACGTATCGGTTTCGGCCGGTACCAATCCGAAACCAGACCACATCACTGTAGCAGGTTCGAAACTATTAAAAAAATATTTTTTTAATGGTTTCGGACGAAACCATTAAGGGTTTCGACCGAAACTGACCTGTTTCGGTCCAAAACCGGACGGTTTCGGCTGAAACCAGACATGTTCATTATTTTTTTTTTTAGTTTTTTAAATGGTTTCAACCGGTTTCGACCGAAACCGAAACCGATACCGAAACCGGTACGTATCGGTTTCGTAACCGGCCGAAACCGATACTGCCTTCCTTGCTTTGGGGAGCTTGCTTGGTGGGTGTGACGGTGATGGGTTCGATATGTTGCCATTACATGCTTCCCCCTTCTTTGTCCATTCTCTTTATTTTCTTAGGTTTTTGTCTTGTTAATCAGTGACAAGGTTCTATATGCCTAATTTGGTTTAAAGTTTCTGTGCATCAAATTATACAGCCCACAGTGCTTTTCTGGAACTGACTTATCTTGTTTGAAAGATACTTGAGATTTGATTGAAACCTTTGCTTGCAGTATCTCTTGGCTTTTTCAATGACATTCATGTTCCTGCACATCTTCTACAGCAACCGAGCACTCTGTGAGTGTTTTGTTTCTCAAGATGGTCTTTGAATTGCTAAGATACAGATTTAACATCTCATTATGTGTTGCCAGTTTGCTGTCTAAGGTTGCTAAGATTCTTTAATTTTTGATTTTGCTCTATGTTGTTTGAAAATTATAGGGAAGATGGAATATGGAATTGGAATGTTAGTGGGGAATCGCTGCCTCTGGATCTTGATGAGGAGGTCATTATTATTTTGTATTTCCTGAATGTATATTCAAAGACTGTAAATTCAGTGAAGAAAAGAATTTAAGTTTTGATCTTTTTGTCTTCACTTTGCAGATACGTTTCCGAGTGAGCAATGTTAAGTATCCTCCAGTTCCAGTTACGCAAGAAGAAAATGCAAAGCCATTTGCTCCTATGGAGATTATAGTAAGTTGCAGGTTCTTTGATGTGCCTTATTTAAGGTTTCCTGTTCTTGAGCAAATATTAGAAGTTCTAATGACTCTCCTTGTCAATAAAGGAAACTACCATGCTGATGGTTTGATACTTAATAAAGTACATTATACTTGTTGATTGCAAGCTTGTGCTTGTGATATATATGTATGTGAAGAAATTGTGAAGCTCCTGTATTTCATATTCTATTTTTGAAAGTGGTAAATTTTACTTTTTAGTCACTAATTAAGAATAATTTTTGAGTGCATTGCTGCTATAGGGGAAAAAAAAGGATTTTCCAGTGCATCATCTGTTCTCAAAACTGGATTTTAACCTCGTGTTGAAGTCGAAGGGAAATTTTGATGATAACAAAAATCAAGTTATGTGGTGTATCAATTTTAATTTATGAAAAATCAAAGCCAAATCAGAGCTTATTCGAATGAGGAAAAACCTTAAGACTTGAAGAACAAACACCAGTGTTGACACCCTGGCAAGAGGGTTGACACACTGCTACAGAAAAGGCTTCTAACTGTAGTAGAGGCCGTAAGTGTCAACAATCTTAGCTGTGTTGGCACCCTGACAAAGTGTTAAAGAGTATTACACATGTAGTACACAGGGTGCATGGGACTTGTACTTTGTTCAGGTGCTGAGACACACTATATAGCTGTTCCCTTATCAAGAAGATAAGACATGTCTTCTAGTTTCACCCTTCCTAATATAACAACCAACCTGAACCTTCCTAACATGCTATCAACATCTCTCATTCCTTCATGATCCTGACCCTGCTCTTCCACCATTACTCTTGGTCTTGCGATTCTCCTCAGCCACTCCCAACCATGTACCCACTCATTACTATGCAAGTATGTATGCCCCCAATCTTATCTCTCTCATCTAGTTGAGCCTTCCTTTTTCCCCCTCGTGATAAGTCTTGCTCCTCAGCTTGCATAGTCTAGCTCCCTTTGCTTGCTTTCCTACCTCACCCTAGTCTGCACTCGTGACCCTTGTGACTTATTTGGCTTCTTTGTTGAGGTTTCAGTTGATAACCTCTTGGATATTTCTTTTCCCATTGCTAGACCTATATGCATAGTAAGAAGTGGACTTGTGTCTTGATCTGGTGTTGATGTTGAGTACCATGTATGGTCGATGTTTATGTTGAAATTGTTTAGCTTCAACACCTTCTTCTTGATCTGTGTTAGTTCTTCCCCTATAACCTTATAGTATGATAGCTAGAGTGCTTTGCATTGGGAACACTGCGATCATTCATGTATGGACATGTGCATTAAAATTGATTGTCTTTTCATCTGTTAAACGGTCTTTCTGTCACCCTACTCATGTCTCATCCGCTGACCACGTTGCCATCTTCTTTACCAAATTCCTGACTACATTACACTTCAAGGAATTAGTTGGCAAACTGGGTGTATAATCTCTCATGAGTCTGTTGGGTTAGAGTGCTGTACATGTAGCGCATTGGGTGTATTGGACTTGTATGTTTGTTGTTTAAGGTGTGGTGACTCACACCATACTAGGGGAGAGCCGCCCTCATTAAATCATTCAAATTTTGGTTAATTTCTCATTTCAATTTAACGGCTGGTTTGCTGATCGGCATCAATGTGGGTGATCGTTTGTTTTTACTTAAAGTTGTTAATGCTTATGCCCTAAACAGATCTAATAGTGCTTCTCACAATTGCAGATCGCAATTGCTTGATCTTTTGTTAATTTTAGATAGGACTTTTTTTTTTGGGGGGGGGGGGGTTGGCTTCTATGGGCTATTTAAGTATAGGTAGTAACCGAATGGTTGTATTGGAGTTTTCATGCTTAACAGCTTAAGCGATTCTAGTAGTAGGTGATGACTTGTGTCTCTGGTAATTTTCTTTATTCTGCTCTTTTGCAGGGTGACATATATGGAGACGGCCTGGGCTTGCTCTCGTGGTGGGAAGAGTAACAAAGCACAACTCTTCCAAATTTCTGAGAAGCCACATTCGATATTGAGGTCCTTTTTTCCGGGGACATGTACTTTCACAGTGGAATTCGTATTCAAGGTGTATTTCAACCAGGTTCCCTGCTAATCGATTTAGAAAGAAGCATTTGTTTGTGCACATTGAAATGAGTCCACAGGGTCCCTCTTGTCGATGTCCATCACTGAGTTATTCATGTACCAGAAGGGGTGATTCTAGTATTAAAAGACACTAATTTTCTAGATCCAGGTGGTCTCCGAACATTTAGTGGTATTTGTGTACCATAAATCACAGATGTTTACCTTGCTGTTCTATTACCTAATTCTGAGCCGTATAGCCGTGAAGATATTACGAGGCAAGTACTTTCTGAGGAAACAAAATCTGCTCATTTGAATGCGAATTATGGTTCAACCTCGTCTGGTTACCGATTGTGTTGATTGAATGCAGTGGAAAGAGTTGTATGTGTTTTCAGAGCAGCCGAGGGTTTGGTGCCAAGTTAAATAGCTAATTTCAGGCCTTGTCAATCAATGATGTGTGAACTCAGTCCATCATGGGTTTGTTGGAATGAAATTTATGACTTGATTGACAACTAATGTCTTTGCTTCGTTCTCAAGGCCGCTTGTAAGCCTCTAGATATTTAGAGTAACATGTTTTTTTTTAAAAAAAAATCTCTAAATAAACATAAGTTCATTGGATGCATATTTGGTACTTTCTTGTAAAATGTGTTGAGGGATAAGGAAAGTTAAAGGGAATCTAATTGAGGGTGCGTTTGGAAACAAGGCAAATGAGGCATTTTGGAATCCGCCAGGTAGACGGGGAAGCAGCCCTCTGTTGGCTTCTCGCGCCTCGGAAGTCTGAACTACCCGTTCCTCATGTGTCTGTATTCTCTCTCAAGCGGGATTCCAAGGCGTTCGCAAGTCGAGGTTGGTTGTGAGCGTTTGAAACCGCTTAATCTCTATCGGAGATTTCAATCATCAGAATCACCGACAAGTGTATCGAACCGTTGCCATGATATGATGACTCTAGGATATAGTGTTATATATGAAAGCTTATCAGGGTAAGCATGGGAAAATATGTTTGAGAAATAATTTTAAGATTTTTTTGCATCAATACCATTATTACATAAGAAATTACAGATATGTCATTCTCGAAAACATATTGACATATATATTAATATTTTTTGTTTACTTATATTTATATATACCTATTTTTTTAAAATAATAATGATATATATGTTAATACGTTTTACGCACGTGTAATTTTACCTGTAAGAATGACATTTATGTAAAAATTTATTGATTTTATCGAGCATAAAAAATTATACGTGAACAAATTTGAACAATAGAGCGTACTTTTATAATATAGCTTAAACAAATGGCCGAGGAATAGTGTTCTTTTCTGACGTTTATTAATTAGATATCTCTTTTAGAATTTTAGCAAGTTTGCGGATGATGGATTGAATTGTCGTTCATCATTTAATTCGATTGACTTCATCTTATCGAGGCTTGTCAAAAAATGACATTGTAGACCTCCAAATACTACCCTTCGACGCAAATCCTTTAGAACCAATTAACTCAGTTGATGGTGAGAATGATAAGATATCTTTATTAGTCATACAATCCGATCCACGAATCTCCAGTTGCTTCTTCTCAGTCTGCTCGTCATGTGGGTGATTGGGTCAAAGAGGCACCTTTGTTTCTTGAGTCACCTATACCCAGTTCCTACCTCGTCCACCCTTCGAGTTTGTCTCTCTTTTTCCATTTATTTATGAAGCGAAATTTTCCCATTTTTTTATTCGAACGAGTTTGTTTTTTTTCCTAAAAAACATTGGAGTATTTGGTTGCATTTTTTAGCAATTTCTCCGTCAAAATTTATTCTAAAAGGAAAGTGGATCATAAAACTTGTTTGTTACTCTCTCTCTCTCTCTCTCTCTCTCTCTCTCGATGGGGTCTTCATAAAACTATCTTAAAAGAAAAAAACTCCATGCATGTTTTTTTATCGGGCCATTTGTTTGCGGGATAAATTGAGATATTTCATTAAAAATTATTTTATTCGTTTTGATCACTCGTACAAGGTGTTTTAATTACGTAAAGATATATAGACTCTTATCCTGATTTATTTTCGAGTAAATTGTTCTACCAAAAATATAGAATAAGAAGAGTTAAATTTTTTTCACAATTCTCAAACAAATATTTCAAGTTATCTTATCTTCTAATCAAAATATTTTAATATATTTTATAAAATATCTTACCAACGATTTATCTTATTCGTTTAATCTATTATGCAATCAAACATGATCCAAAAGAACCGAGTCACATGTCTTTTCTCACTCTTTCTTTTTCTTCTTTATCTCCATGGTAGCCGCCTTTCCTGGTTTGATTCTCATTCTTTTTCTCTTTTCTTCTTCTCTCTCCTGTTTGACCTACATCTCTCAATTTTAATCTGACAAATCAATCAAGGGTGGAAGAGACAAAATAGACAAGAATCGTGAAAATCAAACTCTTTTAAAAATAATTATAAGTTAATTTTGTCAAAAGAGTTCAAATTTAGAATTTTTAAATTTGGGATAAGAAAGTCAGTAATATATTTTTTGAGTTCAAAATCATGAACAGTGATGTGTCTCGGTGGATTATCATCTCCTCTCACGACGAGGATAACGTGAGTTCGATTTTACTCCCAACATGCAGACTCAGATCATCCACCTATAGTTAATTAGCGAGATCATTTGCTCTCGATTTATAAAAAATTATCTGATCTCATATCATTATGACATATAATCAAAAATAAATTTAAAATTATCTTTAAAAAAAGTGTTTCCAAGCACCCGTAAAACGACTTGTCATTCAGGGTTTTCTATTTTTAAAATGAAAGATCCGTTCAGGGTTCGTCACGCTTTACCAAATTATGAACGGCGGCATCATCGCGACGGAACCAATCGGCCAACGAAAGGGGAAGCGGCGGAGCCAGCCTCGACAACAACATAACAGGACAAGGCCCCCCCCCTGTCCTCGCGTGTCTCTTTTGCTTTCTTCTCTCATCACTACAGCAGTAGTCTCCTCCCTGGTACAAAATACGCATCTCTCGTTTCAAATGCCCCGTTGCGCCATGTGACAGCGGCAGCAGTCACAGCGAACCAGCTCGGTGGGCTCGTCCAGCAGAGGGGCCCTCGCTGCCTGCAGCCCCCCGCCTGCTCCTGTGCTGCTGCTGCTGCTGCACACACGCAGAAAGGAGAGAGAGAGAGAGAGAGAGAGGCGGCATTCGCATTTCGGTAAGTGGAGTAGAGAGCAGCTGGGGGGAGTGGAGGGATGGGAGATCCGGCGCCGGCGCTGCTTCTTCTGGGCCGCCGCCACTTGTGTTCGTTGTTCTCTTTTACTGGGCGGAGGTGGTTCAGTTCGCTCTTGCTGTGCTGGAGCCTCGTGCTGGTGCTGGCTGGAGCGGCTCTGGGAGGGGATCCTTATGTCTACTACGAGTGGGAGGTCGCCTACGTCTCTGCGTCTCCTCTCGGGGTCAAGCAGCAGGTGCCCGTTTTCCCCGTTTCCTCCTCGATTGCTTCCGTCCTGTGGCCTTCTTTGTTATTGCTGGTGGTGGTTTTGTTCCTGCACTCTTGTACGGGTGGAGAGCAGTAGAATTTATTGGGTGGTGTCCGATGTACTACTACTCCGCATTTGTGTGGTCTTTCCATGCTTGAGTAGTTATATCATTTTGTCCTATGCGGCTCATAGCCACTTTTTGTCTTTCTTAAAACTTCCTCCACTTTTGAAATCCTAATCCTCTGAAGGTTTGGTAGTTTCTTAATCCCAATCCTCTGAACACAAGTGTGCCACTTCTATACAATTTCAAAATCTTTAAAGTAAAACTCTTCGATGATCCTCACTTACCTGGCCTACCTGTTTCTCTCCCTCGGTTTAGCAACTTGGATGCATCTTTTTTCTCCCTTCCGAGTTCCTAGTTTACGATGTACTTCTTCACAACGCCTTCGACTCAGCTTCATTGGTTGTTGTCCTAGCATTATTTTTAGCGGTTTTCTGTTCCCTGAGCTTTGATCACCTCTAATCTTTTGCTAAATTTTAAAAGTTCTCACTTTTCTTTAACTGTCTTCTGAATTTCACCACCCTACCGCCAGGTCTCTTTTTCTATAGTATTCTCCCCTTTAGGTTCACCCAATAATCTTTTAGCCATTCTTTTATTATAATTTGTCATTGTATTCCACATTCGGGGACTGCACGTGCATGTGCACGTAAGTTTTCTATGCATGTATTTCTGTTAATGTTCACTTTATTCATTCTTGAAAGAAACTAGACGATTCTATGCAGTTTTTTTCTCGTTATTTTCAAGTTTGACAGTGCGTTACTTGCTGCATTTAGTGCATAATAATTCGCACTCTTTATAACTATATTTTTTTTACGTAAAATTGGGTAATACGTTTGGCTTATAGTTGCTGCTCAATCGTGGTTGCAGGTCATTGGGATTAATGGTCAATTTCCAGGACCGATACTTAATGTCACAACAAACTGGAATGTTGTTGTTAATGTTCGTAACAGTTTAGATGAGCCATACCTTGTCACATGGTGAATGTTGTGAATATGCTATTTTATGAACAATCTTTCAGATATCATTGGCAAATGCTAAGGCTTCCATCAAAAACAATGCAGGAATGGTTTACAGCACCGGAAAAATTCTTGGCAGGATGGTGTCTTGGGGACAAATTGTCCCATTCCTGCTGGTTGGAATTGGACGTATGAGTTTCAGGTCAAGGATCAGATAGGAAGTTTCTTCTATTTCCCTTCAATCAATTTTCAGAGAGCTGCAGGTGGGTATGGAGGTATCATCGTAAATAACAGAGATGTGATTCCACTGCCTTTTGGCACTCCAGATGGAGACATCACACTGGTCATTAGTGATTGGTACACTAGGAATTACAAGGTTAGACCGATCTTTAAAAGTTTGATGCTCCTGAATCTTTTTGCATGATATTGACCTTCTTGGTATCAGGACCTCAGAAAGGAACTTGAAGATGGGAAAGAACTTGGAGTACCTGATGGTGTGCTGTTCAATGGACTAGGTCCCTTCCGCTATGATGAATCAGTTGTTCCTGATGGTGTTGTTTATCAGATAATAAATGTTGAAGCAGGTAAAATTCATTGATTTTTTAATTATTATGGTATGCTGCTGTTTTATAGGTATTTCTATAGTGTGTATTAAGTCTCCCTACTTTCTCTCTGGAAATGGCATTATCCTTTCTCTACACATATTGCAAAGGTTTTTTCTTCCGATAGTTGTTCTCCTTCCTGTGGTTTATGGATGTAAATCATTTCCTTGAAACAGGTAAAACTTATCGCTTTAGGGTCCACAATGCTGGTGTCTCTACTAGCTTGAATTTTAGAATCCAAAGCCACAATCTGCTCCTTGTAGAGACAGAAGGATCTTATACTATTCAACAGAACTACACAAACATGGATATACACGTGGGCCAGTCATACTCATTTTTGGTGACAATGGATCAAAATGCTAGCACTGATTACTACATTGTAGCAAGCAGTAGATTCATTAATGCAACTGCCAGGGGCAGAGTTACAGGGGTTGCCATTTTGCACTACACAAATTCCCAGGGTCCTGCTGCAGGGCCACTTCCTGATGGTCCAAATGAGTACGAGTCATACTTTTCAATGAATCAAGCAAGATCGATCAGGTACCCTCATATCTTTAAAATTTGTCTTTCTTCCTTCTATGTGTTTTTCAGAAGTTAGTATGAGTTCTGTCTTCATGGGATCCATTATTCTACTTTTGTTTTGGTTACCAGGTGGAATGTTTCTGCTAGTGCTGCTCGGCCCAATCCACAGGGATCTTTCAGATATGGTGATATAACTGTCACTGATGTATATGTACTACTGAACCGACCTGCAGAGCTCATAAATGGGCTCTGGCGTACTACTTTGAATGGTATTTCCTATGTTGTCCCTGCAACACCCCTGAGACTTGCCCAGCAATTTAACATACCAGGAGTTTACAAGCTTGACTTCCCTAACAGAATAATGAACAGACCTGCAAAGGTTGACGCATCTTTGATTAATGGTACTTATAAAGGTTTTGTCGAAATCATATTCCAGAACAATGGCAGCACTGTTCAAACTTACCATCTTGATGGCTATGCATTTTTTGTTGTAGGGTAAGTTTTGAGAAATAGCATGTTTATGATTTGGTGCCCATAACCGAGGAGACTAAACTTATTGTTTATTTTCTGCATAGGATGGACTACGGAATATGGACCGAGAACAGCAGAGGTATTTATAATAAATGGGATGGAGTTGCCCGCTGCACAGCACAGGTATGCGCATGGAGGAGCTTAAAGCTGCTCATTGATGCAAGGACCTGTTTCTATTGTTTCTTAGTCAGATTTCTTTTCAAAACTCCAACCTATCTCATGTGAAGAACAGAAACCTGAATTATTCCTTGCGGACCACAAATTACTGAATTTAAGCAGAAGTGTATCTGCTACCATCTTGGATGTCACAATTTCAGAAGTGCTAAAATGCTAACTAGATACCTTTGACCTACCAATCTCATCATTTTCCCAGCTTTCAGTTTCAAGACAAGAATTTTGCTGGATATGTCTCAGACATTGAAAATAAAATTCTTTCTTTGTGAGAATTTAAGGGCATAGTGATTATCAAGCCATCCCATACCTAAAACAGCATGGAAGTCCTCCATGTCTAACAAATAAAAGTTTGCTGGCATGATTCTACTCTGAAGTGAATGGCAATCTCTCCCTCAAGCACATTCTGTGTAACGATGATCTCCCCCATAGGTGTACTAACTGGTAATGGCTCAGTGTTATAGGTGGAATGGCTACTATCCAATAATTCAGCAAATTTAGTAGAAATAATGAATGCGTAGCATCAGGACAAAATAAAATACGTGCAGAATATCAGCCACAAGAATTATACCTCATGCCACAGCACTGGAAGCCTCAGCATCATCTCTGGATTACACTCTTGCTGGTGCTTCAACTGCCTTTGTAATTGCCGCTGCTCTACATTCTCTGCTTTTCTCAAACAATCCTGAGCTACATCCCCAGGCTCACTATGGCTGGTTTTGGCCAATATTGGATTGATTTGGGATATGTCAGGATCATAACGAAATCATAACCCCTAGTTATCTTCCAGTATTTACAAACTGACCTAATATTCATTGGAGATTGATAAATATGACACAAACCCATAATTCCATTGATTGTTACAGTGTTACAACTAGTTTGCGATGGTTAGTTTTTCAGAATAGTATGTTTTACTATTCAAATTCTTTGGCACCTGTTCACCATATAGGCCTAGTTCGGATTTAGAATTGTAAGAAACAGACAGCTATTCTATCTTGGATTGAGTAGTAATTCTGAAGATTATGCTGTTCCATATTGGGCTTTTCTAAAGTGTTATTCTAAGTTTGTATTTGATTCTCCCTCCAAAATTTTACTATGAAGAAGCTAACATCAATCGTGGATTTGACATTTTCTCAAATATGTAGTTTGTACTATTTATCTTTGATGATTGAATAGCGTACTGCTATCTTCATCCTCCATCAGTGACCCCTTCATCACCTTTGCCAGTTCAAATTGACTTTTCCAACATCAATGATGCCTAAGGCTGCAGAAGGTCGTCTCTCTTCACATCATCCCTTCGCCAGAATTCACCATCTTCTCATCATCGTTTTACCATCATTCTTCCAATTTCAAATCATCCTCCATTCCCTAACCAATGCTTCACCACCACTACTCTGCTCAGCCCACAGGATGATGAGAAGATGGTGAATTCTGGCAAAGGGATGATATGAAAAATGGAAGAACAGGCTTCCCTGTGCTGTGCATGTGACAGATATTTTCTTCTGGTTTGATAAATGGACGGGAGATAGACCTCGGAAGGATCAGTTTTCCAGAATTTTCAACCTAGCCTCAGATAAATGGATCAGTTCTAGAACTGTTATCAGGCGCAGGAGAATGTTACTCAATGGTTTTTGCAATTTCGGAGGGGTCTGAAAAATGATGAATAGAAGGAATATCTCACTCTGGTACAGAGATTGGCTGACATTCCTGTCTCACATTTTCAGAAGGATGTTTTGATATGGGGGAACGGGAAGGAGTTCTCAGTCAAGAATTTGTATAATTTCATTGGCAATCACTCTTGCCCGTACCCAAAATACAAAGAGGTCTGGAAGGCCAAGAGTCCTCTGAAAATCAGAGCTTTTATGTGGTTACCCTTTCCCAGAAGAGTAGTTACTAGATACTACAGAAGGAAATGGGATCCAACTTGCGATACTTCTTGTGTGTTATGCTCTAGCCATTAGGAAAATGTGGACCATCTCTTCTTAATTTGTGATGTGGCCCGGGAGGTGTGGGGGTTCTTTGGTAGGGTGCTGGATTTCCAGGCAAATTATTCAACCCTTGAGGGGAAAAAAGGGCGTATCCAGTGCACGAGGCTCCCGCCAGCGCAGGGTCTGGGGAGGGACGATGTACACAGCCTTACCCCAAAAAATTGAGAGGCTGTTTCCTGATTTGAACCCGTGACCTCCAGGTCACGCAAGAGGCAAAATATTCAACCCTTGAGGAGATGTGGATTTATTTTAAGAAGCTGAAATTTCAAACTCATAACATACCCAGGAGAAAGATCATTCCTATCATTCTGCATGCTATCTGCTGGAGCATTTGATGGGAGTGCAATGATATCCTGTTCCAGGGAAGTAGACTTTATGTAGAAAATATTTGCTTTCGAGCTTTATCATTTTTGTATTTGTGGAGTAGACATTTATGTAATCTGAATGCTGATGAGTGGGCTAGGAATTTAAGTAGTTTTAAATACCTGTGAAGAGAAATATCTTCTCTTCTTTGATTGCATTACTTCTATTTATTTAATAAAATTGGTGGTGCAATCCACTTATACTTCAAAAAAAGGAAATACCATATGGCCGATTTGTTTCAGAACCTTGAACGGGAGCTGAATAAGGTTTAATAGAAAATAGACTATCAAAGAAAACTCTAGACTAAAAGGAGAATCCAAATTCTATTCCACTAGAGAAATCCTCATTTACGTATGTCACGGGATGGGTAGAGTAACAGATATTCAGCTCTGTACCTCTCTTCAGAATATGAATGCAGCTGTGCCCTTCTGACCCCCTTCTTATCCCACTTCCTGCAATCAAGTTCATAAACCTCCTGTCACTGCCAAGTTTAGTCATCACCTGTTCTCATTGAAATGCCTTTCTCAATCCACTGCCTCGACTTTAAGATCCTTTTCCACAGTGGACTTTAACTGAGTTTTATGGCACGTCTGCAAATAAAATCTATGATGTGTACGGTGCACAACCCTCTGCCACAAGCCCTGGTTATTCTGTAGTAATTCCCACAAACACTTCCCCAGCAAAGCAATATTCATGATCTAAAGACTCTTGATTCCCAGGCCTCCATTTTTACATCGTGTACATGCCCTTTCCCATTTGACCAGAGGGATCCCATGCTTGTGGTCATTGTAGCCTCCCCACAAAAATCTTCTTCAGATCCTGTCAATCTTCTTTCTGACCGCAACTGGAACCAAGAAAACCGTCATTGTAGCCTCCCCACAAAAATCTTCTTCAGATCCTGTCAATCTTCTTTCTGACCGCAACTGGAACCAAGAAAACCAACGAGTACTATAGTGGGATACTTGTTAATATTGAATTAATCAAAAGGTGATACACCTTCCCAAGGATAAGTTTCTGGCCTTTCAGATGGACAATTTCGTCTGAATGCGATACAGAAAAGAATCCCATTCTGAAATTCTCAATTGCCTATGATGAAGTGGTAGCCCTAAGTAAATCATAGGGCATTTTTTAATCTTGCACCCCAAAACTTCTTCACTTTCTTGAATCCGAGTCTCCTCCATGTTCATGCCATAGAGACTTATCATAATTCATCAACAATCCAGAGCATGCTTCAAAATTTTTCGGTATGAATAGCATGTTGTGATCTATGCTGGACTTCGTTCAAGAAACATTTTTCGGTATAAAAGTTCATTTGTATTTGATGGGAGTGCGATGAACTATTCTGACCCATTGTGCAGGAAATTGTAACTGGTCCAGTACATTCCCAAGAGACTCATATGCATTAGTGAAATCCAGTTTGCAAGCCAAACTTGGTCTTCTAGCTAATTTCATAGAAAAAATTACCTCATGTGCCACGAAAAGAGCATCCTTCAACTTCCTCCTTGAGATGAAACCTGCCTGATATTGCGTAATTATCTTTGGCAGAATTGTAGTAAGTCTTGTAGCCAGAACCTTAGTCAGGATCTTATTAAAAAAGCCCCATTTAGTAGACTAATAGGTCTTAGATCCTTCAGCTCCATAGCATCCTCTTTCTTTGGTACAACCACCAGAAAGTGATGATTAAAATACTCTCTTCCTCTGCCCAAGTCAAAGCATTCCTGAGTAGCCAAACAACATTCTTTTTTATGAGAAGCCAGAATTTCTGATAGAAAAGCAAGGGGAAACCATCCGGGTCTGGTGCCCTCTTCCCATTCATCTTGAAAATTACATTCTGAACTTCTGCTTCTGTAACTGGGGCTGCTAACATACCCTGTTCTTCAACCTGCAAAGTTCTTCTTTCTGGATCATTTTACTATGGATACCATCTTCCTTCAGATTTGAACAGTTCTGAATAAAAACTCACTAATTCATCGGCAATTTGTGTCTCATCTTTGTTGAACCCTGCGAATTACTCAAAGAGAGAGAGAAGGGGGGAAGGACCCTACCCGGACCAGGTTGGGTTTCCCCAACCTGGACTGTGTAGGTCCCCACCTACCTGGACCTTTGAAGACTTTTTTGATTTACAAAAAATCAAGGTTATGTCTATATAAATACCCCATGATGAGGAAAAATGCTTTGTGCCTTGGTAAAATTGATGTAAATTTCAGAAAAATGGTGTGATGTTCAGAGATATGCAAAGTTCTGGGAATTTGTGGAAAATTTACAGAAAATCCCATTTTTTCAGAAATTGCAATCCTACCCCGAAGTTGTGTAAAATCTTGGAAATGTCCAAGAAAATTAAGGAAAAACCCAGAAGTTTCAGAACTTGCATAAAAGTTTTATTGCTGCTCAAGAATTGCAGTTGTACCTGGTAACTTGCCATGAATTGCAAATAAACCCAAAAAGGTTTGAAATTGCAAATAAACTCAAAAAGGGTTTGAAATTGCAAATAAACCTAAAACAAGTTTTAAATTACAAATAAACCCAAAAGGTTTGAGATTGCAAACATACCCCAAAAGGGTTTGAAATTGCAAATAAACCTAAAAAGGGTTTGAAATTGCACATGTACCCGAAAAGAGTTTGAAATTGTAAACATGCCCAAATAGGGTTCAAAATGGTGAGCATACCCAAAAAAGGGTTTGGAGTTACAAGTGTGTCCTGAAAGGATCTAAAATGATAGAAATACCCCGGCTTGTGAGAAATTATAGAAATACCTTGGATGGTGGGAAAGTTATAAAAATGCCCCATGTTTATGAAAATTGCATAAATACCTGTATCTTCCCAAGAGAAGTTGAGAATTACAAATATACCCCTCCTTGTGCGGAAATGCTCTTTATTGACACCAAGTCAATTTAAGGGTCCGATCACGATCGAAAAGAGTGATCATGACTATGAGTGAATCCGACGGATGGGTCTTGACCAACCTTAGATCCAACGGTCCGATCGGATTGAAATTCAGAATCAACTGTTAGATCATGACCTAGAGGAAATCCAACAGTCGGATCTCGACCAAATTTAAATATAACGGTTAGATCTTGACCTATAGAAAATCCAAAAGTCCAATCTTAACAGGAAACATAATCCGATGGCTTGATCGTGGTTGGATACAAATCTAATAGTCCAATTCTAAAGAAAAGCAAATAGGATGGTTTGATCTTGGCCAGGTATTAAATCCATCGGTCTAATCACAACAAATATAGATCCAGTGGTAGAATGAAAGCCAAATGTAAATCAAACGACCTGACCATATAATCGGGTTTCTTGTACTATGTATCATAAATTTAAAGAAGAAAATATTCGTAAAATATTTGATTTTCTCCTATAAATGTGTATCTCTAATGGATGATCCTTTTGATCAAATCTATTAGATAAAACCCTCAATATCACAACGGATATTGTAGATGTTAGGGGTGTCTTTGACAGTCAATCAAAGGTGTTTCGATTTTAAGCCGATGTAAATAAACACCAACCGTAGTTGGTGGGAAAGGGTCTAGCACACGAACCCTAAATCGTCTAGTAAACCAAACTCGCGGAATTAATAATATGCATGTTAATCAATTAGCTAAAATATGTGCATATTTATCCAACAAATAGATACCAAATTGAATTTCTGCGTCCAACAATCTTCTATCCAAGTGTCATCTTTTTTCAAGGTGGAGATAAAATTCCTTCTTCTACCATTAGCAATCTTATGCAAAAACCTGCTGTTGTTGTCCCCCTCTTTCGTCCAAGTAACTCTGTATTTTTGTTTCCATCTAATCTCTTCTTCACGGATCCAATATACAAACTGAGCTTTCAAAAAGGACAATTCCTCCTGTTCTCACACAGTTAGATTTTTGTTTTCCAGTGTGACTTCCAAATCATAAAATTTATCTTCCAACTCTGTTTCCTTTTGAATCACTGCTGCCTCCAATCAGATGCCCACTTTTGAATCATCTTTTTCAATCTCTTCAACTTAAGAACCAGGCTTTTAGTTGCGGCGTTGAGGACGAGTCTTTGGATCGCCTCTTTGCAGGATGCTCCTTCACTCAGGACTTATGGACCCAGCTCTTGAGCAGGTTCCCAGGTGCCGGGTTGACTGTGGATAGCATGCAGCTCCTTATGCGGTTATGGCATAGGCGGTGGCAGCTAAAGGGTGACCGTCACATTTGGTGGCTCATCCTGCATGCTACTTTCTAGGCCATTTGGGGAGAAAGAAACAACATGATCTTCAGGAGGGAAGCTCGAACACTGGACAGAGTTGCTTTGAGAGAGTGAGGGAATGGGCTTTGACTTTTTGTAATGTGAACTCTCAACCCCCCCCCCCCTTTTGCTTTTGTTGGGAGGTTAAGGGGAACCACATTGCCTTGGTGTGGTCATTTGTACAAGGATTTTTGAGAGCACACAGCCTACACTTAGTATATCCCTTTTTACTTTTAATACAATTGGTGGTACCAACCACTTTCAAAAAAAAAGAGAGAGAGAGCCAGGCTTTTAGCATGTGGTTGACAAGAAGGAAGTTGTGGCCAGGTCTGCTTTTCTAACTCAGGGAAATCTTCTAACTGTAACCATACATTCTCAAATCTAAAAGGAACAGAGGACGCCCTTAGCTGGACACTATCCAGTAAAAGCATATTATGATCTGACGGCATCCTTGGTAAGGCCAAGACGTTGGCACCTGGGAATAAATTGTCCCAATTGCTATCTGTCAGAACTCTGTCTAGTTTGGAGAAAGCTGGATCCCTTCTATTGTTAGACCAGGTGTATTTCTGATTAGAAATGTCCAGTTCAAGCAATGCACACTGATCAATCCAAGCGTTATATTGTCTCATCCGATTAAAGAACCGAAACCCCCCACCCCCCGACTCCTCTCTACTGGATTCCTTACTTCATTGAAGTCTCCAAGAAGAGACTGGATAACCTGAAAACCTGAAACAGTTCAGCCCAGAAACTACTCCTCTTATGACTAAGAACCATAGACCACTGTCACCATCCCCCCTTATTTAAGGCAGGAATTATGTAGCTTAACTGTGAGAGTCAAATCCCCCAACATAATGAGACTACCCTTCCAGACATTTGTTTTCCAGGCAATTAAAAGTCCACCAGAACTGCCCAAAGAGCTTCTGAGAAAGAAATTGGGGTCAGCAAATCCCATCAGCCTCTTAACAAACATCAGTTCCATCTTTTCCAATTTTGTTTCCTGCAGACATACGATATCCACCATCTTTCTACTAATGAGGTCCTTCACCACAATCACCTTCAAGTCTTCATGCAAGCCCCTAACATTCTATGAGAGCAGCCTCATCCTGACCATCCAGACTTCCCCTTTCTGGGTGCCAAGCCTGCTGGAGGTATGATGCTGTTCATAATCAACTCCTGAAGCTCCCGTCCTTCCATTTTCTGCTTGAGCTGCCATTTTGAGAATTCCACAATGGTTAGATCATGAAAACATAGAATTTTGAAGTCACTTTACTAAACTTGATTTAGGAGTATAAGTCTAGAAGGATTTGCATATTGATATGTCGATGGTCATGATTATGAATTTATGATAGAATCAAGCCTTCTATTTTAACTGAAGACATCGCTGATTCATGATGATATGTGCAATTATTCTTTTATTTTTATGTCAGAAAAAGTAAAACATTGAGGCTATTCTTATATTATTGCATAATTAGAAGAATTATGAAGGAGAAAACTGACCTCCAGATCACCTTTGTGGCTATTGGAATCAATGCTTTTTTAGAAGAAATTATGCCTTTTCCATGGTTTCATTGGTGAATAAATAGAGGTAGTACAACCAAGCGAGGAAGGAGAAATTTTCACTTCTGAAAATACATACCAAAATCTACCTTTGCTCATGAAGAGCACCTCAGACTATAAAACAATTACAGATGAAGACAAATGCCTTGGATTTTTTCTCAACCATATATTTATTCTTATTTCTTTTGCTTTGGATTCCCAACTCTGCCATGGCCGGTCCCAAGCCCGGATGAGAAAGGAGGAGGGTTTGCGTTAGGTTGACAGTCAGCAGTAAAATTTTGTCACATCTCCCACATGAATTCTGATCTAAATACATTTTGTGCTAATGCTAGGGCGTCCCCCGGAAGTGGCGCGTTACATCGAAACCCAGATGGAATGATAAGTGAGCAAGGGTTAGCTAGGGCTTTCCCTGTAAGCGATGCGCCGCAATGGCGCCCGATTGCGGTGTCAAATAGGCAAGGGTTCCCATTTGGGGTTACACGTTCACGGGTAAAGAAGCTAGTCTAAAAACATAAGATCTATCTAGCTACTTGGAATGTAGGAATTTTAACGGGTAAGGGTTTAGAATCGGTTAAGTTAATGAAGGACAGGAGGGTTAGCATAGCTTGCCTACAAGAAACTAAGTGGAAAGGACATAAAGCTAAAGATATTGATGGATATAAAATTTGGTATACAGGTAATAATAATTCTAGAAATGGTGTTGCTATAGCCTATAATAATAGATAAAAAGTTAAAAGATAGAGTTGTAGAAGTTAATAGATTGGGGGATAGACTGATGTTAATTAAACTTATCTTAGGTGATGATATTTTGAATATAATTAGTACATATGCACCTCAAGTAGGATTAGAAGAGAGCATTAAAAAGTAATTTTGGGAGGCTATTGATAGTTTGATCCAAAATATCCCTAGTAAAGAGAGAATCTTTGTTGGAGGGGATCTTAATGGTCATGTGGATAAAGATAATAGAGGTTATGAGAGAATTCATGAAGGGCTTGGTTTTGGCAATAGAAATGATATGGGTTATACTATTCTTGATTTTGCTATGACCTATGATCTAGCAATTATTAATACCTTCTTTAAGAAGAGGGACGAACACTTAATAACATACAAGAGTAAAACACATATAAGTCAAATTGACTATTTTCTTATTAGGAAGGTCGATAGAGTTTTATGTAAAGATTGTAAAGTTATTCCTGGTGAGAGTATAGCCCCTCAACATAGGTTGTTAGTAATGGATGTCATTATCCCTAAATTCAAAAGAAAGATCAGTATAAATAATTGTTCTAAGATTAAATGGTGGAATTTAAAAAGTAAAAGTTTATAAACATTTAAAAATCATCTATTAAAGGAAAATATTTTGAATTTAGAACAAGAAACTAATGGAATGTGGAATAATGTTACTAATTGTATAACGAATGTAGCAAAACAACTCTTAGGTGAATCTGAAGGTAAAAAGAATTTAGAAAAAGAGACTTGGCGGTGGAGTGAGGAAATCCAAAATACCATTAGAGTAAAAAAGGAGTGCTTTAAAGTTTGGCAAACTAACAGAAATAATCAAACCCTAGAAACTTATAAAATCGTTAAAAAGAGGGCTAAGAAAATAGTTAGCGAAGCTAAATGAAAGGCATTTGAAGATTTATATAATAAATTAGGAACCCGAGAGGGTAAAATGGACATATTTAAACTTGCTAATTAAGAGAAAGGAAAACTAAATATTTAGATCATATTCGTTGCATTAAAGGCGAAGAGGTTTTAATTAAGGATCTTAAGATTAAAGAGAGGTGGGATAGTTATTTTCATAAGTTATTTAATGAAGATTGCGTCAAGGATTTCTCTTTAGAAGGTGTCCAAGAGTCAACAATATTTGATAAATATCAATATTTCAGGCATATTAAGATGTCAGAAGTGGAGGATGCTCTAAGGAAAATGAAAGTGGGCGAGGCCTTAAGACTAGATGGCATACTTATTGAAGTATGGAAAGGCCTACGAGACATTGGCATTTAATGGCTAACTAAACTTTTCAATAAAATTTTAAAGGAACGGAGAATGCCAGAAGTTTGGAGAAAAAGTGTTGCAGTTTCTTTCTATAAAAACAAAAGAGATATTCAAAGCTGCAATAATTATGTTGGAATTAAGCTTACGAGTCGTACTATGAAACTTTCGGAAAGAGTAATCGAAAAACGCCTCCGATGTATGACTACTGTATCGGAAAATCAGTTTGATTTTATGCCGAATAGATCTACTACAGAAGCTATTTTCTTACTACGGCAGCTAATGGAGAAGTATAGAGAGATGAGAAAATATTTGTATATGGTTTTTCTTAATTTAGTGAAGGCGTATGATCGAGTACCGAGAGAATTAATTTGGTGGACATTAAGAAAGAAATGAGTCTCTCAAGGATATGTTGATTTGGTTAAGGATATGTACGACGGTGCTATTACTAGTGTTCGAACTATTGTTGGAGAGACTGGTGAATTTTCAGTTTCTATAGGTTTGCATCAAGGTTCTGCACTAAGTCCGTATCTCTTTGCCTTAGTTATGGATGAAATAACAAAACAATTGCATGATGATATCCCTTGGTGTATGTTATTTGCAGATGATATTGTCTTAATTGATGAGAGTATTGATGCTTTAAATGCTAAGTTAGAGCGTTGGAGACTTGTCTTGGAGTCTAAAGGTTTTAAAATTAGTCGGAGCAAGTCAGAGTTTATGCATTGTAATTTTAGTAATGCGATAGTGGTACAGGAAGACATGGTTCTAATTGATGGACATAACATTCCGAAGAGTAGTAGCTTTCGATACTTAGGGTCTATCGTACAAGAGAATGGGGAGATTTATGACGACGTGCTGGTTAAGATGGAGAAGCGCATCAGGAGTCTTCTGTGATCGTCGTATGCCTGTGAAACTCAAAGGGAGGTTTTATAGAACGGATGTGAGACTTGCTTTGTTATATGGTACTGAGTGTTGGGCAGTACGAAAGGAACACATTCACAAAATGTGTGTGGCAGAGATGAGGATGATGAGATGGATGTGTGGCAAATCTAAGAAAGACAAGATTAGGAATGAACGCATCCGTAAGGACTTAGGGATAACCCCAATTGATAGTAAAATGAAAGTAAATAGACTCAGGTGGTTTGGACATGTGTTTCGTCGCCTTAATTCAGCACCGGTTAAAAGATGTGACCGAATCTTAGTGGATGCTAGTAAAAGAGCTCAGGGAAGGTCTAAAATAAGATGGTGCGATGTTATTAGGAAGGACATTAATTTCTTGAGTTTAAATATGAATATAGCACTTAATAGAAATCTTTGGCGGAATAGGATTCATGTAGCCGACCCTAAATAATTGGGATAAAGCTCTGATGATGATGATGATGATGATGAAGACAAATGCCAAAAATGAAAATCACTCTCTACCACAAATAAAGAGCCTGCTTAGACTACTTAGTACAAAATCTAAAACAGTAGAACTCCTTTCATGGTGTGAAACATGGTTAGGCTAATCATGTTTAGTAGATTCTCCTCCGAGTTTTGTTGCCACGAGGGCAACACGGAATGTTCTTGATCTCAAATAAATGCTCAGATAGTAGGTCCAAACCCACGTCAATCATGAGTGTCTGATCCCGTGGAACAATATAAGTGGGTCATTGGCTACTATCAACAATGAGCCTGCCTCAAATACATCATTAGATATCAAGAGTCACGACTCAGCAAACAATGCAACATCCCAAGCAACATCAACTATAGGTTTAACACATACACGGTCACCTTGAGTAATGGTTGTCAACTCTATTGGCTCTCCATCTATCACTATCTGCTTGCGAAACATTTGCTTGGCACTAACAAAAACAAAATATGAATTGGGAAAGCGAATGTTACCCTTCAAATGAGGTGGCTAGAGAGTGCAACTCGACTGTTCAGGTCCATGGTGGCATGTCGTTCTTATATCTGATCTCGCCCAATGAATCTATAGTGCACCATGTACAATAGATTGGGGAATATAATGATCTACATGCCGCTCATCTAAAATTAATTTTGTTCGCTCCTCGTTCAGCAACGATACGTTGAAATTGAAATTCATTTGGCACATGTCATGAGAGATTACCAAGGACCCCAATTTGATAGAACAAATTGATCGCTATGCTCTGATACCAAATCTGATGCTGGATGGGATCTGGATTAGTTGATGGACGCCCGATGGAGCTGCTGAAGGGCGGGTGCAAGCCAGACTTGATGTGTTCTGCTTGGAGATGGTATGTGTCAAACACTTGGTGGGCGGGTTGGGTGGTGCTCGCGGTTGAAGAGGGCGTTGCCGGCATGCTGGGAATCGGGTGCGGCTGCCGTCGCGGGCTCAGCTGCGGTTGTAAGGAGGGTGCGGCGGTCACGGTGCCCAGGCGACGAGTCTGCAGCCAGAGTAGGCACCGGGGTGGCTTTCTAGCTCTTAGGGTCGCCATACATTTGAATGAGAGGAAGAAAGTAGAAGACGACGACGGAGAAGAAGGGAAGGCGGGAGGAGGAGCTGGACGGGACATTGTTGGCAGTTTCGGCCGAAACGTATCGGTTTCGGCCTTACCCAATACGAAAACCCACTTGATCACTGTAGCATTCCCGAAACGATATAAGTGTATCGGTTTCGGGCGCAACCGATACTGGTTTCGCCCGAAACCGTCCGGTTTCGGGCGAAACTCACGTGAAGTATAACTCCCCCCCCCCCCCGATCGGGTGTTCTCAGCCGAAACCCTCCCGAAACCCGCACGCGCTGCTGCCCTAGGCAAAACTCACGTGAAGTATAACTCCCCCCCCCCCATCGGGTGTTCTCAGCCAACCCTCCCGAAACCGCACGCGCTGCTGCCTACCGCTGTTGCTGCAGCTGCTGCTTGCTGGTAGTGCCGCCGCACGCGCGCCCTCCTGCTGGCTGCTGCGAGGCCTGCTGCTGCTGTTGCTGCCGCATCCACCTGCCCGGGCCAGACAGAGCCGGCCAGCGGCCAGCCTCAGGCCACACCAGGGGCCCCTGCCCGGTCCATAGCAGAGCCGTCCGACCTGTGCTGCCACATTGGAGGTAAATTTTGTAGAGGTAAATTTAGGGTTTTTTATGTTTTGTGTTTTTTTGGTTGAGTTGTTGAAAA
Organism: Amorphophallus konjac; assembly: GCA_022559845.1. Taxonomy (NCBI): domain Eukaryota; kingdom Viridiplantae; phylum Streptophyta; class Magnoliopsida; order Alismatales; family Araceae; genus Amorphophallus; species Amorphophallus konjac. The sequence continues at coordinate 45,981,630 of CM040121.1, forward strand.
AAAATTTGTTGTAGGTTAAATGTTGTGTTGTAGGTTAATTTAAAACCATGATTAACTTTTTAACACTTCTAATTAAACCATAATTAGAAGTTTAAATTTGGGACTTTTCTTTAATTAGGTTTAGTAAGGGTCAATTAGGGCTCAATTAAGTTTCATTGGCTAATTTGAAGCGGGAGCATGCTGGTAATTAATTCATTCGAAGGGTGATTAAGGGTTAATTGTTAATTAAGGGTTAATTAGTTCATAAAAGTTGGGGCTTTTGTCTCAATCGGTTTGCTTAGGCTCAATTGAAGTTTAACTAAGCTTCGTTGAATAATTTAGGGTGGGATCATTCTCGTAATTAATCTTTTTGAAGGGTGATTAAGGGTTAATTGCTAATTAAGGGTTAAATTTTTAATTGTACTTATAACTTTTTGTGTATGAATGTCTTAATGCATCATCATGCCTAGACGTCAACAAACACAGGAGCAGCAAGGGCAGGAGGATCCGGGGTGGGCTCACCTGTCCTTAGTTGATGCTAAGAGAAGAAAGGTGAAATGCAATTACTGTGGTAGGGAGCTACATGGCGGAATTACCAGAGGAAAGTAACATTTGGCAGGGGTAAGAGGAGAGGTGAGACAATGTGACCACTGTCTCCGAGAGGTGCGAGAAGAGATGCACCAGTGCCTTCTGGGGAAAAAGGAGAGGGTGCAACAAAGGGCTGAGGATGAGGCTGAAATTGCTGAGGAGATTTCTGGCAGAAGGGTTAGGAGGGATGATGATCAAGAAGGCACTGAGGATTCTGATCCAGAGCTGACTGAGGCAAGGGAGCGTGAACAAGCCGCTCGAAGGAAAGGGAAGGCACCCATGGGTTCAGGGACCTACGAAAGTACAGCTGCACGTCGTCCTGACAGTGGTGCTGCCCCGCAGAGAGCAGGGCCCATGGACAGCTATCTCTACAGAAGGCCCCAGGCTACACAACCTAAAATCAAGTCTGCATTGAGAGGGGTCAAAAAATCAGCAGAAGTTACAGGGCATGCATTTAAAAGTATCTGCAAATAGTTTTTTCATGCAGGTGTCCCTGCACATGCAGCTTCAAGTGAATATTTCCAACCTATGATGGATACCATAGCAGGTACTGGCCCTGGCTTGAAGGCCCCCTCACGTCGAGGCATATATGGGTGGAGAGAGGATGCACCATCATGTGTGATGGTTGGACTGGTACCACGAAAAAGTCCATGATAAACTTTTTGGTTTATTGCATCGAAGGTACAGTATTTGTGAAATCAGTTGATGCATCAGATTATGAAAAGAATGCAAATTATTTGTTTCATTTGATGGATGGCATGGTAGAACAAATTGGAGAGGAGAATGTTGTGCAAGTGGTGACTGATAATGAAGCCAGTTACAAGGCTGCAGGGAAGAAATTGATGCAGAAGCGCAGTCATTTATATTGGCTCCCATGTGCAGCACATTGTCTGGATCTGATGCTTGAAGACATAGGGAAGGAAAAGCATGTGAAGAAGACAATTGACAAGGCACAAAAAGTCACACAATATATCTATGGCCATCCTAGGATACTGAATATGTTCAGGGCGCATGCCAGTGGAGGGCGAGATATCATCCGTGCAGGCCTAACCAGATTTGCTTCCAATTTTATTTCTTTGGAGTCTTTGCATAGGTATAAGATTGATCTCAATTCTTGATACTTTTTCCTTACTGATATGTAACAGTATGCAGCTTCAAATTTCATTTATTTGCACAAGTACAAGAATGAGCTGAAAGCTTTCATGTACCACAATGCCCTGCGGGAATACATCGATAAGGGCAATGTTGATGCACAGATAGATTATTTGGATGTCTGCCACGTCGTGGACGACAACAAATTCTGGGACAGGGTGTCACGGTACTGGAAAGTAGTCACACCCCTCGTGAAGGTCCTAAGAATGGTGGATGACGATGAGAAGAATGATATGGGCTATCTGTACGAGGCCATGCATCGTGCCAAATTGGATTTGCAGGATTCCCTTCCCAGACATTATCTGTGTAGTTGAAAACACGCCTAGGCGAGCGCCTAGGCGGTGAGGCGGGGCGAGGCGCCCGTCGCCTGCGCGCGTCGGCCGCCTCCGCGCGCCTCGCCCGCTAGCTGCTACCGCTCGCGCCTACGGATCCGCGTATCGGGTCTCAAGACCCGTTAAAATACCCCGTCCGGGTATGTTAACCTCCCCCCCCCCCCCCCCAGGGTTTCGAGAGTCGTAACTGTGTCTTTTTTTTTTGCCTTCGCTGCTTCCACCTCCAAGCGCGGCAGCGGCGACCCGACCCTGTCCTCCCTCCGGCGTCCGGCGAGCGGCAGCGGCTCCGGCTGCCTCCGGCGTGGTTGTAGCTTCTTCCGGCTTCATCCGGCGTGCGGCAGCAGCTTCCTCCTGCGTGCGGCAGCGGCTCCGGCTTCCTCCGGCCACTCTCTGTATGTCCACTCTCTCACTCTCTCCGATCTCTCTCTCTCACTCTCTCCACTCGCTCACTCTCTCCGATCTCTCTCTCTCTCACTCTCCCCGATCTCTCATTCTCACTCTCTCCACTCTCTCACTCTCTCCGATCTCTCACTGTCTCTCTGATCTATCTCTCTCTCTCTCTCTCTCACTCTCTCCGATCTCTCACTCTGTCTCTCCACTCTCTCCGATCTCTCACTCTCACTCTCTCCACTCTCTCACTGTCTCTCCGATTTTAATTTTATTTTTTTATTAATTTATCGCCTCAAACGCCTCGGCCATCGCCTAGGCCTTTGAGGCGTGAGGTGCCCCCCTGGTCGACTCGCTCGCCTCACGCCTCAGACTACATAGGACATTATGCAAAATGGTGGAAAATTATTGACCAGAGATGGGACAACACATTACACCACGACTTACATGCAGCTGGTGAGTGATTAATTGTACTGAAATCGGGGTAATGCCTTGATGTTATTTTATAAATTTTATTTAGTTAATTATACACAAATGCAGTATATTTCCTCAACCTTCGATTTATGTACGATGCCGATGCACATGTTGATGGCGAGATGCTCCAAGGGACTTTAAAAGTCATTGGTCGTTTATCGAGGAATCCAGAAAAGAGACTTCAGGCCGAAGTAGAGGTTAACCTTTATTTGATTTTATCAATAACAGATATAGAATTTATTTAAGTAGTTATGTTAATGTATTACTTTATGTTTGTAGATGAACAATTATAGAATCAGGGTTGGGACATATGCTGACTCCCAATTGCAATACGCTGTGGGAAGAGTGAGCCCAGGTATATTTTATTTTTTTAATTTCTTAACCTGAATATATATTTCTACAACTTATATGCATTTATTTATGGTTGGTGGATGTTGTAACCGGAAAAATATACATGCAAGCACGGAGGCTTCATGCTGTCGGCGTCGGCTTAGTCCAACCCGTTCTACTCCATAGAAGCGAGAAGAACCCGTGATAAATCCACGGAGATTATTGCAATCATGTGGTTCCGGGTGAAATCAACAAAATCAAGCCCTAGGGGCAAGAGAACGTGCTATGCACACCTTTTTAATATCCCGACGGCGTGTATCATGTCTCGCGGGATCAAAAATTCCTCCCCCGTCGGACAAACGATGCGTGGAAGACGACGAACAAAGCTCGGAAGGAAGTTTCCTCTCTTCCACGTGCCCGGACGGAGTCGAAGATGCGGAAAAGTCACTGTCAAAGCCGTACGGACGCTTTTAAATTGGAGATTGGACCACCCGAGGAGAGGGAACCCCGCCCGGGGTAAATCACCCCCTGGCGGTTCCCAGCGGCCGCGCGCGGACGGGGCAGACCCGCCCTAGGTGCCGCGGGCGGACCCGCCCGGGGTGCTGCGCTCCCGGGCGGACCTGCCCGGGGTGCCGCGCACCCGGGCGGACCCGCCCGGGGTGCCGCGCCCCCGGGCGGACCCGCCCGGGGCAGGGCAGGCCCGCGTCCTGTCCACATCAAAAAAAATTTGCAAAAGAAAAAAAGAGGGAAGGAAAGGGAGAGTGACCTGCCCGGGGTGGTCTTAACCCGCCCGGGTCCGACCCACCCCGGGCCGGTCCCCTACCTTCTATAAATAGCCCCTATGGGGTCCCATTTTGGGGGTGGACAGAAGGAGACTTAGAGTTCGGCAAGGAGAAATTGTTCGTTGTTTTTGCCCACTTGGGGTATGTCACTTCCCCGGGGCTTATGTATACGCCCCTATGCGGGCGGTTGTAAGTTTGGTTGGCTTTTCCCGTTTATGCCCTTATGTGGACTCAACGGAAAAACCTATCTTATGTGTGAGTTGTATTTATGCCCCCATATGGGCTTTCTAACGTCGATCCTCCGGGTCTCGTTCTCCGTATGTCAAGAAAATGGATGGACATTTTATTAGTCATTAAAATGATATAATGACTAAAATGCCCCTCTTAAAGACATCGGGATCGAAGCATGCCCGTTTGAGTGTGACGGCTTCTTGTACAGTTGACGATTCGTCGACGCTCTTTTGTAATGTTACAAAGTTTCCTTATAATGCGGCCCCCGGTGCGTGCCAACTTAACAAGTTACAAATAAACCCTCTTCAATGAAAAATTGTGTATATCCCCCTGTGGGGCATTTAATCATGTATGGATGTTTATACAACCTTGGACATTCTTCCGGCTCCCTGACCTCTATGCCCTTCATGACGTCAACACCATTCAATTACCAAAATACCCCTAGAGCCTGGGTTAGCAGCTAAGCTCTAACGGTCAACTTTAGCCTGTTCAACCAGGTCTCCTACTGGCTTCCGCCTTCTCCACTTTGCAGTCACCCGCTGGGAGTTAAAAGCTTGACACGACATTTTAAGCAACATACGTCCTCCCTTTTTCTTTGAACCCATGGGGTAGATCTTTAAGCCTTCTTATTGTCAATTAAACAAAGGTGTTCGGACATTACGCCGATGTAAATCAACACTGACCACGGTCAGTGGGGAAAGGTCCAGTGCTCGAACCCACGTCGCCCGATACAATGCGCACCCCACAGGACGGATATCGGTCTTTCATGTAAGCTCTACATGTATACCCTCGCCTCCTCAGAGAGAATCCATCCCGTGATCACAGGAAACTTCTAAACCCTAAATGCATAAGATCGCTCGGGGTAATAAAAAAAAAGGAGTATCCGTTCATAACAGAAAAGGCCGTCCATCATAATCTCATAATACCGTGAGAGGGACGCGCTTTCGTCTCGATAAAATAGACTGGCACGCCCAGTGGGACCTTTCCCGCCTTTCTTCTCTTTGACAATAGAAGACTTAAACCTCTTCGAGGTTCTTATTACTCTCTCTCTTACAGGACGAGGGAAGGACGATCTGCTTGTCAGTTTCAAGCACTTGAACATCGCAATCAAGGCAATGGCAGCGGTGACCTACGGACCGCAAGTAATTGCTAACCATGCCAGGTTCGGCTACTTGGCTACACAGGTCGCTTTTGGCGATTTTCCCCCGGTGGTCGGGTCCCCCTTCTTTTTAGGGGTGGTCCCGGTCGCTGAGAGCGACTCAGTTCCAGCTGCTGGTCGGACTGCTCCGGCCAAGAAGACCGCTGTGAAGGGTGTCAGGCCCTCTGTTCTTGCTGTCGGCCGGGCCCACCCGGTTCATAAGATGTCAGCTGGGGGTGTTGGGCCCTCAACTACTGCTGCTGGCCGAGTCGGATCGGCCGTCTTGAAGACGGTGACTGGGGGTGTCAGGCCCTCTACGCCTATAACTGGCCGAGCCTGGTCGGCCAGACACGACAACACGACTGGGGGTGTCAGGCCCTCGACATCCATTATAGGCCTGAGTTGTCAGGCCATCAAGAAGCCTATGACTGGAGATGTCAGGTCTTCAGTTCATCCGGTCGGCCGAATGTTCTCGGTCAACCACATTGTTGTTGATGTCGCTCCTCCCCAACGGGGACAGTGCCGTCCACGTCCCCGAGGTAGCAGCACCGAAACGGCCGCCCCTGCTCAGTAGGGGCAACGCCAGGCAAGGAACAGAACTCGGCCCGCCGCGACGGCTTCGCGTTCCGGCAAGACTATCCTTGTTGGGGACATCCGTATTAGGCTCAACGGAGGCGAGCCGGTTATCCCTAGGGACAGACACGTCCCCACCATTCCGACCTCCAACAGGTTCGAGCTCCTCCGGAAGGTCCGGGAGGAGGGAGCAAAAGCGAAGAACTCCGCTGCGCTCCGACCCAAGGTGGCGGCTCCCAGAGTCAGGTCTGGGGGCAATCCAATTGAGGAGCGGCAGCTCCATATGAAGAAGATTTGGGTCACAAAAGAAGAGGCTCAGGCGATAAAGCGCGCTCGAGCGGAAGAAGGCCCTCACCGGGTTAAGTCACATTCGGGGCAAGGCTTTCCTATTCATGAGCAGGCCGAACCCTCCTCCCTTCATAAGACAAAGGTTCGCCGGCAGCCAAGGCAGTCCCGCACTCGGCCCAAACCGGTGCGCCCAACTTCCCCCTGGGCCAGCTCAGGAGATTCAAGAGGGGGGGATACCCAACAGCACCCTGTTCCCCGAGCGTCTGTTTTTGACAGACTGGGGGAGATGCCTACTCCGGCGCGACGCCCGCCGAGGAAGAGGCGAGTGACCCAAGTCACAGATGACACTGTCAGGGTGTTCACTTGCTACGTCTCCTCTACCGACAAGCAGCCGGAGACCCCTCAGGAAGACCTCACTCAGCCTTTGCAAACTATGAGGAGGTCGAGGCACGTCTCTCGGGTCGTGGCTCAGTTAGACCCGACCCTTTTGCCAGGAACGTCACAGCCTGACCATGTACAGCAGGAGGAGCGTCAGAATGGCGTCCACGGCGCTGGTCGAGATGGTGATTTCCCCCGTGAGGAGGGCCCGACTGACGAGATTCAAGCTCTCACCTTAGAGGAACTCCGGCGTGAGAACCAGGAGTTGAAAAATTTGTTACAAACACTCCTGCGTGATAAGGAGTCTCCTGCCCAGCCTGCCGCAGTACCTGCCAGTGTTGAGCCGCAACCGTCTCCGGCTCCAGTCATCATCAATGCATCTGCGATGGCGGCCAGGCCACCTGTGGCTCTGGAGGTCGAGGTGCCACAGCAGGAACCTAATGTGGGGTTTTCCACTACTCCTGCTGACAGCTTGATGGCCCAGCGGCAAATGATTGAGCGAATTGTGGAGGCAAAGTTCGCTCAACATGGTGAAGGAGTGGCCACTGTAGATTTATACAGTGTGCCTTATCCCCTCCACCACCAGTTCAAGAAGCTTCCTCCAGACTGTCCTAAAGCCCCGAAATTGCAAAAGTTCAATGGGCAGGGTTCGCCTCATGAGCATCTGGCTTACTATGTGACCGCCATGGGCGAGTTGGCTTTGGACGAGTCCTATCTCCTGCGATATTTCGCCACTTCTCTGACGGGCACTGCCTTTCAATGGTACTCCCGGTTGAAGCCCAACTCGGTGACCGATTGGGCAGATATGCAGAAGAAGTTCGTGGACCGGTTCCAAACCGCTGAACGCAAAGTGTCCCTGGCGGAACTTTGCGCTTTGAAGCAAAAAAGAGGTGAGACAGCCCTGGACTTCGTTAAAAGATGGAGGGATGTTAGCATGCATTGTGATAACCCTCCCACGCCAGAGGATGCCATCACCATATGTCGCCGAGGCCTAGCGGCAGAAGTCAGTGAGAAGCTCTTGGGTTCCAACATCCGGGGCTTTGACCAACTCAATTCGGTGGTAGCGGAGATCGAAATGTTCTTCGCGGATCACCCGACACATCCTTCTGTTAAGGGTAAAGCACCCAAGGATCGCCCGGCTGGGGGGAAAGAAGTCAATGCAGTTGATTTCTCCCCGACAAATGGTGGGAATGGAGGCACCAAGGCGAAAAGCAGTGGCAAGAAGTCGGATGCCAAACCTACCAGTAATGCCTTGGCGGAGAACATGAAGAAGCCATATTCCTTTAGAAAAGAGCATACAAAGATGCTCTTTGATTTGTGCATGCAAGAGAAATTGCTCTCCTTGCCAGAGCCGCGGAAGCCGGAAGAGGTAGACAAAACGGATGACCCCAACTACTGCGTGTACCACCGGAGGTTGGGGCATACCATTGCGGAGTGTTATGTCTTTAAAGACATAGCTGAAGACCTTATTCAGAAAGGTCTGATAAATATGCTTGGTCACGCGGTTGAGCCTCCGCAGCCGCATCACTGGAGTCGATCAACCCGATCGGCCAATGTGGTCTATATGGCGGCGCCGGTTTCAACTTCGCAGGCCGTCGAGGCTGGGTCATCAAGTCAGCGGCCTCGAGCCATTCTCGAGCCGTCGCGCTGGCCGAGGACGGAATGCCTTGCTGTTAGAAGACTCCTTCGGAAGATCCGTCGAGAAGTTTATCAATTGAGACAGGAGCAGCGTGAACTGTTGCAATTCCTTCGTTATTTGGATAATCAACTGGCTGCTTTTCCCCAAGTCCGGGATGGACAACCCGCGAATCTCCGTGGAGCAGGGGCAAGTGCTCCTCCGCCGGTCCCGCAGAGGCCTGGCTCGAACGGCTGGTTATCAGAAGACTCATCAAGCTCGTCAGAGGAGACAGAATCCACAAAGTTGTATTCTTTTCACCGCGAGCAAACTTTGCAGATTTACTTTGCATGTTGCCGTGCTGAGCTGGTGACCTCTTCAACGGTGATTAATCACCAGCGGCCTGAAGCCCGATTTTATCAAGATTATTGTCCTTATCATGAGGCGGCGGGACATATCATCTTCAACTGTCAACCCTTTAAGGACCTTGCAGAAGACTTCATTAAGCGAGGGATAGTTGATATGGGTGATGCCTTAGTACACCCTCCACAGCCACATATGCAGGGGGCAATGACCTTCTCAGTCAACGTCATCCATACTCCTTTGGCATTCCGTCTGCCTGATTCCCCCACAGGGGAGGACGACTCTCAGCAGCCCGGGACTGAGGCTACGCTCTGGTATCCAGCCTGGCGGCCTTCCCATCAGTGTTCTTTTCCTAAAGGAGATACTGAGAGGATCTTCGACAAGCTTCTAGAAGATGGATGGGTGCTGACACATGATCCCCCGCCTTATTATAATGAGACGGCCAAGAGTCATCCCCGCTATTGCAAATACCATGCGAGGGTGTCTCATCCCACTCGGCATTGTGAGGATGTTCAGGACTTCATTGAAGCCCTCATCCGAAGAGGGGTCATTGATACCCGAGGGAATTTTATGGCGAGGTTACGTCTCGCAGAAGCCGCCAAGGAGACTCTCCAGCAGATTCGACGGGAAAATGAGGCCTCTGCCCGATTGGCCCGCCCAAGTGAGCCTGAGCAAGATGATGAGTTCCCGTTACTTACCAAAGACAGGACCACTCGTGAGAGGCCTAAGACCCAGAACCCGGGAGGCCATGTTATGAGACGAAGCTCCAAAGTTCAACCCAAGCCGAGCCAGCCCGGCGTTGTCATAAAAGAGAACCCTCGGCCAGCTGATAAAGGAAAGGCCAAGGTCCTGGATCTCCGGGATAAGCTCCCTACTAAATCAACCAAGTTACAGATCTGGGAGAAGCCCCGATCTGCGGAGATCATCAAAGGGCCGGCCAAAGCCCCTACCCAGTCCGGCTGTCGTGAGAAGATTGCCGCCAACCATCCACAGGTCAATGGCAAGGGTAAAGACAAAGTCGCAGGGGTCCAGCCTAAGGCTCAAATCTGCACCAAGCAGACAAGCTCCCAACTGTCGGCGAAGAAAGAATTGGCTATGCCACAGGACCCTTTGGGGTTCTATTTCGGCCAGATGGAATTCCAGGAATTGCCATCGGAAATAGTTGCTCAGGCGATTGATGCTACTTTCCAGCCTTCTCTTGAGGCAGGGGAGTGGACTCGAGTAGGCCCAAGAAAGAGCCGCGAAGGTCAAAATACCAAACGACCAGTGCGACGCGGGAGTCAAAATATTGGCGGCAAACAACTTGGTTTTGCAAAGCCATCTCCCCCTTCTTTAGAGGAGGTCGCACGTCTCAGGAAGCAAGAAAAGAACCGGAGAAAAAATTTGAAGAGGAGGCTTAAAAAGCAGGCGGAACAGGTAGCTGCCATAGAGGCCTCCAAACAACTCACTCCCGTGCAGCGGTTGCAAAAGCTCATAGACCAGCTGGAGGAATATGTGCCGTCTTGCCCCACCGGGATGGTCACATTGGATAAATATATCCCCTGGGAGAAGCTTGGGCACAAGACCCGGCTCCTCAATTGGCTACGGGAGACTCTACATCGTCTTGAAGACGGCGAGAAGATTCCAATTCCGGAAGAGTTTTTGTTATTTTACAAGGACGAAGAGCTCACGGTGGAAGCCCTCGAACAAGCTATGCAGGAGTTGTCATGCAACATGGTGGCTATTCCACCTCCGGATAATATAAATGCCCCTGGCGAAGAAAATCATGCACCCATGGCTACATATCAACGCCGATCAGGGAGGAGTCGGCGGGCTCGTGGTCGAGGCCGCGGTCGAGGGCGAGAAAGTCCTTTGACCCTCGACCGGGTTATAATGTTCAGAGGAGAAAAATCGGGCCCTATTCCTGCGCCACGAGTACGGGGTGTCCCCTTCATCCTACATCCTCGGAGAATGTTGATAAAACCCCGGAGAGCCGAAGGACAGGCGGCGTCCCTTTTATAATTCACTCCTCAGAGAGAGAAGAAGTCCCCGCAGGTGATTCTTCGTCAGCTCCGACTCAGGAGCAGGCGGGTCCTTCCAACGATACTTCAGGAGAGGGTCCCTCAGGTCATTCTGACCAGGACGAGTCTCAGTCCGCAACGGACGAGTCGTTGGCGCCACTCTTTCAAGAAGGAGCAGAGATGCAAGATGAAGGCCAACGTCCGTTTAAGCGGGAGAAGCCCTACGGAGCTCCAAAGACTCTGGAGAAACTTATTCCCCCATTTGACAAAATCCGTGCTAGGGCGGACCGCAAGATCATACAGCATATGCATCGGTTCCCGACCAGCATTACTGTATGGGAAGCTATCGCCTGGAGTAAGGACCTCCGGGAGGCACTTGTGAAAGTGCTTCAGGACCCCGAAGCTTACGAGGCTCATGTGGCAGAATTACAAGCCCAAGCCTATGAGGCTCTTGCAGCCAATATTATTTTTACCGACAAGGATATGTTGCTAGCCTCCCCTTGTCATAATCGCCCTTTATACATGAAAGGGACGATTAATGGTCATGAAGTCAACCGAATCTTGGTAGATGCAGGTGCCGCGGTAAACATTATGTCGCTGAAGACGTTCAAGTCTCTTTATTTGGCACCTTACTTGCAGAAGGTCAGCGCCGTCAAGATTTCGGGGTTTAATCAGGGCTCTGAGGAGGCCCTTGGTCGTGTCGAGGTGAAACTTGTCCTAGGCGACTTCACCACCAAGGCGACGTTTTATATTATCAATTCTGACACTTCTTATAAGGTGTTGCTGGGAAGACCCTGGTTGCATGAAAATTGGGTCGTACCGTCAACCCTGCATCAGTGTCTTAAATATTCCAAAGGGGGAAAGCAGTATACTGTCTTTGCAGACCAGGCTCCCTTTCACCCCAATGAATGCCATTTGGCGGATGCCTCCCTGTACTTCGGGGAGCCCACTATTTCAATCCCTGATAAAGTCCAAGATAAGGGGAAGCAGAAGGTGGAAGCTGAACCGGAGAAAGGTCAACTCTTCACGGTCAACCTTGAGATGCTGAAGCTCCATCAGTTGAGTCTCAAGCCAGCGTCGAAACCCACTCAAGCAGAAAGACGCAAGGTCGACTTCGAGGCCAACCTCATTAGTCAAGCTATTGACTATAGTGTTCCTCTGCCCCCAAAATGCATCCAACTCCCCTTTGTGAAGGAAGAGCATGGTGTGGAAGAGTTGAAGACATTTGTGGTTTCTTATAGACGCAAAGGTCGAAGTAAAGACGGCCAGCCGCCTCAGCCGATTGTCTTTTACAGAGGGGACTTAATACCGCCAAGCCCGCCGGAGGACGACTTCGGGTGGATGGCGCCAGCCAATGAAGCGCCGGAGCCTATCCAGGGAATGGCCTATATGCCTCCCCGACTTAAGCACATGTGCACGAAGCAGGGAGTTCCACAACTTCAAACCCATGCGCAGAAAACATATTTTTCCAATCTCTGGAATCCTCCTCAGGCCAGGGGGCAACCACCCTTCTCTCGTAAAGACACTCGAGGATTGGGTTATGAGCAGGAGCTGGAATTTCAAGTCCATTATGCAGTCAATGCAATAGGACTTTTACCATCCACTGGCGAAGAGGCCCAGAAGGAGCCTGCGATTGAAGAACTCTGCCATGAGGCTAAAGAAGCTATGACGTCTCCTCTGTCAGCGCCCATCAAAAATTTGCAGGCGGGGGAAACTTCCTCAACTTCCACCTGCGACTTGGCAAGACTGGAGGAGTTCGAGATCTGCGAAGTCAGCACTGACGAAGATGAAGACTTCGTCGACCTCCAGCCAGCTCCCCCGGAGCTAGAGGACGGGGGACAAGCAACCGTCGATGAGTTAGTCGAGGTCAATCTCGGCACTCAGGACGACTACAAGCCCACTTTCCTAAGTGCCCTCCTCAGCGGGGAAGAAAGACAGGCATACCAGCAACTCTTGAGTGAGTTCGGAGACTGTTTCGCCTGGACATACAAAGAGATGCCGGGCCTTGATTCCTCCGTGGCGGAACATGAACTGGCTATACTCCCTACAGCCAAGCCAGTTAAGCAAGCCCAGAGACGCATGCGCCATGAGTTAGAAATCAAGGTGAATGCGGAAGTCGACAAAATGTTAGATGTGGACTTCATAGAGCCATGCATGTATCCTGTGTGGCTCGCCAATATAGTCCCCGTCAAAAAGAAGAATGGCCAAGTCCGGGTCTGCATCGACTTCCGGGACTTGAACAAAGCTTGTCCAAAAGATGACTTCCCTGTCCCGATCATCGAGACAATGGTGGATATGACCACCGGTCATGAGGCCCTGTCTTTTATGGACGGGTCGTCAGGTTACAACCAGATACATATGTCCATCAAAGACAAGGATCATACAGCTTTCAGGGCCCCGAAAGGCATCTTCAATTATAAGAGGATGCCATTTGGCTTGAAAAATGCCGGCGCCACATATCAAAGGGCAATGACCAAGATCTTTGACGAGATGTTGCATGATGTTGTTGAGTGCTATGTCGACGACTTGGTCGTTAAGTCAAGAAGGCGGGCTAATCACTTAGCTGATCTGCGTCGAGTCTTTGAGCGACTCCGACAATACCAGCTCAAGATGAACCCGATGAAATGCGCCTTTGGGGTCTCCAGTGGCAAGTTCCTCGGTTTCATCGTTAGATACCGGGGGATAGAGATAGATCCTGACAAAATCAGAGCTATCAAGGAACTTCCTCCACCCAGAACATAACGGAGCTCAGATCTCTGCAGGGGAGACTTGCTTATATCAGGCGGTTCATCTCTAATCTTTCAGGAAGGTGCATGCCCTTCGCAAATTGATGAAGAAGGGGGCGCCCTTTATCTGGGACGAGAGTTGTCAAAAGGCTTTTGAGCAGCTCAAGGAATACCTTTTGACCCCACCAGTCCTGGGGGCACCTGTCAAAGGGAAGCCCCTCATTCTTTATATTGCAGCCATGGATGCTTCTCTTGGAGCTCTCCTAGCCCAGATTAATGAAGAGGGTAAAGAGTAGCCGCTCTATTATCTCAGCAGAAAACTGGTTGGCCCCGAGTGTCGCTACTCACCCATGGAAAAGATGTGCCTTGCTTTGGTATTTGCCGTCAAAAAGTTGCGGCACTATCTATTGGCGCACCGAGTGGAGCTCATTTCCAAATGGGACCCACTCAAATATCTGCTCAACCAACCTGTCCTCTCTGGGAGGTTAGGAAAGTGGGCTCTCATTTTGATGGAATTCGACATCACTTTCGTCCCGCGTAAAGCAATCAAGGGACAAGCAATGGCCGATTTTCTGGCAGCACATCCTGTGCTGGAGGAGTCCCCTCTCAACTTCGAGTTACCAGACGAGGAGAAGCTGGGGCGACCATCTGATGCAGAAGAGGGTGCAGATATCTCGCCCCAGCCTAAACAAGATGTGTTGTCTCTGGACACACCATTCTGGGAGCTATATTTCGACGGTGCATCCAGAGCCGTCAAGAAAGCAGGCGGTCTCACAGGCTCTGTAGCAGGCGCTGGCATAGTCTTTGTATCCCCTCAGGGGGGCATACTTCATAATTCTTGTGCCCTCATGAAGTCTTTGACTAATAATGAGGCAGAGTATGAAGCGTTGATCATTGGGCTGCAGTTAGCGCTGGAAATGGGGCTCAAATGTATCAAGGTATACGGGGATTCTCAGCTTGTTGTCCGTCAAGTCCTGGGTGATTATGATGTACGGAAGAGGGAGTTGATCCCTTACTATGAGGCCGTTATGAGGCTTAAAGAGAAGTTCTATCTCTTTGAAATAAGTCATGTGCCGAGAAGCAGCAACTCTCAGGCAGATGCGCTGGCAAAACTAGCGGCCGCATTGAAGCTCCCACCTGAGGGAGAATTGAACATAACGGTCAGGCACCGAAGGCTCATGCCCAGTGTGCTGGACCAAGAATCTGGCCTCACTATTTACGAAGTTCATAACCTCGAGGAAGGGAACATTCCCGAGGGAGAAGATTGGCGCGAGCCCCTTATACAAATCAAGACCGGGCGGCTTCCTTTGGAACGAGCTCGAAGGGTACAATTGCTTCGAAGAGCTGCATCATATCGATTGATTGACGGCACTCTTTTCAGGCTCGTCCAGGAGAAGGACCACCCAGTGCTTTTGCGATGTCTCTCGCCCAAAGAAGCTAAAGCCGTTATGCGGGAGGTCCACTCCGGGTTATGTGGAGCCCATCAGGCTGGGACAAAGATGAAGATGAACATCAAACTCAAGGGCTTCTACTGGCCTACTATGTACGAGGATTGTAACCAGTACGCTCGCACCTGTCATCAGTGCCAAGCCTTTGGGCCAATCCCTCGGAGGCCTCCAAATTCTTTACACCCGACAGCCCCTACATGGCCGTTCGCAGAATGGGGTATGGATATAGTGGGACCATTCCCCCGTCCTCCCAGGGACATAAATTTATTTTGGCGGCCACAGACTATTTCTCCCGCTGGGCTGAGGCCATCCCTCTTCGAGAAGTTACGGGCGAAGCAGTGGCTCGCTTCGTAAGATATCATATTATATATAGATTTGGCGTCCCTAGCCGAATTATTTCAGACAACGGGACGCCCTTCAGGAACAGGACAGTGTATGCACTGGCAGCTAAATTCCATATTGATTGGAGGACCTCCTCGGTTTATAACCCCCAGGCTAATGGTTTAGCTGAGGCCTTTAACAAAACACTCTGCAAGTTGCTGGCGAAGATCATAAATGGTCGCAAAAGAGATTGGGGAGAGAAAGTCCACGAAGCCCTCTGGGCCTATCGGACTGTTTATAAGACCCCTACGGGGTGCTCCCCATTTTCTTAGTATATGGTGCCGAGGCGATCACCCCCATAGAAATTGAGTTGGCCTCATATCGGGTGGCGGTTCAGGCAGGTTTGCCTGGCCAGGAGCAATCTGAAGTTGAAAGAAGGCTAGAGGAATTATCCTCGCTGGAGGGCAAGAGGCTTCAAGCCTACCAACATTTGCAAGTATACCAAGCTCGTATGGCACGCGCCTATGACAAGCTAGTCAAACACAGGGCGTTCAAGAAAGGCGACTTGGTCATGCTCAAGGAAAAGGAGGTCTTAGCTGGAAAGTCGAGTGGAAGCTCCAACCGAATTGGCGAGGGCCTTATATCATCCAGAAGGTATACGAAGGAGGGGCCTATACGGTAGTCGACCACAAAGGCAATAGTCCCTTCCCTCCTCTCAACGGCAAGCACATGAAACTCTACTACGCGCCACAGCAAGAGTTTCCCCAGCAGTCCTCATACGACAATACCTCTCCTCAGTGAAGGTTTCAAAAAAAAAAAAAAAGGGGGTTAAAAACGTTGATGCCCCGGCGGACTCAGTTGACTTTCGAAGGTCGACTGAGGGCAAAAAGGCCACAAACCCGGCTGAGGTGAAAACCCGAAAGGGCGCCTCAGGCAAAAATGGGTAACCCCTCGGTGTGAAAACCCGCAAGGGTGCACCGGAAAAAGCTAAAGGGGGCCAGCCTCGGCGAAAACCCGAAAGGGCGGTGAGGTTGGTAATGTGAAAAAAAAAAAAATTCTCTCCTTATCTATTCTAAGGGTGGCTCTAAGTCAATGACTCCACCCCGTCTCGACCAAAACATCATATTGATGTCATGGCTACGCCTTATATGTCATTCTATGACACCTAGTCCCACCGACATTCTGAGGTTGTCATATTCTGCCCCATTGGGCTCAGCCAACCATGCCCCTTTCGGGCTGCCAACCCACTATTGCCCTTTGTGTCCCTCTGGGCTCGGCCTCAGTATGCTCGCTTGGGCTGTCACCCCATTATGGTTTTCGGCTCATTTTTATCCCACCAGGTTTGGCCTCAGTATGTCCCCTTCGGGCCGCCAACCTATTCGCCTCTAGGCACATCTTGTCCCACTGGGATTGGCTTCAGTACACCCTTTCGGGTTGCCAACCTACCATGTCTATCGGCTTGCGGTTTTGACCTCCATATCCCATCAGGGCTGTCAGAATCTACCTTTGTCACACCGGGTTCGGTCTCAGTATGCTCTCTCGGGCTACCAATCCATTACACCTTTTGGTTTGTTTTGTCCCATCGGGCATGGTCTCAGTATGCTCTCTCGGGCTATCAATTCATTACACCTTTTGGTTTGTTTTGTCCCATCGGGCATGGTCTCAGTATGCTCTCTCGGGCTACCAATCCATTACACCTTTTGGTTTGTTTTGTCCCATCGGGCATGGCCTCAGTATGCTCTCTCGAGCTGCCAACCGATGTTACCTTTGGACTCTTTTGTGGCCCATCGGGTATGGCCTCAGTATGCTCTCTCGAGCTGCCAACCGATGTTGTCTTTTGACTCCTTTTGTCCCATCGAGCATGGCCTCAGTATGCTCTCTCGAGCTGTCAACCGATGTTGCCTTTTGACTCCTTTTGTCCCACTGGGTGACACATGCGTCCCTAAGAGAGTGTCTAGTTCTCTGCCCTTGGGCATTATAGGTTAAAAAAAAAATGGGGTTAAAAAAAAATGATACCCCAGCAGACTTGATTAGTTACCTCCATTAGGGAGGGGCAATCAAGGGCAAAAAGGCTTCAACCCGACTGAGGTGAAAACCCGAAAGGGCGTCTCAGACAAAAATGGGCAACCCCTCGGTGTGAAAACTCGCAAGGGCGCACTGGAAAAAGTTAAAGGGGGCCAGTCCTGGCGAAAACCCGAAAGGGCGGTAGGACTGGTAAAGTGAGAAAAAAAAGAGTGACAAAGTCTTCATGTCTGCAAAGGAATGGCAATTAAATCAACAAATGATGTTCTTTATTCACCAATGCCAATCAGAAGAGTCCCGAGACAAGCCCTCGGGAAAGCTATACATGGCCGGGGTCTAAATGCAGCCCCATTCAAAAAAAAAGAAGAGAGGAGACGAAAGCCGTCAAAGGGCGAGATCAGCCCGCAGGTCAGCAAGATGTGTCTCTCGCTGTGTCAACACCTCCTCGACTCCACTGAGCTCGCGCTGGAAATCTATCACCTTCGCCCTCAGAAGGTCTCGAGCATTCTGAGCCTCTCGGGCTCGCTGCTGAAGAGTCTCCAACTCCCGTACTAGCTCATCAGCGTAAGATGAAGCAACCTGAAGCTGCTCCTGTGTTGCCGTCGCCTGGGCGGATATATGCTCCCGTCTGGTGCGGAGCTGAGATACTGCCTCCTCCTCTTGCTGAATTAAAGACTGCAACTGTCGCCGCCTCGTCTCAGCCACGTGGCGGCAGGCAAATTCAGCCCACAAGTGCTCCAACCGGGACATCCAGGTAGCTCGGGAGAACCCGAACGCATGATACCCCTTGGTACAGGTGGCTAAATGCTCTCTCATGGCTTCTACTGAGGGGAGCGGAGTCATCTGTAGAAGGAGTTGGAGGTTTTCAATGAGCCCCGCCTCTAGGGCGCCGCCTCTAGGAGCCACCAGGAATTGGGGTCCCTCTGGCCACTCCACTCCCAAAGCTGGAAAGTCCGCTGGAACTGACGGAGTCTCCTCCCCAGCACCTGAGAAGACAGCGGAGGGAAAATAACATATCAGTCCCGGGCAATATAAAAGGAACAAGAAATGACTCAACAAGAAGGCTAGCCAAACATCAAACCTAAGGGAACCTCTGAGGCAACGCATGTAGCGACCTCCGGCGCAACATGATTACTAGGCATGGGCGCGCCCTCTGCCCTCAGTGGCGCCTCACTTGCCGTGACCTTGGGTAGTTCTATCTCCTGGGAAGCTGCACTCAAGTCCTTAGAAACCGCCCCAAGGCTCTCTCCCTCTATCTGAGAAGCCAGGACGGTAGAACCTGCGTCTACCCGGCACAAAAAGCAAGAGGATGGTTGATATGATATAATCACATGAGTAAAAGAGGAGCTGGAGCTTGTACATCAAGTAATACCGGATGGTACGATTGCAGCAGCATCTGCCCTCACTGGCTGATCAGCCCCTTCATGTGCAAGGGCCGGTGACCTCTCTCTAAGGGGAACTGTCTCTGGAGGGGGAAGATGAGTGGGTGAAGTCACTGAGACTTCAACTGCTGCTTAGACAAAAGCATGATTAGTTCTGTAAGTGAAACTAATCAAACAAACGGCAAATGCAGGGGGAAATAGGGGCACACCAGCGATGTCTCTCTCCTCTTCCTCGACTGGTCTGCCAACAGGAGGTAGTACACCAGCGATGTCTCTCTCCTCTTCCTCGGCTGGTCCGCCAACAGGAGGTAGCAAATCTGGGGCGAAACCGGGTACCCCGGTATGATAAACCCCGACTGCCGAGGATAGTACTCCTGGGGCCCCAACAGAAATTCCTAGGTCAACATCGTAGGCCGGAAGCTCAGGGGCAGTGCCGGAGGAAATCAATTTAGCCAGCTCTGCTGTGGAGGCGGCTAATTCAGTGGCTGCACAGAACAATTATCAAAGGGTGGAGTAGTAAAAGCAGCGATCAACCGCAGAGGAGATCAAAAGTTTCGTGGTATACCAGAAACGGTGCCCATACCACCTCCTTCAGAAGAGCTCGACAAGGAGATGGAGGAGTCTGTCTCAGAGCTAGTGCTGGAGCTGCTACTGCCCGAGGAGGTACTGGAATCTGTAGATGTACCAACCTCTTCCCCCTCTCTGAAAGCCTGCTGCTCTCTTTGAGGCTCTGGTTAAAAGAAGGGTAGGGTCAGTTAAACAATGATTCCTCATTTGGCTCAACAAGCAAATAGTGAGGAATTGTGAGTTAAATTCACCAGATGTGAGAGAAGGTCTATCCTCTCCTTGCTGGGCAGCTACATCGGCGGGAGGAAAGTCCCCTAGGGGTTGATCCAAGTCCTCTAAATCAAATCCCAGGTCGCATGACGTATCGGCTACTGGTACGTCTGTTGGAGAAATATTCGCAAGACCTGGTGAAAACTGCCCCTGTAGCCTCATTTCAGGAGGAGCTGCACATAAAGCAATTCTCTTAGCAAACAGAGATATAGGTACAAAATGATACAAAAAAAAGGGGAGGGGGACTTATAGCCCCAACTCACTCGAGGGAGCCCCGTCCTTGGAGGGGTCGTGTCCACCCGAAGGCGAGATGAAGGCTGGGCATCAATATCTAAGCCTCCGCTATGTCGCCGTTTTGCCGCCAGGCTAGCACTACCAGAAGAATGGTCAAGGGGAACCCCTTCCGGAAAAGGATGACCCGCAGCCTCAGCTGTCCCTACAATTGAAATACAGCAATCAGCAATCAACCACTCCAAAATACATATATGACAATGACAAGGGAAAAGCCGGAAAGGCCATACCTGTCGCTCCTGCATCAAGATGAAGCCGGGGAATCAATTGATTGGAGTCAATTCGGAGAGCTCGTGCTGCCTGTTCCACAGCATCTCTCAGTGCCTGAGGCGTGGAAGCAACCTCCAGGGCTGAAACATAGTCCAGCAAGCCGGCGCAGCCCACTGCATTAATCACATGGGCCTTCCAAGAAGCGAAAGCCGTGCCCGCCAGTGCTCCCTCAGGGACAGCCTCAGATAGCTGAGAATCGTGGGTCAGACCACAAGAGACCCTCAAGTCTCCCCACCAGGAGTAGCCAGAAGCAGAGCCGGAAGCGCCTCTACGGCGCGACCTCGGAGAGGAGGCCCCGTCAGACGCTGGCCTCAGGGGTCGTAACGCTCCTGTGTACTGACTCCGATCAATGGGCAATGAATGCCCCTGATCCCGCCATCGGGTCTCAATATCCCGAATCACTGAAGCCAAGCTGGAAAAGTGGGCCCTGACAAAACCGGGATCGAGAAAAAGAGGAGGCAGGTCCTCCTTCTTCAGGCGCTTCTCTTCTGCTGCTCTAATAATGTCTGCCCGCTCTCTGAAGATGTTGCTGGATTTAAACCACCAACGGGCATAATGGATGTCAAAGTGCCCCACACGGGCCTGGGCTGGAATAGGGATATGCTCCCTCACACCTCTGTAAAGAAAGTCCTGCCAACAAGCAGCTACTAGATGCACGTCCTTTTGCTTGTACTGCCTCGAAGTTAGGGGAAAATCAGCATTAGGTGGAATAGCCTGGTCATAACCAAAATTACGCGCAAATCTGTGCGGATAATATGGTTCAAGGACCACCGTACACGAGCGCCGATAGACCAGCACACCGGGTCGTATACACACGACCCAATCTCCCAAGGCATGTGGGGAAATAATACCCTCAGAGGATACTTTGCAGACCACTGAGTCTCCTTGCCCCTCCAGAAATGGGCGATAGAAACGGGAGCTATGGTCAAACTCCAAGCTCTCGCCCCTTTTTGCGTGAAGGAAAGAAAGAGCCCGCCGAGCACCTGCAAGCTGAGCAACAACATCCTGATCCGGGTGTCCAGCGAATGCAAATATAAGCGGAGCCTTAGTATTGGGGATAGGAGACCGCTGAGATAGCTCTGGCAGAAGCAGTCCAGCCCAAGAACTCAAATAATGAGTGGGCAGTAAAATCTTCTTGTCGCGGGGGCTGGAATGCGAGCTCAAGGCACCCAGAGAATGGTAAATATTGGCCAAAGCAGCCGGGGCCAAAGCCAGTCGACGTCCACATGCCAGTAAACATGCTGGATAAATCACCTCAGCTCGTAGCAGCTCTTCTTCCCCATGAGGGAAGACAAATGTGGACAGCCAATATGCTAAATAGGCAGCCAGGTATGTCAAAGTAGGCAGCCTCCTGGAATTCCAGCCCTGTTCCGGAGCTGGCAAATGACGAGGGTTGGACGCAAACTTTATAAGGACCTCCTTGCATTGGTCCCAAGTGGTGCCGAATGAAGGAAACTCTTCATAAAAACAATATGGCCCGCTGTAGAAATACATGATCCAGGCGTTAAGAGTAACTCTGGGTGTTCGGGCAGTCTTCTCTTTGCCCACCAGGGCCAAATCTCTCCAAGTCTTCATAAGATACCGGAAGCAATATGGCAAGAGATACTGGCCCTCTCCATCTGAAGCATATAGATGGGCGTCATCAAGGCATAGCTCCTCATAGGCCTGACCGCTGATCGGTAGGCCTGAGATGCGATGAAAGGACCACAGGTCCAAAGAAGTCTCTCCCTCAGCGGTGACGACGGTGTTCCAGCGTCTATTCCACCTCTCCACCATAGCCTGGAGCAAACCCGTATGACAGGGGTATGAGTACAGTGCTGCTGTAACGGCATGGCGAATCCCGGCTCTGTCCAAAGTAGCGTCGTGCACGGTCAATATCCCCCACAGCCATTCACCTGCACCTCTGCGGAAACAATGGGAGGGGACGACGGACCAACTCCCATACCAGCTAGGAACCTTCAATGAAAGGATTCCTTTCAGCATACAAAAGTGGTCATACCCATCGTGGACAAAACGAACCCCGGAGGGAGCTAAATATATCCCGTCAAGGACCACGTCGGCGGCTTTATGATGACCCGCCAAATGCCAAACTGCAGGAGAAGAAGGTGTCGATCTGACCACAGAAGCATCCAACTCCTTGAAAAATCCAAGGCACTTGCTGTCAGGAAATTGTGGCTGCCGTGTAAATCCCCCAGGGAAGCTGGGATATGAGTAAGAGCAGGTGCCTCTCATGCTGTCCCTGCCGGCTAGAATAGCCCCCTCCAGCCGCCGCCGCTGATCTAGTAGGACTGGGTCGTCACTGTCTAGCCCCGGTGGAATGAAGCTTTGCACAAAAGCAATCAAATGACGGTCTACTGGGTAGTGAGATGGATACCCCCCAGAACGGTCATATGTATAGAGTCCACCCCGGCAGCTAATCCGGGGAACATCAACCACGCCTTCGCTGGCAGGGACATCTTCCGTTGGGCCTTCAGCGACCCAAGAGGTGCCTCGATCAAATGCATCGGAGCTGTCAGAAGCGAGGAGGCAAAGGCGGCATGGACTTGTCAGTCCGTTGCACATAATGTTCGTTAGGGCCGGTCGCTCTCGACCCCCACGCGACACCTCGGCTCCGGCTTGGACGAGCCATACCTGTAACTTCTCAAAAAGAAGAAGAAGAAGAGAGAGAAGAAAATAGAAGAGCATTAGAGATTATGGTTCAAACCATCTCGATGTAGGAGCTACGCTCCAGACACAACTTCCTCAGTGGACATGTCACAATACATATGAAAATGCACGGGCCCTCCGCCCCTGCCTCCGGCTGTCCCGGATGTCCCGTGGGGGGCACTTGTTGTAACCGGAAAAATATACATGCAAGCACGGAGGCTTCATGCTGTCGGCGTCGGCTTAGTCCAACCCGTTCTACTCCATAGAAGCGAGAAGAACCCGTGATAAATCCACGGAGATTATTGCAATCATGTGGTTCCGGGTGAAATCAACAAAATCAAGCCCTAGGGGTAAGAGAACGTGCTATGCACACCTTTTTAATATCCCGACGGCGTGTATCACGTCTCGCGGGATCAAAAATTCCTCCCCCGTCGGACAAACGATGCGTGGAAGACGACGAACAAAGCTCGGAAGGAAGTTTCCTCTCTTCCACGTGCCCGGACGGAGTCGAAGATGCGGAAAAGTCACTGTCAAAGCCGTACGGACGCTTTTAAATTGGAGATTGGACCACCCGAGGAGAGGGAACCCCGCCCGGGGTAAATCACCCCCTGGCGGTTCCCAGCGGCCGCGCGCGGACGGGGCAGACCCGCCCCAGGTGCCGCGGGCGGACCCGCCCGGGGTGCTGCGCACCCGGGCGGACCTGCCCGGGGTGCCGCGCACCCGGGCGGACCCGCCCGGGGCAGGGCAGGCCCGCGGCCTGTCCACATCAAAAAAAATTTGCAAAAGAAAAAAAGAGGGAAGGAAAGGGAGAGTGACCTGCCCGGGGTGGTCTTAACCCGCCCGGGTCCGACCCACCCCGGGCCGGTCCCCTACCTTCTATAAATAGCCCCTATGGGGTCCCATTTTGGGGGTGGACAGAAGGAGACTTAGAGTTCGGCAAGGAGAAATTGTTCGTTGTTTTTGCCCACTTGGGGTATGTCACTTCCCCGGGGCTTATGTATACGCCCCTATGCGGGCGGTTGTAAGTTTGGTTGGCTTTTCCCGTTTATGCCCCTATGTGGACTCAACGGAAAAACCTATCTTATGTGTGAGTTGTATTTATGCCCCCATATGGGCTTTCTAACGTCGATCCTCCGGGTCTCGTTCTCCGTATGTCAAGAAAATGGATGGACATTTTATTAGTCATTAAAATGATATAATGACTAAAATGCCCCTCTTAAAGACATCGGGATCGAAGCATGCCCGTTTGAGTGTGACGGCTTCTTGTACAGTTGACGATTCGTCGACGCTCTTTTGTAATGTTACAAAGTTTCCTTATAATGCGGCCCCCGGTGCGTGCCAGCTTAACAAGTTACAAATAAACCCTCTTCAATGAAAAATTGTGTATATCCCCCTGTGGGGCATTTAATCATGTATGGATGTTTATACAACCTTGGACATTCTTCCGGCTCCCTGACCTCTATGCCCTTCATGACGTCAACACCATTCAATTACCAAAATACCCCTAGAGCCTGGGTTAGCAGCTAAGCTCTAACGGTCAACTTTAGCCTGTTCAACCAGGTCTCCTACTGGCTTCCGCCTTCTCCACTTTGCAGTCACCCGCTGGGAGTTAAAAGCTTGACACGACATTT
Source organism: Amorphophallus konjac (assembly GCA_022559845.1). NCBI lineage: Eukaryota > Viridiplantae > Streptophyta > Magnoliopsida > Alismatales > Araceae > Amorphophallus > Amorphophallus konjac. The sequence continues at coordinate 46,005,814 of CM040121.1, forward strand.
TAAGCAACATACGTCCTCCCTTTTTCTTTGAACCCATGGGGTAGATCTTTAAGCCTTCTTATTGTCAATTAAACAAAGGTGTTCGGACATTACGCCGATGTAAATCAACACTGACCACGGTCAGTGGGGAAAGGTCCAGTGCTCGAACCCACGTCGCCCGATACAATGCGCACCCCACAGGACGGATATCGGTCTTTCATGTAAGCTCTACATGTATACCCTCGCCTCCTCAGAGAGAATCCATCCCGTGATCACAGGAAACTTCTAAACCCTAAATGCATAAGATCGCTCGGGGTAATAAAAAAAAAAGGAGTATCCGTTCATAACAGAAAAGGCCGTCCATCATAATCTCATAATACCGTGAGAGGGACGCGCTTTCGTCTCGATAAAACAGTGGAACAGCTGACTGGTGGATAATGGTGAATAACCGAGATGTGGGCAGTAATGCATTGGCTTTCATTGCAATTAGGGTGCTCAGTCAAACAACATCGGCAAGCCAATGTGAAAGAAATTGGAGCACGTTCAGCCTTATACACTCAAAGGCTCGCAATCAGCTAAAGGCTGAACGGTTAGAAAAATTGGTTTACTGTCATTACAATATGAGACTGAGAATAAAGAACATGAAGATAAGACAAATGCTTATGGACAAGCGCGTCGCTGAGGATGGGAGTGCAGAAATTGATGTGGATGCCCTATTTGATGATGAGAATCCGTTGCAGTCTTGGGTGGAGACACGAGAGCAGATTGATGAGCATGTTTTTTATGATGATGATAGAAGATGGGCAGAGGGCATACTAGATGAAGATGAGCCAAGAGATCCCGAATTCAGAAGAAAATCAAAGAGGGCCAGAGATACTCATGCGCACCAGAGAAGGGACCCACCTGGGGTTGTTGATGACACTGAGGAGTAGCATGATTTTCAGCCAGCTAGAAACTCAGACTCAGATAGCAGGTCAGTCACTCCTAGAATGGGCAAGCCACCCGCATCCTTAAGAAGAAGTACATCAGTGCATGGACAAACTGAGAGAACAAATGCTGCTGCTCGAGAGGACCCGGCAATTGAGCAGTTGAAGCATATTTATTTGATACACACGCCAAGGGGAACATGATTCATGTCAAGGGTGATTGAAGAAAGCACACCGACACAGGAAAAAGCATCCCCAAAGACCAAAAGGCGACTGGAGGCTGCAGGTGCTACTATTGGCGGTGGGGATGCTGGTGGTCCTTCCTCTTTCCACGCAGACACAGGCAGAGGATACAGTCAGGGTGAGGGAGGACATGAGTCACAGAGTCAATATGGGCATCCATCAGGTTACGGAGGTTGCCAACAGGAAGCAGCTATTTATGGGTCGTGGGGTTATGAACCAGCATTCCAGTTCCATCCACATCCGGCCAGTTCCTCTTCTCATCCTCAAGATTCTTATGCTGATATTGGATTCCAATCAAGCCAACCAAACACTCCAAGAGGGATCCAAAGAGGGATGCAGGACTTGGCTACCTCATTGTTTGGTTATAGTGAATATAGACCATACATGCATCCTTCTTATGGGTATGAACATGAAAAGCCAGAGGATGAGGGAGAAGGTTCTAATTATTACCCATATTAGTGCCTCTTCATTTAGGTAAAGATCATTTAATTTTCGTAACATTTACTAGTGCCTAATTAGATTTATTGTAATGCTTGAACCTACTTTATGCTTAGTATGTACTCAAGAATAATAGTTTAACATGTTTAATGTTTGAATTTCAATGTCTACTTCACTTTTATTGCACTTAATCTAATTTCTTTACAATCAAATGCATGTCTAATGAATTATGAACTTTATATCTATTTATATCTATTTGTTTATGAATTTTTAGGTCAATTTTCAAATTTTTTAAAGCTTTTGACTGGGTTTCGGCCAATTTCAGCCGAAATCGAAACCGATACCGATTCGTATCAATTTCGGACTCGGCCGAAACCGAGTCCGAAATCGACACTGCCAACCTTGGGACGGGAGTCGCGGAAGGTGGCTAGGGGAGAGCCGGGTGGCCCGCAGGGTTGCGCAAGGGATGGTTGGAGGTCAGCTGACGGCCATAGGAGCAAGCGACAACGAGGTCCACACGCGAGCGGTTGGTGCGGGGTGGCTCTCTGGCCGCTGTGGAGGGGAAAGAGAGGAAGGAAGAGATGGGGAGCGGTAGTGGTGTGATTGGGGTGGGTTGACATCACGAAGGCAGGCGTAGGCAGATAATGTGGTCCCGGTTGCAGCCGTACACAGGGAGGGAGGAGAAAAAGAAGAAGAGAAGGAGATGGGGAGGGGGGTGGCCCTCGTGGCCTCCCTCTCTTAGGGTGCCCCTCTCGGGTGCCTCCTCTCAAGGCAATTAGGGTTCCTCAGGAAACTCATTTTTTTTCATTCATTTTCCCTCATTCAATACAAGAGAAAGATGGGCCCTTTTATAAGGGAGATACATGCAACCTGGACTATTATACCCCTATAAACCTCACAAAAGATTGCTACTCTACATAAAGAAAAGGCCTAAACATGTGAGGCCCATCAAACTACAAACCTAATAGGGAAAAGAAACCCAAAATAAAGATAACAAACTTTTTTTCTTTCTTTTTTGACTCTAGAACCACACCTAAATAAAAATCAAAATACATAATAAAATAAAAATGACTCTACTAGCTCGCTGATTGTCTCTCTTGGCATCGTTGTCTTGAAGTCCGTCGGTGAAACTCATTTGATGATGCCGATCTCGCTTCTACATCAAACATCCACATAATAAGCCTGTAGTTGTCAGGGCAACCAGAGAAAGCAAAATGGTGACACACCAAGGAGAGGTGCCTATGTGAAGCTTAGTTTAGTGCTATATCATTGTGTGTAATCTGTAACTTAAATAAATATTTGATTTTTGTCATGTTTGTTTTCTAGTCAAATGGCTATTGCTTACTTTCTATGTGATCTGATCTTTTATTGGAGAGTAAAAGTAGTGGCTAGATGGATCAAGATGTTGATTTTAAAGTGACCTTCAAACATGCAAGGGGATATTCTTAATCACCCCCTCTTATATGATTCTAGTATATAGTTCTTGCAAAATTAATTTTAAGTATAGATCACATAGGAAGAAAATAACATAAACTAAGGATGAAAGTGTCGAGGGTCAAAAGTTATCAAAAGATTGCTTCATTAAAAGATGGAAAGGAGAATCTAAATAAAAGTGACAAATCAACAATAAAAGAAAATGGAAAAAAATTCTTGTCTTTCCTGTTCCTTTTGTCTTCTCCTTCTTTTTCTTTCGGTAGCCAAAAACAAAGAAACCTTAGACTTGTCAAGCCTTAATAGGTGTTGGGGGGATAGTAAGGGCGCACCATCTTGGTGTGGTGTTTTTGTATAGGGATTTTTCAGTGCTGATTGACTATACTTGTATATCCCACTTTCTTTTTACAATTAATACATATGTTGTACCATCCACTTCTCAAAAAAAAGTCAAGCCTTAAAATGTAATCGATTGAGTTCATTCCAGACTTCTTACATTGTCAGTTAGCATCACTAAGTAGCCATAATAGCCTCACCGTGTAAAAGGACTACCCAAGAAAGACATTGAATAAGGTGCCTACCTTTCTTCTAACAGCAGTCAAGGCACCAATTCTGAAACAAGACATTAAAGGCAGACTAAGATATGCCAAAGTGAGCATCTTTTTTTCATGCTTGCTGAGGTGCATTGGCCATCTTGCCTGCTCATAATCTCCTGTTACCTAGGTGACAACTTGGAAACAATTATCAGCTGCAGAGGGGCAGGATAGAGATTGTTTGTTGGCTTAAATTTGAGAATATGGTTACAGTGGAATGGACCTGTACTCAGTGCTAATTGGTTTTGAGTTGGATGCTCTAATATGGTGTTTACATTATTGACATATTGGAGAGACAAATGATTATCCTGTTATCATAACATTACCTGAGGACCAATATAAATCAGGGATCACTTCCATTACCTGATGGATGAGTAATTAGTAGATAAAGGACTGATGTTGTATTTTCTTTTTGTGGATGATATATAAGTAGAACTTCTGAAAGGTGATTTTAATTGTAAAGCTTTTAAAAGCTATTGGATGAAGAATTACATTATTGTTATTCCAGTATTATTGACTACAATGGGTGGAAAAATCATGTGGCTAGACTTTTAGCACAATCATTCATACTTCTGATTATGGGTTGGTGATCAAGGTAGATAGGTACTAAATAAATATTTTAGGGCTGTAGGGATAAAGTAGTATTGTTATCCTTATAACCATTGAAACTGCATGTTGTGCCATGTTTTGTGGGTAGTAACACTGGTTGTATTAAATGTAAAAGAAGGGATATGCAAGTGTAGTCAGTATGTTCCCAAAAGCTCCCTATACAAACAACATACACACCCAGCCGTTGTTTTCCATCCTAACCCGCCAACAAAATAAAAACAGTGGAGCTGTGTGAATCAACTTTACATAAATACTCAGCCGACTCTCTCACTCTGTCACAAATGAAAGAGACAACCCTATCTGCTGATCTCGCTTCACCTCTGAAGATTATGCTGTTCCTTTCTCCCCAAATAGCCCAAAGGGTGGTATGGAGGATAAGCCACCAAATGACTTTGTCACCCTTAAGGACCTGCTGCCTCTGCCAATGTAGGCTCGCCACTAGCTGAGGGCCAATAGCACACTGAATCCTGCTAGCAAGTTGAGTCCAAATTTCCCGCGAGTAAGAGCAGTCTGAAGAGATGGTCCACAGTCTTGTCCTCATCCCCACATTGGGAGCAGTGTGAAGGTATACCTTGGGGAAGGCTGCAAGTTTGTCACAAGTCGGCAGGCGTCCATGCGACATCCTCCAGATCAAAAACTTCACTTTGAAGGGGCTCTTGGGCCTCCACACCTGTGGTGCAAGGTGGTGGCGTACTCCTCCATCGGAGATGAATGCATAAGCTGGACTGAGAAGGCCTCTTCTTTGTCCCACCTCCACCACCACTGATCCACTCTATCTAGCTGCAAGGTGTAGTCAATGAGGAGGTAGAGGAGATCCTATAGCTGATCTATCTCCTCTGGCCTGAGATTCCTTCTAAAAGGAGGAGTCCACGTACCTCCAGAGAGCGCCGGATCAAAATGTTGGGAGCCCAAGCTGTAATTGATTTGTAAGGCATATTAGTGTTGGTCATATTTATCACTGACTTTGATCATTTTGCCTTGTGAACTATCAACTGTACTGTGACAACTATATGGAGTTGATTTTGTCAAATTTGTCCTGTTGAACTTTTGAGAATCTTTTATACATGAATTAGATGGTAGAAGAACCTGATGAAATGGCTTCTCTAGGTGCCAACTGGCATCCCTGGACCTTTGGCAGGCCTTTTCCCTGTCCACTTGTGCAGATGGGAAGTGGGCACCAATTCAAAGGCTTCTATCAAGTAATGCCGCTGGTGCAATTCCACCATGCGTGTGTACAATACTGGATCAAATGAAACAGATTACAAAAGTTTTAAATGGTATACTTAAGGAGTGTGAAAGGATGTGGTTGTGGTTTTTACTGGCAATGCAACCCAGAAGACAATGGCACAATAGGCTTTATTTGCCAAACTCTGGAGTCCAAATAATTATTACTTGGCTGTGATTACATTGACACAGGTGAGGATGGAAGTCGGTCGAAAAGATTCATGGGGAGGTTTTCTGAATTTAGTGCAATATGGAAAAAATCAAGGTTTTTTTTCCAACATAATCTTCATTTCTACAAAGTCAACGTGTAGGTTCTTGGGAAAGTGATATTGAGAAATGTGAACGTGAGAAAGTGATGTTAGATATGGGTACATATAAAGCACTGGGTTCAGATGATTCTGATTTCCGCCTTTTGAAGAACATTAGGGTATCTTAAAGAACCATCTAGTTGATGTGGGTGTTAAAAAAAAAAACGTGGCATTCATGTAGTATCCCACATTCAACTCATTGACTTTGAATAGACGGTATACAGTAGATAGCCGATTTTTGACTGTTGAATTGTGGCCTAGTCGCCAGTGGCTACATTCCAAAAAGCAGATTCTTGACTGTTGGACTTTCTTATTGTATCTCAACCATAAGATTCTAATTTAACAATTGGTTTCTTGAACTATGATGGTGGGGTGTCTATTGTTTCAATTTCAATTTCTATGACTTGCCCTAGTCCTAATTTCACAAATATTATGAATAATGCAAATAATTTCATATAAAATTACTATAATTTGTCACTCATGCTGTAGAAATAAAGAATAATGTAATACTGATAAACAATTAAGCTTGAGAGCTAGGTAGAGGATCGTATCCAATGTGGGATTGTGCATGGCCATTGTTTAAGCTTCTGAAGAATTTATGCAGAATATCCGACGTATTATATCTAATAGGGGATCAGGAGTGGTTCCAAACTCTTTAAGGCCCTGTTTGTTTCGCAGTTAGGATGGGGAAACCAATGAGAGAGAGCGGTGTGGGCCCCACCACTCTCTCACACACAAACGTGCTAACCGGGCTCGGTTAGCGCACTCAACCCCCTTGGGTCGCTTGCGCTAACCACACCCGGTTAGCAAACAGGCCCTAAAGGATTCAGGCAATGGAACTCAAAGGATCATTACATCAGAACATTGGAATAAGACAAGTATAAAAGGTGGAGAATGAAATGCAAAAAGGAGTTGCATGAGCATCTCAACTATCCTGAACTAGCAGTGTTATCATTCAGTCCTTTGGGCTGTCGTTATCATTGTTTATTGAGGTCCATAGGAAATGGGAATCCTTTTTGTATTATTTTGATCTCAGCAGATAAAGTGAAACCCAAACTGATGGGACATGCTTTCATGACGTTGATGGTTATGAAGATGCCATGTAACCTATTGTGCATTTGCTGCTCAAAGTAAATAATGTTACTGATTGATCAATTCTCCATCCTTTGGTTTCTTCCTAAAGAAAATATAATTACAACGATAAATTCCCCTTATCCTTCATCATTTAATGCCATTTATTTTTAAGGGTTTTTTGCATATATATCTCTGTAAAGTTTCTATTTGCCAAATATATCCCTCATTTAGACCTATTATCATGAATATCCTCCAAATAGGTTCAAATGTTGCGGTTATTCGAGGGAATATGTCGTTTACACCATTAGGGTATGTGAAATACCCAAAATACCCCTACCCAGAGAGAGAGAGAGAGAGTCCCCCCCCTTCAGCGAGCACCCCCCACCCCCACCCTTGCACACACAGACCCCCCCCCCTTCCTTGCTCATAGGCACCCCCCCAACTTTCCCTGCACACAAGCATCCCCCAATCCCTCTCCCCTTCGGCGAAACTGCCCCCATGTCTCTGTCCCTACACACAAAGAACCCCCCCTTCCCTGCACACACAAGCACCCCCCCAACGTCCCTCTCCCCTCCGGCGAACCCCCCCCCCCATCCCTGCTGTCAGAACCCCCTCCCCCAATCGGAACTCCCTCTCCCCAGCCCGAACCCTATGGGCGATGACGGTGGTCTCGCCGGAGCCCTGGGAGATGAGGGCACCGTCGCCTTTCGACCCTGGGGCCAACCCAAGCTTAACGGAAGAGGAGGATCCCCCTCATCCTCGCCGAATAGGATTGAGCGGAGGTTGGAGATGCAGGCATAGGGGTAGTGCGGATGAGGCTGAGGGCGGAGGAGCGACCATGTGGGTCCAGCGCCTGCGCGGTCATCGTGCCCCCGGCTCCGGCTAGGGTTTCTGCTCAAGAGTGTGTGTGTGTGTGTGTGTGTGCGCTAGTCATTCTCTCTCTTAACCCACGTTTAACCCCAGTTGAACAAACGGGGGTCACGGTGAGGGTATAATCGCAACCATTCGAGATAAATGATGGGTATTTTTGATAATATACTTAAATGAGGGGTTTATTTGACATAACCACTATTTATAAAGGTATTTGTGCAAAAAAAACTACTACTTCTAAATGCTCCTACTTTAGATGTTATTGTTGTCTCCATTCTGTTTGTCTTTCAAATGCTGTTTTGTAGTTGAAGCTGGGAGAAGTTACCTTGGATAGCTTGGTACTCCTCACTTATTTTGAGAATTTGATATTTAGGTTTTTCCTGGAGCTTGGACTGCTATTCTTGTTTACCTCGACAACGTTGGCATCTGGAACCTGCGGACAGAAAACCTAGACTCATGGCATCTGGGTCAAGAGCTTTACGTGAGTGTTGTGAATCCTGAGGTGACCAACAAGACAGAACTTCCTATGCCTGATAACGTGATCTTTTGTGGTGAACTCTCAAGCTTGCAACGGTAAGCTACACGAAATCTCAGTCTTTGTCTATCCTCCTCATGATTTTAGTATATTATTATTTGTTTTTATGCCACAAAAAGAATTTCTACTTGTAGCAAACACATATAATGATAAACAACATTTTGACATTTCTTGATCCTTTTTTCAGACAACAGTCCAACAGATTTAGCTATTCAAATGCATCATTCATCTCCGAAAAGAGGAGGATAGTTTTGATCTGGTTTCTCGTTGCTTTGGCTGGTCTTCTAACCTGGTGAGGCTTTGGTATATTTCACAAATGAAAAGATAAGGCAGTTGTTTTCTTGATGTTGATACTGCCCTATCTTCATGTATAACCAACCAAGTTGTATACTGGAAGTAGGGAATCAGATGAATAGAAGCCGTTCCAGTCGGAAGGCAATTGAATGATAAATATAAACCATTCTGCTTTGGGAAAAAGGCATCTCTCTCCCTCATATTCTTAATTGTGTCCTTGTGTGTTACTAAAATGTTATACATAACAGCATCCTAAAAGCTCTTGGAGCTTTATGTTCAATTATTTTCGTTACTGTGGATGATTTTTGTATAGAGACCGTGTGGTACCAAACCTATCCATGCCTATACATATGAAGATGCTGTTGAAGATTTTCAGAGGCAATGGAACGAATTCGGGCTGAAGCTCCTCTGATCCCTATGAAATTTGAATTTTGTATGTGGCGACGGTATGAGATACTGCAGCTAAAAGTATGCTGCTCTTTTGAGAAAGCACAAACGAGCGCGGATAATCTGGAGCAGAAATCCATCTTGTGATGGTCAAAAAGTTTGGAGCGTACCCCTGTCATGGTGAAGGTCATGTGGACTTGAGGGTGTGTCTGTCGAAAGTTTCACCTTGGAAATGGCTTTGGGTGCATCCACTTCCAGCATAAGTGGGTGGGCTCAAATCTAATTGACTTTGGACACCCATCTCTCTCTCTCTCTCTCTCTCTCTCTCTCTCTCTCTTAAATTTGTAATTCTACTTTGTCCTCTAATCTAGGGTTCTAACATGGACTTTTCTGTTGAAAGTTAAACAAATATATATATATATTGACTTCTAAGATCCAATGTTCTTTTGAAGCAAGAGAGTCATTTCTTTTGACGTAAATTCCACAAAATTTTGTAAAATGCTGTGTTTCATGTCACGCAGATACGAAATTTTACAGCATTTTATGACAAAACAAATAGCCTTTTAATCGGAGAGTGAAACACGTACATACTGAAATAAGTAATGCTATTTACTATTCATACTCTTTTTAGCATTGTAATACACATATCGTATTTCCTTCGTTATTAAGCATGAAGCAGCACTCGAACTGATGCCTGCACGGTAAAAACGAAAGGGGGAAAGGAGAATCCCTTGACAACGTGATTCCAAAATAATGGGTGCTTGGTTGCCCCATCCTTCTTGTAGTTGCGGAGTTATTCTTCTCATCTGGGTTAATGAAACCCGATTAGAACTATCGAGCTATCCTTACTCCAAAGTAATATAGGCCCGTTTGTTTAGAGGTTGGGTTAAGGGGATAAGCTTAAACGTGGGTAGGGTATTCAAAAAAATAGATCATTTTGTTTTGACTGGGAGATAAGATAATTTGGGATATTTTCTTGAGAAATGTGAAAATTCTTAACCTTCTTATTCTACCTCTTTGTTTGAACAGATTATCCTGCTTTTAACTCGGATAAGAGCTCATATATCTTAACTCAGACGAAATGTCTCGTACGTGCACCTAAATCAATTAAGATCGATAAAGTTGGTGTATCCGTCCCTATCCTCCAAACAAACAGGTAAAGGAATAAATCGTACCCTACCAGAATTCAGAAAATAAGAGAGAGACAAATCGAAAAAATAAAAGTGAATCGGACGACAAAATCTTGAACCGGCAACCAAAAAATCGCTATAACATTCAACAAGATCTTACAAATTCTTAAACTAGCTTTATATTTAAGATGAATATATGTATAAAAAAAATCTTTAAAATGGTAACTATCCCTTTAGAGCTTGAATAGTGAAAGTATTGAAATAGAACTTTTAAACTGATCTTATTTGTGCAACCAAAATATAGTTTAATGTGAGAAATGTGATACTTGCACAAATTAAAAATGCCGTTTTAATTTAATTTTAAAAACTTACAATACGGTTCTTACGTATGTTATAGATTCGAGAACCAATCGTGAAAACAGAATTTATAAAAATGAAAATTACGAAAAACTTATATTATAATTATAAATGTAATCCGAAGAACATAAAATAACTTGGATCACAATTATGGCTCAACAACTTTTTTTTCCAAAAAGACAAACATGTGTAGAAGAACTAAAAGTGAGTAAGAGATTAATTATACGAACGATCTATGATTATATATCGAGATAAATCCCAGAAATTGAGATCGCAATCCACATTTCCACTTGGTTAATCTCCAGAACAACAGAGGAGAAAATTAAAAAAAAACATATAAAATAAGGTCACGATGCTTGTCCATTTACTAATTAGACAACTGCATCTAAATTGAAAGTTATGATTTGTTTGGTCAGACGATAAAAAATCACACCACTCCATATAAACTGCCATTTGGTCGACTAAACAATTAAAAAAGTAGTGAACACACATATCTTTCACTTCACTAGAAAAAAATGACTATTTAACCACATAATGTGTATATTGACATAAGCTTTTGGTTCGCATGTGCTAAACGTTCATATAATATTTAGCTGACGTTCATATTTATTATATATTTTCTTTACCATGCATGTACCTAAAGTGCATATGGTTTAGTTGATATTTTTAAACAAAATCACATTAAATAATTAAACCTTAGGAAAACCACGGAGGGCTCCCTAGTTTACTTTCTTAAATATAAAGCAATCTTTCAATAGAAACAAAATTTTAGAAATGAAGAAAGGTTACATCACCATTATGTTTAACACGGTCATACAAAAAAATGTTTCTATAGTTGTAGTGTAACTTTCAATTACATAAACCAAATTTACTTTCAATTAAAAATTGCAATTTCGCACAAAGTAAATAAGAAATATTATTTTTAAGTTTTGGTCCGTTGATATTGGTCAGCATGCTGATCCTTACCGTTGCTAAATAAGAATATTATTTTAAGTATATTTGGTAATGGGAACGACACCTTTAAGCGAACTTACAAACAAGCCGTCCTTGAGTGTCTCGGCTCGGGACGGGACGGGATGGTACCGTCTCGTTCCGTCTTAGTCCATCCCGTCAAATGTCAAAATAAAAAAAGACTCTTTATATATATAATATATATATAATAATATAATAAAATTCTTAACTCATTTGGTTAAGTGAGCTGTATGCTTCGATTAAGACATCTTAGGTTCAAATCTGTTGAACGCCCTTAAGATTTTGAGTTTTTTATACGAAAATCTTAAATCACCCCTGAACTGACGAAGACACTTAACCATCTTACTTATAAAATATTTTATATTTAAAATAAAATATTAAATATATGGAGCGTCCTAGTCACGACCCACGGCTCAGGGGTCCTGTCCACCGCCTGGGTCAGGTCGGGCCGTCCCAGACCGGGATTGCAAACCCTACTTACAAAGAGGATGATACGACCAAAAAAGGAAAAATTATCTCTATACTTTTTTATACGAAAATCTTAAACCACCCCTGAACTGATGAAGACATTTAACCATCTTACCTATAAAATATTTTATATTTAAAATAAAATATTAAATATATGGAGCGTCCTAGTCACGACCCACGGCTCAGAGGTCCTGTCCACTGTCTGGGTCGGGTCGGGCCGTCCCGGATTGGGATTGCAAACCCTACTTACAAAGATGATGATACGACCAAAAAAGAAAAAATTATCTCTACACTTTTATAATCTTATCAAATTATCGTTATATCCCTAATTTTATCGCATTTATCACAATACACTTAAAATTTTTTATAATGAACCATTGTACCCCTACCGTGACCTAGGCGTTACCCTTGTTAACTAAGGTTAGATTAGAGATGTGAAAATCTGTAACATACCCTTAGCTAAATCTCTAAACTAACTTAGTGTAAGAGGGAGAGAGAGAAGCAGGGGAGGGAGAGAGTGTTGGCAGGAGGGTGCCCCTCCACCCCCTCTAGCGTTGGCAGCCCCTGCAATATAAAGTTATAATAGAGAGAGAGCGAGGGAAGGGTGCGAGATAGAGGTGGGGATGTCAATGGGCCGGGCGGCCAGATAGGTCCCCGAGCTTGGCTCGATTTCTGGTCGGGTTGTTAGATCTTTTTTAACCCGTGGGTCCTTAGTGGGGTCTAAAGTTTAGTCCGACTAGGTCAGCGGGTCATACCCAAGCTTTGAGTTCGGCCCGCGGGCCAGCTCTGCCATTTCTTCTTTATTTTCTCCCTTCAAAATTCTATTTTATTTAATTATAAATTATAAATAGCTTATTATATTTAATTAAAGATTAAAAACTATGTTTTTAAATAAATTAACATCTAAAAATCTAATTAATTTAGTAAAATTGTAAGTTTTATATTATTATATCTATTTATTATTATTATTATCATTTAATTTATCGGGTTTGACTTGTGAAGAAGTCGGGCCTGGCCCAGTCCGGCCCGACTCGACTCTACATAGCTCGGGCCTGGGTTAGGATTTAAAATTGATGAGTCAGACCCGAGTTGGGCTGGGTCGGGTTTAAAATTAATCAGTCGGGCCCGGGCCAGGCCGACCTAAACCCGGCCCTAGGCCGACCCATTGACTGGCCTAGAAAGAGGGGGGAGGCGTCTATGTGAGGGGAGAGGGCCGTGTTGGAGGGGGAGAGGGGGCTCGGTGGGGTGGGGGAGAGGGGGGCATCCAAGATTGAGAGAGAGGGGGGGCGACAGGAGAGCATGTGGGCCGCCGGGGGAGAGAGAGAGGATGGCGTCATAGGGGAGAGTGAGAGAGGGGGAGAGAGAAAGAATTTTTATTTTTTAAAATTTTTAAACCTTAAAGTAGCTCCACGTGGGAGCAACTTCAAGTGAAGTCACTCCCATATGGAGCGACTTCCTCTTCCCTCCCCTCCCCTCCCCCTCTCTCTATATCACTCTCTCTCCCCCTTCTCCCCCTCTGGCACCCACCCCCTCCCTCTCTCTCGTCTCTATCCCTCTCGTCTCTCTCTCTCTACATCTTTGGTAGGATGTCGGCGCTAGAGTGAGAGACCTCCTCCGACGTCCCCCTCCCCGCCTCCCTCTCTCTATATCACTCTCTCTTTCTCTCCCTTCTCCCCCTCCGATACCCTCCCCCTCCTTACTGCTCTCTCTCTCCATTCTCCACCTCCAGCACCCCCTCCCCGCCACTCTCTCTCTCTCATCTCTATCCCTCTCGTCTCTCTCTCTACATCCTTGGCAGGATGCCCCCCTCCGGTGTCCACCCTCCCCCCTCTCTCTTTATCACTCTCTCTCTCTCCCTTCTCCCATCTAGAACCCTCCCCCTCCCTGCCGCTCTCTCTCTCCCTTCTTCACCTCCGACACCCACCCCTCCCCACCGCTCTCTCATCTCTCTCTACACCCTTGGCAGGATGCCGACATCGGAGGGGGAAACCGCCTCCGGTGTACCCCCTCCCCGCCCCTCTCTATATCACTCTCTCTCTCTCTCCCTTCTCCCCCTCCGGCACCCTCCCCACCGCTCTCTCTCTCTCTCTTCCATCTCTATCCCTCTCATCTCTCTCTCTAAATCCTTGGCAGGATGTCGACATCGGAGGGGGAGACCCCCCCCCTCCGGCGTCTCCCCTCCCTTGCTCTCTCTCTCTATCACACAAACTCTCCCCCTATTTTATGTCTACACTGGTGCTGGAGGGGGAAACCCCCTCTGGCGTCCCCCCCTCCCCTGCTCTTTCTCTCTCTCACACACACACACTCTCCCCCTCTTTTATGTATGCACCATCACCGGAGGGGGAAACCCCTATGGCATCCCCCCCTTACTCTCTCTCTCTCTCTCTCTCTCACACACACACACACTTTCTCCCCCTCTTTTCCATTTGCATCGATGCTGGAGGGGGAGCCCTCTCCGACGTCCACCCTCCCCTGCTCTCTCTCTCTCTTCAATGAGGTGTATTGAGGGTATAATAGTCAACTAGTATGGTCCTTCACCATCATATGTATCGATTTTAACCCCAGGGACATGTGACCATAGGTTAGTAGATTCGGGGATATCACAGTAAATACGATAAAGGTAAAGATATAGAGATAATTTGACAAAATTTTAAGGGTACAGGAGTGATTTTTCCAACAAAAATATTAAATTAGTTTTAATGTTATATAGATAATACTTTTTATTGTGAGCATTAATATGTAATTAAAATGTAGTTTAAAATGACAAGTTGCTTTTTCAAATGAAGAATTATTTTACGCATACTTGAAATTTTATTTTTTCAAATGATATATATTTTTATGCATACTTGAAATGACATTTTCTTCTGCATGAACCCTTATTTTCGTGCATACTTAAGTTACTTAAACAAATAGATGCTAAATATGAAATATTGTTTTAATATGTTTTGGTAAGTTACTTAAAAAACAGTGCCTTTAAATTAATGTTAATGTAATATTAATATTATATTTTTAAACTGCAAGAATGCTTAATGCTATTTTTTACACACGTACTAAAGTTGCTTAAAACAATTGTGTGAAAAAATTGAATAGATGTTACATAGTGTCTTTAACAATAATTTCTGGATTATGATATATACTGTAGTCCTTAATGAAAGTGTATATGTATCTCGACTCCGGGAGGTGGAAGTATATTTAAAATTAACTTTTTGCTAATGGTATATTTGTGATGATGCTATACACTCGCACTCGCACATGACCGGTGACCCACAATCAGCAAACCATGAAATAAGGTTTGTCAGTTCTGCCATACCGATTGTGGGCTGGTACGGTCTAATACAATCGATATGCCAATTTCTAGCTATGTACCAAAAGGAACGGTTTTTGGGGCAACATTGATTTTTTAAAAAATAAAATTTTATTATAAGATTAACTATAAACTTCTAATACTAGTAGATTTAACTTGTAAAATAATTGATTTATCCGAAGAATAATAGAATGTAATGTTCCTTTTTTATATGATTATATTAAGTTACATGTAATTAAATTTACTGTTCTAATAATAGTGACTCAGACATAATTATTTACACATTAGTTAATATATTATGTAATAATAAGAATATATAATTTCATACACATATCTAAACATAATTACATATATTAATAATTTAGTTATTATAATAATCTATCACACCACATAATTAAGCATATTATAAAATAGATAAAATATATTAAAGTGAACATATACATCATTCACCTCCACTCATGAAGTATAAAATGTACAAGATCAATCATCTGACTCATTTGTGAACATCGTATCCTAAACATAATCAGATACATATGGCTCATGACCCATATAATCTAACTATATCATAGTGGGTGGAGCTATACGTGGATGAATATGAAAAAAGATAACCTTCTGCACAAATGACGAGTCATGTTCAGGAGTCGAGAGTACGTGAAATCCTCTAAAGAAAACTCTAACTACATTTACGCATGTCTACCTATCATTTGATATTGGTGGGATTGGTGTTGGTGGTGCTAGAACCTTAGATATGGAGGAGGATGTCCATGGGACTGGCGTTGGTGGTGGTGGAACCCTGAAGGTGGAGGAGGATGCAACCCCGCGTCTCTTGCCACAAAGACATCCATCCCATAACAATGTCCGAAAGTAAGCTCGGACATCCTCTAGAACTGAGGAGTATGGAGGGCAATCTCGTCTCACTCACGTGAGGCACTCTGCAAATATGTGTATGCTGGTGACGCAATGTGAGCAATATCTACAATAAACATGTCGACCACTATTTGCAACTGTACCCGTGGTCTCAAACAAGATGGCATCGTCGATCCATGATGATATGTAAGTGTTGAACAATCTTTCATTAGTAACTTGAAGGGCAAGTGCAAAAGTAAAAATATGAACAAACACATGATGACTCGAAAGTTACGTACAAATATATGCAAAAGATACATACTCCTAATCATATGGGCCTAAACTCAACTACATCCTATCTTCAAACAATCGTGTCTCCAAATAGGATAAGTAGTCTGCATAGTCCATAGATCTTGGATAGTTCTCTCAATACATGTCTAAATAGTGTTCATACTTTTGGGAACCATGTGAGTACATGACTGGCTGCGGCCGCGTAGCTGAGAGTCGACTCTATCCTTTGGTATACTGCAACATCAGAGGATAGCCACGAGGGTATGACCCCTATGAGTACGATGAGAAGAATGAATTAATGCTTTCTAAATCGCCGTGACATCTGGGCTACCGCTACCATGATCATCCATAGTCACTGCCAGATCCCCGAGAGCATGTGTGCTCATCCTCTCAAAATCAGACAGCATGCCATGGTAGCTGCTACTATCTGTAATAGAACTTCCATAGTAATTATCCTAATAGTCAGTTGCCTGCCTCGCTCTTAGCGATGGAGCAGTGTGGTCAGCATCTTCCGTGGCATGTGTGAAGTACTACTCCTCTGTCCATACCATGCCTTCATGACCACCACGTTCATGGCCCCCATGACCTATGTCCTGACCACCGTTATCCTCTTGGCCACCGACACTAATTAATATCCCTACGACCATTACATTGACCACCATGAGAACTGGCACCACTATGGGAAGGAGAAGGTGTCAGTGTACTGTCGTTATCGGAGTCATGACTCGGGAGTGTCATGCGGGACTCTATAGATGACTCGAGAGTGTCATCATCTGCATTGGGATCTAACGTCTCCAAATATGCAATGTCCATCAGATTTATTGGTGGTTGCTTGTCCTTTTTGATCCTGAATAATGTGGTCCATAATGATTTTTTCTTTTATAGAGTAGGCGGCTTTTCTACTGTATGTTGCCTCCCTCCAGATACTTGAGATGTGGAGGTCATGTCTAATAAGAACTTAAAGTAATTTCATATTGTGTAACTCAATAGGTATGAATATACTTGATACGACTTAGTGGGTGCAATAGACACCGAGTGTCATAGCGCAGCAGGCTGAGATGGTTGTTTGGATGCTGGAGAATGCTACATAATTTTAATGCGAACAGATTCAATTAGTAATGATTTGGCAAATATATATTCTCATTAGATATAATTTCACATCTCTAAATGATGAACTACTCCTAGACACAGACTGTCGTTGTTGTGCAGTCTCATGCGTAATAGATGCTCTTCTATGTTTTAAAGATACTGAATGTCGTGGTTGTAGATACTGAATGTCACGGGAACGGCCTGTATTTTTTTCTTACACAGAGTACATAAATATATGCCTATGTTTTCTAATCAAATATGCGATTCAATATGTATGTGTTATTTCACCTGAGAGGCTGGTGGGCGTGAGTCTGCTGGAGGCTGCATTAATCGCTTCCATGTTACATCGTACGCATATGATGTGTCTCCGCCCTCAATGATGAGGTCTTCATCTAAGTTAACTTCCTGATCACGTGTCGCCATTGACTCATCTCCAACCAAATGCACATCTGCACCATCTCCCTCCCCCAATACATATTGCACAACTGTCGCGAGTAAAATATTGGGCCGTGGTGTCTCTCATGGCTCTTCAGCCTCCTCGTCATATTTTGCCTCATCACGTTTGGTTGTTGTTATTGCAAGTTAGGCTACCACTGAGCCATCATCATCTCACAAGTAGACATCATCTGTTGGATCATAGTCTCCCTCTTCTCTCGTTGCATCCATCTGCACATGTACACCATTTTATCTAACCTTTTGTGTGTTAGCCTATTCCTCAACTTGGTATATAGGAAGAAAATGTTGACTAAATCCACTCGCACCCACTCGAGGAGGATGTTTGGGATAAAACTATCATTGTAATATTTTTCAACGCCGGTGCACTCGTGTCGTGATTGAGCCACCACTTAGTTGTTAGTAAGGAAAAGGAAAATATTATAGAAATGAAATGTAGCCATTGCACCGAACTAATTCATAAGCATTGTACATGTAAATTACTCGCATCAAGTTTGCCACGGCTGGTAACAGCATCAGGGCTCGCAAATGAACCAATTGTCTCTCTAAATATTTTCATGTGCATGTATGAATACAAAATAGTGACATAAATATTTTCATATGCATGTCACGGCTGGCAACGACATTAGGGTCAAGTATCAAAATATATCTCATTCAACACATCAGCAGCATCCATTAGGTTGCGAGACAGTCTGTTCACCACAATGTTCACGGGTCAAGTATCCAAATAAGCGAGATCTCAAAGGCAGGGTGTAGATAGTATGCTGCAATCATCGCAGATTGAATAAACAACAAATTCATGTAAGTGGCAATACCATACATTGTCGAGTATGTTCACCATGTGCAGATCGCAACTCATATGCTTATCCCATTTGTCGTCTACAATTTCTAAGATCGTAGGTCCATATTTCTTGTACATTGCAATGATCTTCCTATTTACAGCTTCAATCTTGCAGTACACCAACCTTGTGGTTGGCACTTTATCCTCGTTCACACACCTCAATGCCTCTTACAATGACTTTATCAATTAAACTAATATTATGGCTTTGTCCCAAAAGTTGTCGGTGTTGACAATCCCTTCGACTTCTACTTTGTCACGTGAAGCGGCAAAAGTAAGTCTCACCTCTAAACATTTGTTTCAACCCATCATTGTGTTTGAGAAGGCTCTGCAATGTAATTAGTTAGTTACAAATCGTGTGATGTCAGACCACAATAATTCACCACCACAATGCTATTGCATCCATGCCAATATAAGTGTGTGATTGTAAATATATTTGGTGACCTTCGGTATCATCTCCACCACAAACTTGACTACACGAAGATGACCAATCTCTTTCAACATCAGGTCCACGCAGTGTTTCATAGGGGGTCCAGAAAAGGTGACGCATGGTCCTCGTCAAATCCTCTCCAACCTTCTTATATTTTGAGCCATTATGTGTGACCACTTGAACAATAGACTCCTCCCTGGTCTAGGTCACCACTTGCTCCATTAATTACAAAATATATTGGTAACCGTGGACTTGACCTAACTCATCCACCGACCTGTGAAATAATACATGTCTGTCACAATAAATAAGGAAGTTGACCAGGATACTTTAGTGGTGCATGGCCATCCATCACACATTAATGTGACTCCATACTTTCTCCATTCTTGTTTTAATTAGTCTACATAACTCTTGATTTTAACAACTTATTCATCAAAGTACGTGCCGGCCAACTCTCTCGCTGTGGGGGGTTACACATGTAACCCAAGCACTTACGCTTCTTGGAACATCGGATTGTAGTAAGGGCTGATGACCGCATTAAAAAGTAATCTTACATGGTGCCATCATTTTGCAACGGCTATCCCAAGTTTCCATTCTGGCACCTTTTTGCCATAGGCATCATCAATCGTTGTTTGCTTGCCATACTCTCGGGCTAGTGCATCGGGCTCCACATCTTCGATACTGATTGATTGTGTGCTTTTTCTCTATTAACCTAATTCACCAGTGAAGACACTCTTGATGCCGCATAGTTGTCGAGCAGTAGATGAACCACCACTGCCTGATGCGCCGGTCATTGCCGTCTCACGACTTCGGGCTCTTATGTCCTTTGGATGTCTTGCATGTTCTCTGCTCAAGCGTATTGCCTCACAGTATTGCGCTTCATATAAATCATTGACCATGGCATACACATTAGGCTGGCGAGTACGTGGTTGCTCATCTTCGTCGTTGGCTATCCACGTGCATTCTTCCTCGTCACTGCAAACGACTCTTCCACTAATCACCTCTTTATCATTTTTCTTCTTTTTTCCCTTTCTGTTGCATCTAAACTCTCTTCTCATGCAGGTGCCTAACCATTGTATGTTTCACGTCTCTGGGCACATATGTACAACCAACAATCTCATAGTATCCCGCACTTGCCCCTCCTGCTTGATGTTTCTTCAACCAGGACACACCTCCTCCCTTGTGTACTACTTTACAGTAGTTGCAACACTAGTAGCTACGGTAGCCATCAACCATAACTCTATGTTGTCAACTAATATCATTCATTAGGAGCCATCTATTACACAATGTGTAACCTAAATTTAAGAATTACAAACTATGCATAAAAAATCGAATTACAGTGTGAAGATCCAACACAAATTTAGCGACAAACGAAGACATTTTCAGTGTATCTAAATGGTAAATAATTTCTACAACATGACCATCAAATAAATTTTACAAGTGTAACCCTATACCAATATACCGTTGTTTCGCAGATCTAGAGATGAGGATAACAGATCCAGCAACGAGGACAATGGATCTAGTGGCGAGGACAACAGATCGGCGATGCCGCTTGATCTCACCGGTGGGAGGGCGGAGGGGGGGTGCCTGGAGCAGATATCCGCATGTGCTTCATTGTTCACCAATCGGAGCCCGGGCGGATCTGCGTACGTGGCGCCTCCTCCGCCTCACCGCCACTTGATCTCGCTAGTGGGTGGGCAGAGGGGGCGCTCGGAGCATAGATCTATCTGTGCTCCCCCGTTGGCCAACCAGAGCCCAGGCGGATCTGCACACGGGACGCCCCCTCTACCTCATCGCCGCTTGATCTCGTTGGTGGGAGGGTGGAGGAGGCACCCGAAGCACAATCCGCTTGTGGTTCGCTTTTCACGGGCCGGAGAGCAGGCGGCTCTGCTCACAGGGGGGGCTTTGCCTCACCGTCCCTTGATTTCGCCGGTGGGAGGGTAGAGGAGGCGTCCCGAGCATAGATTTGCCTGTGCTCCATTGTTCGCTTGCCGGAGCTGAGGTGTCTTTGCGCACAAGGTGCCCCCTCTGCCTCACCGCCACTTGATCTCGCTCGTAGGATGGCAGAGGAGGCGGCCTAAGCACATATCCGCTTGTGCTTTGCTGTTCGTCGGTCGAAGATCAGGCAGATATGCGCAACGGCCACCATCTTCACCTCATCGCTAGGATGTCAACGGGTCAGATACAATGTGAATAGTGGACTATCTGTATTCGTATCAGATAAGAAAGAACCGTATCCGTTTGTTGTTCGTTAAGTATTCGAAAAATGTTGTATCTGAAACCGTTTTCTAGTATCAGGAAAATACGGTTAACGGACAGTTAGCGGATAGTTACCGGCCATAAGAGTGCATACAATACTTGAATTTAAGATGAAAATTAACCCAATTAGAATTAGAATTAAATAAAAAAAACAATCCACGTGAGAAACAAATACATTTCAATTTAGTTCACATATCATCATCGTTCATGAGTAAACATATAATAAAACTAAAAGTACAAAAATATATAATATTACAATATTTCAAAGACAAGATGAAACATATAAAGTGAAAATAAGAAAGTAAAGTAGCTCTCATAGACTTCATGAATATCCGTCATCTTCCCATTCTTTGCCTACCTTACATGAAAATAAAAAATATATTAAATTGAGAATTTAAAAATATTACAATTTAAAAATATTTTATCATGATAAAAATAGAAATGACTTAAATTATGTATCTATCTCATCTTCAACGTCATTTTCTTCGATACATTCAACTATCTGAGTCAAATTTAAAATTGTTTAACAATAATAGACGGATACGAGTTCAGAATAGGATGTATCCGTTTCCGTATCTATTAAGAAATCGAATATATCTATATTCATATCCATTATTTAGGGGAGTTGAATATTATCCGTTTGTTGTTCGTTAAGTTAACGAAACGAATTATCATTGACATCCTTACTCACCACCGCTCCTCGCCTCCCTTCTCGTATCTCCACAGTAGAAAGAAAAAAAATAAATACCTCTCGTCGGACGTCGTTGGTGGTTGTCGGACATCGTCCCTCGCCACTCTGCACCATCGCTTGCACTCCCCCTCCGCCTCCGCCTTCGACGGTTCGACCCCCACCCTAACCTGACTTTTAACATCGAATTGGCATGAGCTGGTCGGCTTGCACATACTAGGATGGTCCCACGATGAATCGTATATAGTGGGACACACGGTCCCGTGCAGCCCCCAATGAATTGCCCGCGTGTCAATACGCTGCACGTCCCTCCCGCCACCTAACACAGTCCGATAAGTGCGGTTCACCCGGATCGATACGTGAAACCTGTCCGCTTTGGTACGAGATTATAGATGTCCTGATTAAATATAAGTGGGTTCATATATTCTTGGGTTATGTTTTTTACTTTGATAGGGTCTTGAGTTAAAATATCCCACCTGTGGAGGTGGGATGAGTTAAATCGACTTAAGACAACTTATCACACTTTTAATCAGATTATCAAATTCTGCTCTCGCTAAAGCAAATAGGTTAAGTTACATCAAAAGTGGACTTATTCACGTGTTAAGCCCGTACCAAAGCGGAGCATTAATGACTCGCATATGCTGAGTCCCGTTACTTTGCTCCCCCTCTCACATAAAGCCTGCGTTAGGGTTTTTTCCGGTACGCTGAACTCGGGGGCCTGAGGAGGCACGGGGAAGAAGAAGAAGAAGGGGGAGGAGGAGATGGCGAAGCAAAGACAAAAAGCGGAGAAGTCCCCGCGGCAGGTATGGCAGACATTCGCTTCAGAACCTCTCCTCTCTCCCCCTCCAGAAAACGCAACCTCCGTCTCTCTTTCTGCGCTCGCGGGCGTGTGGCTCTACAGTGCACTTGACAAAGAGCTGATTTGATTTTTGGGTTGGGAAAAAATCAGGAAATCCCGGAGAAAGAGGTCCCAGAAGAACCATCAAGAGACGTTAGTTCTGATGGGGAGGATGAGGAGGCCAGGGATGATGATGCTCGTCCGGACGACCAACACGACATGTCGGGAGATGAGGTACAACCTGACACTACCATTTTTCTTGGCAATGAACCTGTTGGTTGGGCTTGCTCATGGTTGAGGAAGAAAAAAGGAATGAATTTTGATACACAGACAGATTCGGGTGGGGAGCGCGGCGAGGGCGGGGAGGTGGCGGCGGACGACAGTGATTCTTCTGAAGATGAGGTGCCGGATCGAAATACGATTGGGGACGTCCCACTGAAATGGTACGACGAGGAGGAGCATATTGGCTATGATGTTGCCGGGAAGAAAATTAGGAAGCAGGTCAAGAGGGACAAGATTGACTCGTTCTTGGCTGGAGTTGATGATTCTAAGAGCTGGTGAGATTTTTCACTTCTGGAACAATCACATCTCTTTCCCTTTTCCTCGCTTAGTTTGTTTCGTAGCCTCTTGTTATATCTAGTTGCCTCAAAATTTAACCTTTATTTACTTTTTAGATACTTGCATTTAGGATGTTTTTGTATTTGAGTAATCTGAATCACTTGTGTTCATCCATCCGGAGACTTCATAGTTTCTATTGCATCTGTTAACATCCCGTGTGTTTGGTTGTCCTCATTAAATTCCTACATTTAAGACTTCACCCCGACGATCAGATTAGTTGCTTTCCAGATATATGGACATGATGGTGGGAACTGATAATCTCTGTGTATGAACATTTCTAATTCCTCTCAAGTTAATCTGCAGGCCATGTTTGTAGTTAAATATAGGAAAGGAATATCTCTTCTTATGACGTTTAACCAATTTATTTTAAACCTTCTTTGAGTTCTCTTGCCATCCTTCACTTGAATTTGTCACACCTTAACTGGCATTGGATAATGATACACATGTGCAAGCCATCTACGCCTGATTTCCCCAAGTCTACACCTGTCTCCATGTATTTAACCAAAGTGCATTATAGATTCTGGATTGAGTTTAACATTTTAGACATACATTTTCTTTTCTTGGGGACTGACTTGCATTTTGATTAGGGTATTTTATCTAATGCAACTAAACACGGTGCATCTTAATCCTCAGGAGAAAAATATATGATGAGTACAATGATGAAGAGATAGAGGTTACGAAGGACGAGAGAGGAATCATTCATAGATTAATGAAAGGCAAAACTCCACATGCCGATGTTGATCCATATGCAGTATGTATCTCAGTACTTTTGTGTAAGATATATTCTCTCTATTATGATATAACTTTATTGTCACATATACTCTGTAAGGTTAATGGGACAAAATTTTGAAGAATGGCTGCCAACTTTCTGTGATTTGGTTCTCATGCAGCCTTATGTTGATTGGTTTGAGTGGGAGGATAAGGGTCTCCCGCTTTCGAGTGCACCTGAGCCAAAAAGACGATTTATACCTTCTAAATGGGAGCATAAAAAGGTAGGGCGTCAATGCTTCGGTTGTTTCCAATTTGATTTTTTGTTCTGATTGAGTCTTGGTTTCTTCCTTGTCTTATAATATGAAAAGGAAATGTCTTTCTTTTGATTGCTTGATTTGTTTATCAGGAAATTGCACTTTGATGTAAATTAGTAGCTTCAAATATCATCTGTCACAGGTTGAACGCAGAGTAGGTTGTTTGTTTGGAATATATTATAACATTAATATTTCTTTTTTGCTTCTGCTCCGTCACAGAAGAACAGGGTTTTTCATTTTCCTTTGACCTTTTTTCACAATCTACCAGCTTTGGTTTGGACCAGATATTTGATTTTTCATCTTTAACAATGGTTAGAGTTTGAAAATGGGCTGCATTTGGGTGTTCTTCTACTAAGTACTTTATAATACATTGATGACCTTTGCATTTTATCATGTCAGAAAATTGAACACTTGTAGAGAGACTCTAGATTAATCTTTAAGATTTTGATTTGTACCAACCTTTGAATGTGAAGCTTTTGATTTGGAGAATCTCACATGGTATTCTCCCTACCTGTCATTGGCTGGCTGTGTTCATGGATGAGTTAAGTACTGCTTGTTGCTTGTATGGGGAGGAAGTTGAGTCTTTGGATTATTTATCCCTGGGATGTATATTCACAAAGGAGGTTTGGCAGCAGTTTTTCACATGTTGGTACAGTTTTTCATCGTCCAGGCATCATTCAGCTATAATTGGTGGTTCATCCTGCACGTGACAGTATGGTTCATCGGGATTGGGGGGAGGGAATTAGGAGAATCTTTCAAAGACTGAGCCATCTTGCTGAAACAGTGTTCACTTTTTTTTGTGATAAAGTCATAGTTGTCAAGGCGACCAAGGTGAGCTTGGGGTTCTTGAGCGCCTAAGCGCTTTGGCGTCAAGTTCATAAATAAACATGGTCATTAACATATATGTAATTTTCTATATCAAAATTAATCATGGTCATGAAAAATATGGGAAACAATACTAGTATGGGCAGATAAATAAAAACTAATAAAAATGACATTGCAATAAAATATCAAAATTAATTTTGAAATGAAATTAACAATAAAAATTGGACTTCTAGAATGAAAAAGTAGTCAGATACTAACCTGATGATTTTCAATTTCTTTCAAAAATCTTCAAATCATATTTGAAACAATATAAAATTAATTTTGAGATATGATTAACAACAAAAATTAGACTTTTAGAATGAAGATTGAAGAAAATAGTCAAATATTAACCTGTTGTTTGTCAAATTCTTCCAAAAATCTGCAAATCATATTTGAAACAACATACATATAATATATAGCATATACCAAAAGAAAAAGACATCACCAATTATCACATACAAGCAATAATAAAACAAACAAACACATAATTAGAGAAGTACCAAAGACTATAGTAGTCATAAAAGTCATACACTATCAAACAAAAAAAATAAAAATATCTAAATGTTGAAACCAAACATTGCATTCTCAAGAGCTTTGTCATTTGAAACTTCATCATCCTCATCTTTATCTTTATCACCTCCCATGGTGCATCATCATCATCCGTCTCTTCTTTCTCATTCTCCATTCATCTTGTTCATCATCACCGTCCTCCATAGAATGTGAAGTGCTTCCTCTTGAGAGTGTCTCTTCTGGCCCTTTGTTATGATGTGCCCATTGTTATATCCACTATTTCCCATGTAAGGTCATCTCCTTCATGAACTACATCATCACCATCTTTAGTCATCCACTCACTTCCCCAATTTAACTCTGTTAAGCATATAGGATCATACTTCTCTGGATGCTTCTTGCTCTCTAAGAATCTTTCACGAAGGCGCCGATTGTATTGAACATACACTAAATCATTAAGTCTTTTATGCTCCAATCTATTCCTTTTTTTAGTATGAATTTGAAAAAATACAAAGATAAGATTAGTGACTTTAACACAAATAGACTTCTTTCAAAATTATTTTAAAAGAATACTTACGAATTTAAATATGCTCAAATTTCGTTCACAACCCGAAGAACTACAAGAGAGCCCTAAAATCCTCACAGCAATCTTCACGAGTTCCGGTGTATCTCCATATTGCATCCACCAATCAGCTATAGTAACATAAAAATATATATAGTTAAAATCACTTCAGCATCCAATAAGAATACAAAAAGTAAAAAAATTAGTGAAAATACTCACTTGGCAATCTCCTGTCATGAGCTCTAATAGGGTGTTTGGTTACACTTTTTTCTCTCTTTTTCTCTCAAAATTAAAATTAAGGAAGAGGACACTAAACACGTTTGGTAAGACCTATCCTATTTTTTTGGGAGGAATCTTACCCTGTGTAAATCTTCCTAAAAAAAAAAAATATGGAGCATTTTTTTTTGAAAAGTGCCCACGACCCCTCGGGACTCCCCCTCCCCCCCATGCGCGACCCCCCTCCCCCTGGACTCCCCCGTGGCTCCGGCCCCCCTCCCCCGCGGCTCCGGCCCTGCGTAGCCCCCCTCCCCCGGCCCTGCGCAGCCCCCCTCCCCCTCCCCTACCGCCCCCCTCCCACGCGGCTCCGGCCCCCCCTCCCCCTCCCTGGTGTTCTCCCGGTGCTCCCTCCATCTCCCTCTCTCTCCCTTCTCCCAGGATCTGGTCTGTCCACACCCCCTACTCAGCCCTCCCAACGTCGGTTTATGGCTCCGGTTGCCAGATAGTCTACGTCGTCCGGGCCCCAAGGACGTTTTCATGTTGTTGTTCCACTTCATCGACGCGGTGGACCCTTCTGCCAGGACTGTCACCATGGACGGGGCCTTGTTTTGCTCCGGAATCTGCACCTACGGGCCGATCTGGGAGCACCCTTCTGCCTCGCGTCTGATGTAGGACAAACTCGGCGAGCAGCAAGATGTGTTCCTGCTCGCTCAAGTGGTGGCGATGGTGCGAAGGTGGTGGCACGGAGGCAAGGTGTTTAGCGGCTGCGGTGATCCAGGGTACAGGCTGGCGAGGGGTGGAACGGCAGCGGCAGCCGCGTGCGACGAGGATGGGCAGGACGGCTCGGCGGTGGTGGCCTGCTGGGGTGCCGCAGGCGTGGGACGTGGTGGTAGCCGACGTCCGGCGGCGTGGCACCGGCGTGGTGGGAGGGCGGCGTGCGCCCGTCGGACCGCGACGACGACGGTGTGGCCAGATGGTGGCCGATTGCGTTTTGCGCTCTCCGGTAGTCGCAGACAGGCGAAGACGGAGGGGGGGGGGACGTCAATAGAAAGCTGTATCACTGCGCCATGTGTCACGCGGCAGATGAGAAAGCTGGGAAAACACCGCTGCAGTCGCCATCGCTACGAGCGGAGGAAGTTGGGGAGAGGCAGCGCGATTCCGGCTTGGCTCCTCGGTGAAGGGACATGCTTCCAGCCAAACGGGTTTATACAAAATTTAAAATTTATGATATTTTTACCAAACAGATAGTATCTGTTTTTGTCAATTTCAAAAATTAAGTTAAAAATTGATATAACATAATTTTTTAGATAGAAAGAGTTTTTTTTAATTGCTCCCAAACACCCTATAACTGACATCGAGTTTCCAAATGCACCTCTTTCATTCATATATAATGTCATCTGATCATTGATCTTGTCTTGTATTTCTCTATCTGGCTCCATCCTTTCAACACATGCTAGGAAAGAATTAGAGAACTTAACAACTACAGCAGGACCATCCCTCATGCGAGCCTCAAAATATAATTTAGGGTTCAAGAAAAATCCTGCATCATATAGAGGGTGATTCATTTGATCCTTCCAGCGTTGCTCCACAATTTTCAAGACAAGAGAGTACTTAGCTTCTTTAGAACCAAATTCTCAATTATTTGCTTATTTGCATGTTCCATTGTAGCATAAATGTATCCCATTGCAGGCTTCTCATCTACATCAACTAACCTCAAAACCTGTAAAATGGGTTGAGAAGCTCTCAATATCTCTTCAATGGCATTCCAAAACTTCACCTAAAAAACATTCGATGAAACACTCTTTCCCTTATTTGTCTTGGCCCATACATTTTTATGCCATGCATTTGAACTGAACAATCTGCGTTAAACTTTCTTTATAGAATCATCATGCAACCTTTTCAATGTTAGAAAGGCGGTGTCAAATCTTGTAACTCCAAACCTGACAAGTTCTCTTCCTTATGTTTCTTTCCTCGTGTGGTCAAGCAAACGAGTGTGGGTGTATATATATGCTGTCAACTTTTTAGCTTTTGAGATGGTATTTGCATAAGCCTTTAATTTGTCAATGTCTTCTTGCATGAGATCAAGATAATGGGCAACACAAGGTGTCCAAAATATATTTTTTTCTTTTTTATCAACATCCTACCTGCAACAATATTGTAAGATGCATTGTCTGTCACAATTTGCACAACAAGATCCTCTGCAACCTTTTCAACCATCTTATCTAACAATTCATATAGCAATCCTGCATCTTCTCTCTGATGGGAAACATTAAATTAATTCATGAAATAAGTCCTTTCAGGGCAATTCACCAACATATTGGCTAACTCTCTTTGCCTTTTGTCTGTCCACCCATCACACATGATAGTGCACCCATAAGTCTTCCAATGTTGCATATATTTGGCCTGCAATTTTTTTGTTTCCTCTACCATTTCTTTGAGGAGAGGCACTCTCAACTTATGGTAACTAGGTGGCTTAAATCCTGGTCCAAATTGCCTTGCAAGTTCAAAATATTTTATCAAAACTTCTTAATTTAGCCGCATTAAAAGGCACTCCACCTTCATAAAACTATGTAGCTACATCTTTCTCAAGTATTTTCTTCTTCTTTTTGCATTCTAGATTGCAACGTACTTTGCACTCTTTTCCCGCTCTTGCATCAACAAAATCTTCGGTACTCATTCTCGCAAAAACATCCATTGGACCTTTGACAACCTTTTTGCTTGAAATTGAGATGTTTTCCTTCTTTCTTGACACTGACTCAGCGGAGTCCTTTGATCTTTCAACTGTCTCCTCATCAGAAGAATCATCATCTATAGTTGTACTCTCACAACATGACATCTTTCTTTTCTTATTTTTGTTTAGCCAACTCAACATGTCACCAACAATCTCCTTTGTAGTTTTTGGACATTTCTTCACATCATTAAATCTTCCTATTAAATGCTCCTTCTGTCTTTTGATTCCTCCATTTGTTATCAAACCACACAACTCACATTTTATTTTATTTTTATCATGCTCATCTGACCAATATGCGTACTTCCACCTAGGATCATTAGACTTGGCCTTCTTCTTCACTTCTGTACCACGTGTTGAACCAAACTTTTCCATGATGACCACTGCACAAAAAAAAAAGAAAACATAACATACAATACTCAGCTACAGACTATTGTGTGACCATGTGTGTGTGAGAGAGAGAGAGAGCGAGAGAGCAGGGGGGCGGGGGAGACTATTTTGTGACTATTGTGTGGCTGTGTGTGTGTGACTGTGTGTGACACTGTTACTGTGATAGGGCACCCCATGACCTGGTGCAATAGGGACCCCATGACTGTGACTGTGTGTGTGTCTGTGACAAGGGACCCCATGGCCAAGCGCAATGGGGACCCCATGACTGTGTGTGACTGTGTGCGACTGTGAGAAATAGAGAGAGGAGGGCCCCCTACACTCCCACTGCAGCCCTCTGTTGGGGCTTGGACAAAGAGAGAGAGAGACGGGGGTTGGGAGACATGTGGGTGGGGCATAGCAGGGAGGTTGAGTAGGGCTGTGTGGGAGAGAGAGAGGGAGAGAGAGAGAGAGAGGGGGGGGGACCGTGCTTTGTCCCAAGCTCCCAGCGGAGGTTGAGTGGGACTTAGGGGGGACAGGTGCCGGTGGGGGTGAGGCATACCAGGGAGGTTGAATGGGATTCTGGGGGAGACAGAGGGGGGGGGGGACCTTGCTCTGTCCTAGCGGAGGTTGGGTCTATGGGTGAGTGAGAGTGAGACGGAGGATTGAGGAGGGGCCCTCTATTGGGGCTCGGAGTCTCCAACAGAGAGAGAGAGAGTGGGTAGACTGGGAGGTCTAGTGGGGATTGTATGGGAGATAGAGAGAGAGGGGAGGGGCCCTCTATTGGGGCTCAGAGTGAGAGAGAGATGACAATGGTCTGTGGGGGGAAGAGAGAGAGAGAGAGGACAGTGGTCTGTGGGGGAAAGAGAGTGCGAGAGAGAGGGATGTACCAGAGATGGTGGACGTTGATAGCGGAGATGACGGTCCGACAGTGGATGTGACAGCCGCAGTGGAAGTTGATTCTCCGGCGGTGGAAGACGGAATGGACGGTCGCTCCGGTAGCGGAAGACGGCGGCGTTGGCGTTGGCGGACGGTGACCGACGGAGGAGGAGCGCGACCGATGGCGGAGGGGAACCACTGCAAACTCTACGTCTAGAACCTGGAAGGGGAACAGTGGGATGGGGGGGGGGGTGAAGTCAAATGGGATTGGGCTCCGGGGATTGCACAAGGACTTTAAAGGGGGGTTCGCGACTGTTAAACCGGTTCAGATCGTGCTTAGTGGGTCCCGGTCCACTGGGCCGAGAGAGAAGGCACGCGTTATGCCGCCCAACCCGCCAAGGCGACTGCTCGGTTCACCTTTTCACCGCGAAACAAAGTGGCCCAGCGCCTTGAAGCTTCAACAGCGCCTTTGCGCCTAAGCGACGACTAAGTGGACGTTTTAACAACTATGGATAAAGTGAGAGAGAGGACCAGGATTTTGTGTAGGGTGGAGGGCAGGTTTTTTCTATTCTGAGATGTTTGAATAGTGTGGAATTCCATTTTCGTAAAAGGAATAGTTAGGGAGGTCTTCACCATCTTGATATTGTTTTCCCCCCTTTTGTATAGTGGGAGTTCTTGGAAACATTCGGGCATTGTACCTATATATTCTCTTTCTTCCCTTAGTAAAATCAAGGTGCTAGCAACTTTTGACAAAACATTAACCTGTCAGATGTTTCAGTGAGTGGTGATGATATCAATTTGAGGTGTTCAGTAATATATTGCTCGGAGATGATGATTAGGGAAGGTGAATAGATTTGTAAGATATGTTTCCTTCTTCTCATGACCCTTTTTCTTACTCTAAATATCAAAGCATTGTGAAATTGGTTGACTTTTATCCAGATCGGGGGAGAATGGCTCCTCCCAACTTATGATGATTCTAATTGTGTTAGCACCGAGGACCATCTACTTATTTATTTCTTGGTTGTAGTTGGATGATGGTGTTAGTAGTAATAATGATAGTGATGATAATGACTGGTGGTCAAAGTCAGTTGGTGCCACACCAGGCATTCATGAGCAGCCCGCTGCCTATATTAATTCCGGGCTACTCCAATTGACTCAAGTTTTGGGATGGCAGTTTGGTTCAATAACATGGTATCAGAGCTGGTCCACTTAATGGGTTCCGCATTTGGCCATTGTGGTTTCAAGGCATGTTCTTTTCCATACTCCACCCGGGTCTGTCATACCGGGGTGTGGGGGGTTGTTCATGAAAGTTATTTAGTACCATAGTGGATATTCATGAGTCACTCCGTGCCTATATTGGTGTTAGTTCTAGGCCTCTCCACCCAGTCACCCACTAACTGAGTTTTAGGTTGGCGGTCTGGTTCAGTAACAATGGTAATGATAAAAATAACAATAATAATTATATGTTTTCCCTGACATTATTGTTTTGTGAAATTGAAAATGAAAATGAACAAGAAGAAAATAATAGCACCCATCCCCAAAAATTGACCTCCAAGTACAAGAGCTCTCCTTTGTACAACAAGCAATCCTTTATTCGAAGACCATACCAAATTAATATGGCAAACTACATACTTTCAAAAAGAATGGCAAACTACATACAAGGATTACTCAAAATATGAAAGGTATTCAAGCTCCCCGTACTCTAGGCCATTATGTTCCCACCCTAGAGGACATAGTTCTCCATTCCCTATATTACACTAACAATAGCATGAAGCACCATCCACCAAAGACTCTTATCCAATTAAAATCTCCATGATCTATTTCAATCCATCATTAAATCCAACGCATTTAAAATAAGGATCCAAGTTAGCTCAATGAAACGTAGCTCTTCAAATTACCTGTGAGAATGCATCATGGCACTAGGGGGTCTATATCTTCTAATCCTCCATGTACAAGTTGCCTTGATACCATCCAGGAAGCACGCAAAGATGTTCACATGTTGGTGGACGAGCATGTGTGACACTATACTTCAAAGACTTAACCTTCGATGGGATGGGCTGCTTGTCCCTAGACTTATCTGAATAGTGGTATCCTCAAGCACAGGTCAATATCATCTTATCTGCATATTTCACTCTGAATCTTAGGTCTTTTCCCCATATCCATTGCTAGGCATCCTTTTTATCTCAAGTGATATGGTGGATGCAACCTTGTCACTACTGTTAGGATCCCCTTCCATGTGCTTGAAACATTATACAAGGCTCTTGTGGTAATGTCCCAGGAGCTCCTATAGAAATCTCGTTAACCATAAGCTCCTTTCTTTTATGCCTAGCATTTGTATCCATTTGCTTGCCAAAGCTAGATTGACTTCCTATAGATTCTTGATCCCTAGCCCTCTTTGTCCTTGCTTCTGTAGACCCTATGCCAGCAAATACCATGCCAAACCTTGCTTCTTCCTCAGCTCTAATGATACAACATTATGCTTTGAATAGACTCCACCTTTCCGGCTACTACCTTTGGAACACAAGACAATGACAATAAGCTGGATGGCTAAACAACAAATCACCGTTTGGCACAACACCAGCATGCCTCCATGTTAAAAAAGTTTGGCTTTCCCTTCTCTCCATCCTTTATATTGGACCCTCCCAATCCGTAGCACATCTTGCACCACTGAAAAGAGGATGACTCTAGTGAGTGAGGAAAGATCCCATTTTGCATCCCAAGATCCTAGCTGCTCTGCTTGCCTTGGCCTATCCTAGGTTTACATGTATGACTGGACATTTGTTATAGTTTATCTTAAGCTTGTCATCTCCTCCAACACAGCAAATAATGGCCTTGTCACACACAATTGCTTCTCCTCTGTCACAAGAAGGATAGCATCCTCCTGATGTCCATCCCTATAAGTAGAGAAACCTCTCATAAACCTTGCATTCATTGCTCTGCCCACATTCCATCCATCACCTATGATATCAAGACAAACAACAGAGGGAAGTGGGGGCCCCTTACCTTAATCCTCTACCGTTATAGAAGAAGCTGGTTGACTACCCTTTCTAGGATAGCAAAGCTAACTGAGGTGATGTAGTCTATTTATGTCATGACTTGAATCACTTGATCTAATTCTTGTGAGATATTGCCTGCATCAGACCAAATCTGCTTGTATTTATCCCCAAAAGTGCCTTAGAAGTTATGGATTCAAACCCTACATGTGTAGCTTAGTAACTTTTTCTCGTTTTCTGGTGTGGGTTTGAGCCTGTTCATCCCAACCCTAGTCCCTAGACATTGTGGTAACTCCAATGCTATCGCAGCTCTACATCATTAGCCCTTTGTCATGAGTAGTCCTCTTCTACTGGTTGGCTTAGGATTGGATCAAGGCAAGCCCATTAGCTTCCGTTTGGTTCTTCCTCTAACTAGCCTATATCATATTGTGGTAGTCCTGTTGAGAGTTAGTTATCAAAGAAGGGTTGGCTCAATATGGCTAGAGGCTTGCCGGAGTTTGCCTCTGGTGTGAACAAAGTGCCGCTTGGAGGGAGTGCTTATGCTCGCCGCTGGCATTTCTAGGGTCCAGAGGATCACCGCCAACCTGTTTCAGGTGTGGCTGGTGGGGCCACCTGCAGCGAGCTTGCAGGGTAACGGTAGGGGGAGGTCGTTAATGGGGAGATGGTAGGAACAACCAGGGATTTGTGGGGTTGAGAGGCATACGTAGGAGGTCGTATGCTGAAGTCCTCTGCAGCGGACTACCAACCAAGAGAATCTGGAGGGAGAATAGGGCATGTGTTTGTATGCCGGCTGATCTTCTTCACAGTCGGATGGCATGGCTGGAACGATGCCTATGGCTGACCTTGGTGCAAGGGGGCATGGAAGGGCGGCAGGTGAAGGACATGTTGGAAAGGGGAGGTAGCAATGAAGGGCAGTGGGAGGTCTCCTAACTATGCAAGGGGGGATTTCTGGTGGTCGGCCCAAGCACAGAGGAGGTGGAGTCAGTGGCTGTGAAGGGCTTCTTGTGTGCGGAGGGGTTTTTGCTCAAGATAGCCATATGGGAGGTTATTCGTGGGGCATATCTGGACCTTGGGAGCTCTGGCTCCCCATTCGGCTTATTGGGGTCCCCCACATCTTTTGTGATGAGGTTGGGATCTCCCTCATAGTACAATGCTTTAGGTTCGTTGTTGTCAGAACTGTGAGCTTGGCGGCAGGGGAAGATCGGATGACACTCGAGTTGACGATCTGGGTTATGAGTCCAAAGGACCTCATGGTGGTCGTATTGGTGGAGGCTGGTGGTGATCAGTGCCCGATGAGGGTTCTGCTCCATTCGGGGAAGCTTTAGGAGCCGTGGCTGGAGGAAAAAGACAAGTATGACAGACGAGGGGGTTGTGGCTTGTGCGGAGGATCCTGGGTGAATTTGAATTCAAGTGGTTGGAGGAAAAAGACAAGTACGAGAGATGAGAGGCTACCCGGGTCGAAGATTGCGAACTTCAAGCGGGTTAGGTTGCGGAACTAGATCCGGAAACTAGTACCTGGAACCCACTTGAAACCAATTGCCGTGGGTGAGTCTTATCCGGTACCTCCCTAGTTTCAGAGAATCGGTGTCACAGACGTAACGAGCCGGGAAGTTCCGCTATTGGTCTTCTTGCTTGCCCGACAACCCCAACCGACTACCTTTACAGCTCTTGTAGGAGACTGCCATCCTTCCCGGCTGCAACAGTATCGTCGGCCAGCGGGAATCTTCCTCTGACGACGGACGATTCATAGAGGGGTGGCCGATCGGAGGACTGGTGACACCCTCTTTGATGGAGGATTCTCTCCGACATCCTGTGCTGTATGTACGCCTGGCAGGACACTCCCCGACGCAATAGGTGGGTGGCGAGTCCTTCGGAAGTTGGTCGTCGTCGGAGTCAACTGTCAGAAGCTTCTGAGAGTGGAGTTTGGACGGGGATAACTTTGGAGGGCCATTCGCTCCCACTCTCTGTAGACACTGACGTCGTGATGCATGTCCGCCTAGTGGGATTGTCCCAGATGCCACCTGTGGGCGGCATGCTCTTCGGAAGCTGGCCGTCGCCGGGGACTGTTGCCTGGCCACTGTTAGTGGGAGAGGCACTTGGATAGAACCACATGAGGGTGTAGCCAGGACGGGGGTTAGTTTCGAAGGACCGTCCGCTTCCTCTGCCTATAGATACTCATGTCGGGAGACACCTGCAGGAGACTGTTCCCCCGCACCTAAACACAGAATCCAACCTTATGGGGCCATTGCAGTAGGGTCCTCTTTAGGATTTGGATGACTGGTGGGTTGCATTAGTGGCAGTTGTGGGGGGATCCTTCATGCCGTTAGGATCAAGGTTTTCAATTCCGGTACCGGTTTTGGTACCGGACAAGGTTGGTACCTATACAAACCGGTATTGGCCGGTACAGTACCGGTCCCTCCATGCCCCCCTTTATATTTTTTTGAGTAAGCACCGACCAGCAGAATCAAAGTCTAGTCAAATGCATCTTCTCCCAGAAGAGGAACATGTTCTCACTTCCCCAGACTGACATTGTGGCCCAAGAAATTTTATTAATATTTTGAAAGAATACAATTTCTTCGGGGCATACCCCTGTCTTTGCCTACAATCAGAAGTATAAGAAACAAATTAAAGAAGCAACATGGTTAATTACAATTGCGAAGGGTTGGCAGGCCAACTTTATCCATCCTCAGCGCTCCTCTTGCCAATCGAGGGAGGTCTCTAACTCGAGTGTAGATGGAATTATTGTGATTGGCACAAGCCCCCCCTTTATGTAAGTATATATATTTATATATAGGTTTAAAAATTATAGAAAATGTTAAAAAATCAGAAAAAAATAGAGAAACATAATAGAATGCAAAATCATATGTGAATGGACACAATAAATAATTTAACACATAGATTTCAAACTTTAAAACAAAAAAACATTATTTCTTCACCATAATACATTGAATATTTGAAAGCTTGAAACATAAAAATACATACTCAATAAGGGCCATATGAATATGGTGGATAATTTGAAGATTCATCTTCATGTTGGTCCCTTGATGCATATCCATAGCTGAACAATGTATCCGCCATTTCATTCCATTGTCCCAAAAATTGTGCATCATCAGTGCTCCTTGTGTTGGCAATACTGAATTCTCCAACTTGGCATCCAATGTGCTTACCCCAAGACTCCCAATGAGATGAATAAGAGCCCCCTACATGAGGTTGCTCTTATCCAAGGTGTGCTCAAGGGTCTTGCAGTTGTGACTGTGTACTATAGTTTTCTGACCATGGCTCCCAAGTAGAGTGTGAGCTACCTGAAAAAAATAAGAACTTTCATTAGGATGTTGTCTCATCATCTCATGCCAGTTGAGAATAATAAAAAGTACCTAAAAATCCCCAAATTGAGACCTTACCTCCATTATCATGTTGTTGCTGCCCCCAAGGCTACCATTCATGATATTGTGATGTACTGTCTTGTTGGGTCCTAGTTTCCCAATGAGATGCACCTCCATAAGCACCATAACTTTGTTCCTCTTCTCGTTGTTTAGCAGCATGTATTTCCCAAAAAATTGGACCACCTCCTCCATATTGTACAGGTTCTGTGCATCTATCATCATCATCTCCTTGAACACGAGGACGAGGTGATTTGGGATGACCCTCATCTCGTTGTCTTGTGCTTGATTTTCTTTTGTATACCTGGCTCTGCTTTCCCTTATCTGTAGATCTGAATGCAATAATAGACTCAGAAATTCTTGGTGGCTGAATATCAGGCTCACCATACTCTCTTCTACGGGGAATAGACACATAATGCCGATGTGGGATGCGAGGTTGGATCTCAAGGTCAAGCTGAGAAGTAGGTGGATCCCTCTTCTGAAATTCTTGCTCAAGTTGGACATCTTGTTGGTGCCAGAAGGGCACTCCACCCATTGCCGCGGGCCTTACAAGACGAGGACACTCTTATTGATCTTCTAAAGGCAGATCAACGGGACGGGAGTACAGAGGACATGTTGGAGAGCTTGTTTCGTGAGAGGAGGCGGCGGAAGGGACGAGTTAGCAAGGTGCAGAGGGTCATGAGGAGGGCGAAGGACTGGGAAGAGAGGAGGCCAAAGAACTGGTTGGGATAGTGAAGACATTAACAAAAGCATAAATACGAGAGATGGTTGAGAAGGTTGGGGTGCCCTTAGCATGAATTGAAAAGGACATCGAAGGAGTTTTCAGGAAGGTCCAGAAGAGATAGCTCATTTTCATGGCGAGGGAGGTCAAGGGGGGAAAATATGAGAAGAGGGGGGATAAAAGAGGTGAGAGTAGATTGGGGAAGGAGAGTGGGTAGGGGGAGGTGGTAGACGGAAGTTCTATTCCTAATGAGGATTGTGACATGGAACATGAGAGGGATCTATGGGAGGGAGAGAAGGAGGGTAGTGAAGGGCCCAGTGTGTAGATGCAAGATAGATATTTTATGCTTACAAGAGTCCAAATGTCAATGAGATGGGGAGGCCATCATGAGGGAGATAAGGGGTGCTAGATTGAAGTGAGGGTTAGCATCCCTGACAGAGGAGAGAGTTGGGGGTATTATTGTATCGTGGAACGAGTTTGAGGTGGAGGAGGTGGAAGAATTCAGGCATGTCAGTAAAGGAGCCATTTGCCTCTCGTTTTGTAGCGCTAGGGAGGATTCTTGTGAGATTTCACTGGAGTCTGTGGAACACCGAACAGGGAAGACAAAAAAGCACTATGGGAAGAGTCTTTTTTTTACAACAGCTTTCGCTGCCCATGGTGTGTAGGGGGGACTTCAATGATGTGGTCTCTCGCTTGAGAGGTCGGGTGACACCTGCCTACCCTTAGGCGATATGGAAGACTTTAAGGAGTTCATCTCTGAAGCAATGCTGATTGATGTCCACGCTACCAACATTCGGTTCACTTGGTCTAATATGAGAGAAGACCCCTTACACTCTTGGGTTGATAGATTCCTAGTCTTTGTTGATTTTGAACACTTTCCACATATGGAGGCAGTTGGATTGGCTACGAAAACCATTGGCTACGAAAACCCTCCCCGGAAAGGCAGCGAAGGACATGATACTAGAGAAGTTGCATTGGTTGAGCGGTGGAGGAAGCAGGCTTGCTGGACGAGCTGGACAGAATTCAAAGGGATAAGCTTAAAAGGCTGAATTGAAAGACACCCTTATGAAAGAGGAAATTTATTGGAAGTAGAGGTCCTGAGAGAGGTGGATTAAAGAGGATGATAGGAACACCTAGTACTTTCATGGGGTGTTATCAGGGCGGAGGAGGCTTAACTATATCAGATGTATCGAGGATGGGAAGCAACTCGTTCGGACCCAGGTAGCTTGGAAAGACATGCTACTCATTTTCACTGTAGGTTGTTCACTGGGGAAGAACCAAATGGACTATCTATCGTTGAGGATCTTCTGCCTTGCCTTACAATTGAAGACAGCAGGGGTTTCTCACGTCCCTTTGAAGAGGAGGACGTGCAGAAGGTAGTATTTTCCCTTACATGGGATAAGGCTTCTGGATCGGATGCCTTTCCACTCGTCTTCTGTTAGCATTGTTGGGGAATCATCAAGGGTGATGTTCTTTAAGCTATATGGGAATTGCAGGAAGGCGAAGTCCACTTGAGAGTCATGAACAAGACTTTGCTTGTCCTATCTTAACAAGCAAGGGGCTGATAACTTGAGAGACTAGAGGCCCAATAGTATGCTAAATGGGGCCTATAAGATTATCACTAAGTTATTGGCTATGAGATTGGAGGGTGTCGTGAGTAAAATGGTCACTAGTTACCAGGGAGCTTTCATTAGAAGTCACATCATCTAGGAGAACTTCTTCGTTGCACATGAATGCCTAGTTGTTGTGAAGGAGCAGAGGAGGAAAGGGTTGGTTCTGAAGCTAGACTTCGAAAAAGCCTATGACCGGGTTAGTTGGCAGTGTCTGTTTGATGTGTTGAACAAAATGGGTTTTGATGACAAGTGGGTTAGCTAGATAAAGGCATGTCTCTAGTCATCCACTTTTTATGTTCTTGTCAACGGAAATCCGTCACCCTACTTTCATAGTGGCAGGGGGTTAAGGCAAGGCGACCCAATATGTTCACTCCTATTTGTGTTGGTGGCACAAATTTTGAGCAGGATGTGGATGATAATAGAATCTCATGGCTTGATTAGGGGGTTGTAGGTCGCCCCCCAGGGACAATACATCTCCCACCTCCAATATGTAGATGACACTATCCTGTTTGTGACAGATGTCGAGGAACAATTATTGCCCATTAGGCTGATGTTGGAGCTCCTCCAGGAGGTCAGTGGACTCAAACTGAACCTTGCCAATAGCCAAGTCATGGGTGTTAACATGGAGCAGAGAGCTGTTAGGAGAGTGGCTATTATCCTAGGCTGCAAAGTTGGTGAATTCCGTATCACCTACTTGGGCCTCCCTTTGATCCCCGATACTCTTAGGTGCAGGGATCTGGCAGACCGTGGAGCAAAGGTCCAGACTAGCAGGTTGGAAAGGGAGGATGCTCTCTTATGGGGGCTGGCTGGTGCTCTGTAGATCTTTTTTGGATAGCCATCTTAAAAGTCAAGTGCTCATGTGGAGGATTTCTCATGGAAGGCTGGCAACCAGGGACAGATTGGG
Organism: Amorphophallus konjac; assembly: GCA_022559845.1. Taxonomy (NCBI): domain Eukaryota; kingdom Viridiplantae; phylum Streptophyta; class Magnoliopsida; order Alismatales; family Araceae; genus Amorphophallus; species Amorphophallus konjac. Next base: position 46,046,061 of record CM040121.1, read on the forward strand.
TACCTTTATTGAGGGTATCCAAACAATCTGTCCTCTGTGTGGGGAGGAGGAGAAGATATCGACCACTTGTTCACCGGCTGTTTACTCGCTCAAGAGGTTAGGCTCTTATGTCCTCAACAAAGTGCAGTGTGCCTTTCAGCCAGTAGAGAGGGTGCAATAGTTGCTTAGGGAGTGGCAGAGAGCCACTCAAGGGGGATAGGACTGTCTGGTGGCTTTTCCTACATACCACACTATGGGCCATTGGGGGGGGAGAGAGACTTCGGAATCTTCAGAAAGGAGGCAACGGTCCCTGAAAGGATTGGGTACTTCGTTGTGGCGAGAGTCAAATAGTGGGCCAATTTTCTATGTAATGTAGATACAGAGTTCTCATTTTTTTGGGTTTATTGGGGAGCTAACCTGAAACACATCGCCTTGATGCGGCTTTTGTACAGGGGTGTTTTGTAAGCAGACCTTGCCACCGAGGCTACCTAAGTGTACACTCATGATCTTAGTATCTTACACCTTTAGGTGGAAAGAGGGATTTGTGTTATTGCAGACTTTAAGAACTACAGTCTAAGGCTTGCCTTTCCTAACTGTTTTGCCTGGCATACTGTTTACTCACATTAGCATCCTCTACTAATAAGATCTGGTGTTGAATCATTTGGTATAAAAGGTATGTAGAAATAGTCTTCTACACACTGAAGCTCTTTTGATATTGTTGTTTTCAGGTTGCGCAAATTGTTAGAGCTATACGGAAAGGATGGATTAAGTTTGATGAACCAAAGGAGGAACCACGCTTCTATGACTTGTGGGGAGATGAATCTACCTCTGAAGACAATAAGCATCATCGATTAAGCTATATTCCAGCACCAAAGCTAAAACCTCCAGGTCATTTCATGTATTAAGCTTTTTATTATCTGAAAGGGGCACACTTTAAAAGTGGAAAAAATACATTCTTGTCGCATCTAGTGGCTACAAAATGTTACTTGTCTCGGTGTCTGTGCATGCCAGATCCTCTGATTGGTGGAGACACTTGATAGGGACTTGGCCCACACAAGGATGTGGGTTTGAAAGTGGGTTCTGTCAAAGAGCATCCTTATAGCAGTGCATTTTTATAACCATGAAACAATGCTCTTAATCTCTGAATCTAGGACCTCCTGGTTGCATACTAGAGGGATTACCACTGTTCCATGTGCTTGTGTGTGCTCTATTTTAGTGTTTTCAATGAGCACTTCAACAATTCTTCTCATGTATTTGAATATTAATGACAAATCATTTATTTAGACAGCAGGAAGACTTCCTGCTTTGTGTTGCTCGAAGCAATCATGATGTGTTTGATTTGGTTTTTGTTGTTCAGGGCACGGGGAATCAATCAATCCTCCTGTGGAGTATATACCTACACAAGAAGAGATTAATTCCTACCAGTTGATGGATGAGGAAGATCGGCCTAAATTTATTCCTAGAAGGTATTTGCACATGACTTGGATTTCTTTTCCTTTTTCTCCTGACTTGAACTTTAAAACTGAAATGCTTTGGTCTCTGTTCGACCTTCCTTGCAGGTTTGAGTCTCTACGAAGTGTTCCTGCATACGAGCATGCCATGGGAGATGTAAATGAACGCTGTTTAGACCAGTACTTGTGTCCCAGAACTCGAAAGAAACGTGTATGTAGAAACACGGACAAACAATCTTTTTTATGGTTTATGTTGTTGTTTCTAGTAGTCTTCTAAAAGCTTTGTTGGCATTGAAAGACACATTTTACTTCCTTGTCTTTTCTCAGATTAATATTGACCCTGAGTCTCTGAAGCCTAAGCTCCCAAGTCGGAAGGACCTAAAGCCTTATCCCTCGATATGTTATCTTGAGTATAAAGGCCATACAGGTCCTGTCGTGTCAATTTCCATTGAAGTAACAGGCCAATGGATTGCTTCAGGTGTGCCCATCACGTCTTTTAGCTGTCTTCCATTCCCTTCTGAGGATCTAAAGAAAGAAAAGTATCTTTATCTCATTTTGAGTGCATTTTATAGGCTTCATGAAACTAAGGATTGGGTCTACACTAGTATTCCTTTTATTGTACCTTCTTATATCATGTCTTGTTTACCTCTGCGACGGTTTTTTATCTAATTTATTAAGGTTTTTCATCCTTTTTTTGTTTGATTCCATACATATGTTCCTTTACATCTAGAAAAGAGAGTACATGTTTTGGTGATAATGAGATTAGTTATCTCCTTTATCTATGGTCATACATTTCTATTAGAATTTGTGCATAAATATATTTCAGTCATGATCTATTTGTGGTATGGTCGAATCTTCTGTTCAAAGTACATTTCCCTAACATCTAGTCATGGCTTTTTGTAGGCTCAACTGATGGAACTGTTCGTGTTTGGGAGGTTGAAACTGGTCGATGCCTCAGAATCTGGGAGATCGGTGAAGCTGTCCAGCATGTTGCTTGGAATCCTTTGCCTGACTGTCCTGTTCTTGCAGTATCTGCGTAAGCAATAATAGTGGTTCATGTAACTGTTTTTTTAAGAATTATGTGTCTTATTAATGCCAAAAGACCCGTTTTTTAGGGGGCAAGATGTGCTTGTTTTGAATACGGGTCTTGGCAATGCAGAGCAGCAGCTTAGAATTAAAGAGCTGTTTCATATTGAGGAATCTTTGGCATTAGATGATGCTGGTTAGCCATAATTATTTTTTCATATCTCGTATGGTTCTACCATTGACAGTCCCTGATATCGTATTCTTCTTCAGAAGGAAACAGCATTTCTTTGGTTAGATGGGTTCAACATGGCAAGCTTGATGCCATCAGACTTGTGCATCTTAAGGTAATACTCAACACTCTGCGCGTTCTGAAATATGAGATTCAACGGTTCTCATTTTGAAGTATTCTTCTCATGACAGTATGTCTTACCACTGTTTTCCACTATGTAGGCTGTGTCAGCTGTTGAATGGCATTCTAAAGGAGACTACTTTATCACTGTTGTTCCTAGTGATATCCTTGGATTTTTGTTATAGTAATCATGACAGTAACATTTTCATTTCTTAGTGAATCCTCTCTTTGTTTATTCTCTCTTTTTAAGTCTTGTTAGCCAGTCCATTGTGATGGACCTATTCAAGGTATATTGTGACCAGTTGAGTTCTGTAACCTAAATTTTGATGTTTGTTCCTTTACTGACAAATTAAATTTCAGCAATGCCTCTGTGGCTATAGAAGTAGTATTTGTTCTTTATCTTCTTAAAGTGGATAATCCACTAGATTTTGTCAATAAATTGGAGCCTTTTTGATAGCTGAATGTAATTGGATTTGCAAAGAGATTATATAAACAAAGCATAGCTAGTGGTGCCATCTTTAATGGGGTTCAATTTAGGATGATCTCTTACTTCATCAATTTTCCTATTATCTTCTCCAAATTTTCCTAAAAAATAAATCCTGCATCTTAGAGACATCTTAGGTGTGCATCTCAAAGACATTTTAGTGATGTCATGTATGGTAGTCCAAATTATGGGAAACATTCTGTTGGGTAATGGGATTACATGAAGCTCAAAAGTCAAAACCACTGAACACCAGAATGCAGGGCAATAAGGTTTAATACAGCAGTTAAGACTGAAAATTCTTCACGATGCATGCTGAGCTAACAGAGAAGGGAAATCATTAAAGCAAATGTAAAGAAATGATAATATGAAATACTAATGGATAGTGTTGTGAAACATGACAAACAGTAGGTCAAAAACTATTCCAAGAGATTAATCACATAGTCATGGACATGAATTTTTTCCACGAATTGAATCTACTGGAGAGATCCATTGTTCCCATGCCCTTCATGATCTAATGGCCTATCTAGTGACTAAAGTCACCAAAAGGTCAACACTGTCTTTGTTAAAGGGGGCTGTTGAACAAATCTATAGATGATATTTTTTCTGTATTTTATTCATTCAATTTTCCTTGACCTATTTGTATACGTGATACAAGAGCGATATTGATACACCGACTTTCCAAGAAGCTTACTTTTAATCCTCTCAAGAGGTTACACGGTTTACCTGTTTCATCAGTTTTCCATCCATCACGACGTATTTTGTTCGTCGCTACAAAGAAAAATGTACGTGTTTATGATCTTTCAAAAGAAACTCCCACTCTCACTAAGAAGCTTGAGACAGGCCTTCGGGAAGTTTCTTCAATTGCAATTCATCCTGCTGGTGAGTCATGCCTAACATGTTTTTTCATTTTTATCATTTAATTTGCTTACTTGATAATTAAGAACTGGTCGAGCTTAACCTCCCCTAAGAAATTGCTGATGTTCCATTAAACTGACAATTCATTTGGTGGTGGGATGCATTTCCGATCATGAAGGTGACAATGTAATTGTTGGGAGCAAGGAGGGGAAACTATGCTGGTTTGACACAGACTTATCATCTCAACCATACAAAACTTTGAGGTGTGCTAACCTTACCGGTCCTTTTTGCATTATATATGTTCTTATCCCTTCTGTGTCACTATTGGAATCATGTTGTCTTAGATGATGAATGTGTTGGCCGCTATTGTAAACGCCTTGCACAAGTTTAGATAAAGATCGAGTGAGGCTAGAGTGACATGGTTGACAATTGGTTATTGTGAAAGCAGATTAAAACACAAAATGTAAAACGAAGAGCTTTGCAAGGAGTTATGTTGGAACTTCATGTTTCCATTAATGCATGTTTTTTTTTGAAAGTGGATGTTACCATTGTATATATTAAAGTAAAATGGAATAGGGATTTACAAGTGTGACAGGAGTACTCACAAAAACTCCATATACCTTCCTATACAAAAAGGATACATCCAAGCCCTTAACCCCCCAACAAAGACAAAAGATAAGAATTGTTTGTATGTACATTGCAAAGAAGTTTAAGCCACTCTATGACCCTATCCAAAATAAAATCCTCAATCCTCTTTAGAATGGTGGTCTCTTTCTTGAGAATTCTCCTATTTCTCTCTCCCCAGATAGCCCATAGAGTGGCATGAAGGATGAGCCACCAAATCCACCTGTCTCCCTTGAGGGGCCATTGCCTATGCCACTCACTCAACAGTTGCTGGACAGAGATTACGTGCTGCAAACAACACTGAATTCTGTCGAGCACCTGCAACCAAACATCTTCTGCAAAATAGTAGCCGATAAAGAGGTGGTTAATATTCTCCTCCTCCCCACAAAGCAGCACAGGGTTTTGATCCCCTCCAAAAAAAATAGCCAGTCTATCTCAAGTTGGAAGCCTGCCATCAGAGATTCTCCAGACCAACACCTTAAATTTAAGAGGGCTTCTTGGTTTCCATATTTGCCTTGCCAGAGGAAAGCACAATCCGGTATTTATAATGACTTGGTACGCCGATCTGACTGAGAAGCGACCCGTTGCATCTCATCTCCACCTCTATACATCTGCCTTTGCTGCATCAGGTGAGTACTGTTGCAGCTTAGAGAGCAAGGTCTCGAGCTCGTCTATCTCTTCTTCCCGCCAATGTCTTCTAAAAATTGAATTTCAGCTATGAAGCTTGTCTATTGAAAAGTTGCCCGACCACTGCCAATGGCTTCGTGGAGACTACAAAAAGCTGAGGAAACAACACTTCTAGTGGATGGTTAGTGCACCATCTATCCTTCCAGAACTGACATTTAAGGCCATCACCAAGCCCACTCTGACTCCAACCCTGATAAAGTGATAATGTCATTGCACTTCATATGCCCCTCCAAAGGTGAGATAAATGATGTTGAGGTGGGTTAGACAGATCCCAAATCCTTGCTCTATTGTAGTATTTCTGAGTGATGACTGTGCTTCATAGTCCCCCATTGTCTGCACCATTTTTCCAAAGTCACTTACTCAATAGAGTCAAGTTGAAGTCCCGAATGTTCTTTAAGCTCACCCCTCTTATATGCTTGTTCTTATAGTTTCTCCCCCATGCAAAGTCTCTATCCCTCATCCCACTTCCATGGCAGAAGAAGCTTGTCTAGATTGAAACCTCCTTGCAACTAAAAGAGGGATTCAGAAAGTGGACAAGAAGGAAACATGAAGACTCTCCAAGAAGGAATTACAGAGCATTAGCCGTCCCCCATATGAAAGGAGTTTACCTTTCCAACATACTAACCTGAACTCAAATCTCTGTACCACTGGCGGCCAATCCCTGCGCTGTAAAGCACTATAGGTCAAGGGAAGTCCCAAGTAGGTAATAGGAAACTCGCCAATCTGGTAGCCAAGAATCATAGTAGATCTCCTGGTGGCTCTATAGTCCATATTCACACCGATCACTTGGCTCTTGTCAAAATTAATCGCAAGGCCACTGCCTCCTGCAACCTCTCTAGCATCCACCTGATGCCTAGAACTATTCCTCCCCTTCTGCTACCATAAGGATTGTATCGTTAGCATAATGTAGGTGGAAGATGTGTAGACCCCGTGGAGCAACGTGAAAACCTCTGATCAAACCCTGAAACTTAGCTCTCACCCACATCCTGCTCAGATTTTGTGCCATAAGGATAAACAGAAGTGGGGACAGGATCACCTTGCCCAAACCTTTTGCCACTATGAAAGTAAGGTGTAGGCTCACCATTGATGAGGACAGAAAATCTGGCTAACTGGATGTATGCTTGGATCCAACCAACCCATCTGTCATCGAAGTCCATCTTACTAAGCAAATGAAGCAGATACTGCCAATTACCCTGTCATCATGGTTTTACAGATCGGTACTAGTTGTACCACACATACCAGTTCGTATCTCGGAAAATCCGGCACAGATGGGTTGTGGTACACGCATGGCACACACCGGATAGCGTTTTGGTACAGTAAGCACGCTGGTACGTGCTACCCGACACTCGATACATGTGGGACACCTTCAAACCGGGGGCGATGGAAGCTTTCAAGGTGCCGGTGAGGAGTGAGTCCGGCGAGGCTACGACAGTTCCAGGCGGTTTTGCGACAGTTCTGGGCAGCGAGGCAGTGCTTGGCGAGGGTTCTGATGATCTCTGGAGAGATCGAGGTGGCGATCTTGTAGGCGAGGAGGTGAGACAAGGCGTCCCCAGGTAGCCTCGCTCCGGCCTCGTGCGCCTGGCCCTCCGCACGCCTCGGCCTAGTTTTGTAATACCCTTGATAAAAAAATTTCTTCTGGGGGGACCACCCACAAGGGGCACTACCTCCTTGACCCCCACGACCTGACCGCACAGGTTGATCCGCGACGTTGAACTGACGGTCATTGGAGAGTTTAGGCTCCACTCTCCAACACCCATTCCCCCCCTCTCATGCGAACGACGATCGCACGAGCTCATCCTACGGTGGACGGCGACAAAGGATTGACGGGATGTAGCAAAGGAACACTTAAGTGGTCGGTTGGACTACTCCTAGCAACGAGGAGATTAAACAATAAATTGAAAATTTTGTTTAAGCTTTATTTTTTTTAGATTTATTGTTAATTTATTTAAATTTGTTTAATTTTAGGGATGAAAATGCCCCCTCTCCCAATTTTTTGGAGCAATCAAAATGCAAATGATAGGTTTTCTCTTCTATAGATCCGCTTAATTAATATTAGCCTCCGCAATCTTTTAATTTAGGTAAAAGAATTGCCTGATGATTGATTGAACTTATAGTTTGGATCGTCTTTCTTGCTCTAGATAGGCAGATTCTTAGAAGTTTAAAGTTAGCGTTTACAAAAAAATTAAGTTTTCATTAAAAAATATTTTTTTGCAAAAGAAAAAATGTTCTCGATCCACCAACGATACACTGGTGTAGCGAACTGTACCAGATCATACCAGTCTTGAACTGATATGATTGGTATGACCGACACGACAAACCTTTCTTATCATATGCTTTCTCAAAGTTCAGCTTGATCACCAGCCATTTCTTTCTTTGTTTTTTGATAGCATGCAGATATTCATGAGCAATCAGAATGTTCTTGTAAATGATAAGACCTCTAATGAAGGCTCCCCGGTACCCATTGAGAATTGTATCAATAATCCTTTCAAGTCTGATAGCTAGCAGTTTCGTGATTATCTTATAGGCCCCATTGAGCAGACTAATGGGCCTATAGTCCATGAGACTCTCAACACCTTGCTTTTTGGGATGAGGATGAGCAAAGTTTTGTTGATGCCTCTCAACTGCGTCCTCCCTTTCTAGAATTCCCAGATAGCTTTAAGAAGGTCTGACTTGATGACGTCCCAGCACTGATGAAGAAAGCCCTGGGGGCAACCATCCGGACCCAGCGCCTCGTCCCTAGCTAGGGAGAAGAGGACTTTTTCACCACCTCCTCCTCGAAGGGGCTAGAAAGAAATCTCCTCTCTTCTTCTGTAAGGCACGGAAGGAGGTCCTCTGCGGTTTGACTGGCTCATCCACAATGAATAACTTGGAAGAACTACTTGACATGTCTCTTGATGTCTTCTTGATTCGTGAAGAGCTGCTCCCCCTCCCTAACAAACTTAATGTAGTTGAGGCTCCTCCTGCCCAATGCAATTCCAGAAGAATTTCTATCTCCTTGATCCATCTTTCCCTGCCCCTTTGCTTACAGTAAATTCCTTCTTTCGTTAGGATCTCATCAAAATCAGCCTTAAGCTTGTCCCGCTGAATGCTATCTGGCTTATCTAATTGACTTGCCTCCTTCAATGCACCAAGCCCTTCCAATTGAGCCCAGATTCTGTCCTTCGCAGACTTGTTGGGTAGAGTCTTGCTGTCGCCCCACTTAGTCAACTTCTTTTCTAGGAATTTGAGTTTGCCTACTGGGATGGCCATAGCAGAAGTCTTACTTTTGGATGCCCCATACTCTGGTGACTGTGTCCATGAAGTCTTCCTCTATGAACCAATGTCTTTCCAGTCTGAACTGAGCTTTTCTCACCCTCCTACAGCCGGTCTTATGCAAGATGGGCTTGTGATTTGAGACAGGTCTTGCCAAGGCCAGGGCGTCCATATGAGGGAAACGATCTTCCCAGTCAACAGAGACGAAGAATTAGTCAAGCCTAGACTGTGTTGGATCAGCTCCCAAATTAGACCTAGTGCAGTGTGTGTTGGCAGTGTGGACATCAATCAAGGGTGCTTTAGCAATAAAATTTGGAAATCCTCCATTTCACCTGGAATAGCTGTGCCACTTGACCTCTCATGGCAAGAGGCGACAGTATTGAAATCTCCCCTTACACACCAAGGAGGGGCAGAAGTGACATGGTGAAGTAGGAGCTCATCCCACATCACTTTCTTGTCCTCCCTGTGATGTGGTCCATAGACGTCAGGGAAGTCCCAAAGGAAACCATCCTTGATGTTGCGGAAAGAGAGGGAAATAACCCTCCTTCCGATTTGTCCGAACTTCTTCACCTCAAACTCATTCCCAATATCATAATGCATGCTGATTTTCTTTCTACTGGAGAGGCAAAAATGAACCCCTTATCTCCCTCATAATGGAATCCCCATCCGCCTCGCACTTCGATTCTTGGAGGCACAAAATGTTGATTTTACATCTTCTAACAAACTCCTTGACCACCTTCCTCTTCTCCCTCCCACAAATCCCCCTTACATTCTACTATACAATCTTCATTAGGAAGAGGAGTTGTATTCCCACGCCACCCCTCCTGAGCACCCGCCTTCCCCTTGCACACACCTTTTTCGCCGTGTTTGGTATACCTGCTTCTTCTTAGCTCCCTGGGCAATGAGAGCAGCCATCTCTTCTGAACCTTCATGAACAACCCCTTGATGTCCTTCTCGAGCCCTGACAAAGACACCCCCACCTTCTCAGCCAGTTCCCGGACCTGATTTTTGGTCCATCTTTCTACCGTACCCACCTTCTTCTTAAGCTCCTTCCTTCCTTCCCATCCCCTCCATGTCTTTCTGGACGTCTTCATCCTGCTGGCCTGAGTCATCAAAAGGCCCATGGCAGTGGGCTGGCCTTGTTGGGGCTTCTTCTATCGTCCCTGAAACATGGTCCTCAAAAGACATCTGGAGAATAGTGTCATCCTGCAGAGAGGATAGCTGGAATAGAATAGCCAGGTCCCTCCTCGGCCGGGGGAACCTTAAGGCCCTCCTTTGCAGCAGTCAGGCCGGAGAAGGTCCGGAGGAGACGTCTGGCAGAGCTCTTCCACGCGAGTCTATCCATTAATACATGTTGTAGAGTTTATAAATCTCTACGACGCATTTAGCTATTCTCTTGTGGATAGGGTGGAGACTTTACAGAAAGTATTTATTAAGGAGATTTATATCACCTCAATAGTGAGTAGGGGGTGTGGGACAGTGGGATTGTATCGAATGTGGGATTAAGTACGAGGATGCTTCAAGCTTTAGAGAAATTTGAAATGGACTAGGGACTGCATCATATCCAGTGCAGGCTCAGGTGTGCACCCAGTGTTGGTACTTCCTGTCATGTGAGGCATCTTGGTTTACATTGGATGAAGTTAAGAATATATAAATATAATATATATATATTATATATATATAGTGTAATCCGATAGCTATGACTAAATTTACGAAAACAGTAGGTCACATGCGTTGTGTGCCTTCCCGCTTCTAATTCACGGAGGGGTAGTGGTGACGAGAGAGAAGAAGGTGGGTCCCACTTAATTAAAAAAATAAAGAAAGAAATGAGCAGTTTGATCACGGCTGTGCTGAGCCACCCATCGGGATGCGCTGGGCAATTCTAGCCCAATGCCGGAGGAATCCACGCTAGCCCAATTTGGATTAAGATCTAACAACTCAAAAAAAATGTATTGACAGGAATCTTCCCTGTTACTTGGTAACAGGAAGGTGTGTGTGTGTGCGCGCGCGCGCGCGTGCGCGCTCTAGTGTGTATTTATATATATCCATACTATTTCACACTATTAAGTGGAGGCTTATAATATAGGAAAATTCCTGAGGGTTGTTTGGTGCCTCTTTTAATCAGTAAGTCAAGTATGAAGATATATGTTGCTCTGATATTACCACCCTATCTCACTATATAAATTGCAGAAAACTAAATATACACTCAAAACAAAAGGCCTAAGCCTTTACACAAATCTGCATGGAGTTCTATTTTAACGGCAGCTAAGCAGCTGGCCAAGTCAACTCGGATAGGTCAGCTGCCTCAAAGGCGACTGCCTCAGCATTTCTTCAATAGTTTTGTGGCAATGATTTGTTTCATCATGTAATTATCTAAATATCCTCAAAAATATATCACAAGCATGGATCTACATTTCTACTATAAAACTTGATAACAACATCAAGATTCTTCAGAAAATACCAAAAACTGTTTGTCATTACATGCTTACCGCTCATTAAGGCAAGAGAAAAGAGCCTTTACATTGATTCTATCCATCAAAAAAGGTATTAGGAAGTCATCAAATTGCATGGAATCTTCATCCCTCTTTCTAGCATCCTGTACTTTATTGACTCCTTACCATCATGCTCTATTATTGAACCTTTCATTCACTTTGCAATCATCTTTCTTGTTAGCAAGTCTAAATTATTGAGTGAGCAACACTTTTAATTATGATCTCAAAGTATGGACATTAATCATAGTATATGTTATGAGGTATTTTTTGTGCTTTATTCAAAAATTTAAAATTCCTGTAGCAGAACAATGATCAGTGATAAGGATCCGAGGAGTGGGTTGAATGGTTCTGCACTTCCTTGGTAACAAGATCGCAGGTTCAATTCCCCTCAGTGGCTAAGTGCGGTGTGCCTTCGCCATAGTGCCCGTACCCATGGAATGTTCCCTGGCTCAGGTCTGGGCAGCACCTCTTGGGGGTTTTACCAAGCCCGCTCCTTGCCCCAGCCGGCGGACCCACGATGCGCAATTGATAAGGTTCATAAGTTCAAAGCGGCCGCATGCTGAGGTTGGTGGCAGGGGTGGGTTTTCCCTGATCATAAAAAAAATCATCAGTGATATGCCTTGAACTGTGAATCTCTAGCCATGTTTTTGTGCTACGAATGTACGAAAACACTGATGTGATGCCCCTACAATCAATTGTGTGTAGATCTCTAGGTTCCATAGCTCACAGAGAAATTTCTCGAGCTGTTTCTGTTCCTGTCTTCACCTTATGTTCAGTATGGGACAAATGCTTATCATCTAGAATCTCTAGGGCCTTACATTCTCCAGAAGCTGCACATCTCATTTTGCAGGGGGGATTTTCCCACGCTAAAAGTTTTCTTCAAGTCAATAGGAACTTGCAAGCTGCAACTACTTGCAAACAAAAGTACTTCAGGGGTGTGTGTGGTGAAATTTCCGCTTTGGAAGCCATTTTGGTCACTAGGTTCAACATGAAAATCAAGGTGGTAGTATTTCCAATTAATTTGGGTATCCATGCTAGTCATGCCCTCCCTGTAGCGCCATTTTGCCCAACAGGAAACTCCAATTGGGAGCTAAGGCTGTGTTTGCGAACTTTGTAAAAAGTACTTCACACAAAAGTACTTCCAAAACGAAGTAACTTCAAATAGAAGTTCTTCCTATTTTAGAAGTGAAAGGAGTTTGGAAATAAAAAATAGAAAACATTATGAAGTACTTCTCCGTGAACTTTGACCATAATACCCTCATGCTAGTTATTCAAACTTTCTGTCTCAAACAATATAAATAAATAAAATCAAATAATACGTTATTTTTTACAAAATGAAAATGTAGATCTATAATATTGTTTTAGTATAATTATTAAAGTTACATATTGATAAAATTAAAATATTATCTTATACATAGTATGTTTTATTATACATAAATAATTGTTTTTTAGAAATGTAGATTGCAATTTTGTTAAACCCATATAGCTATTCATGTTGTTTTAAATATTTGAAAATAAATTAAAATAGTATAACCTATCATAAATCCATAAATCAACGTGTGCAAAATCTACTCCATAAGCCTATGGCATTAGAAAAATGCACAACCCATTTCATGTTTACCTTGGGTGTGTTAATGCGACCCTTGTCATCAGATAAGAGGGGGATGATGAGATCGCCCAACTGAGGAAAGCGGGAAGAGTTCTGTGTGGAGAGAGGAGGATATCACAAGGTAAAATAGTAGCGTATCAATGCCCTTTCTAAACCTTTCTTCCTTTGGTGCGGAGGAGAAAAAATTTCCTTGAGCTTGGCTGGTTTTTTTCCTCCCATGAGGCGGAGAAGTTAAAGAGAGGGAAGTTACCAAACCGGTGTTATTTTTAGTGTACTTTTCTTTGGGGTTCCCAAACGCAGCCTAAAAGTCCAAACAAATGGCTTTCATGATCTGATGTCCTCCCTTTCAAAATAACAGGACAGAAATGCATAGAAGACCAAAAGCACTTCCAATAGAAACTTGCACAACAAGACGTAAAGGACAGCTCCCTTGTTACCTTTTTTGGCCTCTAAGTGTGTTGCTTATTCTTATGTCTAGGAGGGCATTTGTGTATCCCTTTTTCATGCTTAATGAAATGACATATTGTGACTTTTGCAAGTTTTCGAAAAGTAGCCATGGAATCATAATGTACTTTTTGCAGCTATGAAATAATAATATACTTTTTGCTCATGTGCAAGCTTACATATTGCTGAAGTATTGTGAATTTTCTTCAGATAGAAAAAAAATCGAATTCAGTTAGTTTTTCTTCCCTTGGGGGTGTGTAGATTGGATTATTTTTTCACTTGACATTTCCCTCAAATACTGTTGGTTCTCTATTTCTTTTGTTTTTATGGTTGGCTTGCTTATGGTGACTTCTTTTGGGGTGGGGGGGTGGGGAGCTCTTAGGGCCCCTTTGATAAAGGAATAGGGTAAGGCGAATACACTCTTCGCCTTAATCGGGGCGAATGGCGTATTCGACCTGAAGAGGTCGAATACGTTGTTCGAACAAAATAACGTAAAAATCTTATTCGACCCCACTTACTCCGGAGGTTATCAAAGGCGAAAAACGATGTCACCGGTGAATACGGCAAGGCAACCGGCGAATACATCGTTCTGACTTGCCCTATTCGTTTATCAAAGGGGGCCTTAGTGAAACTACATGCACAATATGATCCATTGATTGTATTTAAATGTGTGCAGGACTCATGCCAAGGATATCACAAATGTGGCTTTCCATCGTTCGTACCCTCTTTTTGCAACATCTTCTGATGATTGCACGGCTTATGTTTTTCATGGAATGGTCTATTCTGATCTTAACCAGAACCCGCTCATTGTTCCTCTGGAAATCCTACGTGGGCATGAAAACGCAAATGGTCGAGGTGAGTCCTACTCAGGTCTATTTATAGTCTTTTTACTTCATTTGTTGTTTGCATGCATATAAAATGTAGCCCTTAGAAATTGAGCTGTGTTATGGTGATCTTGGATCTGCATGATGAATGGTTGGAGAGAAAGATGGTTCATAAGTTAAACTGAGCTAAATACGATGATGTTGAGGGCTTGTTGAAGTGTGATGCTTAATTGGTTTAATGCTCTTGTTATTTTTCCTAATGTTGACTGATTTTTCCACGTGGAGTGCCACATGGCCCACATTCACGTACATAGATATTTTTAAAATTTCAATTTGGAACTTTGTTCTTTCTCCAAGTAAAAGTGAGATTGTCCGGAGTTAAAACTGTAAAGAGTGGTCGGCTGGAGTTTTCCCAAAATTGGCTTATATTAGAGGGGCCATCTAGAAGATCCTTTAGTTATTTTGGAGCTTCATGTTTCTTCTGGTTCAATTAGCTTATGGATCATTTAGGTGATTAGCGAAAATCATCATTGGAATTTGTTTTCAAGTTGGAATTTGTTTTCAAGAATCTTCAGTAGAAGTTGTCTTCTTGTTCTGATGTTTTATTGTGTTACTAGACGTGTCTGCTAACCATGGTGTCACTATGCATTCAGGTGTAATGGATTGCAAGTTCCATCCTAGACAACCCTGGCTTTTCACCGCGGGTGCTGATTCTGTGGTCAAGCTGTATTGCCACTGAGATCTTTGAGAAGATGGATGTAAAATTTGATTTGAGAAGAGACCAACGAGCTGTATTGCCACTGAGATCTTTGAGAAGATGGATGTAAAATTTGATTTGAGAAGAGACCAAAAGCACCATCCACTGCGGAGGACAGCTACGGGTTGACCCCAATGAATTTGAATGAAGCATCCTACGTACCCTTCGGGTGAAGGCAATCATTCTTGAAATGTCTGCGATAGCGTCCTCATTTGGAGCATTATGATTGAAGTCCGTACTGATATCAGCAGTAAGCTGCAGTGACCTTTAGTTGTTTGGCCTGGGTGACAACTCTGATGGGTGCAGTTGTCTTGCCCTCCTTCCGAAGAGAGAGGTAGTCCATAGATACTCTGCAGTCAATTGCAGCAGAAAATTTTGAGATTTAGGGCTTTTTAGATTGCAAGCAAGGGAGTTCACCTGTTCCATTCTATTAAGTGATATCTTCTTCTTGTGTGAAGATTTATTATTTATGAAAGATGCGATTCTTGCAATGCCCCCTTCTACCAGTGTCCGTGAGAACGTTAACCTTTTCTTGATTCAAATATGAGAGGGTTGCGTCGCTTCCAGCTCCAGCACCGAGGGACCGTGTGAGAAAGTATCTGGTAAGGGCTGTTAGGCTTCCAAATTTTTTGATTAGAGCACGAAGTATATACAATAACACCCGGAAGAAAAGCTATCCCGAAGGGTAGATTAGAAAGTTTTAACCGCCCTTATCGGTAGCCTTTTTATTGAAGACTCGTGGGACAAGGTTTTTTTTTTCTTCCATATTGTGGATTCCCATTTTGTGTTTTCGAGTCGGCATTATATTTGTATCATTTTCGATTGTTTTATTGTTTTACATAGTATAAAAAAGAGACCACATCTTCGAATTTTCCATCTTTGCCATCCTAACAATTGGTTGGCACGATCGCAACGAAGATTGTTTAGTCCAGTGGTGTCGCCGCTCATGATTTGTCGTGGTGGTCTCACCACCTCTTTTTGAGATGCCTTAGGGTTCCTCTTTCTCTGTTAAAAAGAAAGAAAAAACGTACCTACCTAGAAAACAGTCTAGTGGCGATTAAATTGAGCACCCCCGCTCAAGTTATATGTGAAGTGAAGCGTAAGATAGTTTCCCTTATTTGTGAGAAAGCGCGTGAGCGGGTCAAACATGTACGTAATAAGGCGGAGGAATAAGGAACGGCAAGGCAAAAAATAGGATCGATGAGAATGACATTTCTTCTAGATGACTGAATTTTGTTTTGTTCACGCACAATGGCACGTAGGGTTTCTTTGAAAAGCGAATATCAGAGTGGGATAGTTAAATGACGAGGGAGAAAAGATGTGAGTCTCACCTTTTCTTCTCACACATAATTTTTATTGATCGGAGTGAGGTGATGTATTCGCGCCCATCCCTTAGAATACGTCACCGCACTCGATTTTCAAAGAGGACATAATGTTTACGGTGGAACAGTGTCGTTGTTATAGGTCATTATCCTCGTGTTTGTTTGAGAGGCTTATTAGGTGGCGGCAATCCAAATGTAATAATAGAGTAGGATCCTGGTAGCACCCTTGCGGACCAGACTTTGGCAATCTCCATACTACATGTTTAGCAAAACATTTAATTAGAAGTTATTTTTGGTGTCTATATATCTAATTATATGTGACACGTTGGGCTAATCAACGTTACATCACATGGTGCCGCATAATATTATAGTATGCCTTGCGTTGGTAAATAAACACAGAGATGATCAGGTCTTTATGAGTATATGCTAGTTATCATGCGATCTAGACAATTAAGATACCCTATTTAAAGAGCATGTAGCTTCTAGCAAGGACATCACCGTCATTCTAATGTTTACGTTTGTTTATCGTAGTTAAGTGGACTATTGAAATTTCATTAGACTATAAGTTCAAATAGGTATCCTGGACTACCCCACGTACATTGTGCCTCGCGTGTGCATGTAGACCATCGAGATTTGAAATTTAATTAATTAACACACCACATACATTAAGATTGTCGGTAGTCATATATATATATATATATATAAACATTTGAAAAGAGAGTCGAAGATTTACTTTTCATTAACCTATGATTAGTGCTCGGTACGTCATAACTCTGTCATGGCCAGTCCCAAGTCCGGATGAAAAAAGAGGAGGGTTTGCGTTAGGTCGACAGCTAGTAGTAAAATTTTGTCACATCTCCGACATGAATTCTGATCTAAATACATTTTGTGCTAATGTTAGGGCGTTCCCCGGAAGCGACGTGTTACATCGGAACATGGATGGAATGACAAGTGAGCAAGGACTAGCTAGGACGTTCCCCGTAAGCGACACGTTACATCGGAACCCAGATGGAATGACAAGTGAGCAAGAGCTAGTTAGGGCGTTCCCTGTAAACGACGTGCCGCAATGGCATCCGGTTGCGGTGTCAAATAGGCAAGGGTTCTCGTGTGGGGTTGGACGCACACGGGTAAAGAAATAAGTTCAAAACCATAGGATCCGTCTAGTTACTTGGAATATAGGAACTTTTACGGGTAAAAGTTTAGAATTAGTTAAGTTAATGAAGGACAAAAGGGTTAACATAGTTTGCCTATAAGAAACTAGGTGGAAATGACATAAAGCTAAAGACATTGATGGATATAAAATTTATCATTCAAAAGAAAGTAGTGGCATCGCAGTGGAGCAAAACAATCCATGATCAATATATAAATGTGATGTTTAAAAACTATTCTTCGCATTGTCGTATCGTACTGGAGAGGGGGAAATTGGTGGTCCATCTCTTTACGGCTCAAGAGTCTATTAAACACGCTCGATCTAGTAAGTGAAGTCCACTTTTGCACCCAAAGCCCACTTACAAGAAGTCCGAGAGTCAAGGGCTCAAGGAGCGTCATATAGCATCGGCACGGTCGATCACATAGAGGATTCTCCTAAACTCGGGAGGAATCTCAATGCACCACCGAATCGAGCCAGCAGAAGATTACCAAGATAATTATCTTTCAGGAATAGAATTTGACGATCCTAATCTCCTAAGAGGATAACCCTTATCTAGAGGAGGAAAGACTTGTGATTGGAACGATATCTTTTCCTCCACCTAGTGATGCATGAAGAAGGCTACCTTCCACAACATCCTCAGGATCTGTTCTCATCACTATGCCAGCATTGGCTTCCTGGATGGACCATCCCAGTCCCATGTGGTGGGACGAGGTGCGCGTTGTCTTCTTCCATCTTCTCAAGTAAGAGATATTCGTTACTTAGCAGCAGCAGCAGCAGTGGTGGTGGGTTAAGGACTTTAACTAGTGAACATTACCTTAATTTTATCTGTCCAAAAGTAGATCGTAAGGACTTTATAATCAACTTAAGCTTTTTAAAGCCGTGCATGCTCCCTTCAATTCCCAAGTTCGAGAGATCCAATGGCAGTATGCTAAGGACTTCAATTAACATACCTTAATTTATCTAACAAATCCAGATGCATTTATGCTTTTTATGAACCAAAAAAAAAAAACAAAGAAAAAAAAGAGAAGTATACGATGCAACCTGATAAATGATCATCGGAATTAGGTTCTACATAATCATTAATTTGCCAGGAACATGGCACCAGTCACATGGTGGATTTGCGGTTTTTTTCGTGGCCACTGGAAATCAAAACCAAAGATAGAATGATCCGAAATCACAAGAAACTAATAAAAATACCTGCAATAGTCCGAATGAAATGTAAAGATAAATAAAAAATTCGCTCATTTTAAAACCCTACGAATCACGTCATTTTAAAGCGAGAGGAACGACACCTAAATAGAGGATATTAAAAATTAGCTTGCCGATGAAATATAGTTGGTAATCTTAAGTTATTTATTATTTGTCAGCTTGTTTGAACTGCTGAATAAATATAGATGAATGAAAGAAGTATATAAGATATTGTTCAGTTATAAATAAATTATTAAATGATTGTATAATAATATTATTAAAAATATATAATTACATCTTAGACGAGTTATAAATGCAGCTGCAGCCTGAATTGTGTTCATCTACACTTGCGCGCGCCACGACTGCTGCTCCCGTGTCAACGTCGTACTACAGAATGGCTCTCTTCTGTCTCACCGCTGTTACTGCTATTATTATTATTATTATTATTATTATTATTATTATTAATAGTAGTGGTATATTATGTGATCCGGTGCAGCGGTGGGAGGCGGCACCAAAGTTCCCTCCTACTTCTTCTCCTCCTCAAAGTTGTCTTCTTGCAGAGGGATCGGCCCCTCATTCCTCAACCCGGTTCCCGGCTCTGCAACGGGGCGAGGGGGAGATGGAGACGGAGGGGATCCAGCACCGGACGGTGGCGGTGAACGGCATCAGCATGCACGTGGCGGGGAAGGGGGAGGGCCCCGCGGTGCTCTTGCTCCACGGCTTCCCCGAGCTCTGGTACTCGTGGCGCCACCAGATCCTGGGGCTGGCCGCCCGCGGCTACCGCGCCGTCGCCCCCGACCTCCGCGGGTACGGCGACACCGACGTGCCGGAGTCCGCCGCCGACTACTCCGTCTTCCACATCGTCGGCGACCTCGTCGCGCTCCTCGACGCCCTCGGCCTGGACCAGGTGTGCAAGGCTCTCACTACTACAACTAGTCTGTTTCGTCTGGTCTGATTGGATCAGAGGGTTCTCAGGTGTTCGTGGTGGGGCACGACTGGGGGGCGTTGGTGGCGTGGTATCTCTGCTTGTTCAGGCCGGACAGGGTGAAGGCGCTGGTGAACCTGAGCGTGGCATACTCGCCGCGGAGGCCCGGGGTGAGGCCGCTCGATTACTTCCGTTCTCTCTACGGAGACGACTTGTATGTAATCAGGTTCCAGGTCTGGGGTCTTTCCTCTGAACCATGCCTCATTTCCGTCTACACATACAACATTTCTAGCGTTCATCAGTTCTTATGGAAGCTGGTCCATGATTGACCACCGGTACTTTCTTATTTGTTGGCAGCTTCATATATATTTTTAGATCCCTTTCTGTCTCAGTTTCTTTTTCTCTACTTTCCCCCCTAGTCATGAAACAATCATCATAATTGGTGTTGTGTTAGGAGCCTGGTGAAGCGGAGAAAGTATTTGATCACTTCGGGACCGAGTTTGTGCTCAAGAAGTTCCTTTCATATAGAACACCAGGTCCACTTTTCCTGTCAAAAGAATTTGGGGCTTCTCCTGATGATGAGATCGCCCTGCCTTCATGGCTTACAGAGGAAGATATCAAGTATTTTGTGAGCAAGTTTGAAAATACTGGCTTTACCGGAGCACTGAACTACTACCGATCTCTAAATACGTAAGTTTACAACCACTTGCTTGAGCTTATCCTCAAGAACAGCCTTGTTGGTATAAAGCAGTCATATGTCTTTTTGATGATACACATATGTGTATATGCTGCATGCTCCTTTAATTACTCTTTAATAATGAAAATTCGACTTCTACATGCATCGTTCAAATTTATCGTGCTCTCTCTTATTCCGAGTTACATGCTGTCCAAGTTGATTGCTGAACCTTTTCCCCCCTTATCAAATCATGCTCAACAAGATCCCACATTAGTTTTATGTTCTCCTTGAATTTGCTCTGAGATGTGTCACATTTTGTTATGTATCAACGCAAATACAATTTCCAACACATGAAAATCTAGTGTTTGAATGAGTTCATGTGATTGGAAGAAATTGATCTTGTACGAGGGTACGGCATGGGTCTTTTCTTCATTTGATTGCCTACTATATATCTTGGTAGTCTGTGTCATATGAAGTTTAACGTTTCAGCAGCGGACTATAAAATACTGCTGTTATATTAGATGGATGCCGTCGATGTTACCTGAATTATCTGGAATCCATCTCTGGCATTCTTCTGGGGTCCTGTTATAAGTCCTCCTTAAATAGTTCTCTCATTTTCTGCTATCATATATGCCTCCTCATGCAGAAACTGGGAGCGCACCGCACCGTGGACGGGATCAAAGATAACTGTACCCACCAAGTTCATCGTTGGAGACATCGACCTGACTTACCATTATCCAGGTATCCAGGACTACATTAACAAAGGGGGGCTCAAGAAAGATGTTCCATTCCTTCAGGAAGTGGTGGTTATGGAAGGAGTGGGTCACTTCATCACCCAAGAAAAGGCACCCGAGATCACTGATCACATACTTGACTTCATCCAGAAGTTCTGATTCCCTCCCTTGTGTTATCATCTAAGCTATCTCTTGATATCAGTGGTGTGGCATCCCATGTTGGGGAACTTTATATCCACGAGACTGGATGAGCTTGTATTGTTATTATTATTATATATGTGTTTTCAAATAATGTCGGGTCGGCAATGCCGTTCTCCTTTGAAGTACTCTCATGAAAAAATTGTAACAGGGATAGAAAGGAGAAGAATGAAGAACATCTCCATACCAATCGTGCAAAGTGCGTGCGTGGTTTAGAGAGCTAGATAACTGCTCAGAGCGTGAGGGTTACACAACGAACGTTCAAACTTCTCCTCTATTGGTGGCATCGCCATTATTGAACAGATCCTCTCAGGGCACCTACTGCACTCACGGAGTTGGGCCGGTAGATGCACTGAGGGGATCTGCTCTCTTCTCCTGGTGGCATCGCCATTATTGCGTAGTCTACTGCCATTCAAGCTGGCCAACTCTTCGTATCCTTTCTGCACTGCACGCCCACTCAACTATGACGCGAGGGCAGTTTCGGTACTGGGCTTTCTTCTCTTGGATATCCGTTTTAACATGTCATTAAAATCGTCCCATCCACGTTAATGGGGTGTTTGGTTACAGTTTTTTACGTCTTTTTTCTCTCAATTTTAAAAAAAAGAGGAATAGGTCTTATAATCCTGTTTGACATACCTCTTTTAGTTTTTAGGGAGACAACTTACTCCCGTATAAATCTTCCTCAAATAAAAAACAACACTTGATCAGTTTTTTTTTTTTATAACACTCACCACGTCTCACTCTCTCTCACTCGCGTCTGCCCTCCCCTCCCCTCCCTCTCCCTCCCCCTGCCTTTCACCCCGCCGGCCTCTCCCCTTCCCCCTGCGGCCCTCCCCTCCCCTCCCCGGCAACCCCGTCCGCCCTCCCCTCCCTCTCCATCCCCCTCCCGTTTTCCCCCCGCCGGCCCCCCCTTCCCCCCGCGCCCCCCTCCCCGGCAACCCCACTCCGCCGTCCGCCCCCCCTCCCTCTCCCTCCCCCTCCCGTTTCGCCCCGCCGGCCTCCCCCTCCGGGTCCCCCCGTGCGCAGCCCCCCCCCTCCGACTCCGGGTCCCCCTGTGTGCAGCCCCCCCCCCTCCGATTCCCCCCATGCGCAGCCCCCCCCTCCAGCGCCGGTTCCCCCCCCTGCGCAGGCCCCCCCTCCGGTTCCCCCCTCCGGCGCCCTCCCCCCCCCCCCCCCCCCCCCCCCCGTGCGCAGGCCCCCCCTCCGGAGTCAGTTCCCCCCCCTGCGCAGGCCCCCCCTCCGGTTCCCCCCCTCCGACGCCTGCTCCCCCCCCCCCCCCCCCCGTGCGCAGGCCCCCCTCCCTACGGTTTCCCCCTCCGTCGCCGGCTCCCCCCCCTGCGCACCCCCTCCCCTTCCCCCCCCCTGCGCAGGCCCCCCCTCCGGTTCCCCCCCCCCCCCCCCCCCCCGTGCGCAGGACCCCTCCCTCCGGTTCCCCCCTCCGGCGCCCTCCCCCCCCCCCCCCGTGCGCAGGCCCCCCCTCCGGTTCCCCCCCTCCGACGCCTTCCCCCCCCCTCTCCAGCCCCCTCCTAATTTCTCCCCCTCGCCAAGAACGATCCCCCTCAGGCACCCTGCCCTCCTTCGCCCGATTGGGCCCGTAGCCGCCACTGAGGTCCGGATCTGCCTCCCCCGGTGGCTCCCTCCGTGTCTTACTGCCATTCAAGAGGGACCACTCCGTATCCATTTTGACACTGACGACACTCACTCATGACAGCAGGAAGTGTTACTGGACTTTTTTCTCTTTGCATATCCGTTAGTAAAATGTCGATTAAAAATTCCCCTCCCTTAAGTAGGGGCCTTAGGGCCAAAAGAAAAAAAGAATAATATATGATATCTTCCTCATTCTCTACTTCGAAATTTTAAGTTGGACATTCCAATAACTTCCATAAAAGTATCTTAGACTACACATCTTGTGCTTGTTGTTTACCTGGCTATATGTTACTCTCCGCCTCAAAATTTTAAAAACCAGATGATCTATACCTATCAACACCTTAAGAATTAGAATTTTGGAAACAACTTAAAATTTCATGGGCAAGCAAAACCAGCTCGTATTTTTTTTTACAAGGCATGCATGCACGTACAAGGCGGCAATGGGCATGCCCTCCCTACCACTTCACACCCGCCCCCTCCGCCTGCTGTACGTTCACGGGCCGGGCTTCGCGGTGATACCAACCACCGGCGGTGATCCTTTTCCGCCTGGGTAAACCCGACCCACCACAACGGCGCCCCCCATGGATGATGGATGGGGATGGGGGTCCTCTCGGCTCATGAGATGGCGTCCACCACGAAGGTGATGGCGTCGGGGCCCCCCTTCTCCAGGAGCGACAGCGCGAGCTCGCACTCGTGCCAGCCCCTCAGCCCGCTGGCCAGCTTCCGCAGCGTGCTCGGCTCCACCTCCGCCACCCACGCCGGCGTGAATTGCGCCATCACCCCCAGCAGGCACGACACGTACGCCTTCCACGTCGCCGGGTTGCAGCCGAGCGAGATGTTCCCCTCCAGCGCCCACGCCACGAAGTCCGTGTGCCCCCTGATGGCCCTGCTCCGCCACGCTGCCGACCCCAGCCAGAACGTGGACCCCTCCCCCAGCCCCCACACGAACGACCCCGACAAGATGATCATGTACGCCATGGCGTACCCTTCCAGGATGCGGGACGCCGGCCCCGCCTTGGCGGCGCCCCCTTCCTCCTCCTCCTCCGCCCTCGCCGACAGCAGCCACGTCGGCATCGTCTCCTTGTACAGCACCTGGACGGCGTCCGCCCCGCCGGCTATGCAGAGCAGGCTGGCCCCCAGCATGGCGGCCTCCTTCGCCGCGGCGGCCGCGGCCGCCAGAGAGGTCCGGGCCGACCTCCCCCGGGCCGGCGGCCCTCCGCAGCCCCAGCCCGAGGCCAGCCGCCGGGCGGACTCGACGACCAGCTTCAGGATCTCATCCGTCACGAAGTGGGTGTCGTAGAACATCCTGCAGGAGCGGAGGTAGAGGAGGCCGGGGGCGAGGGAGAGCCTGGCGCTGTGGTCGGTGAGGGCGTGGCCGAGGAGGCCGTTCACGCCCCCCCGGGCCGTCAGACGCAGGCCCGAGTTGAGTGAGGGGCCGAGGTAGGACGTGAAGCAGCTTCGGAGGAGCTGCTGGACGGCCCCCTGGTCGCGCTCGAACGGCAGGCGCGCGCAGGACATGACGATGAAGTCGTGCCAGCGGCGGACCTTCTGAGCCCACAGGGCGCCGATGATGGGCATGCAAGGCCAGGCGCAGGCCGTGGTGCAGTTCTCCAGTGCGGACCCGGCGACGCCGTGGATGTACTCGAGGCTCTTGTCGAGCTTGAATGTGATGGTTAAACTGACGAGTGCTGCCATCGGCAGCGGGAGCATCACCGGTGTAGTTCCACCTGTAAAGGAGAAAAACATGAGATCAGGATTGAGGGATTTACAGGTCAGGTCAGAGGATGTGTTTGGTCCGACATGAAGTTGTTGCCACATCCATGCTTTCGCAAAAAAAAAAACAAGTTCTGGGCAGAATGTCATAGAGTACGAGTGGCGATTATACGATGCAACATATCTCTCTTATTGCTTTCATAATACAACAGCCTTCAAACTACACTAAAAAAAAAACAGCCTTCAAACTTTGTTTCAGATGAGGAAGGAGGAAAATGGTCTGAGATATAGAGCGATTTAAGTTTAGCTAAATGTCTTCAGTTATTCTTCATGTTATCTATCACAGAGGAAATGAATCTTTCAACCTAAATAAAGCCGAGCAAACAAAAGATACAAAGCAAGATGAACTCATGAAATGGAAGATCTGTAACAGAGAAGCAGGAAGAAACAATAAACAAAATACCAGCATAACAGGTGGGGACGTGGACTCCGGCACATGCAAGTAAGTCTTTTATCTCTGCTTCGATAGAAAGAAGATTTGCAGCGGGGCTGGGCCACTCGATTCCGTTCATTGGAACAGGTTTCCAGATACCACGGGTGATTTCAGCCGAGAAGTAGCTAATAATTGTAGCAAGAGAAGCTGGCAAAAAATCCACGAGGTCCCTCAGACCTACAGGACGTAAACCAAAATGGTCATGCTCATGCAAGTAGGAATTTTCCAAACTAAGTCTGAACACTATGCAAATAAGATTGGTAGAAACATATAATAAGATAGAATACTACAGGTGGTTTCTAAAGTTCTTCCATGTCTTGGTTAATAGGCAAAACCGCAAATGCAGAAACAAGAATAGAAAAACTCAAGTCAGTTTGTTAGCCGTAGTATCTGCAGTTGCAAGTATTTGCTGCTATGGATAGAATATCAATCTACGTGTAAATATATAATGCTGTTTTTTATATGGCCTCCTTGTTTTAAACAGTTCTTTTACATTTTTCCCATCAATTATAAATTCTCAGATGGACCACTAAAACAAAGTTCAAGGGAACTAGAAATACGATAAGCATAATAGGAAAAAGATAAGAGGGAAAAAGACAAATGGACAATTAGGAGAATGACCATAAACAGATTAAAAGAACATGCCCAGAGAACATCAACCTGTGGTTAAGTCTCGCGATGAAAGCCTTCCATGTGCACAAGCCGCCAAAAGTGCTTCAAGAACAAAAGGAAGGGATTCCATGATCTCCCATGCAGGAAGATTGGGTCTCTGATAAGCAGCTTCCCCTGAATTTATCGGTGACCCACTTAGATTGCTACTTGAAGCAGACGAAGGATTACCAGAAGAGTTTCCACTTGAAGTCATTTTTCGGAAAATCATGTTCAGAATCTTGTTAGCAACTTGATGAACTGGATTTCCACTACATAGACCAGAAATGGTTGATGGTGTTGAGGCAAGGCAAGCTTGATGTTGGGAGTACCAAGCCCGTAACTTTGGAAATGAGGCAATGTAGATTGGTTCAACTGACGGTCTGTCATAGGGATCAGTGATTCCACTGCCTATATCCATAGCATCAGAACTATTTAAAGCGACATTGCCATTGTGCATTAACAAGAGATGATCCAGAGTGAGTTCGAGTCTAACGGTGCCCCATCGCCCGCCTATGCAGTGCTCCTGTGGGGGTCTATAAAATTTCCATAAGCGGAGAAGAAAAAGAAATGCACATGAGAAGATTGAATAAGCAGATATCTCTTCACCCGTGCTTGATCTATAATTTGATGCAGGTGACAGAGAACCAAATGCCTCACAGATTGGCATCAAAGCAGCTGCCACATCCGGAACCTGTGAAGAAAGAAACATGCAAGTTGTTAGCATAAAACAGACTAATCAAGATAATGTGCTAAATTATGCCAAAGGAAGACAGAAAAACAATTGATCTACATATTTGAGCATGGACATGCAGTCATATTTTAGCTATTTATATTTTGGGTGCAAGGTTCAGGTTAATTCCTGAGGTTTCATAATGCTGTAGTGTCTTGTCCCATGGCTCCATTATTTTCAGGCCTAGTTTATTGCTATATTATGCAGTACGTTGTTTTATTCTGCTTTTTTGTTTATTCTTTTGGACCAGTAATTTCCTGGATAACTGGGCATTTTTGGCACGATTCCTTTACTGAATGTACTTGATACTACATGCTGTTGTGATTTTGCTACTTCTGTTGGATGAATTACACAGACTTCTCTACCTTGGATGGATTATACAAACTTCTCTATCTATTTATTTATTTAGATGGCAATACCAGTCAACTAATCTCAGCTAGGGCTTCAACATCGTCCCCAATGGTCCCATGCTTCCTCCCAACTAGTGTATGTTATGACTTCAGTATAAATTGGTGTTTGGGGTTAGATTTGCAACCAGAAAAGAAAAAAAGAAAGATAGAAAACAAACCTGTTCAAATCCTTACATCTTGTCTCCCAACCTCTAAGTGGATCCCTAGTTTATTCAACAAGACTTGACTATACCAGGACTAGTTTATGATAATGAGACATCTCAAACTTCAAAATTCCTAAACCAAGAAGCAATGTTGCTAGCATATACGAGCCTGCGGCAAGTCTACAGCATTGTGTGATTTGTTGGTTCAAAAAAGAGCTGAGAGTCACTAAACATCTTAGTTTACATCATTTCATCCTAATAATCAATGATGCAAGGTCAAGCTTCTTGCATGGAAGTGTTATGAATATTACTAAGATGTGAAAGATAAAACAAAATTCACACCATAAATTTCTGTCACCATGTTTGGTATATTTCACATAAATGAAAGATGGTGATCTAACAAAAAACAACACGTCCTACAGCAGAACTCCTTACCATGCCATAAACAGAAATCATATGAACAATATCAATATGGCAAACACCGAAAAGGATGGAGCTTATCATGGCCATGTAACTAAATAGATGGCTCCCAGGTCGAGAGAAATCAGAAGGTACAGGAGTAGACAATAGCTTGATCACAGAATGCATCACATGCTCCTGAAAAAAAATAGGAGAACTATTTAGAGTGAGGGAAATGAAAATCTGGAATATAGGTAAAGCCTTGAATGCCAACATCAAAAGAACTCTCTAGATTAACTGAATGCAAAACATGCATAGTTGGCATTTAAAAATTAATGCTCACATCAGCACTAAATGGAGCAGGAACAGCCTATCGACATATTGTATTGCAAAAAGTTTACCATACTGACTTACATGCAAGAATATTTATGCCGGGAAAGGAATTCTATGTTGTGTTGATCTATGAATACACTTGTTATTTTGTTCGGTTAGTGTAGTCCAGTCAGTAATAGCAACGAGAAAAAAAGGAAAAGGAATAGAAACTACATCCATACAGAGAGAATGCACAGGGTTTTCACACACATCCTATTATGAATATCTTTTGCACTAGAATGCCTCTCAGATTCCTAATTTGTATCTGTGCCCCTAACCAAAAATAGGACAGCAACTAATTCAGTTTGGTCAGTTTGACGAAAACAATATATACAAACCTCTGCAGGTTTCAGCATGCATTCAATAAACCTTGTACATAGTTCACAATACATAATTACATATAAGCTCGACATAACTCCAGGGCAAAAGACAACAGTATTAACCATCCCTATCATTATATTTTGGGAAAATATCACCAAATGATAGTAACTAAAAAAGACACTTGATACATAGCTGCTTGTATAGAAAACAAACATTTACAACTATTTGGTGGAAGAGTGGAAGATTGACAGTTTGTAGTCCCAGGTAGCCACATATAATGGCCTAATCATGAGATAACCCAGCAAATGGAACACCATGATCTGCCGTTTACCTTTCTTTTTCAACAAGAAACAAAAGGACAATTTTAGTAACCTACAATCAAGTGACAACCAACAAATGTCCCAATGTTCGTGCTTCATTATTCCTTTAATGGGAGAGATGAAGAGAGCTCTAGTATCCAAAACTAGGCACACTGCATACTTTCAAGGAAGAGTATCCAATTCTAGGTTTGTAATTGAAAATCCAGAATTTAATATAGACAGACATCAGGAGCAGATGTCACCTGAATGTTCCAACCCCGACTAAGAGATGCACCACATAGTATTTTTGAAGAAGCTGCTCTTTCCTCCTCTGACCCATTCAAGGCGAGATGATATAGTTTCTCCACTTCTGTGACACTGTGACCAGCAAAAGAAGTCATAACTTCATAGAAAAGAGGTATCATCATCCTCTAAGCAAAAATGTTACAGGAGCACTGTGCATTTCATTAGATAAAAGGCTTATATTTTGGATACCTTGAAGCAGGAGTGACCACAAGAGCATTTGTCAGAGTGTGTGTTAGTTGAGCTCCTTCCATAAAGGTTGTCCATGGTGATGACTGAATAGGTGGACTCATTGGCAATGAAGATGTAACAACATAACCCGGCCAAAAGTACGCAGACGTATCAAGTAACTTTCTTGCGATGCATGCTTCAACAATGAGATGCAACATGCTCCCAACTGCAACAGAAAATAAAGATAAGCACACTGACAACAAAATTAGTCATGTAAAAAACACTTACCAACAACAAAAGGAAAACACAACTAAGTCAACTGATGATACATCATGCATACATGACAGGAAGTAATTCTTTGGTAAAGAGGAGACATGGAACCCTAAACAAATGTGTGGCTTGTAATCTTCAGAAGGCAATGTTAAATGCAACTAAAGTTTTCATTTTAAATTTCTTAGGATGCAAAAACATTTCAGAGATAAGAATTTGCAACTTAGTAGGTAGGCCTGCAAATTGCAATCACCTGATTTTATCTGATTTCACATTATTCAATAAAGTGAGAAGCCCCCCTTAGGTTATATCTTAGGATAAATGGATGAAAGTTTCCCAAAATGATATTCCTCTTCTATCATTTTATGAAATATACGGGGTCTGGAGACTGACACAGGCGATATGGATTGTACAGAATATAGCTTCTTACAATAGATGCTCAACAATCAACATGCTGCCAATAACAACGAACATGTTTCTGGAGTCTAGAGTCTAACTTATTTACAATTTTCTGTCAGCTTGTTTATTTCTGAAGATTCTAATCCAAGTATCCAACAGGCCTCATCATTTTAGGCATTCACATGGAGGAACACACCTTGCAAAGGGAAGCCCTCATCTTGGGTGTCAGATTGGGAGGTTCCCTATCACTTACTTTGGGCTCCCTCTAGCTGATGGAGCCATTCGATGTAAAGACTGGCACCCGGTTGTTCAGAAATTCAAAGCAAGATTAGCCGGATGGAAAGGAAGATTGCTATCTTATGGGGGAAGGGCAGTTCTGTGCAATTCCGCTCTGAGAACCTCTTGGTGTAGTTCTTGTTCATGTTCCGGATTCCTTTGTCGGTGGCTGCTAAATTGCAGAGCATCCAATGCAGATTCTTTTGGCAGGAGATTCTAATCCAAGTATCCAACAGGCCTCATCATTTTAGGCATTCACATGGAGGAACACACCTTGCAAAGGGAAGCCCTCATCTTGGGTGTGAGATTGGGAGGTTCCCTATCACTTACTTGGGGCTCCCTCTAGCTGATGGAGCCATTCGATGTAAAGACTGGCACCCGGTTGTTCAGAATTTCAAAGCAAGATTAGCCGGATGGAAAGGAAGATTGCTATCTTATGGGGGAAGGGCAGTTCTGTGCAATTCCGCTCTGAGAACCTCTTGGTGTAGTTCTTGTTCATGTTCCGGATTCCTTTGTCGGTGGCTGCTAAATTGCACAGCATCCAATGCAGATTCTTTTGGCAGGGAGGGGGTGTAAGGGTGGCATGATGCCAATTGAGGTCGGGTTTGTCAGGCTAAGAGAAATGGTGGACTGGGCTTCAAAAGACATCAGGCTGTTCAACCTAGCTCTTCTTGCCAAATGGTTGTGGAAGCTTGGGACTACCAGAGAAATGCCTTTGGCTACGATTTCTCAAAGATAAATAGTATCATAGGGGGACAGATGGTGTGAGGGTAAACCCTTGGCGAGCAGGTTCCCCAAGCTTTTTCAAATTGCTACTGACAAGAAGATGCCGATGAAGCAGGCATATGATTCCGCAAATGAGTGGTGCCCAACATTTAGGATGCGGCTAAAGGATAAGGAGATAACTGCAGTGGCTGATCTCTTGACCCTACTCCAAGGGTTCAGCCTGGACCCCTTGGTCAAAGATCAGTGGGTTTGGAGATGGAATCCTAAAGGGGACTTTACAGGCGCTTGGCATACACCTTCATTGCTGATGGGGGAACTCATCATCCTTTGTTTCAGCAAGTCTGGAGGCCAGATAGTCCCATTAAGATTAAGATTCTCCTTTGGAGGATCTCTCTTCATTGTTTACCTACACGGGATAGACTGTCTAAGTTCATAGATGGAATGGATACTGTGCAGTATGTGTGGGAAGGAGAAGAAATCCATGGATCATTTATTTCTGGAATGTGAGCTTGCTAATGAAATATGGCAACAGATTCTCAACAAGTTTAGGTGTGACAAAGTGGTTGAAGGACCAGTCGAAAGATTCATCAAGCAGTGGCAAGTTCAATGGACAACTAAGATTGACTGTCAGGTGTGGTGGTTGATCCTCTATGCAGCCTTTTGGATTAGATGGAGGGAAAAGAATGGCAGAATCTTCTTAAAAGAAGCTCATGACCTAGCAAAATGTAAGGGGAAGGGCACCCATTTGGTGTCGTTTGTATAAGGGGAATTCTTTGGGTCTACTCCCTTCTTATATTTTTCTCTGAGTTAAGGCCCTTGCTACTTGGTTCTTAACCAAGATCTTGCCCGAGTAAAGTGTCTTAAGAACCTGATCAAAAGATGGTTCAGTAGATGTGACAATCGTGCTTACACATGAAAGTTTCACTCTTCTATTTCCATGATGAGAAAACTGGTGGGATGAACCACCAATGTTATTGATAGAGATAATACACATACAGAAGACAGATGTGTGAAACCTTGAGTTACACTTCAAATAAAAAATGACAAAATAAATACATACGTTTGTAATTAATACAAAACTCCATGTGCTATTTCCTGGTGAGAGTCTAGCCCCTCAACATAGGTTGTTAGTAATGGATGTCACTATCCCTAAATTCAAAAGAAAGATCATTATAAATAATTATTCCAAGATTAAATGGTGGAATTTAAAAGGTAGAAGTTTAGAAACATTTAAAAATCATCTATTAAAGGAAAATATTTGGAATTTAGAACAAGAAACTAATGTAATGTGGAATAATGTTACTAATTGTATAACGGGGGTTGCAAAATAACTCTTAGGCGAATCTAAAGGTAAAAAGAATTTAGAAAAAGAGACTTGGTGGTGGAGTGAGGAAATCTAAAATACCATTAGAGTAAAAAAGGAATGCTTTAAAGTTTGAAAAACTAACAAAAATGATCAAACCCTAGAAGCCTATAAAATCACTAAAAAGAGAGCTAAGAAAATAGTTAGCGAAACTAAATCAAAGGCATTTGAAGATTCATATAATAAATTAGGAACC
The DNA here is from genome assembly GCA_022559845.1 of Amorphophallus konjac. Lineage (NCBI taxonomy): Eukaryota > Viridiplantae > Streptophyta > Magnoliopsida > Alismatales > Araceae > Amorphophallus > Amorphophallus konjac. The sequence continues at coordinate 46,077,969 of CM040121.1, forward strand.
CGAGAGGGTGAAAAGGATATATTTGAACTTGCTAAATTAAGAGAAAGGAAAACTAGAGATTTAGATCATGTTCGGTGCATTAAAGGTGAAGATCAAAGGGTTTTAACTAAGGATCTTGAGATTAAAGGGAGGTGGCATAGCTATTTTCAGAAGTTACTTAATGGAGATTCCGTCAAGAATTTATCTTTAGAAGGTACCCAAGAGTCCACAATATTTGATAAATATCAATATTTCAGACGTATTAAGATGTCAGAAATGGAGGATGTTTTAAGGAAAATGAAAGTGGGCAAGGCCTTAGGACTAGATGGCTTACCTATTGAAATATGGAAAGGCCTAGGAGATATTGGTATTCAATGGCTAACTAAATTTTTTAATAAAATTTTAAAGGAACGGAGAATGCCAGAAGTTTGGAGAAAAAGTGTTGTAGTTCCTTTCTATAAAAACAAAGGAGATATTCAAAGTTATAATAATTATCGTGGAATTAAGCTTATGAGTCATACTATGAAACTTTGGGAAAGAGTAATTGAAAAACGCCTCCGATGTATGACTACTGTATCGGAAACTCATTTTGGTTTTATGCCAAATAGATCTACTACAGAAGCTATTTTCTTACTACGGCAGCTAATAGAGAAGTATAGAGAGATGAGAAAAGATTTGTATATAATTTTTCTTGATTTAGAGAAAGCGTACGATCGAGTACAGAGAGAATTGATTTGGTGGACATTAAGAAAGAAAGGAATCTCTCAAGGATATGTTGATTTGATTAAAGATATGTACGGCGGTGCTATTACTAGTGTTCGAACTATTGCTGGGGAGACTGGTGAATTTCCCGTTTCTATAGGTTTGCATCAAGGTTCTGCACTAAGTCCGTATCTCTTTGCCTTCGTTATGGATGAAGTAACTAAACAATTGCATGAGGATATCCCTTGGTGTATGCTATTTGCAGACGATATTGTTTTAATTGATGAGAGTATTGATGCTCTAAATGCTAAGTTAGAGCGTTGGAGACTTGCCTTGGAGTCTAAAGGTTTTAAAATTAGTAGGAGTAAGTCAGAGTTTATGCACTGTAATTTTAGTAATGGGAGAGTGGTTCAGGAAGACATGGTTCTAATTGATGGACATAACATTCCGAAGAGTAGTAGCTTTCGATATTTAGGGTCTATCATACAAGAGAATGAGAAGGTTTATGATGACATTACACATATGATTAAGGCAGGCTGGTTAAGATGGAGAAGTGCATCATGTGTCCTTTGTGATCGTCGTATGCCTGTGAAACTCAAAGGGAGGTTTTATAGAACGGCTATGAGACCTGCTTTGTTATATGGTACCGAGTGTTGGGCAGTACAAAAGGAACACATCCACAAAATGTGTGTAGCAGAGATGAGGATGTTGAGATGGATGTGTGGCAAGACTAAGAAAGACAAGATTAGGAATGAACGCATCCGTAAGGACTTAGGGATAGCTCCAATTGATAGCAAAATGAGAGAAAATAGACTTAGGTGGTTTGGACATGTGTTTCGTCGCCCTAACTCAGCGCCGGTTAAAAGATGTGACCAAATCTTAGTGGATGCTAGTAAACGAGCTCGAGGAAGGCCTAAAATGAGATGGTGCGATGTTGTTAGAAAGGACATTAGTTCCTTGAGTTTAAATATGAATATTGCACTTGATAGAAATCTTTGGCGGAACATGATTCATGTAGTCGACCCCAATTAATTGGGATAAGGCTCTGATGATGATGATGATGAGACAATTCTCTGCACAGAAACATCTGCCACATCCCTGGCTCATGAGTTGATAAAAGCAAGAATCATACTCTCATAGGGTTTAGTTGGGATAAGGCTCTGATGATGATGATACTCTCATAGGGTTCTTCAGCAAGCTTCACTTGGAATCATCTGGAAAAATCTCATCGTGGGGTTCTTCCATTCTCCTTGATTTTCTGAATGGTAACATGTGTTATCAACAATCATAAGCTTGCTACCTCCCCCATGACACTCCAAACTGTTATATTCATAAGAGAATCACTAAAAAAACCAATTAAATGGTCAACATCTCTAGTTCCTCACTTTAAAAAGGATGTTCCAGGTCCCAGGGCAAGCCATTACTTCTGGACAGCTTGAAAATTATGTTCTTTTTTGCAGCAGTAACCACACAAAAGCCAAAATTTCCAGAGGTGATTCAAGACTTCAGGTTCTTACTGAACTTCTGCAGCTTCCTTCCATGTTGACTTATCATATAGAGTGCCAAACCAATTCTTCATACAGCTGTTGTCCATGTCTGCTCTAATCTAGCTGTCAGTTGGTTGTAGAGTTCAATCATATCGTCCACCTCCTCTTTGAGTGGAATCACATCCCAATTCCCACCCATGTAATATTTTGTTATTATAGTTCATAGCAATCACTCACCATTTTCCAAAGTCAGCATTTAACAAAGGATTTCATCCCATTTCCAACAGAATCTTTGTGCCTTTCTCCACCCACTTTGTTGTTTTCAAAATTCCCTTTCACTGTGGAGCCCTGACATTTGGGAGCATTAATGTAGAAGCTACTTTTCCTTTTGTAATATGCAAATACTAACTCTCTGTTCTGCCAAGTCTGGAAAGCTACTAGCCCTCTCAAGGTGAAGGTGCTCATGTGGAGGATATCCCTTGCCCGACTACCCACTCGGGATAGACTGGCCAGGTTCATGAACGGGCTGGACATTGGGTGCTGCATGTGTGGGAAGGGAGAGGAAAAGCTTGACCACCTCTTTTTAGAGTGTGTATATGGGGCGAAGTGTGGCGTTTTGTCCGTTCTATGTTCAGGCACAACAAATCTGCCAAACGCCCCGTGGAAGAATTCATTAGAAACTGGGAAGGGCAATGGAGAGCAAAGACTGATCGTCAACTGTGGTGGATGATCCGACATGCTACCTTTTGGATTTTATGGAGGGAGAGGAATGGCAGAATTTTCAAAAGTGAAGCACATGGCCCGGCTTAGTGTGGAAGCGGATTTTGTTTTTTGTGTAAACTTGGGGGGGACACTTTTTGTACAAGGGACAAATGTAATTATCTTATTTTGCCCCTACTTCAAGGGTATGAAAACCCTGCTCTCTTTTTGTATAAGGGAAGTTTTTGGGAGCACTCCCCTCTTATTTGTACATTCTTCACCTTTTATAAATGATGTGGTACTATCAACTTTCAGCAAACAGAAAAAAAAACTCTCTCATGCGGAGTCTTCTGCTGTTAATGATTCTTATAGCCAATTCCCCACCAAGACTGAGTTGAAGACATGCTGATCACACTCCAGCCGTTCATGATCCATGGGCTTGCATTCACTGTGCATTTCAAGTGTGATCTTCCTGCTAAGTTCCCATTAAGATTGCCACACATTAGCCATCTCCTGATTCAGAGCGTCAAAGTAGAAATTGTCCAGCCTATTACTAGGCAAGCTGTTGAGTAAATACATTGTGCTTTTTCTTAGCATCTGAACTCATGTGGGGAGCATGCATATATGCCGCGGTTATTGGGGTTTAAAATTCATTGATTCTTTTGATCCCATAAATCCCTCAGCCAGACATCTTTGCATGGATAAACATTTAATCAAGTGATCTTAAAAGGTATGGATCATCCTCCTATTATTTGATCAGCTTAAAACCTAGGCTACCCAAGATAAAGCTTTTACCTAGAAAGGTAAAAGAGATGATTAAACCAAGGGCTTACAAGCATGAGATAAAATCACAGTATACACCTACTCAGAAGTTATCTAACATTTGACTAAACAACAAAGAGAAAAAATTCACAAATTAATACATTGCATCATCAGAAATGGTAGCAGGAATCTAAAATGCCAAAAAAATATCATGATTTTCCTGCTCTCGATGAACAAATAGAAGGTTCCCAAAAACAGCTAAAACTCATAAGACTGCCCAAAAGAAACCGGTAGCTATGACAACTCCAAAAGTCAACTACGAAACTACATGGGAGGATTCTCCGAATTTTCTAACCCAGATTTAGGTTAGGACCAACCCTTTAGAGCAGGATGCGGTTATCCAATCTGATCCCAGTTGGTAAATACTGATCTGTGGTTTAAGATGTTTTAGAATATAATTATTTTTGGTATTAAATAATAGCCAACTTCTTTTCTATACATTTTGCAACACCCTGTTTGAAACCCATTGAAAAGAAAATTAGCAGAGGTACTCTTATACTTTTGAGCCAACCGTTACGAGGAGTAAGAGGATCCAGCAATTGTACGTGTTGTTTGTCACCAGACCATGTAAACCACCTCCTCAAATCCCTGCTTCTTTTTTACCTCTCTCTCACATACATTATCTCTCTCCAGAGGAGCTGGCAATGGTGTGTTGCTTGCCACCACACACAAGTACATATAAACCAACCCCTCCTTAAATCCCTCTGTTTTTCCCCTTCTTTCAGCTCCAGACTGAGAGTAAAGATCCTAGGGGCAGTCCAATAACCAGTTTGCCAGTTTGAATTGGCTGTGAACTGAGTGAGACTGGCCTAAAACCATCCCAAACCATTCAGCAATGACCAGAACAAACTGGAAACATGTGAAGGATGGTTTTCTCTTATATTATTGGAATACTTTTAGTATCTTCTATCAAACCAGACATAAGTGGTATACAGTACACCAGCACTATTATTTTGTGGCAGGGGAAGTAGTGGGAGATGTTCATTTGAGAAGAGATCTCAAGGAAGAGCAGGAAACAGAGTACACTGACTTGCTAGATGTGTTGCATACTGGCACCGTTTCATTGATATTCGTATCAATGAAACATATATATTGATCTGGAATAATTCAAACAAGGCTTTATCTGTCAAAAGTTTCTATAAAAGTATGCAAGATTTGCAGCCTGTCTATCCAATTTTTTTACTAGTATAGAGGGTAAAGTCCCCATTAACGGTGCAAGCTTTCATGTGGCTTTCGTCTGCTAAAAGACTTGTGACCAAAACGTATCACCAAAAGTAGAGACAGGACTATGATGTCATTTGCTCTCTTTGAGGTTCTGAGTCAGAGGATGTTGACCACTTGATGATTACCTGCCTGGTCAGTGAGGAGGTTATGGGCAGCAATCAGCCTAGTATTCCGATTCTCAGCATATTTTGCAAATGTTCGGCAGATGTGGGCCAGCTCACAGGACAAAGCTTGAAGACATTTGCTTGGCCTCCTTCCCCATGCAATTTGCTTGAGCACCTGGCGGGAGTGAAATGATCTTAATTTGCAGGGAAGTCTATGTTTAGAATGTTACACTTCGAGCCTTGTCTTTCTTACATCAGTGGTCTAGACTTTTGCTGCATGTCACCAGATGAGTGGAAGAGGGCTATTACTTTAGGATAGAGTGGTCCTTTTTGCCTTCTTCCCTTCTTTTCTGAGGTTGAGGAACCTGCCCTCACCTCCACATTGTACTACCTCTATTTATTGATATAAAATTGGTGGTATGATCCACACTTTCTCAGAATAAAAATCTTCCACTGAACCAGCAGGATCAAGCTGCATGAGAAATCTCTTTTGTACTCTTACTACAAACTTTTTTTTAAGTGGGTTATACGACTGACATATTAAATGAAGAGGGTGATGTGCAAGTATAATCAATGAGCTCCCAAAAAACCCTAAAAGCACACCAAGATAGTGTATCTCAAGCTATTCCCCCAACAAAACAAAAAGAGGGGAGTTGAGAGAATTCACATTACAATTCAACTCTGTCCATTCTCTCACTCTAGCACAAATGAAAGAAACAAGAGATGCTTCTGCTTTCGCCTCCCTCCTAAAAATACTATTGTTCCGCTCACTCCATAAAGACCAAAGCGTGGCATGCAGGGTAAGCCATACCTTTGATGGGCCACCTCCTACCCCACGACGCAATGAAGCGACGCACCTCTGGCTGATGCCCTATAGCACAACGAGCTCTCGTCGCGAAGCCCTCCCACACCTCATGTGAATAGGTACACTGCACGAACATGTGGTCCACGGACTCATCCTCTTGACCACATAGGCAGCCTATGTAGTCATAGGCGCGCCTAGGCGTTTGAGGCGGTCCCAAACCGCCTCGCTTTCGCCTCAAACGTCTCACTCTCAATTTTCTTCTTCTTTTAGTCAGTCTTGGTTTAAACATCCTTTATTCAAATCTCATCTTATTTGTATGTATGTATTTTTGTCTCAAAATTTGATTATTGTTAATTTTATTGAAAATCTTGATTGTATGTATGTATTTTCGTTGATATTTAGACATATATTTATAGTTTTTGAATTATGTATATATATATTTTTTTAATAAAATGCCTCAAATGCCTAGGCGATGGCCTAACGTTTGAGGCATGAGACGACCCCTTGGTCGCCTCACGTCTTAGACTACATAGCAGGTAGCAAGTCGTCCAGATCCCCGGGATGAAATGTGGCAACCTGTCACAAGTAGGCAACCTCCTATGGAAGATCCCCCAAGTGATAAGCTTCATCTTCGACAGGCTCTGCAGTCTCCACACGTAAGGGGCAAGAGTGTGGCGCACCCCTCCAAGAGAGATGATGGAGCAGGCAGACCTCACAGAGGACCCCTTCTCACCCCACCTCCAAGACCACACATTCTCCCAATCAGGAGGCATTGTGTAAGCGTAGAGAAAGAGTAGAAGGTCCTCGAGCTGTTCCATCTCGTCCAACCTCAGATCCCTCCTGAAGGTCGGTGCCCACGTACCCCCCGGAAGGTGGGAGTCAAAAGCCTGAGCAACCGACCCAAAGGGTTAGCCTAGACAACAAATAGGTTGGGAAAGGAGGCCCCCAACGTGAAATCGCCGCACCACCTACCCTTCCAGAAAAAGCACTGGTCGCCTTTTACTAGTCGGACTCGAATGTCATAAGAGATAATATCCCTGCAAGTCAAGATGTCGCGCCAGATTGGTGAAGTCTATTGATGAGAAGGAGGCATGAGGCGACCCTTTGGTCGCCTCTCGTCTCAGACTTAGCAGGCAGCAAGTCGTCTAGATCCCCGGGATGAAATGTGGCAACCTGTCACAAGTAGGCAACCTCCCATGGAAGATCCCCCAAGTGATAAGCTTCATCTTCGACAAGCTCTGCGGTCTCCACACGTAAGGGGCAAGAGTGTGGCGCACCCCTCCAAGAGAGATGATGGAGCAGGCAGACCTCACAGAGGACCCCTTCTCACCCCACCTCCATTACCACACATTCTCCAATCAGGATGCATTGTGTAAGCGTAGAGAAAGAGTAGAAGGTCCTCGAGCTGTTCCATCTCGTCCAACCTCAGATCCCTCCTGAAGGTCGGTGCCCACGTACCCCCGGAAGGTGGGAGTCAAAAGCCTGGGCAACCGACCCAAAGGGTTAGCCGAGACAACGAATAGGTTGGGAAAGGAGGCCCCCAACGTGAAATTGCCGCACCACCTACCCTTCCAGAAAAGGCATTGATCGCCTTTTACTAGTCGGACCCGAATGTCAGAAGAGATAATATCCCTGCAAGTCAAGATGTTGCGCCAGATCGATGAAGTCTACTGATGAGAAGGAGACACCATGTCTCACACTCGCCTCAAACCATAGTATCTCTGCCTGATAACCTGAGCCCACAACCTCTCATCTCCCATCCCAGCCTCCACAACCATCTACACAAGAGGGCCAAATTGAAGTCTCTAACATTCTTGATCTATAGGCCTCCGTGATCCTTACTGGTAGCCACCCTTCCCCAGTTGATGTCATGCCATCCCCTACACTGTCCCCCACTCCCATGCCAAAAACATCTCACCATAATAAACTCCATCATTTTCGCTAAAAACTTGGGGACCTGGAACATAGAAAGAAAATAAAATAGGAAAGTTGTCCAATGTTGAATCTCACAAAACTAATCTCCGCCATACGAAAGGAGTCTAGCCTTCCAACCAGTCAGCCTGGACTGATACCTCTAAATGATAGGAAACCAGTCAACACATCTTAAAGGACTTAGAGACAAGGGAAGACCCAAGTAGGAGATGGGGAAAGCCCCCACCAAACAACCCATAATGCAGGTAGCCCTATGAAGGGCCAAGTCTTCCATGATAATTCCTAGAAGCAAACTCTTGTTGAAGTTGACCTTCAAACCAGTAGTTTCTTACAGGAACACCAGCAAAAGCCTAGCATCAAAGAGTTGCTGCTCACCCTTTACCAAGAAAAGATCGTATCATCAGCATACTGCGGGTGAGTGATAGAAGCAACGCCTCTCCCAACCGTGAAGCCCCTAATCTGACCAGCCATATCTGTTCTCTACCACACCCTACTTAACACATGCGCCACCAAGACAAAGAGAAGAGGGGAGATGGGGTCTCCCTGTCACAATCCCCTGCCACTGAGGAAAAAGGAAGTCGGCCTCCCATTGACAAGGACCGAATCCAACAAATCCATCTATCACCAAAGCACATCCTCTCCAACACATCGAATAAGCACAACCAACTAACTCTATCATAGGTCTTCTTGAAATCCAGCTTGAGGACTACTCCTTTCCTCCTTTGAGTCTTCATAGCAAATAGGCATTCATGAGCCGCCAAAAAGTTGTCTAGATGTCCCTACCCCTGATGCAAACTCCCCAAAAGCTACTAACAACCCTGTCTGTAACAACAGACAGTCTCCTGGCCAACATCTTAGTGACAATCTTGTAAGTGCCATTCAGCAAACTAATGGGCCCCTAAAGTCCTGGGCACCTTGCTTCTTAGGAACAAGCACTAGGAGGATTTTATTAATTCCCCTCAAGTGAGCCCTTCCCTCCTAGAATTATCGCACAGCGACCATAAAGTCAACATTGATGACATCCCAACACCTTTGGAAGAATACCAAAGGGAAACCATCCGGTCCTGGAGCTCTGCCCCCTGCAAGACAGAAGACAGCCTACCGTATCCTCCTCATTAGTAAAGCTATGAGAGATTGCCTCCCTTTCCTCGTCTAAAAGACGGAGAATGAGATCAGCAGCAATCTTGGGCCTGAAATGGTCGTCCTCAGTAAACAACATGGAGAAGTAATCCCTGGCTAGATTCCTGATTTGCTCTTCTAAGACACTGTGTGATCACCCATCAAGATGGAAGTAATAGAGTTAAATTCTCCTCCTCCTTGAAGCAATGCGCTGGAAGTAAGCAGTATTTCTGTCCCCCTCTTTAATCCATCTCTCTCTCGATCTCTGCCTCTAGTAAATTTCCTCCTTGATGAGGATCTCATCAAACTGTCCCCTGAGAGCCTCCCTAAGGCTCCCGCCCTTTGCATCTATCAGCCATGCCTCCTCCAACCAGTCCAGGCTCTCAATTTGTTGAAAAATTCTATCCTTCGCAACCCTCCCCGGTAGGGTCTTTCAGCCCCCCAGGTCTTGAGTACCTGAGCAGTATGTCGAAACTTCAAGACCAAGGTAGCCATGTTGACCTGCTAGCAATATGTGAGAACCAAGCTCCCCTGACCGTGTCCATAAAATTAGCCTTCCTAAACCATAACTGCTCCAATATGAAGTATACCACCTATTCTGTGCCCGATCGATCTTCAGAAAGATAGGCTTGTGGTTCGACACTGATCTGGCCAAAGCCACTGCACATGCAAATAGTGACCTTCCCAATCAACAGACACCAAGAATCTGTCTAACCAAGAACAAGCAACATCAACTCGCATGTTAGACCAAGTGAACTGGTCATGCGCCCTACAGATGTCCACCAAGGCCGCCTCCTCAATGAAGGCGTTGAAGTCTTCCATATCACATGTGTGAACATTTGTGCCCATCCTCTCCCACGGGGCCGCCACAGTATTGAAGTCTCCACCAAGACACCACGGCCTACTAAGGATAGGTGGTAAGAAAGAAGGTCTTCCCACACCAGCCGCTTCTCCTCCCTACTTTGAGGCCCATACACCCCCGAGAAATCCCACGAAAAAACATCCTTCACGTTAGCAAAGTGAAGGGAAATGGCCCATCTACTCACACGCTTGTCTGCCACCGCCTCCTCAACCTCATAAGGATTCCAAAGAATCATAATTCCCACATAGTCTCCAACAATGGGAGCACAACATCGAAAGTCTTACACTCCCTATCTCCCTCATAAGAGACTCTACCTCCCCTTCTCATTTGGTCTCCTGGATACACAGAACGTCAATCTTGCCCTTCCTGATCAACTCCTTCACTACCCTCCCCTTTGCAGCCCCCCAAGCCCCCTCACATTCCACGATACTATCCTCATGTGGACATAGAGTTAACCCTCTCCTCCTCACCCCTGCCCCGCTCAGCTCCTCCCTCTCCTCTCTCTGATGCGCCCTCTCTCTGCCGGATAGAAGCCCCCCATCTCTTCTTGATGTTGGTGAAAGTCCACCTCATGTCTTCATCTACCCTAGCTTCAAAAGAGATGCCAGCCTCATCAACTGCCTGCCTCATATACTCCTCTATGATACTCTCAACCCTGGCCCCACCAGGTCCCTCACTTCCTCCCTCCCTAGCAACCGTTTCCCCTTTGGCTCGCCATCTGCGGTAATAAGAGCGTCCGGGCCTCCTAGAGACTGTGGCATAATTGATTCCCCCGCTGACAGGATGGCTTGCCTGTCCATCTGATCTTCTGTCACCTGAGCAGCCCTACTTGGGCTCTTCAATGGCCCATTGTCGGACGCCGCTACCATCAGAGCCCCCATTGAGTTGGAAGCAGGAGCCCCTGTCAGGGCTTGCGGAGAAGACACTTGTCCAAGAGAAATGGGTCCACCGTCTTCCGAAAAGCAGGAGACGAGCTCTGAAAGGCGGGGGCACCAGTAGAGCTTCTTGCATCTGCTGCCACTTCTCCACTTTGTAGCACACCTCCACTAAGCTTCCCACCACCTGAGGGGTTCCCAGACGGCCTCCCCTCCAGATCGACTGCCACCTTCTTCCCCTTCCTGTCCCCAACCACCGCTTGGAAACCACAACACTATTGTACCCTACTGAGACGTGTCGGAGAAGACCCCTCGACGCACCCTGCCACCAGAGAGCGAAGGGCATCGCCTACGACGGGTAGCCGGCCGGTGGCGGGAGTGGTAGGGGGCCAGACCAGTCCCCTGTGCCGTCAAACACGGGAGAGGGGAGTCGGATTGAGCCGAGTAAGGACGACGACACTATGTTGGCCCGCAGGATCCAGGAGGTGAAGGATGTTGCGTACCAGGTAAGTTTCAGGTAACCGGAAGTTGCCTGCTACAAATGCAATCAAGGCCCAACTCGGTAGGGGAGCGAACCGGTGAACCGGCGCTCTGACCCGAGTCACCCCTCAACTTTGAAAAGCCTGCCCAATTCCTCTGTCATATGTCTTCATCCTCTGAACGACGGCTCTGCAACCCTAATCCAGGCGGCAACGGAAACTATAGCTCTTCTAGCATCCATAAGGGGACGATGAAGACTTCCCCGTGCACCTCCGTCGTGATGACCCCCGACACAGACGCCGGATTGGTGACCTAGCTGGTCGCCAGGACAGCCATCCTCGACCCTAGCTCCGTGAACCCCAAGCTACCGCCCTCCAACCGACCAAACTCCTTCACCAAGAACATGATCCCCTCCTCGTCGCACAAGAGCACAGGGACCTCCCCCAATAAACTGACCACGTCTTCACCCGAAGGACAACGTCGCCTGCTCTCAGGAAACCAAGCTCCAACACTCTGGCCACCCCCTCCTCATCCTGACCTAGCACCAGGAAGGAATCAGTGGCAGTACGAGTCACCACCCAACAGCCTCCAACGCTCTCCTCGAGCCGCCACTACCTCTGCCGAAGTCGACCCCTCAAGGTTGGTTGCACAAAGGCACCGCCGCAACAAATGGAACCTGGGCTGCAGAGGCTCCGACAGAAAAGCTCCGGCGTCCGACCACCTCCTCCCACCTGGTCTGAGCCGCCCCTGGAGCCCAAACCCCATCACCGCCGTCGCGTAGGACTGGAAGCGCGCCGCAGCCGGCACCGCCATCGCGTACGACTGGAAGAGCGCTGCTGCCGACGAGGAGGCCCTCGGACAAAACCGCCTGAAGTGACCCCGTCTCCCACACCTAAAGCAGGCTGGTGGGAGGCCGCAGGGCAGGCGGAGCACCCCCAACCCATAGGCCATCGCCCCCAAAGTTTCTCTCACTAGAAAAGTTTAGAGAGATTCTAGTTGAAACAAATGTCTTACTACAAAAGCAGGGCAATGAGTCTTACTACAAACTTTAAACTCATTGTCCTAGTTTACATAAAATAATTCCACTTCTTTCTTTTTCTGGTTCTTTCTTATGCTTACTGCCCAGAGTGTCCAGATGCCATTCACATGTCAAGTTGATAAAAGAAGCAAAAGAAATAATGGAGAAATTAAAAAACACAAGACGAAGGGACAAAGATATAAAACCAGAAGAAAAATAGTAAACTTTACTGCAGAAGCACTACTACGGGACGGCTTCCCAATTTCATGGATGCAAATGCTGCAAATGAAGGATGCTCAAGAGTCTGATGGTAACTTCTTCCAACAAAGAAAACCAAGCAATATGCACTTCAAGAAGAGTCCTTTGTAGTTTATTCTTTTTGTATCCCTCCACGTAAGTACAAGGTTCTATTTGCCCTCACTAATCCTCTGTCTTTATTATCCCCACAAATATCAGAATCTTTCATATGCCCTTGGTGTCACATCTATTTCTTGGGGATTTATTCTTATAACAGACCAAGTGCTAAATATCCATAGGGGAACACATAAAAGATCCTGATACTTGTATGGGCATAAGTTCAAATGTGAGGTTAGTGGGGAAGAAATAGTCTAATCTTTTTAGCCCAAGTGCAAAAGTACTCTTCTTTTTGGCAAACAACCATTGGAATATTGGGCTCATTTAGTATTCTCTCTGGAAAAATAGATTTTGATATGGATAGAAGAGGGTAGATGCCCAAGTTCAAGTCCTAGAGAGGGCATACATATAATTTCAGTCTTTTATAAGGGTAGGCGTCTCTGGACATAGATTGTCACAAGGTTGTAACAATCTAATGTAGCACAAATTAGCAGTTAACCCTTCTGGCAGAAATTTCAATCTTAGTTCCCTGTAAAACAAGAAATCCTTTTTTGGCTACGCAAACAATGAAACGAATTCATTAAATGAAAAAAAAATCAGGACACCTACTGATGCCACTAACACTTCCATAACAAGAGACTACTGATGATCGGAACACAACAAGAAACTTCTAAGCCCAGAAATGAAATTGGTTGAACATAAAGCACTTTCAAAGGAACATAGATGAATACAACAGAAAATATTAAGCTATGCGACCTGCCTCAACGGATGTATCACCATGATCTATGCTGTTGCAACTGCTGGCTCCATTCTTGAAATTAGATGTGAAGGATGCTGCTTTTCTGGCAGCATTAGTAGCAGCAATCACTACTGATGGAGGAGGAGATAAGAGCCCAGTAAACTGCCTCAGTAGCTGAATAGAGGATGCTAGACCATGCCTTATGTTGGAACATTGACTTCCCTCAGAACTATCTTTGTAATCACACTCCGTATCTTTTGCCACATCACTTTTCATAAGAGTCTGTGCTCTAACATCTTGCTTCATAACACCTGCTATTGCTAGAGGTGTAATGGACAAAAGAACACAGAGTCGGGCATCAAGGTGTGGTATGGGTCCTTCAATGGGCTCACGCTCCTACATTCGACCTCACAATGTATGCTATCAGTTAAAAATGTCTTATTGAAGTTTATTGTAAAATATGGAGCAAAATTTCATTTGCACTTTTCAAAAATAATACAAAACTATCTTACTCGTTGAACAAGCTTCAGAGCAGAAACCCAGAGAGCTTGAAAAGTTTCTTGCCACGTTGCCTGATTAACCACTTGGAGAGTCTTTGTCAACTCTGCAGCTCATCAGAGAACAAGTACCAAAAGAATTAGTTGCTATCAAAGTAGACTACACAAATTTCATAAAGAGGATAAAGAGACCAACAAAATCCAAATTTCAGAAAACTGATCCCACAAGAGGATGAAAAGAACAGTGCTCTTCAACTAAAAGTACCTGTAAGTATGTCAATAGCAGATGTAGCATAGAGGTGCTTGCCATCCATTGTGTTCTCCATAAAAATGTCAAAAGGAACCCAGCAAGCTGGCAAGCTGGCAACATGATGGGTGCAAAATTTTGTAACATGTGAACCGACATTGATCAGACCTCCAATTGCACGCCTCTTGTTTAGCTGAAACTTGTCATCCATAGCTCTCCGTATGTTTACAGAAAGTCTTACCAAGATATGATTGATAAGTAGTAGGTTCTGTGATTTTGACTTTTGAATTTCAATTAACTGCAACCTCTGCAGTAGGCAGTTGAACGTTTCAGGCCTATTTCTTGCAAAAATGTGCACATCAGTAACTGTTTCAGAGAAATGCAACATTTGCTAAAACAAAGCTTAATTAAAGGATTCCACCAGTTAGAAATGCTAAGATGTACAGCCTTTGGTTTACCAACTTGAAACTCGGAAAAATGTAATATTCTGAACTAATATACACTTAACCATCAAGCACTTGAAAAATATCTAATTTCATTTTTGAATAGCTAAAATGGAGGGTTAATTGCAAAAGTAACCCTTTGACATGGATAATTGCAGAATTGTCCCTCTTATTTTAATTATTTTTAATAACCTCATTACATTGCAATACTCGAGAAAAGACCCCTGCCGTCACCAACCATTAGCATTCCATTATAATCTCTTACTTAACCCTAGTTAGCCTTTCACTAAATTTGAAAAGGGCCAATATACCCCTAATCTCTCCTAAACTCTTTCTCTCTCTACACCTATCTATCTTTTTACCACTCCCCCTTGCTCTTAGGCACAATGCGCCAGTCAATATTATTCTTGTTTACAGGGGCATCTTCGCCTAAAGATTTAGTTTTATAGATTGAAATGGCATATTCTTTGCATTTTGAGTGGAGGTTTAACTGCAGGGTATTTTGCAAGTATGGCAATGTAGTGAGGTTATTAAAAATAATATTAAACTAGGGGGCAATTCTACAATTATGCATGTAAGAGGGTTATTTTGCAATTAGCCCTAAAATATGTTCGACTATTTTGTGCAGATTAATGAGAGTGACTTTTTCTGCCCTTCATACAATATTAAAGGTAAAAGACACTGATGTAAAGTTGGTCTTCCACTTTTACCCTTTTTCCAAAGGTGGATGGTAGCACTGTGTATCAAAAACTTGTAAGTGAGAAAGTACAATTATATAGCACCATATACAAATCCATAGAGAACCCATACATAAGAAGGTGGCTATTCAAAATTGATCCCATGCTGCAATATTAATACAGTACAAAAGTGAAAAGTTTTCCAGAAGATCCTCATTAAAAGCCTTTGTTCCTCCCTATGTGGAGCATCATTACTATTTACGATGTTAAAAATACTTCTCTGTGCAAGTAGATACCGTGTACATGTACACCAAAGTTTATAAAACCCTACTCTCAACTTGGATAAGTGATGCAACTGCAAGACCAAAGACAAGGAGCATGAAAACAATGAAGCAATGAACTGATGAAGGATGCTGACATAGATCATACTACTGTTATTCCCAAGATTTTCTATAATATATTTCAGAAAATGACAAACTGTCAAAGTTTCCCCCATGTTTCTGATTATGTAGGAGATATTAAGAATTCTCTGCCTTACTCTCAACAACTTAGCCAGAACAAGAAGGCATTCAAGCATTATATGCTTGCAGGTCTCAGCACTTTCTCGTTTGCAAATCATCAGCTAAAATCACTTTCTCTGAGGATCATATCTCATCTTTGAGTTCATTAGAAATTAATTTTCAGAGGCACATCAGCACTCAATATGCTCTACCCATTTTCCACATTTGCTAAAAAAAATCCAGGTAAATAAATCTAATTGAAAGTTTTCATAGACATAGCAACACCATTACCTAATTGCATCTTTGACCCACTTTTTCATATTAGCCTTCCAATATGCCTTTCCAATGCCTAAAATCTGTGGGGTTAGTGAAGAGTCTATTTTTTTCTTCCCTGTCTGATAGTAGACAGACCACAATATTCACTATCCAAAATAGATGTATCCTAGAAAAATCAATAAACTTGGATGGAAACGATCCGAAACTACCCGGCCAAAACCGAAACCCTGCAGTTTGGCAAAAAAATACTAATTTGTTCGGTTTCGGACTGAAACCGAAACCGAAACGGTTTCGGCACCGGCCGAAACTGACTATGTCATCCTTGCTTTGGACCTCCAATTCTCCCTTTTTAAATATTGTTGTAGAACTCAATGTTACGAATTTTAATCTCCACTGGACCTTTGGTCCTCCTATCCACCAAATTTGTTGCTTTATGGCATTGTCTTTGCTTCTGCTGGCTAGTTTAAGGATAAGACATTACAATGTGCCCAAGACCTTTCATTGTGGGATATTTCTTCCCAAGGCCTGGTCGTCATACTACCATCTTGAGGTTTTCTCTTCTGTGCATGTCATCCTTGCTGAGGCCATCAGCTTTGCAGTTGTAGGTCATATCCTGAGTTGGCCTCAATAATTCTTGACTCCCATCAGAAGCAGCCCCAGATTCTTTGGTCTTTAATTTTCTGTCTTCTCCTAAGGACTTCAACTTTCCCAAAAATCTAGTTGCAAGTGATCCTTTCAAAGGTCACTTTCCCAGACATAACTGTCAGCTTCTTGAAACCTACAAGTTTTTTCCAACAGATCACTTTCTGAAATATGCAAGATCTCTTCTCCCATTTCCATTTTGAAAAGGATTGCTCTATGATAATACTGATCAAAGATAGCTATAGAGGCAATTGCATCAGTTTCTTTGGAATTTTCCTCCCAACATGTCAAGATAATCCATCCATGTGAATTGGCAAACACTCAGAATCAAACAGCTCCATAGAAGATATTCCAGTAAAGACATCATTGAATGGTTTCACTACAGAAATGAACTGCAATACAATCCTCTCCAATGTAGGATCTCACTCTTGCAACTCATTTTTGTCATACAAATAAGTTTTCTGCTACCTGTAAAAACTACCAAACAATTATCCATCGCTACGATGGGACCTCAGAATGAACAGTAACAGAGAAGTACTTGCTCCATTGTTATGATGAGATGTGCCACCCCATTAGTCCCTAGAGGCATCAAGTTAGACATCTCTAAATGTAGAACGGCACATTTATGTGTTTGGGGGACGGGGCAAGAATGGCTACCAAGCTGCTTTTCTTTCTCTATATTCCCTTCCAGCACATTGTCTTCAAGAAAATTTTGACTCTGTGACCCTAATTTGACCTAAGGATTGGCTCCTCTTTATCTTACTACTGGAATATATACATCCCTATCATATTTCTCAGAAATCTTTTCACTTCTGCAGTGTAGCCTTCAAAAGAACCCCTATCAACTGCTTTTGTCTACGAAAACCAACTCCATTCATCAATAGAGCCTTCAGTTACCAAACCTTGGGCATCCTGTTGGTTCCTGGTAGCACCATGTTCACAGCCTTCATACTTCACAACTCATCCTATGTGATAAGTTCAAGCCTACAAAGATGCAAAAGATAGAGTTCGTTTGCACACTAACGAAAATAATTGAGTTGCAAGCATGTTAAACTCATATAAGGTGTCACTTGGGAAGACAGGTAGAGAAACAGTAGAGAGAGAAGAATAGCTTTGCTAGATTGTTGCCTCCCCTCAATGGTTAGAATCCACAAAAGCCTGGTATTGTTAGCTTTTGAAAATTGTTGGAGAGAGAAGAGAGAAGGCCTTCTCTTCCTTTCTCCCTCTATCCTATCAAAGGCGATGGAGGCGAGGCGGCCACAAGTTGCCTCGCCTCCGCCTCAATCCGGCCTCGTGGGCCCGGCCCACCTCCGCACGCCCCAATCCGTTTGATTTTTTGTTTAAATTTGTTTAGAATTGTTGTTAATTTTATTTAAATTTGTTTGATTTTAGGAACGAATGAATTTAGAAGTTTATTGATTTTATGTATGCATTTTTGTGATATTTAGACATATATTTATATTTCTGAATTATATATATTATTTTAATAAAATATCGCCTCAAATGCCTAGGCCATTACCTAGGCGGTTTGAGACATGAGGCGACCCCTTGGTCGCCTCTCACCTCTGGCTACATAGTTCTGTCTCAACCTTCATGGAATCAGATTTTGAAATTTTTTCTCATTGTAGAGCATTTAGTGACTTGTCTTCCCCTTGTCCCTTCATGTTCCTTCCTAATGATTGGAATCAGGTTTCTCAACTTGCTTCCAAACGAGGCCTAAGACAACAGTAGAAACAGTTAAATTTTAACTGGTACAAAAAAAGCCTTTAAAATATGCTGCCTTTCTATTCCAACTTTCACTCTGTTGTAAGAGCAGAACATTTTCCACACACTCTATAATGCTACAGGACATAAAGCAAGAATTTATAGGATGGTCCTACTTTGGTCTCCTCGTCAATGAAATCAAGTGCAACCAGTTTGTCAATTAGCAGATGTGTGAAAAGCTTAAAATTTACCATATGCAGATGCCATGCTCATGAAGACAAGGTAGCAAGGCATGTATCAAAAGGTGAGTACGTACATGTTCTTATGAACCAAGTGAAGTAGAACTTCTGCCTTCTTATCTGCTGTCAGTTTCTCAGCCACCTCCATGGCCATTGAAGTGTTCCTTTTACGTAGGTGTTCACGGTATTCATGCCGCTTGTCATTCAAATTTTCTTTGGCATGAAAGTCTTGATTTACTGCACAAACTGGTGAACTGCTGTTCTTTTCTGAATATGACAACTGTAGCCCCAAATCTTCTAGTGCACAATCAATTAGTCTTGTGATGACAGTAAATAAAAACAATATTAATGCCTTTCCAAAGTCCATGTTTGGAATGTCATAATTATGTGTAAGCTGTAGAGCATCATTGACAGATTTTGCTATCCTGTAAAACACAAATTCAAATCAAAGTAAGATATATGTTTTTCTTTCTAGAGAAAAAGTTATGCAGATTACTTGCAAACAGCCAGATCCGGGTTTTTCTTATACTTGAACAAAGTGTTGGCACCAGTGCCACTTTTGTAGAGAGAGATCAGGACACATAACATTGCATAAACATATGGTAAATAATATCCTCATCCAAAACTTTAGAAAAATGAATTCTGATTCTTCCTACATGTTTCAGAGACAGAAAATGATGGATTATGGGATTTTAGTTTGCTGTCTGCATCCTTGGTCAGTTCCAATTCACAGCCAATTTTGGGATAATACACTCAAATTCCAGTATAAAAATATTGAAAATTAAAAAATGAACAGGCAAAATAATAAAGGGATTTTTTACATATATACCCCTATAAATAGATGTATTGTCAAATAAACCCCTCACCTATTATCAAAAATATCCTTGATATATCTCAAATGCTTGCGTGAAGCTACTCACTTGGAGGATCTTTCACGGGTGGTTGTCCACTCGTGAGAGGTTGCTACATTCCTCCCGGGGATCCAGACGACCTGCTGCCTGTGTGGTTAGATGGGTGAGTCCGTGGACCACTTGTTTGTGCAGTGTACCAATTCACAGGAGGTGTGGGAGGGGCTCGCGAGAAGAGCCCATTGTGCCCTAGGCCGTCTGCAAGAGGTGCAGCACTTCATTGCGTCTTGGGGAAGGAGTTGACCCATCAGAGGAGATCATGTTATTTGGTAGCTGATCCTGCACGCCACACTTTGGTCTTTATGGGGTGAGCGGAACAATAGAATTTTTAGGAGGGAGGTGAAAGCGGATGCATCTCTTGTTTCTTTCATTTGTGATAGAGTGAGGGAATGGACGGAGTTGATTTGTAATATGAATTCCCTCAACTCCCTTCTTTTTATTTTGTTGGGTGGTTAGTTTGTTAAACACCATCTTGGTGTGCCTTTTGTGCAGGATTTTTTGGGGCTCATTGATTATACATGTACATCACCTTTTTTCATTTAATACAATAATGGTACTACCCACTTTCAATATATATATATATATATATATATATATCAACTGCTTGCGGTTATATCCCTACGGTTCCTAGCCATCAACACGAGGCGAATATTCGGAGGAATATACCATAAAAATTTTAGGGTATGCGAAATAACCAAAATGCCCCCACTACTAGAGAGAGAGAGACCAACCCCTCTCCCCCAACCCCGGCAGCACCCCTCCCCCCACCCCTCCAGAGGCACCCTCCCCCCACCCCTTCCAGCGTTGCTCGCAGACCCCTACTTATATGGATATATATGCAAAAATCTCAATAATAAAATAATATGGAATTAAATGAGGGGTTTATTTTTGACAATAGGTCTAAATGAGGGGTTTATTTGACAATACCCCTAGTTATAGGGGTATACATGCAGAAATCTCAGTAATAAAATAATATGGAACTGGGTGGTTCAGACCAGTTTTAGCCATAACACTAGTTCTTTTTTTTACTTTCTCCTTTTAGTTTTGCATGGACTAGTGGCCTGACGTCAGCACCACTGGAAATAGTTCAGCACCAACTATCTCCAATCTTGTTTCTCAGTTCCACTGGTCACCAGCCAGTTCCTAGAATCAAGGTCAATACTGCAGAGAAATTGATAGTATTGTAACTTGAATAAATTCAGCAAAGGTTTTCAAAAACAGAAACGAGAACTGCAATACAACTGCAATGAAAGACATTCAAATTGATAAATTAAAGATCATACATTCCTCTACTTTTGTTTCATATAGCTCTGGTGGTTGGAGATATGGCTCGATGTGACAAATTTAATCTTCCATTTTCCAAAATCAGCTTTTCATCACTAAAGATGAAAAGGTAAAGGGGAACAAAGGAGATTAAGTGGTCATGACAGAAGACAAGCAAAACATTATTATAGTTAGATGAAACATATGATTTGTTTAAAAATTTGCAGACAGATAACACACAGCTATGTGGTTGACCAAAAGAAGAGCACTTACTTTTCTCTGCAGGTGGAAGCTCCTTTTGAAGAAAATGAAAGGGCATATCGATTTAGGAGTTCAAGATAAAGTCTGTAAGCCTCTGGTTGGATCTGATGGTGAGGAATCACCCTGGTAATATGAACATAACTACAGGGTTACAAATGGACCACATGATAGAAGTGCAAAAGGCCTCAAAGTGGCAAATTGAGAGAATCATGCTAAAGAAAGTTCATAGACATTAGACAATAAAGGAAACTGGTATACTGGAAACTTATCATAGGGAGCAAACTACATCAAAGCAAATAATATAGTTAGATCAATGTTATGGTACCACACTTTTTACCACTCCTTTTGCTACTCACATATCAGCTGTCCGACCTAACTTAAGTTTGATGCTCATGAGCTCAAGAGCACCAAACCTAAGTTATCTTTTTCCACCATCCAATTTTCAAATCAGACTGCCGGAAAAGGAATGTGGGAAAAAGGGTGGGAAAAAGTGTGGCACTGTATCATTCCTCATTTAATTAAGTCACATGACAGCCTGATAAAAGATAAACAACAAGAGGGCAGAGATAGTCCCATTTTAACTGTCAGAGAGAAAGAAATACAGTTAGCTAAAATATCTTACATGCTTGCATTATAAAACATGTGACATAGCAACAAGCAACCAAGAGAGAGACTATTTGGCATGACATTCAATTTTCTTCGAAAAAACTCTTCCTAGTCACAAAAACATTCCCCAAAAATAAAATTTACATGGTTAGGGGTCGTTTGGAAAAAAATTAATAATACAGCATGTGTGAGTTAAAGCTAAATCTGTGTGTGCGTGCGTGAGAGAGAGAGAGAGAGAAGCTTGATTTTCTCCCCCTAGAAAGAGGTTTTCTTAGGTCAAGGTTACAAAAATTTTGGGTTGATTTTCCGACCAATGGACAAAAAAGTCTTCATACCTGTTTACTTCCGGAATGTCTAACCTTGGGAAAATGAGCTTTTCCCAGAGAACAGACTTTTCCATCCTATTCTCTGGAACCCCTAGCCCACTCTTATATGATACAAGGTTCTGTCTACGGTGGGGTTTTATCATAAAGGACTAGAACAAGAGTCACAACACAATCCACATGTCACTGGAGCATGATGGCATTTGAAGGCAGGAAGTTCTCGGATGGAATGGATGGGCATATTCATTATAGATTTGATAAGGATCACTACGCAGATCCTAACGATTGCTGGGAAAAGGAGCAAAAACACAACATGTGCACTTGTTTGAATTCCTAATTGCCTTTTTTTTTCTTTGACATAGTCTTCTGTGACCAGAATCCAAAATCATGAAGGAAACCATGAACCAGACATGTCTGCCCTTCACATCGTCAAACAGAATGGCGAAGACGCTCGGAAAGGCGTGGCTTCCAATGATGCTCTGTTGCTTGCAAACTCAAACGTGGTAAAAGGCAGTGTTACATAGGACCTCACCGGCCTAACAATTAAAATGGCGATCACCTTTCAATTTTTCACGGCACTCCAAAAGGCAATTACCCAGGCGAAAAGAACAGAATTCAGACATGCAGAGGATCCCATTCTTGGCATGTTTCCTAGTGTGCACACCACAAACTAAGACAACCGCCAAATGCTCCGGCTGTTGCACGCAGGCTAACTCACCACGGAAGGCACATAAACACTCCAAAGGCGGAAAAGAACACAGCCTTAAGATCGCAAGAACACGAGGAACAGATGGATGGCGAGCAAGCAAGTACCGGGCAGTGAGGAGCGCGAGGGCGTGAAGAGGAGAGACCAGCCCGGAGGCGATGGCCTGGTCGAGGAACTTCCACAGGGAAGGCCTGTTGTTGGCGAAGCACAGGCTGCCGACGACCACCTCGCCGAGCTCCACGCTGGGGAGCTCGAGGCCCCTCGCCTGCACGCACCTCCCCACCTCCACGGCCCACACCAGCGGCGGGTCCCCCCTCTCCTCCGCCGCATTCACCACCTCCAGCACCGTCCTCTCCAGGTCCATCCCCCGTCGTCCGCCCTCCTCCACCCCCGATCCCCACGCCTCTCGCAGATACCGCCGCCCCACGATCCACCGCCTCCTCCTCTTTATGACGCTAACGATCCCCTCCTCCTCCTCCCAGTCCCCGCTCCGCCTTTTCTTGTTTCCGTTCGGCTTCGGCGTCCCAGTCGTCACTCGTCAGCCCCGGGGGCGGGCTGCGTGTCTGCGCTTCGAAATCGAGACGGGGTTCTTCTTGTTTGAGAGAGAAGAGGCGCGCCGTGACGTCCTGATCCGCGAGGCCGGGCTCTCCTGCGCAAGATGGGAAACGTGGCATTTTTCTATTGGTTAGATTATTGGGTTCTGGCACGGGGATCTAATTTGGAGGATTGACGGTTCCGGAAGAGATGGACCGTTGGATGTGGTTTTCCGTTGGATGCGGGTTGGGTGTGCGCGTGTCTCTCCACCGCTCCCTTCTTGGTGATTGGCTGATGGGGTGCGTGATCTGTTGAACGACAGTTAATGAGGGGGCACCGACGGCCTGGGTGGGCCCCCAAGTTGTACGAAACCAGAGACAGCACGGTTTTTATTTTATATACTCGTCCTCGTAATCTGCTGCATATATATATATATATATATATATATATACGTGTGTGTGTGTGTATAGATACTCTCGATTTCCATGGAGTATGGAAAGTATACGTCCGGATATATCCAAATAGTTGTAGTTATACCCGTGCCCCGATTCAATTGTAATTTAAATGATAAAAATGATCAACCTGTTCCTCTGGTTTGATTTTTATAAGATGGGATGAGATCACACGTCGAAATGTATGTTTTGACTTTTTTCATATTTATTAATACTTTTTAGTGTCTTTAGGGAATATTCCTTCCGAGTTTTATTTTTTGGTCGTAAAAGATATTCACTCCGTTCCATCCACGTAAGAAAATTCGTACAGATAGATCACAGCCATCCAATTTGATATCGAACGGTTGAAATTAAATGAATACTACAAATGATATTTTTTGCAGTTCGATGTATAAACTGCGTGGGAGGAAAATAACGTGCAGTAAATAGGCCGACAAAAAAATTTGAAATTCCAAATACTAAAACCATCAAATAGGATAATTAGATTATATTTCCACGCAAACACAATTGAATTTTAGATATTAAAATTTATTAGATTAAATCATCTGACTCAAAATCTTAAGACTAGTTGAGTGGACACGACCCCACTAATATGTGCACATTATATTTTGGCCCGTTTTTAACACGGGACTATTCTAATATGTCCCTTTACATGTAAATTGATTTAGACTCTATCACGTAAACCATGACAAACACGGGATGCGTGACTCAAATTATAACCATAGATTTTAATATCATATTATTAAAGTTTATTAAATTTGACCATCTAACTCAAATTTTTAAGATGTTACCGTTTTCAATATATGACTATTCTAACATACCCCCTGTGTGGCCCAGATTATAATTATGGATTCAGATATCACATTAATATATGACTATTCTAACATATCCCCCGTGTGACCCAGATTATAATTATGGATTCTGATATAATATTAATATATGACTATTTTGACATGTCTCCTCACGTGTAGGTCGATTTAGACTTTATCACGTAGATCATGATAAACACAGAGTGCACGGCCCATATTATAACTATGAATTCTGATACTATATTAAAATTTATTAGATTATACTATCTAACTTAAAATTTTAAAGTGACGATGAGAGAGGACGTGGCTATTATAAACACAGTATATTTTAACTCATTTTAATTAAGAATTATTCTAACATTGGGAATAATAGCACATCTATTATTCGACACAAATCGAGAAACAAGACCTCGAATTAAAATCAAAAGGATGTTACTGGGTGGGAGATAAATATTTTTACTTCCATAAGATAAGCCCAAGTAACCTTTTGAGTGAGAGATAAAAAAATTAGGATTATTATTTCTTCTATATGAGTTTCTCTAGAAATTTAGTTTTATTTATTTTGATATATAACGAGTTATCCATTCGAGATTAATAAAATTTACTTTTATTCAGAAGTCAAATCGAGGATAACTCTCGATCAAAGCGGGGCGGGCCAGGGAAGTTCCCCGGATGGCTGTCTAGAAGGCACGGGACGTCGAGATTGACCGGTGATGGGGTGGCGACCGGGGAACCGTTCAGCCTGGGAGGTCGCCATCGCCACGTTCCAATAAAAACAAGAACCGGAGAAGCCTGTGGAAAACCCGAGGGCAAGGGTGCGAGTAAACGGCTCGTCAGAGACGGAAACAGTTTCTTAAGAGCAAAGAAAGAGAAGAAGTCGTATCACAGTCTCTCTTTGGAACTTTTTTTTCCTTTCTACACTCTATTATAACCCTGTGCTCTGACCTGTTCATCGTCGAAGCGTGCCCATCCACATGGTAAGGTCTTGTTCCTCTACATGTTGTAGCATCTGGAAACTGGCACGTTAGGAATATGTTGTTCTTGTCGCAAGTGGGATAATAAGTGAGGTTGTGTAACTTTTGTTTACTATGAATTCATATTTTAATTTAGGAGAATAATAATAAAATTACAGGAAAAAAAGTTGCTCGGATTTATAATAAACTCAGGGCTTCACTGTAAATGAGTTTTCGTATAGTACGACTTGTTTGGTTTGTTTTGTTGACATGAAATATTGTAAAATCTCATGATTATTTTTATTTTATAGTATTTTTCAGAAGCTTGCTGGATGACAGATGGTGTAAACAGGTTTTTCACGATTTGGAAGGTGCTGGCCCTCACCTCAGTGGTGCTAAATTTGCTCTGAGGATTGGCTTATATAATCTATGTTCATCGGAAATCAAACTTAGGGATAAAATAACCTGAAATTACAATAAACTAACAAAATATTACGTTTTATCTTACGGTCATTCAAATGAGAAATACATCATTTTATGATTTTTTTATATTTCATGCTTTTTTGCAACAGGCAAATTGACCCTCATTCTATGGCTTCGTTTGGAAACAAACTCGGTGTGAATTCTAATCATTAGAATTCAATACATGGTTTAAATTTTATCAAATAAACATAGTATTTTCAATTTTTTGTGAGAATGAGATTTTATAGTGGAGAGATAATCCGACACAAAAGTACCAAATTCTGATAATCCGTCAAAATAACCTGAGAGATATTTCTCATGATGGATAATCTCTAACACTACATGTTTCTGTACGAATATGGAATTTTAAAATTTTCTTCTTCTTTGATATTGTTCTCAAACGGAGTCTAAGACTAGAGCCATCAATGATCAAGCTTGGGCTGGCCCTTGAAGGGTCCCAACCCGAGCTGGTCTGAAAATATCGGGCTGGAACCCGAGTGGATGTGGATCAAAATTTCGTCATTACACGGATGGCCATATCAGACCCGAAAACCGGATGCGTTTGGGCCTGTTCTTGCCCATAGGCAAAACCCTAAACCCAAGGGTTTAGGATCCAGATCAGATCCAGCTTCGAAATTATGGTTTTCGGATCCCATGTCCCATGTTTAGAGAGATTGTCTCCTCAGATTGCCAACTCTGAAGAAAGTGTATCACATCACAAGATTTTGACCCACCTAACAATAGACACCTCTTAGGTTGAAGATGTGAAAACTTGTCGTACAAGGCAGGGCCATCTTTTCAGCGGTCACCGTGGAATTAAATAGAGCTCTCATTTTTATACGTCGATTGGATTCTTTCAAATCCATTTCTAAGGGCGCGTTTGTGAACACCCATACATACATCAGCTTCCGAGGTTTAATTTTCTGACACCTTTTGATTTTTTTCAAACGTTCGTGCTTGTCTGAGTTTTTGAGCGTGAATAAATACATTTGAGTTTTTAAACTGTGACACAAAATTTGTCCGATGGGGAGAATCCTCGAAAGCAAGTTATAAGATAATTATGGGGACTTTTAATCATTATTAATCTTGATAGCGACGTATATTTGTCGAGTTAAAAGATTTTTACCCGAAACTATAAACCTATGCCTTTCGCAAACACGCCCAAAGCAACCAATATAAAGTGAAGTCAATTACATGTAAAGGTGTTAGTAGACCCGAACTGGCCGACCCGTTCTAGATCGGATCTATGCAAAATGAATTTGGCTTACTTCACATCCATGTGCTGTACATTTTGGATGTGTAATATTTTGATTTTTTTTGATTTTTTTAGGTGATTTCTAAGGTGCCTTAATTTGGGATGCAAATCATCTCACCATCTGATTATCTAAAAAATAAAACGGGTCAATTTTTAAAAGAATGAGTCCAACATTATTCATTTGATTTGATTTTTTAATTTATTTTTAAGTAATTCAACGATGACATGATGTATACCACAAATTAGAATATGTTAAGATCCACTTCAAAAAAAATAGAAGTATTCAGGGTGTGCAACGAGTCTTACTCATGTAAAATTGAGTCTTGCGATCCAAACGACCGGGCCGGGCTTTGTCTGTTAGCTCGGGAATTGAACCCTCGGCTCTTCTCCCCTGAAAGTTGGTCCAAAGTTTTCGAGCCTTTCTCGGGACGGGCTTAGGGCCGTGGAGACAATTGGATGCCGGGCCATATTGGGTCTGGACCTAGCCCACTAACGGCTCCGATTCCCGTCCAACCTCAGCAACGAACCCACTCACTCTCCCCCACAGTCGCCGCAGCCACAAAGAATAGCCCATGGATAGTTTAAGTATCCCGGGGTGAGTGAAACCTAGCTATCAGTTTCTAGCAGCGGGTAAATTTTACATAATTTGATCAATTTGTAATTTTATGATACAAAGAGTAAAGAATAGATAAACATGATAAAATTTTAATTCTTCAATAGATCTTAAAAAGAGTGAGATGTATAAACTCGTCCACCAGGAGATACAAATAAAAGTAACAATGGCCGAGCAGTAGATGGGAATTCCGTACATACCATATTTAGTGCGTTTATCTTTTTTACGTTGTCAGTTCACATCAGGTACTTTCGTGAAATAAGAGGGTTGGTGCCTCCCAATTGTTCGAATAATAGAAGGAAATACTCATTCAACCCACATAATACACAAGATCCCTATTGGCATGATCATTTACTGTTCCAAGAAAGTTACTCCCGGAGCCCCACTCTGGTTGGGAATTAGATTTAACCCAAATTAAATTAAGTGGGTTAAGTTACCCCACTTTTACTACTATTGATTTTGACTGTGCACAATATTAACTTAACTCACGTGTAGAGGTGAGATGAATTAACTTGAGTTAACTCAAGTTAGCTCACTTTTAACCCGAGATATCTAAAATCATCTCCGTCAAATTAAATGAGTTATAGGGTGTCTGAGAATAATTTTTTTAAAAAAAAATTATTTCTACTTAAAAGATTGTGTTATGTCAATTTTTAACTTAATTTTTAAAATTAACAAAAATAGATACCTATCTGTTTGATAAAAATATGATGCGGAATGAATCATCGAATTTACAGAGGATAATTTTAATTTATGTGGAAGCACCGAAAACATCTAGTCGGAAGATTATTTCATTAATTTATTATATGTCGTAGTTAATTTATGAGTTATTTTAGTTTAGAATCTATTTTAGTCGACTATGTGTTTTATTTTATTTTAAAGTTAGAGATGATGTTGATGTTAAAATAAGAAAAATAATAGATCTATTTGTAAATTTCTTTTTCTATAAATAACGTTGTGCTAACCCTAATTAAGGGAGGCAATGGTTAGATAAAAAAATTCAAGTGTCTGTGTGTGCTCTTCTTTCTGGCGAGATATCTAACCCTTTTTCTTATGGGTTTTTTGCATGAAAACTATTGTTAGATGTAAATTTACAAAAAAATCACTCATAGATATGTATTAACAGGCATATCACTCTGTAAACTCTAATTGTGTAAAAATGCCATCCTAGTTAACTTTCGTCGACGGAAAGACGAATATTCCATATAGATTCTGTTATTCCCATCAATTAGATGTAAAATGACAAGAATATCCTGAGAGAGAGAGAGAGAGAGAGAGAGAGAGAGAGAGAGAGAGAGAGAGAGAGAGAGAGAGAGTCATGCCCATGGGGTGGATGTCGAGGACGCGGAGGAAGGAGGTGTACGTACTCCTGGACCTCGGACAGGGCGTTCTGCACCTGCGGCTCCGCCATGGACGCCTCGAAGTCGACGTAGAACATGTACTCGAAGTGCTTGGCGATGCGGCCAAGGTAGGCGTCGTCCCAAGAAGGTCTATACTTGAGAGGTTAGACTGTTGCAGAAAGATCCATATTCCTTGCTCCTTGGAACCCACAGGAGTCCTCCTACTGATAAAGCGGGGATCTTTAATACTGGTTTTCTCTTTTGGGTGCAGATGTGATCAATAGGCTTAATGTGCTGCGGGGGAAGGGCATGGCCGCCATGTATTCATGGTCATGTAAGAGGTAAAATCCATGAATCAGGCTACCAATTTTCTTCCCAAAGTTGCTTAATTTCTGACAAAGATGTGATTTTTCGTCAATGGGTCGATGCTGAAGGAGCTACAAGAATGGGTTCGTGTGGCATGATCTCTGCGAGGACGATCTCATCCTCCCCGCCAATGGCAACGAGTACGTCCTCAAGGGATCAGAGCTCCCGAACGCATCGCCTCCTGGTAATCCCAAGCTTTCATCTTCCAATTCCAGTTTGAAGATGATATGACCCAAGAGATCACATCTCATCCAAATACCATTCTTCAGATCGGTCGCACCACGCCGGCGGCGGCGGCGGCGGCCGGTCGCAAGCCTCCAAGCGCCAACAGCACGAAGCCCCATCGCCCTCCAGCTCCAGGAGCCAGGACGGGTCCCCATCTTCCATGGGCATCGTTATCCCAGAGGTGAAAGCACCGCCGCCGCCGTCGTCGCCAGCGCGGCCTCCACCGCCCGCACCAGCTCCAGAGGACGATATCTTCCCTCAAGACATCGCTCCAGAGTCCAAACTGAGCCCCCCCTACGCCGCTGGCGTCTGCTCCCCTTCTCTTTCAGATTACAGGGTCCACACGCCCATTGGAGCGATTGATGTCTCCACTCAAATCAAGGAGGCGGAGGGGACTTCGAGGAGGGCCCGACCGTCGCGGGGCTCACGCACAATCGGGATCTCCACAGAGGAGGGCTCTCTGGACCTGGAATTCGAGGACCACCGGTGGAATCGGGCGCCGCCGCATCTGAAGATGAGCTCTGAGATAACCAGGGAGGAGATATCCCCTCCTCCGCCCTCATTAACTTCCTCCGGCGGGAAGATGGAGACCTTGGAGTCCCTGATCAGGGCCGAAGCCCAGAAGATGAACAATTTTAGGATACTGGAAGAGGAGGAGCTTCTTTCCCAGACGGGCCCCAAGCTCAGGGCCACCAATGTGCTTATGCAGCTGATCACCTGTGGTTCCATTTATGTGATAGGTAGCACTGGGGAAGGAGAGAGGATCTCCGGTATGGTGAGAAGACCCAGGGGAGTAGCGAAGGAAAAGATCAGATTTTTAACGACGGGAGGGGGCTACTCCGACCGACGGGAGGAAGGGGAGAGGTGTTAGAAGATATTTTTATTTTATTTTAACTAGGGATATCTTGGTCTTTTCTCATGTCAGGTTAAGATTAACCATGGTTAAATTCTTAGGTAATAACAGATAGTTATGGAGATAGCATTTTTGCACAATTAGAGTTTACATAGTGATATACATGTTAAAACATTTCTAGAAGTGATTTTTTTGTAAATTTACGTCTAATAATGATTTTCATGCAAAAAACCTTTTTCTTATTCCTCTGGTGAGATATCAAAACCTCTCTCTTTCTTCCTTCCTCCCGACGTGAGGCCGAATCTCCCCTCTCTCTATTCTTTCTCCTTTATTTTCCCTATGTGTCACAAACTCTATTTTCTTCGTTTGCCCATGCCATGCTTCCCTCCACCGTAAGCCACACCCAGTTTAGTCCTTAATTTGTTTTAATTTCTTTCTTTCTTGCCATTAAGCCCACTATCACCGTACGCCCGTCTTTTCCCCCCTTGGCCACTGTCATCTTCTTCCCCCTCCTATTTGCTCTCTTCGCTGTGAACCAAGCCACATGCAACACCACCCCGCCACTCCGTACCCTTGGTGTCACAGCCGCCTGCGTGCCCACCTCCTCCCCTCTCCACGGGCCCCGTTCGCCTGCGGCCACCGCGGACCCCACCTCCGGTCAGACAGCGACCCCCCAGCCACAAGGGCGCTGCAACCGCCGTCCCGGTCGACCCCCAGCGCCAGCTCGCTGCCCTATGTAACGACCCGAGAATCCGATTACCGGGAAGGCCCGATAACCCGAGACTCGCACCGCCGCCCACGAGCCGGGAGGGCTCGGAAGGGCTAAAAGGAGTGTGGAGGCACAAAGAAATAGGAAATAAAGCAGGACAACCAACAACAACAAGCTGAAAGTAAGAACAACTACAGCTACAACAGAGTCCAGTCCAACAGAAAGTACAGTCTAAAGCAGTAAAAACGTACCACATGCCAAGTGAACACTCGGCCCGGCAAGCTGGCCACTAAGAACCTCCGCTCCGCGCCCTCGAACCGCGAGGAAGAACCGCTACACCTGAAAAGCAGGGAATGAGTCTCCAAAACAGAGACTCAGCAGGGATCCCGCGGAACCCCAACCGGAAACAACGGCGGTAGCGGAAAGGAGAGCTACAACTACAGCAGGAACAGCAAACCGGTGGCCGGTCAAAAAAACTCGGCACTACAGCTACTCCTACTGCCAGAAGGCAGACCTCGATCACGCAGTCGAGGCTACCAAACCACACTAGTACCACCTACCGAAGTAAAAACACACGGCAACCACGCCGTAGAGGCATGTCCCTCGGACACAGCCAACCTGGACACGCTGTCCAAGGTGCAACCCCGACCATCCGATCGCGGGTACCGCACGACAAGACCCAACCTCGGTAAAGCCACTAGCGCTAGACTCACGGCGCGAAGACCAACACACGCGCCACGGTGAACCAACCGAAACTCAACGGTCAACACGACCGAAACCCGAAGGTCAAAGACACAAAAACTGACAGTCTGTCACTCCGTACTCGACAGGAGTACCACCCACTAGAAGCACAGCCGGTAGCGTCCCCTGACGTCTTACACCGCACCGCAGGTGAACCGCCTGACGTGGTAGGTCCTACCCGAGGCGCGAACACCGTACAAGTAACTACAAACAAGTGACTAGCTGGGGTCACGCCCGTCGACGTGGGTCCAACCGCCCCCAACCACGTGTGCACACACAGACCGCGCGTCCCTGGTCTGGCCCTTTGACCGGTTTTCCCCTCAGCCGGACTCTGGCTGCAAGACGTGGGGCCCGACGGCAACCGGTCCACAAACCGCCTCTAAGGGTAAGCCCGTACACCACTCCCTGGTGCAACCGGTACCGCGTACTGGTAGGCTACGACTAGTGGAGGGTCACTGAAGGAGTAGACTCTCAACGGAAAACAACGTCCGAATCCGACGACGTACGGGGACCAACCCACGTACCGGCCCCGCCGCACGGTGACCACAGTCGGAGAAGAAACATGACTCACAGTCCACGGTCACGCACGCACCGTGCGCGAGAGTCGAGAAAACTCAAGTGGCGCTAAGCCACTAGACTCTGGACAGTCCTCTAGACGCACTATACCCAACGGTCCTTGAGTCACAAGACTCGGAGTCAAGACCGTTGTACGCGACAGCACGAGGCCGTCAATCTAGTCCAATCTCTAGGTCTAAAACCACGGTAGCACGAGTACCGAGACAACACACGAGTTGCCAAGACCATTCCCTTGGGAAGGAAACGCAAAGGACTAAGGCCACCCACACGGGCCACACAGAAAACATAGAAGCCCGATCCCCAAGGCAGCGCACAAGCCGCCACGACGATTTCCCATCTTGTAGCAA
The DNA here is from genome assembly GCA_022559845.1 of Amorphophallus konjac. NCBI lineage: Eukaryota > Viridiplantae > Streptophyta > Magnoliopsida > Alismatales > Araceae > Amorphophallus > Amorphophallus konjac. The sequence continues at coordinate 46,110,697 of CM040121.1, forward strand.
GCGGGAAACCTCCAGCCCCAGGCCGGATAACTGGACTCGCAGTCCAAGGCCAAACACGTGGCCCACACGGGAATCGCCTTCCTGAGAAACCCACGGCATGCGGGGGAGACCCCACCGCACACACACCGACACACGGTGACTCGATCGAGCGTAACACGAAAGCTCAACACACGAGAAGTCACCCGGACTCTCAACCCTACGGGCACGCTAAACGAGATAACACGGTCCTCCAGACACCCTCAAAACACGAACACAGAAACCCACGGTGTCAGGGACACTCACAAGACCGCAGGTCGACCACTGGGTCCCAACCGGGTCGACCGGGGATCCACACATCGCGGGGCAAGGCGGAGAACACAAAAACTCGCCTCGGAACGACACAAAGCCTGACGGTCTAGCCCTAGACCGTCACAGGGTTGTAACGGTCTAGGCGAGACCGTCACATCCACCTGGCGGCCTAACACAGGCCGTTACACGGCCCCAAAGAAACACAGGATGTAACGCGCCTGGCCCAGCGCGTTACACGAATGTAACGCACTTGCCCTGGTGCGTTACACGCCTCACGCTCTCAGCGTGAAAGCAGGATGTAACGCGCTTGCCCCAACACGTTACACGGATGTAACGCGTCTGGCCCGGCGCGTCACACACACTGCCCTCCCCAACGGATAAAACGGCTCCGACGGCCCACCCTGGCGCGTTACAAGCATGTAACGGTCCAGAGGGCACCGTCACACCCCCAGCCCTCAGCTGGGCAACAGGGAAGGTGACGCACCCACCCTGGGGCGTCACAAGGCTGTGACGCGCCAGCCCTGGTGCGTCACACGCCTGACCCGAAAACCAACGGAAGGGACTCTAACGGTCTAGCCCTGGTGCGTCACAGCACCTGGCGGTCTATCGTGGGACCGTCACACCCACAGACCACCAAAGGCCAACAGAAGGGGGATGTAACGGCCCTGCCTAGGCGCGTTACACCAAGTGGCGGCCACTGGAAGGACCGTCACTTCCTCCCGGGAACGCTACGGCGGGAAACGACCCAAAACTCGTCCCACGCCCCCATACCTCCACAGGAGAGGGGGAAAATAAGGGGGAAGCTCCCCAGAAGCCCCTAGCATACATCTACGGCCTCGGATCGGCCTAAAACGCACCGAAACGAGAGATCGGCCCACAAGCCCTAAAACATGAATTTTGCCCCAAATCACCCCATTTGGCCCGCTCGGCTCACCGCGGCCTACGAAACTCGCGGGAAAGGAAGTGCACGGGCTGAGGGTCCATCACCCTACCTCCACCGAAGATTTCGCGCCCCGAGCTCGCCGATCCGCGAAGAAACGCCGTGAAACCCTCACCGGCTCGCGACCGCGCCACGAGCTTCCACGCGCCTCCACCGCCTCGATCCTCGCCCATCCTCGCCCGCGTCCTCGCCCGCGCCGCCTCCGCCTCGCCCCCACCTCGCTCCGTCGGCCGCCGGAGAAGAGAGGGGAGAAAGAGAGCGTGAGAGAAGAGAGAGGGAGGGAAGAGAGAAATGAGAGGGGGAGAGAGAAAAGGGTTAGTATATATAGGAAAACCCAAAAATTCGATAAATTCAGAAAATTACGAAAAATTACCTCTGCGATCCTCGGGAAGAGCGCAACGCAGTGGTACTGTCCCGGAGTCGTAGAACGCCACGGTTTGCCCTGCAAAGAGTTCCGAAGGCACATCAGGGAAAAACACGTGTAAAGCACAAAATACACTCCGAGACCCACTAAAATGATCCGAAAAATATCCGAAAAATCCGGGGCATTACACCCTACATGCATGCTCCTCCCCTGGGCAACACCGTCAGCCATCACCGCCACCTACGAACTGCCCGCGAGCCAGCGCCGTTGGCCGCCTCCCTCGCGGCTCTCGCGGCCGAGTATCGCCACAGTAGTCCCGTGGCGGTCCGCCACCTAATCGGCCTGTCACGCCCCGATTTGTAGACCCGTTCCAGTCGTAAAGACTCACGTCGGATCCCGGTCAAGACGTCACAGTGGGACAACCCAAACGGTACATTATGGTTGAGAATTTCACATAAACACTGAGATATCATTGCAGCGAAAATAATATTACCCAAATCATCAGCTTACATACAACTCGCTTCATCCACATAGATCGAAATATAGATTAACAATTTAATAAGTCATTTACTACATAACCAAAATTTCACACATATTTTTTTTCTAACTGACAGACATAACTACCTAAGACAATACTCGTAGTAACTCCAAGTCTCGATCAGACTACTGCGAGATCACTCCTCGCTTTCTTCTACCGCTTCTCCTGAAAATGTTCAACGGTGTGAGTCTACGAATAGACCCAGTAAGAGACTAAGCATAGTCCACAATCATAACATGTATAAACACATCCAAAGTGATTTACGGTATTTCATTTCATAATTTATTCTTAGGCATAATGTCAATTAGATAACACATGAGGTTAATATATTTAACTCAATCTCAATTTCTATGATCATAAGTCATGCTATTAATATTTTACAAATACAACATGTTCATTAAAACTTTATTCTATCAATGACAAAATAAATGATAATTCATCATTTGCAAATATAAACAATTATAGTGTAATAACAGTAAAATGCAATAACAATTCAGTAGATAGTAATACCAATTTCACTATCGGTTCAATGAGCAGTAACAGTAGGCATTAACAGTCATTTCAATATCAATTCAGTGCACAGTAATAATAGTTTCGATATCAGTTCAATAAGCAGTAATAATAGTTTCGGTTTTAGTTCAGTGAGTAGTAATAGCCATTATAATAATGACTCAATAAATAGTAACAGTAATTTTAGTTTTAATTCAGTGAGCAGTAGTAGTAATTTCAATAATGACTTAGTAAACAGTATCAATCGTTTCAGTTTCAATTCAGTAAACAATAGTAGTCATTTCAATAATGACTCAGTAAGCAGTAATAGTCGTTTGAATAATGACTCAGTAAACAGTAACCGTCATTTCAATTTCAGTTCAGCAAATAGTAGTTTCAATTTCAATTCAGTAATTGATAACAGTGATATAACTAGTCAGACATAGTGCCCAAATCACTCATAGAAGGACAGTCAGTCGGTACTCGATCACCTAGGTAAATAGTGATGAGTCTTGGTTACTGCGTAGAACCGGGAGAAGTCCTCTCCACCTTAATCAGTGGTACTTGTCCACCTCCAAGATTTCAATCCCCGTTACCCTCGGGGCCAGTACAGTGTGAACCTCCCCATAGGGGCATTTCTATGGCTTGGTTCAAGTCTCCCCTTATGGTGGCAGTGTCCATTTGGCAGTACTAACAGTACGGTAAATATATATATATATATATATGACTTATATGAAATGGACACATGCCACTCAAAATTCATGCTGTGAACATTAATATGCTAATACTGAAAATCCTTTTTCTTCTTCTAAAATTCTCAACTTATTTAAACATAATGACATATATATATCCAACATTTTACTAATTCTGTTTATAGAAATCGTAATGTAGTGAAATTTCAGAGAATCAATACATTTACAGGAATGATCAAAACAGAAATTTATCATCATTTTTCAGACAGTATATATATATATATTTCCAAGATTATTTATTCTCTAGTTATACATCAAAAATTTATAATTATGTTCTCAAAACTCAGAGTCCATTTAAATTTCATAAAAATAACACATTTATAAAAATGATCAATGCAGAAAATTTCCATCACTTTTCAGTCAATAATTATAATTTTTTTCAGAATTACTTATACTCCCACATGAACCATAAATTGACTAAATTTATCTACCATGTTCTGGAGATCATTAATTTTTTACTGCATATCACATTTACATGTAACGTTACACAAAATTTTTTCATAAATTTTCATGCAGGAATTTGAATTCTCCTAGAATTACATGTATTTCAACATATATTATAAATTGACTAAATTTAGTTACCATGTTCTGAAATTTCTCAAATTTTTACTGCACATCACATTTACATGTAACATTACACATAAAAATTTTAATAAATTTTCATGAAGGAATTTGAATTTTTTCTAAAATTGTATAAATTTTTCTATGCATGAAAAATTAACGAAATTTATCCAAAGTACACTAAAAATAACCATACTTATTCAAACCATCATTTATAACAGTAAAAAATTGTTCATAACAGATACTTCATTTTTGAAAACTCTTACTTATTTTTCACACTGTATTTATAATATTTTAATAGAATAACAAAAATACAATATGAGTGATAAATGAACTAAATATAACCAAAATAATCAGAAAATTACTAAAATTTTACAGAACGTTCTTCCAGACATAAGTATCATATATAAAAACTTTCAATATTTTTCATTTAGTATTTCTAATTTCTGAAATTTCGTATCAGTTTCTAAAATTTATAATAATTTATAATAATAGCTTTTAAATAGAGAAAAATATCCAGAATGTTTAAAATGACTAAAATATACCGTGAACTATCTTATAATTATTATATGTCAGTTCTGTAATTTTATTAGAATTTTTCACAAAATATTTATATTTATTTAATTTTCTAATTATTTGTTTAAACATTGGTAATTATACCAGTAAGGATTATGTTATCAGACTAAGATGAAATTTTCATCACTTAGGTCTAACACGCATTTTAGTCTTATAGTAAAGTTTCAAGAATTTCCGTATAGTATTTCTATTTATCCCTTAATTTTATACTTCTAATAAAGTATCAAAAATTATGTAATATCACTTACAGACATCAACAATTATTGATATTTTCAGAATACAACAAACTCAACGTAAGAACCTTTCTGTGAAATTCTAAGATTTTTTTAAACATGATCTCTAATTTCTGTAATTTCTATATAATTATCTATATATTTTATCATGTATGAAAATTCATTAAAAAAATTTCTTGCTTCAGAAATCATGAAAAATTTTTTACACATGGTATTCATAGTAAGATGCATTCCTGTAATTTGAGGTGATTTAATATCATCTCTTTAATATTTTAGTATAATTGATCACCTTTAAGATAATATTAAAATATTCATAAACGTAAAAATAAATTGAATCAGACATGAAATTTTTTACAGAGGGCTCATAACATCATATCTCATGATTCTGGAAGTTTTCTAAATTTAACATACACCGTTGCTAATTATAATGCATTAATTACTTGAGTTTACCCTTAATTCCATGTCTTAACACTAATGATCTCATAAAAATTCAACTAATCTATGCTCACTCGTGGTGAAATAAGATCTCTGGACTTGACTATCATTTTATATGCTCATTAACATACTCTAAATCAACTTAAACATGCTAATCCATGCTAATTAAGGGAATAAATGTTAAATCATTTACCTTAATGACGTATTAACAACTCCCTAATCAGCTTTCCAGCCTTCTCCTTCTGCTCCTCACGTACTTAACTCTCAAGAAGAACAAATGAAGCCCCATTGGACCTATTTATAGGGGTTTTTCCTCTAATCCATCTCAACCATTGATTTAAATCAATGGTTAAGATTTAAACATTTATTTTAATAATATTTAATTAAAATATAACTTTCAAATTTTCACCAACCCACTCCACCTAATTTCTTTGACTAGTTCACATTTTTTTCTTTATATATATATTTATATATATATATATATATATATATATATATATAGCATGTGGAGATTGACTTAAAGAAGAATGAACGTAAACTAATGACAAAAGGTAAAAAAAAATTATATATATATATATACACCACATCTGCAAAGCGGCCAAGGTGGTTGGCGGGGGGCGGCACCCGCCCGCCCGCGCCCGCGCGCGGGCACGTGGGCCCCCCCCCACTGCAGACATATATTTTTTAATTATTTTTCATTTTGACCTTCTCTTTTTAGTTTTTATGCTTATGACCTTTTTTTGTTTAATCCCTTTCTTCTTATTTTTTTTAAACAATTAACCCCCCAAATATTTTTAAACTTTTATTTATTATTTTTTTCCATTGTCATTCCTTTAACTTTTAAACCCTTTATTTTTTTTCTCTATTAACTTTTAAATATCTTTCTTTCCCTTATAATTAATTTATTTACCATGACTTAAACACATTTCAAGAGACTAATAATTTAAATATTTAGATATAATCAAATTTTTTATTAAATAAATAAAATATTAAACTGTAAATTTGTAGGGCATCACACGGCCACTGCCAGTCGCTGCCCCTTTGGCCCAGCAGCCCGCCGTCCGGCCAACCGGATCTTCCTCCAACACGACGACCAGTTACGAGCAACCTGCAAATGGCAATGCATGGAAACCCCCACCTTGACGTCTCTCTCTCTTGTCTAAGGGATGTTAGGGTAACTTTGGCTGTTGTTCTAATTTTAACACCCGTACACAAGTTGTTGAAGGAACAGAAGCTGCTAGTCCTTAGGTTTGATGTGTTGGAGAAACTGACTTTTATTGGGTTTTACTTTTAAACCCAAAGGCTTTGAGAGTTTTATTGTAAATAGTCATGAGGTGCTTTGCATTCCCGTTTGTGTTTCTCGTGAGTTTCTTTTTTGGGAACAAATGGGATTAGAGTTTAAAACGGTTTTATTTTTTCTGCTGAAAAATCGTGGCTGCATATTTGACGTGGGTGCAGTTGCGTTTTGGGAAAAAACAAGAAAATAGAGCAACCTTTTGGAGGAAAAAACAGAAGACACGAAAGAATCTCTGCAGAGACTGGACCGCGACGATTCTTTACTGGTCTTTTTGCTGTGAGCAGTGTCTTTCTTCTAAGAGACTTTTCGTTCTCTCTTTGCTTCTCTGATCTCGGTTCTCAGAGTTGCTGGACCATTGTTCTTTAGAAAAATCTTTGTACTACATTTTCTCTCAGATTGACGAAGGAGTACTTGTTCATGAGGTTTTCGTCGAGGAGGGATTATCTTCGTGCGGACATACATCCATGTTACCGTTCTATCCAGGGGGAAGATCGTGGACTCCGCCGCACTGGTATGACGGGGGCGATAACTTCTCTAAGGACAGTCCTTGTGGGCGGCTCGGCTAAGTGTTCTAAACTGATTTTTTTATTCTTTATTTGTTGCACCGCCATGCATGCTATTTTCTTTTGGATCGGATCTTGCCTTTCCATGTGGGACGACATGTATATAACATTTGTGCCTTCATATCGTTCATTTGTTCTTGTGATTATTAATTTCATAATCATTGTTATATTTCTTACAATCTTAGAGAAGTTAATCATTATGCCATCCATATCATCTGTGTTCGCACCCCGTGTGGATATGTCCGGCATGCCCGAGAAATTCTCGGGATAGCACTTCAAGCGGTGGCAACACCGTATGAAGATTTGGTTTACCACAATCGGGTTTATTTCAGTTCTTGAGTCGGACTGCCCTAAACTAGATGAGAATGATCCCAACAGTTATAAAGTAGTCGATGAGTGGAAGCAACGTGATCGTATATGTCATGGATGCATTCTATTGGCATTGTCCAATGTGTTGTTTGATGTATATAGTGGTTCTTCCTCTCAAACTGCTAAGCAACTGTGGGAGGATCTTGACAAAAAGTATAATACCGAGGACTTAGGCCTTGAAAAGTACTCTATTGCCAAGTGCCTAAAATTTCAAATGGTTGAAGGTAAGTCTGTATCTGAACATGCATATGAATTTCTATTGTTGCTTCATGGCTTAGCTGAAGCAGAAATGAAACTTCCAGAAAAATTCCAAGTGATGTCGATCATTGAGAAGTTTCCAAAGTCTTGGGAGGATTTTGGGATGTCTCTCAAGCATCGCAAGGGATCTCTCACTCTGGATGATTTACTTGTTGCTATAGCCATAGAAGAAGAACAGAGAAATCAGAAGCATGTGATGCATGTAGAACTGAATGCAAATGTGATTACTGTTTCTAAGGCAAGAGATCCTAAAGGAAAAGGAAAACTTGAAAACATGAAGAACAAATCAAACATTAAAGGCAAGATCCAGAAAAAGTCTAAAAAGAAACCATGCTGGGAGTGTGGATATGTTGGTCATTTCATCAATGACTGTCCTTCGAAGAAGGCTAAGAAGGCTGAAAAGCACTCTTCTGGTCCCCAAGTCAATGTAGTGATTGGGGGGACTGAGCAAGCTTCGAGCTCCAATAGCGGATTGTATGTTTCTGTTAACCCTCAAGTTTTCACTATATATGAACCAAATGAATGGATTGTAGACACTGGGGCTAATGTACATGTATGTGCTGACAAGTCCATGTTTGTGTCTTACCAGGCCATTCATGGCAGATCCGTGACCATGGGGAATGCTACTGCTTCCAGGGTGTTGGGGATAGGGCGCGTGGACCTGAGACTGCCTTCAGGACGTGTTCTCTCTCTACACAGGGTGCACCACGTTCCATCGATCCGGAGAAATATTTTGAGTGGTTCTGTTTTAGTAGAACATGGTTATGAATTGACATTCAAATGTAATAAAGTGGTGCTTTTTATTTAGGGACTTTTATTGGAAAATGCTATTTATCAGATGGTTTATTTAAATTTCATGTAATCAATATTCTGAACAAGTGTGTGGATGACATTTATACTAGTTCTACTTCTTATTCTGTGAATATTGTGGAATCTTCTATATTGTGGCATGAACGTTTAGGACATGTAAATTATAATTCCTTGAAACGTATGATGAATCTGAATATGATCCCTTAGTATGCCATTGATAAAACTCATAAGTGTGATATTTGTGTACAAGCTAAACAACAAAGAAGACCCTTTAACTTTGTTGTTAGAGAGTCTGAGATTTTGGATTTAGTCCACACATATATTTGTGAATTTAATGGTGTACAAACGTGGGAACATAAGAAATATTTTATCATCTTTATAGATGATAGTAGTAGATACTGTTATGTGTATCTTCTTAAGTCTAAAGATGAAACTTTATCCAAATTTATAAGGCTTAAGCAGAAACACAAACTTCCAAGGTTCTTAAAAGGATAAGGTCTGATAGAGGGGGAGAGTACACATCTAACATGTTTTCTGAATTTTGTCAAAGTTATGGCATAATTCATGAGGTTACTACTCCCTATTCTCCTCAATCTAATGGGATAGCTGAACGAAAAAATAGAGTATTTATAGACATGGTCAACTCTCTTCTCCAAAACTCTGGACTACCTAGTTATATGTGGGGGGATACTTTGAATACGACATGCCATATTCTGAACAAAGTACCCTTGAAACATAAAGACACTAGTCCAGAAGAGTTATGGAGAGGTAGGAAGTCTAGCTTCAAGTATCTTAAAGTGTGGGGCTGTTTTGCAAAAGTGTTAGTCCCTGAACATAAAAGAAAGAAGCTAGATCCGAAAACTATTGACGCGGTCTTTATAGGCTATGCGGCTAACGGTTATGCATTCAGATTCTTAGTGATCAAATCTGAGATATCTGGAATAGTTGTTAACTCTATAGTTGAATTTCGTGATGCTACATTCTACGAGGACGTGTTTCCCATGAAATCTGGTGTACCTTATCTAGTGTCTTCTGAAGATGTTCCCTGCACCTCTAGCTCTATTCCTGATCATGTAGTAAGGATATCCGATGTGAGGGTTGAGACCTCCAATGCTAATCTTGACTCTACTAATCGAGAGGAATTTGTGGAACCAAGAAGGAGTAAGAGACCAAGAATTGTCAAGGATTTGGGAAATGATTTTATCACCTACCAGATTGAGGGTGATCCCCTTACTTTCCGAGATGCTATGACTTCACCTGAGGCAAAGCATTGACAGGAGGCTATTAAGAGTGAAATGGATTCCATTATCTTTAATGGTACATGGGAATTGGTTGATTTACCTCCTAGTTCTATGATTATTGGGTATAAGTGGATTTTTAAGAAGAAATTAAAACCTAATGGAAGCATTGACAAATACAAAGTCAGATTGGTTGCCAAGGGGTTCAAACAATAGGAAGGAATAGATTTCTTTGATACCTATTCCCCTGTTACTAGGATGACCATAATTAAAGTGCTTCTTGCATTGGCTTCTGTGTCTGATCTCACTATCCATCAAATGGATGTTAAGACCGCCTTTTTAAATGGTGATCTTGAAGAAGAGATATACATGGATCGACCTGAAGGTTTTGTGGCACCTGATAATGAAAACAAAGTTTGTGAGCTTGTTAAGTCTCTTTATGGGTTGAAGAAAGCCCCCAGACAATGGCATGAAAAGTTTGATAAGACTATCTTGTCTTTTGGCTTTAGTGTCAATGAATTTGATAAGTGTATCTATACCAAGGTTAAAGGTGATGCTTGTATCATTGTGGGCATGTATGTAGATGATATACTATTGTTTGGAACTTCTATTGGGATTGTGAATGAGACTAAGTCTTTCTTGAGTAGAATGTTTGAGATGAAAGATATGGGAGTAGCAAATGTGATTTTGGGCCTTAAGATGATTCGTTCAGTTGAAGGGATTATAATTTCTCAGTCTCATTATGTTGAGAAAGTCTTGGAGAATTTTGGCTATCAAAATTGTAAATTTGTTAGCACTCCTTATGATTCATCTAAAACATACTGCAAAAACAAGAGTGGTGTACCAGTGTCTCAACTCAGGTATTCCCAAATCATAGGAAGCTTGATGTATCTTGTTAACTGTACTAGGCCTGACATTTCATATGTAGTGACCAGATTCAGTAGATATACTAGTTGTCCTGATCGTACTCACTGGGAGAGCTTGGATAGGATACTCAGATACCTTAAGGGTACTATATCATTAGGCTTGCATTATGGGAAGTACCATGCTATTTTAGAAGGGCATAGTGATGCAAGTTGGATAGCCCAAAACTCAGGGAGTAACGGTGTCTCGGGGTATGTCTTTACCTTGGGAGCTGGCACTGTTGTCTGGAGGTCTGCAAAACAGACCATTTTGTCTCGATCTACTTTTGAGGCTGAACTGTATGCTCTGGACACTACTGGAACAGAGGCTGAATGGATCAGGGGACTTCTTTCTGAGCGCCCACTGATAGGAAAGCCCATTCCCGCGATCTCGGTGCATTGTGATAGTATGACAACAATCGCCAAGATCAAAAGTTCAAAGTACAACCAAAAACAAAGGAGACATGTCCAAGTCAGATTGAAATCTGTAAGGGAACTTGTGTCTCAAGGTGTGATCGCTGTTGATTTTGTTGGTACCAAGGACAATACAGCAGATCCATTGACCAAGGGACTTGATAGAAATCAAGTTCAAAAATCCAGATTGGGGATGGGACTGAAACCCATTGAGAATTCTACTATGGCGGCAACCCAACCTAACTAAATGGAGATCCCACGAAGTAGGTTCAATGTGGTAACAACAAGCTATAGGGAGAATTATGTGGCACTTTAATATTCAGTTGGTACTATTGTACCTGTGTGTCTCTCCCCTGATAATCTGTTCTAAGTGCATGTACTGCAAGATAGGAAGGGTTTTGTGAAACTATGAATGGGTTCGAGCCTATATTGGCAGGATGTTTGCAGTACATCTTTGGAGAAGCCCACCTATGTGAGTGTGACTGTGAGGCCACAGTTAAGGGAAGTGGGTTCTTCCTTATCAACACTCATGAATCAGGACACGGGTGCATGGCCATAAAACACCAACCATGAAGATGATAACCAGAACTTGTATTTTGTTGTTTCTAATTGAAATTCTCATAAAAGGAGCCAAGTTCAAGCCTTAGTTCACTTCGGTTCTGTGGCGGTTGAAATTAGAAACTCATGTGATGGTTCAAACCCGAAAGGTACCTGAAAGTAAGATATGCTCTTCTTTTGTCAATCTAAGTTTTCCTCAAATTCCTTTGGGTTTGTGGGGGAATGTCGGAGAAATTGTGATTTTTATTGAGTTTTACTTTTAAACCCAAAGGCTTTGAGGGTTTTATTGTAAATGGTCATGAGGTGCTTTGCATTCCCGTTTGTGTTTCCCGTGAGTTTCTTTTATGGGAACAAATGGGATTAGAGTTTAAAACGGTTTTGTTTTTTCTTCTGAAAAATCGTGGCTGCATATTTGACGTGGGTGCGGTTGCGTTTTGGAAAAAAACAAGAAAACAGAGCAACCTTTTGGAGGAAAAAATAGAAGACACGAAAGAATCTCTACAGAGACTGGACCGCGGCGATTCTTTACGGGTCTTTTTGCTGTGAGCAGTGTCTTTCTTCTAAGAGGCTTTTCGTTCTCTCTCTGCTTCTCTGATCTCGGTTCTCGGAGTTGCTGGACCATTGTTCTTTAGAAAAATCTTTGTACCACATTTTCTCTCAGATTGACGAAGGAGTACTTGTTCCCGAGGTTTTCGTCGAGGAGGGATTGTCTTCGTGCGGACATACATCCCTGTTGCCGTTCTATCCAGGGGGAAGATCGTGGACTCCGCCGCACTGGTATGACGGGGGCGATAACTTCTCTAAGGACAGTCCTTGCAGGCGACTCGGCTAAGTGTTCTAAACTGATCTTTTTGTTCTTTATTTGTTGCACTGCCATGCATGCTATTTCCTTTTGGTTTTGGATCGGATCTTGCCTTTCCATGTGGGACGACATGTATATAACATTTGTGCCTTCATATCGTTCATTTGTTCTTGTGATTATTAATTTCATAATCATTGTTATATTTCTTACATGATGATATCATATATTTTTTGAGATTGGATTGTCAACTATATCACTCTGCAACACCGTGCTGCATCAAATTGATCTCGTGAGGACAACTATTAGCCTACGTAGTTACGGGTCTCCTATAACCCATTAGAGATCTGATTTCTGCGGTGATCAAACAGTCCCTCATTGGTGGCCAATAACGGGTTATTTTATTTATTGGTAGCATGTATTGTGTTTGATTAAATATCCAGGATAGTTCAGATTATTTTGATGGGGTAAACCTTATTTGTCCAACATCAAAATGTCATAATTTTTAAATTTTATATGAACCTGTTTGTCTACAAGTAAGTCTCTACACCGCCACCTCACATCCCTCACGTCACTCCCTCTCCTTCCTCCTTTGCTCCCTTAGTGCCCGAAGCCAACCCCCCATCACCTCCGTCACTTTCCTCTCCCTCTCTCGCAGTGGTGAAACTCTCTTTGTAGGTTTTCTTTTAGTCTTCACGTGAAAGTGAGTTAGGCAGTCTTGCGGCGTGGGCGACGCAGGTAGGCCCGTGCTTTCAACGGAGGAGGAGGAGCGACGACGCGTTCGGCAAGGGGGGTGGCTGTGGATCCCTCCGAGGTGCCAGCTGGGGAAAGGGCGAGGGCATGGCGTGCGAGGGTGGCCGGCGACAAGGGGAGCACGATGGTGAGGAAAGAGGAGAGCCGAGGTGATGTGCGAACAGCGTAGCGGTGAAGCCTGTGGCATCGATGGCGAGGCTTGTGGAGTGCCACGGTCGGGGGTGACGCAATCAACCCTGGTGAGAGGGGTGCCGCAGTGGCAACGATCGATGGTCTCGCAGCCTATAGGGAAGACGAACGGCGACCGACAATGAGAGTGGCACGCGATCAGTGGCGGCAAGGAGCACCGGTGGTGGAGGGAGAGGGGAGCGCGCGGGTCACGATATCTTCTTTTTAAAAAAATTTGATTGACCCTTATTTTTATTTCTAGAGAACTTTTTTAAAATGTAAAATTTCATCCTAAAAATTAAGAGAGAGATTACCAAACAAGTCTAACTTGATATATTATTTTTAAATTTGAGATAAAAAAGAGGGAAAAAAGAGTAACTAAACACCCTATTAAACTTTGAGTTAAAAAAGAGTCCACCTAAAGATAACCCTGAAATAAAGCGGGGCCAAAACATAAAGCATGTTGTCGTTTTCAAAATCAGAAGAATGCATGCTTCTCCACGGGTCTTCAAAGAATCATGGTCCGCTGACTTTAATTGTGTAAAAACATTTTAACTTCTTGCAAATAATCCCCCGGAAACATGAAATAGTTAGGAAAAGAGTTCATCCAAATGTACCCAACTACAAACTGGGTGAACCAAATCTTAGTCCATCTCCATTGTAAGTTGAGATTATTGCATGAGAAACGGGGAGAAAGATTCCAAAAATTTGTGCGTCAAACCATGCAAAAAATAGAAGGAAAAAAAAGAAGCAAAGGGCTGTGCACCACCAACCATTCCCCGTTGACGAGGGAGGATCTTGCGGTGTTTAAAAGTCAACGGTTAATGAACAACGAAAATAAAAATTAAAAACTTTTAATATATATATATATATTTGATATTTTAAAATCTAACATAATCGATCTAAGACACTATTTGATAACACATCGACGTGACTTTCGAAGCGTAAATCTCCCGACCAAATTTAAGCTTTATCAAATGGAATGATGCGTACGAATTTTTGAGCCATAAAAACAAGTCAGAAGAGAGAAAATTAGACACAAAAGATAAAAGATTTGTGAGATTTTGAATCGTTACAAATTTATTACATACCTGTCACTTGTATGATGATTAAATTTTATGGAGAATGAAAAAATAACTGCCGTTCTGAAACGCGGCCTAAGACCCAAATTGATTGATAATTTTTCATCTGTCATATCTGGATTCGAACATATAACCTCTCAACCATGTGAGAGAACGTGAAACCACTCGACCACGTGATTGTTTCCGAATCCATCGTTCTTAATTATGCGAGAGGAGAAATTTAACGCACATATTTTTTTAGAATCTATTTCCGTCTGCTCCTCCTCACAGGTGGTGTTGTTCATAGAGAGTTTATTTACCTCCTTATCTGTCGCCTAATTAAGCGGAATTGTGATATGTATGAGCAAAAATATCCAGACGGTTGGAAAATACTCGAGTGGTTTGTTCGGATTAATAAAATACCCTAACCAAAAGAAGACCGTGGGAAAGAATCTGGGCAGATCGACCGGACCCAAGGTCAGTGATGAAGAAGATTTAAACCATATTCATCTTTGCTTCAAGAAATCATTTGCAATTTTTTATTGATGTAGATCTTAAATGCTACCGACTGTGTTCGACTCATCAAAAATCATGAAAAAAATGTGCATCCTCCATCTTCCAAATCTAGCACGAGGTTAATACACACGATGACAGCTTTGTCAAGCTAGGCATGTGGAAGCCCAACCAAAAATCTAAAAAATTTATGCAGTAGATGATCCATTTTTCAGATGGAGCCAATTCCACCATCCTTGGGTTGGGGAGGAACAACCTGCTATCTGTACTTTTAATCATGGGCTTTGACATGGGTGAAGAGCTCTTTTTTCTTTCTTTTTTTTGGGCATTAGAACAAAACCGAGTGCAGGTTTTACCGATCGAAAAGGATCGGGTCAGGAGCTTCTGACGGAGATGCTCTGCATCATGTGCTTGAACTCGTGGAAATCCACCCGCCCGTCCTGGTTGCGGTCGACGGAGCAGATCATCTCGTGGACGCGGCTGATGCTGCCGCCCTCCGCCAGGCCCAGCTTCCCCAGCACCGCCTGAAGCTCCCTCGCCGAGATGAACCCGTCCCCGTCCTCGTCGAACACCTTGAACGCCTCCGTCAGGTCCCACTCCTCCGCCTCCGCCGCATCGCCCTCCCCCTCCTCCTCCTCCTCCTCCCCCGCGCCGACACCCCCGAAGAGGGCGTCCCCGAGGGATCTGTGGAGCCCCTCGAAATCGTCGAACTCGAGGCCCGCGCGGCCGGGCTTGATGAAGCCCTCCACGGTGGCGCGCAGCCCCTCCGCCTCGGCGTCCAGCCCCAGCCGGTCCAGCACCTGCGCCAGCTCCGGCACCGTGATCTCCCCGTCGCCGTTGTGGTCGAAGAGGTCGAAGATGCGGCGGAGGCGGACGGCGTTGAGGCTGGAGCTGCGGAGCCGGAAGGACGACGACGGCCGGCTCAGCACCGCCGGCTTGCGCGACACCGCCTCGGCTCCCTCCATCCCCATCTGCCGCCTCCGATCGTGGGGATGCTAGCAGAACAAGGGAACGGGCGGGGCCGGCGGGGGCTGGGAGGGGAAGCAGGTGGCCGCGGTGCGATGGAGGGCGAGGAGGAGAGGAGGGCTTTTTTAACACACGGGAGCGAAATGGGCGCGCCACTTCCTGTTGACTCGGTGAAAGGAATTTCTGACCGGCGGTTGGGATCGGCCAAATTGGGTGAACGCGCCGAAACGGGAAGTTTTGTCGTGATCAGAGTCGTGGCGATTTTTCGTTGGTTGGGATGGAAAAGAGAGAGCACCAGCGGGTCGGGGGCGTGAGCAGGGTGCGGAGGGACCACCGCCTCTCCCGGTAGGCCGGCATTTTGACCTTGTTTTGTGGGGAGAAATATAGGGGATGGTTTTGCGTCCGTCCGTTTCGGACCGGACGGCCTGGATCATACTCCGTCGAAGAGTTTTGTTGGATCTGGTTTAATCTTTGGGCCCTTTTTATTCGCCCATTTTCGCGGATCTAGATTCTCTGGATATTGCTTGCCGGATCTAAAAAGAACTTGACCAGGTTGCTCCGTTCAAAGATGGAATCGGTCAAGTGCGTGCAACACAACCCTCCGGGTCCCGGGTGTTGGGCCATCTCCACTACTTCCCCAACCACCGTCGGAATTCAAAGTTCATGGCGAACAGGTCCGGTTTAATCCTTCATTAAATTTAAGATTCCTTAGAAAACTGTTCTTCGGCACTCGGCGGTGGCTTCCAGAGGGTTTGAAAGGGCAGGGTCTTAAGGGGGTCTACCACTCGCACGAGCTCCGTGTTCCAGCAAAATGTTTCTGGTCGTAATTACCTTGTCTGTGCAGATATCAACAGTGTATATCCGGGTGGAATCGAAATAATAATAATAATATATTTTTAATTAAATGTCATTCTGACTTTTATTTTTTAACATGAAAAATATGGGGAGAGACTGTATAATCAGTTTCTTCAAAATATTTACAATAAGTTCTCAGGAATCTTGATATTCCCCACTTAAATAAATGGTTTTTTTGCACAGATAAAGGAATATTCCACCTTATACGGGTAGTGATGTAAGACAAATCTTCTATAATAACAGTACTTTTACGCAGGTCTTGAAAACTTTAATTTATAACTTCTGACTACAAGTTTAAAGTAATGATTATATAAATGACTCCTAAGATTGATCATGCAAAATAATTACCTCGAAGCTGTGGAACTCCAAATGCACTTCCAAATGGAATTTGCACCAAACACTGCTAACCCAATTATTTCGAGGGAACACCACCGGTTCTTAAAGATAAATTATATAATTTTTCTATTTTTACAACAAACTCTTCCTACACTAGATAAAATGAGGTAATTAGAAAATGCTCAACTTATGTAATCACAAATATTAATTCTAGTTGCTCATCATTTTTTATACTAAAAGCAAAAGATAAGATGACTTTTAATTAAAACTTTCCACAAATACATCTTAGATATTAATAAAAAAATACAATGATATGCGACTTAAACTAAAATAAAAGAAAGGGATTTTTACACGAAAATCATTATTAGACGTGGATTTGTAAAAAAAATGGAAATAGATTAGAAGGCATATCACAATGTAAAATCAAATAGTACACAAATGGCATCATAGTTAACTTACGTCGATAAAAGAGCGAATATTTAAAAAAGATGTCAATATTCCCATTAGTTAGGTGTTAAATGATCAACATGCCGTCGATGACTCAAAGAGAGAGAGAGAGAGAACGATGGGGAGGGAGAGGTAGGCTCCTGTCAGTGTGGAGGGGTGACTCCGGCGAGGGGGCCACACACGCGCGCACACACATACAGAGAGGGGGGGGGATCCGATAGCACCTAGTGGCCAAGGGAGGGGGAGGGGGGTTCTGACTGCCAGTTGGAAGGGGGGGCCTCTAGCGTCCAGGGGAGGAGGGGTGTGGCTTCGCAGGGAGAAGGAGAGGGGGCTCTGGCAACCAGGGGAAGGGGAGGGGGGGTCCAGTGGACAGGTGGGAGGGGGGCTTCAACAGTCATGGGAAGGGGAGGGGGGTCCAGTGGACAGGTGGGAGGGGGGCTTCAACAGTCAGGGGAAGGGGAGGGAGGGCTCCGACAGCTTGGGGAGGGAGGGGGGTTCGGTGGCTAAGTGGGAGGGGGAGGCTCCGACGGCCAGGGGAGGGGGAGGGCGGGTTTGGATTAGCAGTGAGATGGGGGGGGGCTCCCGCGGTGGTTGGCTTTGCACGGAAATGGGGAGGGACTCCGACGGTCAGGGGAGGGGGTGCAGTAGCTAGGTGGGAGGGGGGATCCGATGGCCAAGGGAGGGGAGGGGTATCCGACGGCGTATGGCAGCCAGGGGGAGGGGGATTGGTCTTGTGACTAGGGGAGGGGGGAGGTTTGGCGGTACAGGTGGACGGGGAGGGGGATTCGGGTGGGGGGGGTCGACTCGGTGTAGGAGGGGAGGGGCCCCCTACTCCCCACTCCGACAGCCCCTCTCCCACACCCCAGTGCTTGCGTCTGATGGTCAGGGGAGGAGAGGGATCTGACGGCTAGGTGGAGGGAGAGGGGATAACATGCTTTTTTTATTTTTAAAACTGAGCGTAATTGGGTCTTTTCACAAATGTGACTAATTTTTACTATGATTAAGTTGACCGGTGACAACATGCGATTACGACGATGGCATGTATGCGTTATTTGATTTTACGCAGCGATACGTCTGCTAATATATTTACAGAAATAAAATTTTTTTATAAATTCACATCTAATGATTTTTTTCATGTAAAAAATCCTAAAAGAAACACGTGTTTGGACTAGTTTATGACCGAAGCAACCTATACAAAACTTTATTTCCATATGCATCTCGGTTATGTAAGCTTTACAAGATGTTTGTAATGATCGTTTGGATGCTTTACTACCATAATATGTTACAAGTTTTACTCATCGCCTTAAGAGTCCAAGTCAGATGTTTCAAAATTTTAACATTGTGCCGATATGAATATAATAGTTGTTCCGTTCATTATTTTGACGCTTTAAGTTGGGCTGCTTTGTAACTTAAGAAAGACTAATTGATTGGTGAAAATCCAAAAAGGGAGATTGAGTGAAACAAATGTTTGTATAGAGAACACTTTGGAAGTGAGGTGGGAAAACCAAAAGGGGTTTCCATGGGTTATTGCTCGCTTGTGTTCAGGCTTAGGAGTGTGATTTGGGCTCATTAATCAGATGCCGATCAAGAAGTTTAGGCCCATCTAATAAGTGGGCCGTATAGACTCGATATTTTGGCCCATTATAATGAGAAGGTATATCAAGACAAGAAATGTTGACCCTCCAAATTTAAGAGAGAGGTGAAGGATTTTATTCTACTTAATTTCATTTGCTGTGTAACTCTTAAAGAAAATTACTAAAAGGGAGAGATGAACTTTTCAAATATCTGATAGGAAACACTTTACATTTAAAATATTTAAGAGGGTGTTTAGTTACCATATCAAACACTTCCATCAATATTAGCTTAGATATTTATATTGAAAGACACTGTTTGATTAAGCTCTATCAGTTTTAATACTATCGTGTTGAAATAGTGTAGTACTGTAGTGATTTTAACATAAGTCCGAATCTATATTTAAGAGTCCAAAAATAACAGCTCCCTCCCTTTCCTCCACTTTCAATCTAATTATTTCCCTTCAATTGGTATCCTCCATAATCCTTTTATAACAATATCAATCTTGATGTTATGCTCTGCGTATTAATATGGAAACTAAGACCATATCAAAATTAGTACTCCAACCAATAGGGCATTACACTTGAAGACATTATTAGTAGTTTGCCTCTTATGGATATGAAGTTCAGGAGAAGTGTTCTTTTTATATATTCTAAGTTTAGAATGTTTCTTTTAGATATTTTGAAAACCTTTTGACTCTTTTCAATAATTTTCTCTAACTTTTATTAGAATAATTGGGTTTGGAGCTTAGAAACAGAACAGCTTATAAGAGCTCGACTTGAACCCGCTACATGTCTGGGCCAAGTTGGGCCGAGCCCAAGCTTTCACCGACTACTTCACCAAATGGATCGAGGCCGAAGCCACAACAAGGATCACCGAGACAGTCGTCTAGAGTTTCATCTGGAAGTTGATCATCTGTCGTTACGGCATCCCCGGGTGATAGTGAGCGATAATGGTCGGCAATTTGATTCACTATTTCTGAGACAGATGTGCCGACCTAGGCATTCACAATCACTTCTCCTCGGTCGCCCACCCTCAAGCTAACGGGCTGGTTGAAAATGCCAATAAGACTATCTTAAAAGGCATCATGACCAGGCTCGACAAAGCCAAGGGCAGTTGGCTTGAGGAATTGCCGAACGTACTTTGGTCGCATAGAATGACTCCCAGAACGGCAACCGGTGAAAGTCCTTTTCAGTTGGTGTACGGCGCCGAGGCCGTTATCCCATTGGAGATTGCCAATCCCTCCCTCCGAGTCATCTATTTCTCGACCGAGGCAAACGATCAGAAACTGCTCGAAAACCTCGACCTAACAGGTGAACTTCGAGAGATTGCCGGCATCCAAGCAACGGAATATCAGCGCCGTCTCACTCGATACTACAACGCCAAAGTCCGAGATAGACACTTTCAACCGGGAGATTTCGTTCTCAGAAAAGCCGAAGCCTCTCGACCACTTGAGGCGGCGGGCAAGCTATCCCCTAATTGGGAAGGCCCCTACCGAGTGGTCGAGACGCTCGGGAAAGGAGCGTACCGGTTATCTACGATGGAAGGAGACCTCATCCCTCGGACCTTGAACGCGACTACACTACGCAAGTTCTACTTCTAAACACCGAACATTGTGTAAGCAACACGAAATAAAACAAAAGTTTTCCTTTCCTTCATTCAAACAATTCGCTTGTACATCAGAAAGGCCGAGGCCAAGAAAATACATGTCAAACAAGTAAAAAAATCCATCTGGCGCCGCCGTACGAGTACATCGCTCGGCTGACTTGGTTAACCTTCATGTGTCCAGCCACTGACTCTGCCTCGTGCAGAAACTGGCTCGGATAAAGGGTAGTCGACCCTGTTGGCTCGGGTAACTCGGAACAAAGGTGACAGAGGGATTAGGAAGGAGAAGGCTACCTTCCAAGTTGACAGAGATGGAGGAAGGGGAAGAGGGAATACGAACGAAGGTCTCCTCTCCACCAATCTGCCAACTCTTTGGAAGGCAGGGAGTACAGGTACCCTCCGAAGAGTGAAAGAAATGATGAGAAGGGCAGAAGAGAGAGAAAGAGGCTGCGGAAGAGAGGAGAAGCAGGAAGTGGAGAGGAATCTTGAGAGAGATCCCCTCCAGGGAGCGAGCGGGAAGGGACGGGCGGCAGGGATGCCTGATTCCCCCATCCGTCCGCCATCACGCCTCCCCCCGCAAGCGTCGGCCGAAGTTGATAGAAGAAGACGACGTGTCTTCACACGTCGAACCCTCTTTAACCTCGCCCGCCGGCCGTCGAACCCTCTTTAAACCCGAAGCGGCAAGGACTCTCTGCCCTCCATCATCGGCAGCCCCATCTTCCAGAGCATCTTCCATGCTTCGAATATAATGGCACAACGCTACGTGATGAAGGAATGAAAAAAGACTGTCGAGGAAAACCCTATGCAGTGGAGAGGAAGGGACGCCCTTCAGACCTTTTATAGGCGAAGGGAGGCTACTTGCCTTAAATGATTCTCCCCTCGAAAACACGCCAAAGGGACCTCTCCCTATGAACGGTCACCTCAAACTCCTCGTTTCCGCCCCAGCAGGACACACAAAGTGGCCAAACATTCAAAGGATGAGAAAACGGAAAGACACCATGTCAGACGCTCGCCCAACCATCATGCGAAAATCACGCAGAAAGTATCGACACTTTCCAACTACTGCAGATACGCTGAACAAAATACGGCAATGGCGATACGGAACAGCTAAGTCTTCATCATAATGCTATTGCCTTACCTTTTTCCTACATAACAAGGAAAGTTTTCCTTCAAAAAAAGGGAAAGACATACAAAAAGAGAAAGTAAAGCAGATACATTAGGCCTCTGGCCCACCCTGAAGCTCGAAAGTGGAAGGCTCATGCGGTCTGCCCCCGGCACCCTCGGCGACGGCCGACCCTGACACTGACCCCATCGGCGTGGGAACTGTCTCGGTTGCGCGCCCTCCTGAGGCATCTGGAGTTGGCGACCCCTCGGATGAAGAGCCCCCCTGATCTTCTTCCTCCGACGTCGAAGCAGAGGAGCCGGAGGATGACAAGTCCGAGTCATAGCATTGCCCGGACGGGAAATCGATTGTCCCGGACGCCTGCTCCTCGGCATAAGAGACGGCCCGGTCGTAGCCCTACTTGAACCCCCTGCGGATGCCTCGGTGAAGTGCTGACTCGTAGTAGGGGAGGGCAGCCTCCTTCAGGTCGACCCGGTAGGCCTCCGAGCATTTGTACTGCTCGAGCGCCTCCGCCCCGGCCAATCCCACCCTACCAGCGAGCTCGGCCTTCTCCCGCTCTGCCTCGGCTAACTTCCGCTCGGCCTCAGCCGTCCGCTTCTCGGCCTCCGTCGCCTCGGCCCGATCAGCCTCGGCCTCCCGCCGAAGGCGCTCGGCTTCCTCCGCCCGGTCCCCCAGCTCTACACGCTCGGCCTCCCACCGGCCATCTAGCTCGATGCGAACAATACGCTCCTTTTCAAGAAGCCTGCTCTTCCTCTCGAGCAATTCGCGGGCCTTAGCTAGCTGCTCGGTTAGTGCCCGGGCCTCCGCCTGGCTCGCCCGCGCCAGCTCCCTAACTGAGGAAAGCTCCCACCGAAGCCCATCACCCTCCTCGGTGAGACGAGCCATCTTCCTGTCAGACCCACCAAGGGTCCAGGCAAGGTTTGCTCGCTTTGACTCCGATCGGGCGTATGCTTCTGCCAGAGTGGCCCCCATCTGGGCCAGAACAAAGCCGCCCTCCATAACCGTCTCGAGGGCCACGGACGGGGAGTGCTGCATGCCTCCCCCTTTCACCTTCGCGGCCATACCGCGACATACCTGATACAGAGGGCCCTGGATGTCGAGCCTCTCCAAGGCCGCCGGAATAGAGCCCCCCTCTTCGGTCGGCGTCCCGCCGGGCGGCCCAGATCGAGCCGCGGCTTCGTTCGCCCCTCGTGCCTCGGTCGATTGGGGCTGCGTCACTTTTTCTTGCGACCCCCTAGCCTGAACATGTTCGGCACCTGCACCACCACCTGGAGCATCACCTGCCTCGTCCACGGCCCCTCGGCTTCTGCCGAGGGGAGAGCCGGGCTAGCACCGCTGATAATCGCAGAAGCAGCCTCGGTCCCCTCGGCTCCGGCCGAGGGGGGAGCCGAGCCAGCATCATCGTCGACCGCAGGAGCAACCCCAACCTCCTCGGCCCCCTCTCGCTCGGCAGATGGGAGAGCCGGCCTAACAAGGTCGGCCCTATCTCGCTCGGGAGAGGGGAGAGCCGCCGAGCTAGAGCCACCTTCGACGACGGGGATGGATCCGGCCTTCTTGGCCCGCTTCTTGGCCTTTACGGCGTCCCGTATCATATCCTCCACGGGATCCCTGCATTTGACCCCCCGCAGCCTGGCCCCCCAGCAAAATAGTCGCATACTCCTCCACGTTCGGAGGAAACTCATCCTGCCTCGGAGGAATATTCGGATGGAAATTGGGGATTACGGGACACCTCCAGGTCTCCTCCACCGAGCAGATCCCCACCCAGAAGAATTAAGTTTTCCACCCCTTATGCGAAGGAATTGGGGATTACGGGACACCTCCAGGTCTCCTCCACCGAGCAGATCCCCACCCAGAAGAATTGAGTTTTCCACCCCTTATGCGAAAAATCCTTCGCAGCCAAAGAAATACAGCTCCTATTCCGCCTCGCCTGGATGAAATAGAAGCCCTTCCCGGCAGAGGGATGTGCCTTTAACTCAAAAAAATAGTGAAAGAGGTCCAAGGAAGGAGGAACCCCGCATTGACGGTAGAGGATGCGAAAGGCGGAAAGAAGAAGGTAAGAGTTGGCTACCAACTGTACGGGCGCCAACTGAACGAAATTGAGAAGCTTGAGAACAAAGGGCTCTAAGGGAAGGCGGAACCCACCCTTCCACGACAGAAGGAAGGTGCAGATATGGCATGTACGAGAGTCCAAGCTCGTCTCGTGCGGAGAGCAAAACTTGTGGGGTAGACGAAACTGGTGCTCCAGCCTTTTCACCTCCGCCTCCCCCAGTTCACTGCAGTTTGGAACCGTCGCCTTCACCGCAGGCTCGCCCTCCCACTCTTCGACATCCGGACGCTGATCCACCATGGAATCTGGAGAGGAACTTGAAGAAAGATGCTCTCGGGACCCCGAAGACTCCGGAGGAAGTGGAAGCTGTCGGACTGCCTCTGCAGTTATCTCCGCCAACTCCGCGAACGCCGCTGCAAGCCTCTGCTCTTCCGTCGTGTCCTCACGATGCATCAAAGAACCCCAAAAGTAAGCACGAAGGAGAGCCAAAGCCTGAAAACGGAGGGAGTCTGGAGCAGCGACAAGCGCACAACGCCTATATTCCCACGCGGAAGGCGACGCGTCGTTCCGACCTCCGAGAAAAGGGGGCCCCTTCAGTTCAAATCCGTCAGGATCATCATTATTACGTGCCCAGGTGACCACGACACGTGGCTTCTTAACACCGCCCGATCTCCACCCACCTGAGCCACATTGGTCCAAAACCCTAAACATCTACTCTTCCGAGCTTACCAAAGCTCGGGAGTAGGAGGGGGACAAGTGTAGAGGGGGATTTCTATAGCCCATCTAAGAGCAGCCGAAGTAGGTCCATCAGGACCAAACGAGGCCCAGCTCATCTAAATGACAGCCTGCAAGGCCCACTTAGACTAATAAGCCCAATAAGATCACTCGGGATCAAGCCCTTCCTCGGCGGCCCTTAGGCTCGGAAGACCCGAACGTCGGTCCGGTCGGAGGAAGACCCAAGCCTGACATATTCCCCTCGCCGGGATAAAGGCTAGCGCCCCACGCCCACTCCGATCGAGCCTCGTCTGAGCTATGCTTATCACCCGGATAGGGCTAGCACTCTTCATGCTTGGGACGACCGACGATTACTTATCTCCGCTACCGTTGAGAGCCCTTTCTGAGCAGAAGTTCGCAAGGATAAATGACACATGAATCCTCAAGGTTATAAAGAGCCCACGATGAGGATATAAAGAGCCCACGTCATAGACGTAACTCCCGCCTAAAACTCCTCAGCTTACGGGACTCATGAGTAGGGCTATCAATGGGCCGGGCCCGGGCCTGGCTTAGGTCGGCCCGGCCTGGACCCGACTTATCAAGAGTAAGGCCCGAGCCCGGCCCGGGCCCGACCTATGTCGGGCCGGGCCAGGTCGGGCCTGACATTATGTAAAAATTTCAAAGCCCGACTAAGGCCCGGCCCGGCCCGACTACTTAAATAAAATAATAAAAATAATAATAATTAATAGATTTAATACTATAAAACTTACAATCTCACTAAATAAATTAAAATTTTGATATTAATTACATAATTTTAGTGAAAAGAGAATTTTAAAATTTCTAATTAAGTAATATAACATAAGTTTGACTAAATAGTTTTTAAAATTTGAAGTGAGAATAAAAAAAGGGATCGGGCCGGGTCGGCCCGCGGGCCGAACTCAAAGCCCAAGCCCGGCCCGCGAGTCTAGTCGGGCCGGGCTTTTAAGCCCGACTAAAAGCCCGCGGGCCGAAAAAGACCATGCGGCCCGGCCCGAAATCAGGCCAGGCCCGCGGGCCTGTCGGGCCGGCCAAGCCCATTGACAGCCCTACTCATGAGGCTAGCGCACTATTTAAACCTGGGACCCCCTCCCACGAAAGGTAAGACAAACACACGCCTAAAACTCCCTGAGTAGGAACCACTTCACCACCTTGGTGTAGAGGGATCTTGTGCATCTCTTTCCTCCTCCCTTCATAGCTTCCACCATTGCTCTACTGACTTAGGCATCGGAGGGTTTATTCCATGGAATCTTCCCTGGACCCCCTGATCCGTTTCCCTTCCTTGCAGTTCACTATTCGGTGATCATCTCTCCAGCTCAGGACTAGCGCGAGATCACCCCTCTTCAAATATAATAGCTGTTCCGTTCATTATTTTAATGCTTTAAGTTGGGTTAAGCTTTGTAACTTAAGAAAGACTAAAATTGATTGGTGAAAAACAAAGAAGAGAGATTGAGTGAAACAAATGTTTGTATAGAAAACACTTTGGAAGTGAGATGGGAAAAACAAAAGGGGCGTCTTTGATAACCGAGTAAGGGGGTGCCGTAATCGACCCCGGGGTCGGTTACCGGGTTTCTGTGAGGGGGAGGGCGAGCGGAGGCGGGGCCCACCGGTTAGCCGATGTCGGCTAACCAAGGGACAACCCCGTTGTCAAAGACGCCCAAGGGGTTTCCCATGGGTTATTGCTCGCTTGTGTTAAGGCTTAGGAGTGTGATTTGGGCTCATTAATCAGATTCCGATCAAGAAGGTTAGGCCCATCTAATAAGTGGGCTGTGTTTGATTAAGCTCTATCAATTTTAATGCCATCATGTTGAAAGAGTGTAATACTATACTAATTTTAGCATAAGTCCAAAACGGTATTAAAAGAGATACAATCTTGGTTATTAGAGTCCAGAAATAACATCTCCCTCCCCTTCCTCCGCTTTTAATTTAATTATTTTCCTTCAATTGTTATCCTCCATAATCCTTTTATATCAATATTAATCTTGATGTTATACTCTGAGTATTAATATGGAAACTAATACCACATGAAATTTAGTACTCCAACCAATATATAGGGCATTACAGTTGAAGACATTATCAGTAGTTTGCCTCTTGTCGATATGAAGTTCAGGAGAAGTGTTCTTTTTATATATTCTAAGTTTAGAATGTTTCTTTTAGATATTTCGAAAACCTTTTGACTCTTTTCAATAATTTTTCTCTAACTTTTATTAGAATAATTGGGTTTGGAGCTTGGAAACTGAACAGCTTATAAGAGCTCGACTTGAACCCACTACATGTCTGGGCCAAGTTGGGCCGAGCCCAAGCTTTAGGCCAGCTCGGTTTTCATCGACACTTTCATCCCCCGACACTCTTGTTGATGAACTCTCGTTCTTTTCCCTCATTATATTTTATAGGATGAAATATTTATGAAAAAGGAGTAAATATAACAATTTTTGTCTGAAAAATGTTGCTTGATAGAAGAATAAAATATAAAACTTACTTAGATGAATGCAAACTTTTTCCATAAACCTTTTGGGACTCATTTAGAGATCCATGACAAGTTCCAAGACCAAAAAAAAATAAAAGAGATGCATGACAAGTTCTTGAGAATTGAGAGTTGTTTTGTGGGGTTCAAAGTAAATAAAAAAGATGAAATAAGTGCATAAAAACCAATCCTTCTCAAAATCCATATTGAGGGCAATAGATAACATATCTTGAATTTTCACAATTGTTTTACAATTGGTGTCTGCCAATAGCATGCTTTGTTGGATCGATCCGACTCCGAGTCGGGTCATCCGACTTTAGTGCAAGTGTGTTGGATTCGTTTTGGCGGATTCTAAATGGAGAGTCAGACGATGCGATCTGATCCATAAAATTCACGAATTTTATGAATCAACCTTGAACTATGAGACATGAGTCAGTTCAGACTGTGATATGAATAATTTTAAGACAATAATTGTTAATTAGAAGTTTAGTGATGAGATAAGAAAACAAATAGAACAAGAGTATATATTTGATGTAGAATACACATCCGAACTCTTAGTCTAATTTTAAATTGGGTGATCAAATATTACTCTATATTGATAAGGCATTAGTCTTCTATAACAAGATTTGCTTCATATTCTAGTAAACAAGGATTGGAGTATGTGTTCATGCAGTTTCTCGATTATGGATTCTGGCCTTTCATCCAAATTCGAGAGGCTTTTAGATTTTATTCTATTCTAAGTTGTCAATTAAAATTTCCAAAATTTTGGAATCGCCCCGTCAAATCTCTCGATTCTCCCTCCTCCCTCTTCTCTCCATCTCACATAATCCCATGGTTCCGTCCTTCCTACCCCTCACTCCCTTCGGTGCCCAACATGAGGTTAGGCCACTATGTGGCATCACAATTTCCACTCATGAAGTAAAATTTTTAGCATCACCTCGAGTAATTACACCTCAAGACGATCCACCAACTTTTTTTTTTTTGAAATGTTTGAGACGTGAGACTCAAGTCCCCCTTTCTTATCGTACATAGCAATCACTCATCTCACGGTCCAAGAAACCCCGAGAAAAAAAAAAGGTTACCTAAGATTTTCACTATTCACAAATCTTGAAGTTTTTACTGTTCACATATTTCTCTTTCTTTTTTGTTTAACTCGACGTGAAAGTCAAGATTAATTTGCATAGTAAATTAGAGGGGGGGGTGAGACCCACCTCCTAACAAATTATAGAAAATAAAAAGATTGATACACCGACCTGAGTGTAATTACCTAGAGTGGTGTAACGAGTGTTACACTTCAGCCAAGAGGTTGAGACGGAGGTATAGTGCTTATGATTTAGTCATGGGATGGGATCACTTATGTGCCCGTGTCTGTCTTTATCAATATCTGTACTCGTACATGGATGTGTCTCATATCCCCATGTAAGAGCAGCCAAAGCTCATTGGATCAGTGTAGGTAGGGTGTTGCAAATTTGGAGAGACCCGTTTCCTTTGAGCCAATCCAGAAATCGGGTCAGATTTGTCATGCATTAATTCAAATTGAGCTAAGTTGGATTGAGGTGAACCCTCGTGTAAACACAATCCCCAAAAAATATAGAGTAGTCTTACAAAAAAAAGTATGTTAAAAGATAAATTAGTATTTTAAAATATAAGATAAATTAGTATTTTAAAATATATCATTTCGGTCAGAATATGAGAGTCAATCCGGGTTACCCTGTGCTGACTGCAGCCATAAGTGTCGGTCTCGGGCTGTATTTTGAGTAAGAGTAATATTTTGTACATCAAATTTGATACATAAAATCATGTCGTAATATAACATTTGATTTTATTAATCAAAAAAAAAGAAAGAATCCTTATGACGTAGAAAAGGGCGTCTGCGTCATATTTGTACGTTACATATTTTTAAACAATAAATATGGAACGCACTCAGCGAAAAAAAATGTAAAAGAATAAAATATTTTATAAAAAAGTAAAATATTTTATTACACAGATGAAATATTCGATATAGAATTAGAATGTTTTGTTAATTTTTATTTTTATAACAAAATATTTTATTTACGTAGTATTTTATCATTATAACAAATGTTATGATTAGGTAATAAAATGTTTTATTTGAATAAAATATTTAATTAATTTATTTATGAAGTTAAATAAAATATTTCATTCCTATAATAAAATATTATATTCATATATAAAATATTTCAATCTTACAACATATTTTATTCTTACGTTTATTCACCGAACGCGTTCTGTATTTAATACTCAAAAAATAAGTGTCATATGCATCGGACGCGGATGTCTTTTTCTGTGCAGAAAAAGATTCTTTTATTTTTTATTTGACAACGTGATCAAACGTTATATTTTAAGACGACCTTATACACCGAATTTGATACATAAAATATTACTCGTTAAGTGGGTAAGAAAATTTTTATTTTTCAATTGCCAGTGATTATCGATGGCGAATGAAGCAAAAATTACCAACTTTACTCTATTGTTGTCGAGAATCTTGGCCTAAATTGCTGCACAAGGGTCTTTTGAAAGTCTAGGTCAGATGGGCAAGACGCCTTCAGCTCAGGTTGGAACCGGTTGCTTTCAACTGCAAAAAGGTGGAAGGGGTCTCGGCCGGCAAAATCAAATCAGTAGTACAAGATTTTCCTTCCATCAAAGGGAGCTTGAGCACGACATATCCGGGCCGGGCATACCTAACATGTTTTACCAATTTGACCTGCCGTGGCTCGGGCATGCTTGGACTCTACTAGCATGGCTTAATGCGTGTCAAGCTTAACTTTAGTGTTGAGATTTAGTCTCAATGCAATATAATATGCGGGCGTCTCACTCTTTATTTGTTCAGAGTCATTTCGTGCCGAGGCCTTGCTGGCTGCTTCAAACCCTAGGACCCTCCTCCTGCCTTCCAAGTGCCCATGGTCGTCTCCTTGGGTGACGAGTGCCCTGCGGTGGCCACTTTGCCCCTTGCTGTCGAGGAGCCCCTAGCCGCTGTTGGTGACTTGCCTGTTGTCATTGGCCTTGCGGTTGCTGCGTAGGAAGCTCATGCTACCTCTCCAGCCATCGCACCGATCGTCTCGCCGCCTGTTGCCCCTCCAGCCGCCCCACGCAAGCCCCTTGTAGCTCCTCCATCCGCCTTTGGTGCTGCTCCAACCGCCATTGCCTCTGCTGCTCCCGTGGCGCCTCCTCTGCCCGCGGTGGTTGACCCCTCTTCCTGCTCTGCTGAGCATGCTGCCCTTTCAGGCGTCGAGGTTCAGCCACCACCCGCTTCTCCGCTCGCCACGACTGCTCCTGCGGTGGTCCCTGCCACCTCCCCTGTGGTGCGCCAGGTGGTTCCTTCCCCTGCAACGTCTGCTTCTTCTGAAGGTGGTGACAAGGTGGGGGCCGAGTGCGTCTCTGGCCAGCCAGCAGACCCCCCTGACGATGCTTCTCCGGCCATCCCGACTGCTCTGGCGGGCCCGACTGCCGTCGTCCTCCCTAAGGAAGCGGAGCGGTTGGCCCGTTTGGCTGCTCTGTGCACGACGAGGGATGAAGTCAATGCTCTTCCAGCCTTTTCTCGGCCTGGGACTTTTGGCCTCCTTCGACCCTGCGTTGCTGCAGCGCCTTTGACGCCGTCTCCGCTGGCCTTGAAACCCCCCCCCCCCCCCCCACGACGTGATCCTTGCTTTGCAAGCTGAGCATCGCGATGACATTCCTCCACCACCTGCTGCCTCCGTTCAGGCTGTCGGTGGTTCTGCATGTGACGTCCCCAGCTAGTAGCCTCCCCCGACTGCCTCGCTTGATGCTCCCCGGGGCTCCCCCGCGCTACCGCTGCAACAGGATATCCACCCTCCGGTTCATGATGCTACCCCCGACGAGTTTGATGATTCGGTTGATGAGCAGCGCCTGGAGGTTGATGCTTCTTTCCAACCCGCTCGCAAGAGCAAAAGCAAGAATCGACGCAAGCCCAATCACCTCGAGTCTTACAGTCTCAGGCTTTAGCTGCCGGTCTCTTTGATTTGGCTTCATTGGCCTTGTTTCTATTTCTTTGGGCCTTACTTGGGTTCATGGGTTTCTCTTAGCGGCTTTATATGTCTATCTCCCTTCTATTGTGTGTGATCCCTTTCGTCTATTTTAGTTTGGGTGTCTTTCTCTCCTCCCTATACTGCTTCTGCCATTTACTATTTTACTTAATGAAAATCACTTGTCTGGTAGTCAAGGTGGAGCGTCCACTCCCTTCCGCAATGAAGGGATGAACGGGAAACCTCGGTCCACTTTGCAAGTATTGCCTTTGAGTTAAAAAAAGATAAATTATTCGAGATGAGTTCGGATGAATTATTCTTTAGGTTTTCTCTTTTTAATTTTGATAATTTACTCTCTAACTGAGAATAACTCGTTCCATGTGAAGTAGAATGAGTTATTCTTAGAATAAGGATCTTAATCCTAACCGATCTCAGATAACTTAATCATACTACTAACAGTTAAGGGCAAGTAAGCGGAATAACTCATCTTATTCATCTCTTATTCTGTTATCAAAGTCGTCCTTAAAAATTATCTAAACTCAACATTTAAATTTTAAATTAGAGTTCGAATTTTTAACATGATAGCATAGATGAATTTCTAGCATTTCATCTCACCCGTTCAATTACGCCACTCGTAACGTAATCATCTAAGATCGACGCCACGTCGGTGAGGAGGTCACCTGCAAGTCCCCAAAAGGAATGTACCATTTGCTTCTGTGTAATACTAGGAAGAGCCATCTTCGGGAATTTGGGATTTTATTCAACAACATTGTGTCATGTGTCGGAATGACATCTCACAGATAATGTCGAACATGCCCCCGCACATCGATACATATTTGTATGGTAAGACGCCCACCAAATACACTATTTTTGGTCAAGAAAAATTACAAATTCAGAGTAATTATTCCAGTATTCCTCTCCAATTAAGGAGTATTTTTTACACAGTCGTGATGAATCTGCATCGCCTAATTAGACAAACCCAAATGAAGTGATGAATCTGCCTACACAAGTCGCAATTCCGCCTAATGAATGAGGTGAAATCCGTGAGTTAAATCTAAAATCTCTATGGATATCGTCATCTGTTGAGATCAATGAGACACAGGCCCCGGTAAAACGATGAGTTAAATTTCACTTACTGTACATAATCGCCGAAGATGGGATTTGAACGTAGGAACTTCCCAAAGATAAAGAAGTGGGAATACAACTAAACCTTACATACATACACATATATATGTGTATGCGAAATAGCTAGTGACATTCACTGATAATGCCATACATGCATCGCACATCAATACATATTTATATGGTACGTAGATACCCGCCACATACAATTTTTTTGTTGTCAAGAATTTTATAAATTCCGAGTAATTACTCTGGTATTCCTGTAAGTAGGGAGTATTTTCATAAGCTATGGTGAAGTTGCATCGTCTAAGCAGGTAAATCTAGACCAAGAGATGAATGTGGCTATACTGGTAACAATTTCACCTCGGAGAAATGCTTAGTGTAGCACGTACACTAATTACACATATTAATGTAATTAGTGTAACGTTTACTTTTTAATTTTTTTAGTGATCCTCGTCTCAAATTATTTAGCCGTAAGTGTTACGTCACCGAGTGATGTGACGTGAAAGTTAATTAAAAATAAAAATCATCCATGTGTATTAATAATGATTAAATTTATTTTAATTTGATTCTCACGTCACGTCATCTGATGACGTGACACCTACGCCTAGATAATTTGAGATAAGAGTTACTAAAAAAATAAAATAATTTAAGTGTTACATTTCTCTCCACCTAAGTAGGTGAAATCAGGGAGTCAAATCTAAATTTGTTACGGATCTTGTCACCTAAAGAGCATTGAAACATAGACCCTCATAAATTTGTGAGTTAAATTTCACCTATTGTATAACTGTGGCAATATAAGATTTAAACTCAGAAACTTCTCAAAAATAAAAAAGTGCATATATCATTGAACCATACGTACATATGTGTAAAGGCAGGAAAGTAGTTCATAATCCTTGTACCATATTTTTGAGATTTGTTTGTTGGGGAAGAACAATCGACCACCCATGAAAGTCTACAAACACTAAAGAAGAGATGTCAAAAGGAGTCCTAGGCGCGACCCCATGGGACAACTCTCCGGCAGTTAAGTCAGGGACGCACTTCAGGGAGAATTGTGAGAAAGAGAATAAGTTGGGGAGCCCAAGAATGGAGTGAATAAGCTTGGGTGCAGGAGAGCTCATGGAGTGCTTGGAGAGCCTAGGGAATGCTCGGAAGACCTGAAGAGTGTTCGGAGTTGTGGACGATGACTTCTCTCTCCCTGCGTGTCTATGTCTCTGTATGCGCGCGTCAGTCCGTTTCCGTGTCCCCGTGTGCGTCTCTCTCTCTCTCTCTCTCTCTCTCTCTCTCTCTCTCTCTCTCTCTCTCTCTCTCTGTGTGTGTGTGTGTGTGTGTGTGTGTGTGTGTGTGTGTCCCCTTAGGTCTGATGGAACACCAATGGAACACCAATTTATATGAGTTGTTCTGGCGGTGGTCGTACGTTTCTCAATGGGAAAATGACGTGGCCTGGTTGTAGAGTAACGCCTCCTCGATCGTGGGGAGAGTTGCCCGTTGTACACCTGTCCATTCCGGAAGAAGAGTCTCGTGACAGAAATCTCGGCGTTGTGGGAATGATCCAGTCCTTTCCGGAGAAAGTCTCGTAACGGTGGTGGCGTCTTCCCTGATGGACGAACATTACGGTGCCCCTTCTATATGCTATGACTTCCCGATGAACTGTCGGAGTTTTGTTTGGCCCTAGTTGGGCCTAGGCACGTTATTCAAGTGACGGATTCGAGAGCGAATGAGAGTCTCATAAAATTGAGAGTGAAGACTTCGGAAGTCAATAATGTCTAGATCGAGTTCATGTAATTTTCTTTTTTATTGAGTCTAGTGGATTGAAATAAGTAATGTACTTGGGTTATTATCATTATTATTTTTAATGAAAATGGAAGTTGATTAAGGTATGGTGCAATTACCTTTATGTGTGATTGTTTTGTGCTCTGATTACTCTTGCTTGCAAGAGGCTTACCATGCCGGCTGTCCACGTCCCGAGCTTTTAATACAGCGGAAGACAATCTCAGAAAAAACGTGGATAGCCGGCATGGTAAGCCTCTTGCAAGAAAGAGTAATCAGAGCACAAGACAATCACACATAAAGGTAATTGCACCATACCTTAATCAACTTCCATTTTCATTAAAAATAATAATGATAATTGAGGAGGGTAAATCTAGTTTGACCCAGAAACGGCCCAAGCACGAGCGGCCCATTAAGGATGGGACGTGCTAAGCCCAAGCAAGGAGCGAACGTACACGCTCAACCCAATAAGAGAACGGCCGGCCCAACACAGCGTCAGATTCCACGACGCCGATAAGGCCGACCCAAGCGTAGTTCTTACCGGAGGACACTCCGACGACCGACTGTTGCCCCCACGACGTCGGCCTTGACCCCGTAACGGGCGAGCACGCACCATGAGTGCCGTAAGACTCGCCCAGGGTCCGGCTGACGCCGGAGGTATCGCCCTCTAACAGAAAACTCTCACCAACATAGCGGGGAACGTTACTCTACTAAACGGACCATTCCCTATCAAGGGATGAGGCCCCTCACTCCAGGATAACCCATATAAAAGGGACATCGACAGAATAGAGGAGCACTGTAGATTCTTCTACTAAACCCCATACTACTACGCAAGAGGAGATATAGCGGATACTTCTGCCACCAGAGCTTCCTTCTGAGAAGAGAGCAACTCGACCTGCAACTACGACGAAGAGGTCATTCGCTATGTCCAGAGAGCCTCTTCCTCCCGCACGGCCTTACCACCCAGCGAGCACTCTCCGAGAGCCCACTGGGAGTGGCAAGCACGCGTGCAGGGAACCTACATGTCTCCTTGATCGACTACTACGGTTTCTACTTCTCTCTTACCTTGCTCCTCTCTATTGCTCATTAATCCCTTACTGACTTAAGCATCAAAGGGTTGTCCCCTGGGGTAACACCCGGGACTCCTTCTGACGCCCTTCTGGTTTCTTGGTGTGTACAGGCATCCACGGGCGCGAGACGACTTCCCCAACAAATAAATAGAGAAGGTGGTACGTGGCCTAGGAACCATTTTCCTGCCGCTACACTTCTTGGTGCCGTCTGTGAGAATCCGAGTGAAAAGCTATGGCACCCCGTGGAAGCCTCCGCAACGCCAGCAACCGGGGGCAGGGTTCCCATCAGGGACCCAACTCTCGCCGGAGATCGCAGGAAGCTTCTTCCGCGCGCCCCCGACAAGAGGTCACCCCAGGTGACCTAGATGAGCTCCGCTAGGAAGTCCGAGCCCTGGCGGAATTCTGCCGGGAACTCCGAGACCAAAGGCCCCAATATGCCCCACCCGAGCGACGGGGGGGCGAAGGAGGTCAAGCCGGAGAAAATTTTCGATAGGTACGTGAGGTTTCCCACGCCTCCGTCGCAAGGACCCGACGGTCACGCAGCGTGCCTGCGCCTAAGGTACGCAGCCCTCTCCATTCCAACCCGGACATGGACCGCCGGCTCCAACGGTTCGAAGAGATAGAGGACAAGGTCCGATACCTAGACGACGTCCTCCTGGCCGCCAAGAATCACGGCCTCATCGACGGCGACCAAAACTTCCACGCCCCCTTCTCCAGGGAGATCATGGAAGCCCCCATACCGCCAAAGCTTCAGCTACCGTCGTTCGCCTCCTAGGACGGCACCACCGACCCGGCTGACCATCTGCACGGTTTTGAGTCCTACATGGTGTTCCACCGGGCCTCCAACACCGTGCAATGCTTGGCGTTCGTTACGACCCTCCGGGAGAACGCCCGAGCATGGTTGGAGTCCCTGCCAGTCGAGACGATCTCCTCCTTCCAGCAGCTCAAGAAGCTGTTTAAGGATAACTTTGTGGGCTACCGAAAGGTAGCCAAGTCTGCAGTAACCCTTCTCGCTCTCAAGCAGAGGAAAGAAGAAACGCTATGGGACTTCATCTCCTGCTTCCGCGCAGAGGCGCTCCGTATCCCTCACCTCGACGTCGGCATCGCCACCACGGCACTCACCCAGGGGACACGGGACCACATCCTCCGGCGCGCGCTCGGAGTCGAAGCCCCGATGACCCTTCCAGACCACCTCGCGCTCGCCCAGAAGCACGCGCATTGCGAGGAGAACATCGCGGCCCTGCGCCGGTCGGCCAGGACTGACCAGCCCGACCGAAAGAGAGCTGTCGACCAACCACGAGAAAATCGGAGCAAGCGGGAGCGACGCGATGGAGACCACCGTGACCGCTCCGAGAAGGAAAGGGGTGGCTACCGCCACTATATGCCCCTGAAGGCCCCCCCCGGCGACGGCGCCCCCCCGGAGATGCTCCTCATCTCCGGGGACCCGGCCCAGGCCTGTTGTTCTCCACGGCAGCTGCTCCGCCGACACGAGGCGTCGGAGCGGAAGTTTGGAGGTTAGAAGGTGCTCTGCGGTTGTCGCGAGGGCGTCGGGGGTGGGGGTTCCCGGGTTGGAAGCGGGGGGGGTCTAGGGTTTGCGATGGGAGTGCGAGTCCAATTTTTGTGATCGACAACTATGACAGCTTCACGTATAATCTCTGCCAGTATATGGGAGAGCTGGGGGCTAACTTTGAGGTTTATCGGAATGATGAACTTACTGTAGAAGAAATGAAAAGGAAGAAACCAAGAGGGATCCTCATCTCCCCAGGACCAGGAATTCCTCAGGATTCAGGAATTTCATTGCAGACAGTCTTAGAACTTGGTCCTTCTACGCAATTATTTGGAGTTTGTATGGGCTTACAATGCATTGGGGAGGCATTTGGAGGAAAGATTGTCCGTTCCCCTCATGGTGTCATGCATGGAAAAAGCTCACTTGTCTACTATGATGAAAAAGGAGAGGATGGCTTGTTTTCTGGTTTGTCAAATCCTTTCACTGCTGGCAGATACCACAGCCTTGTGATTGAAAATGATACTTTCCCTAGTGATGTTCTTGAGATTACAGCCTGGACAGAAGATGGATTAATAATGGCTGCTCGTCACAAGACATATATGCACATTCAGGGGGTACAATTCCATCCAGAAAGCATCATTACGAAGGAAGGCAAAACAATGGTTCAAAATTTCATCAGGCTCATTGAAAGATTCGAGGCAGAATCCAGGAGTGCAGTTTGAAGAACCCGGGCTCCATCTTATTGCCATAGGCCGCCCCACATATGAAGCGTGCTTAGGATGTTGGGCGCGGAGCAATAAATTATAATTACATGTTTATGTCCATTTTCCAGTCTCTGCATTGTCCTTGATTGTCTGAAGGCCCCACCCGACCAGATCCTGATGGAGATCCGCGAGGAGCCATTCCTCAAATGGCCATCACGGATGAGGTCGGATCCTAACTCGCGAAACAAGAAGAAGTACTGCCAATTCCACCGAGACCATGGCCATGACACCGCCGACTGCATCAACCTGAAGGACGCTATCGAGGATCTCGTCCGCAGAGGACTCCTCGACAAGTTCCTCGCCAAAGCCGCCGAAAGGGGACAGAAGACGCCTCCCCCGATCGACAATTGGCCCAACGGCAAGGAGATCATGATGATCTCTGGAGGGCCCGCCGCGGGAGGAGATAGCGCGACCATAAGACGTTGGTACGCGACAGCCATCAACACAGCAGACCGAGGCGACGGTACCCCAAGGGAGCTTTCCACCTTAGGCCACCCGGGAGACCCCATAGTCTTCTCCGATGATGACCTTGAAGGCGTCACGACGCCCCATTCTGATGCTTTGGTGGTTTCCGCCACCATCAATCAATGTACTGTGCGACGCATCCAGGTGGATAATGGAAGTAGACCCAATGTTATTTCGTACGACTGTCTTGTGCTCATGGGTGTGGACATGTCTCGACTATCGCCATTACACACGCCACTGTATCGATTCTCCGGCACGACTGTCCGCCCAGAAGGGCGTATCTCGCTCCCGATTACGTTCGGAACGGCACCTAAAGAGGTAACCTTCCTCGCCGACTTTACTGTGGTCCGTGCAATGACAGGGTACAATGCCATCATCGGCCGAGGAATCCTCGGCACGCTCCGAGGCGTACCTTCCTCCTACCACCAGAAGCTTAAGTTCCCCACCCCCCGTGGAGTGGGGGAAGTCCGAGGTGACCAACGGGAATCCAGAAGATGCTACCTTATCTCCACCCGAGATCGGCGTCCCAAAGAGGTGCCTCCGGAAAAGAAGGCGAGGACTGAAGACCCGGGTCCGAGCATGAGCACGCCAATCGAGGATTTGTACCTCATCCAGGTCGGGGACGACCCAAGCAGAACACTAAAGATAGGCGCTACCTTGTCCGAACACAACAAAAGAGCGTACACGGGTTTCCTCGCGGCCAACCAAGACGTGTTCGCTTGGTTCGAGGATGAACTCCCTGGAATCCCTCCAGAGGTCATCACGCACCAACTAAGGTTGGACACTACCTACCGCCCGGTACAGCAACGCCGTAGGCGGTGCAACCCCCGAGCGACAAGCCATCATCAGGTAACAAGTGGGAGAAAAATTACGATCAGGGCTACTCCGACCTACCCAGTATCCAGATTGGGTAGCCAACGTAGTCCTGGTGCCTAAAAATAACGGGAAGTGGCGGATGTGCGTGGACTATACCGACCTCAACAAAGCCACACCCAAAGATAGCTTCCCCATGCCGCGGATCGACCAACTGGTCGACGCCACGGCCGGGCACGAGATGCTGAGCTTCCTCGACTTCTATTCCGGGTACCATCAGATCAGCATGCACCAGCCCAACCAAGACAAGACCGTGTTCATCACTGACCATGGCTTATATTGCTACACCCGCATGCCGTTCGGACTGATGAACGCGGGAGCTACGTATCAACGCCTAGTCAATCATATGTTTGACTCTCAGATTGGCCATAACATGGAGGTCTACATCGACGACATGCTCCTAAAAAGCCTCCGAGCAGCCGAACACTTGCACGACTTGGCGGAGACTTTCGCCACACTCAGAAGGTACAACATGAAACTCAACCCTGCTAAATGCGCATTCGGGGTACGATCAGGCAAGTTCCTAGGATTCCTCATCACCCACCGAGGAATTGAAGCCAACCCCGATCAAATCAAAGTAGTATTAGAGATGGAGCGACCAAAACGAGTGAGGGACGTATAGTGCCTCACCGGACGCATCACCGCTCTGGCATGGTTCTTATCCCGAGCCGCCGAACGATGCCTACCCTTCTTCCGGCTGATCAAGCAAGCCAACCTGGTACTAGAGAAGAAAGGTTGGATCGACTGGGATCAGGAGTGCGAACAAGCGTTCGAAGAACTGAAACGCTACCTGACGACACCTGCTGTCCTCGCCAAATCCCGAGGGGGGGAATAGCTGCTCTTGTACCTATCTGTAACGCCGAGCACCATGAGTGCTGTGCTCACGCGGGAGGAGTCGGGAGTCATGAAGCCGGTCTACTACGTCAGCCAAGCACAGCAAGGACCGAAATTCTGGTATTCGCGGACCGAGAAGTTCGCCCTCGCCCTGATTACAGCTGCTCGCAAGCTACGGCCGTACTTCCTGGCCCACCCGATCGTCGTCCTCACCGATCAGCCCCTCCGGTAAATTCTTCAGAACCCTGATGCATCAGGAAGACTGGTCAAGTGGGCCATCGAGTTGGGAGAATTCGACATCAAATTCCGACCAAGGACAGCGATCAAGGCCCAGGCCCTCGCGGACTTCGTCGCCGAATGCACTCTACCCGCCAAAGATTCACCCGAGAAATCCTCAGGGCCCGCCTGGGAACTATACGTCGACGGATCGTCCTGCGCTGCGGGCAGTGGCGCGGGGCTAGTCTTACTCTCACCAGAAGGAGTAGGGCTACAGTACGCCCTACGCTTCAACTTCCCGACCATGAACAATGTGACCGAGTATGAGGCGCTCCTCTCCGGGTTGCGCATGGCGAAGCACTAGGGGTGTCAAGCGTGTGGGCATACAGCGACTCCATGCTCATCGCCAACCAGGTCAGGGGGGAGTTCGAGGCCCGAGACCCCTCCATGATGAAATATTTAGAGAAGGCCAAGGCAGCGGCGAAAGAAGTCACCCACTTTGAAGTAGTCCACATCCCACGCGAGGAGAACGCCCGAGTAGACGCCCTCTCCCGCCTAGCGTCAGCCACAACAGTCTCCAGTTCGAGGTCGGTCCTGATAGAGGAGCTGTCAGCACCGAGCATAGATGATCCAACACTCCAGGTAAACGCCATCAGCTACGAACCCTCCTGGATGGATCCTCTGCTCAATTTTCACCTTCGGCAGTAGCTCCCCAGTGATCACGCCGAAGCACGGCGCACGCGGGCAAGAGTGGCCCACTTCACTATGGTAGATGGCCGGCTATATCACCGGTCCCTCTCAGCTCCTCTGCTCAAGTGCCTCTTCCCCACAGAAGCCAACCAGGCCATCCAAGAAGTCCATGAAGGACTCTGCAGAAGTCATGTAGGAGGGCGAGCGCTCGCGAGGACGCTGATCCGATAAGGGTATTGGTGGCCCACCTTGCAACAAGACTGCCTCAGCTATGTTCGAAGGTGCCCTCAATGCTAGAAGTATTCCAACCTGCACCACCAGTCGGTGACGCAGCTCCATGCCCTGACGGAGTCCCGTCCGTTCGCTCGGTGGGGGATCAACATCCTGGGGCCCTTCCCTGAGGCACAGGGGAGGAAGAAATTCCTCATAGTCACCATCGACTACTTCACCAAGTGGATCGAGGCCGAACCATTAGGGAAGATAGCAAGCGAAGCAGCCTGGAAATTTATGTTGCGAAGCATCATTTGCCGGTTTGGGATCCCTAGGGTTCTCACTACCGACAACGGCAGACAGTTCGTAAGCACTACCTTTCAAGAGAAGTGCTCGGAGTTGGGGATTTGGAACCACTACACCTCGGTGGGACATCCCCAAGCCAACGGTCTGGTGGAAAATGCCAACAGTACTCTACTCCATGGCATCAGGACCCGCCTGGATCAAGCAGGCGATGCATGGATTGATTCGATCCCCAACATTCTATGGGCTCACCGGACCACCGCTAGAGCCGCCACCGGAGAGACGCCTTTCCACCTCGCTTACGGGGCTGAGGCAGTGGTCTCGGTGGAAATATCCAACCCCTCTTTACGATTCGACGAGGCCAGAAACAACCAGGCGATGCGAGAGAACCTGGACTTGCTCGAAGAAAGAAGAACCAATGCCCAAGTAAAACTTGCGGCATATCAGCAGAAGCTAGCTCAGTACTACAACGCCCGGGTTAAGGAGCGACACTTCTTCCTCGTAGATCTGGTTCTATGATGAGCAAGCGTGGCTGACCCGCGAGGGGCCGCAGGAAAGCTAGCACCAAACTGGGAGGGCCCGTACCGGGTAACAGAAGCACTCGGCAAAGGAGCGTACATGCTAGTGACACTGGGGGGAGAGAGGTGCCCAGGATGTGGAACTCCGTCAACCTCAGGAAATACTTCCAGTAAAACGTCACCAGCCATACCTGATGGGAATCGACGTTGAGCACTGACTTTTTATTTTACATTTGTGTCCTTTAGTTTATTTTTATATCATTGGGAAAGTATATGTGCAATTGTAAGGCTTTATAAGCCAATGTGTCATTCCCTTAGAGTCTTTAGATTTATTTGTAAATTGTCAGTAGGTCCAGCAAGGGGACCCCCAGTCCTTCCCCATTGGTCCACCTAAGTCATGTGGGGCTGGTCAAAGTCCTAGGTGGCATCTAGAAGGTCAATTGAACACATGGGAGGCAATAGGGTTAAAATGTCAAAGGGAGGCACCTACCTTACCTACCTTGGTCAAGGCTCCGCCCCATTTTGGGTGATTTTTAATTTTTTTGTAAAAACCAATTAGAACTAATTAGTTCTATCCTTAGTTAGCCCCTCCCTAACCCTAGATATGAGGTTAGAATAGGTCATTTTGTGTTTCATATATATATCATGTATTTCCATTTTGTGAGATTTAATGAAGTGAATTTTCAGAAAAATTACTTGGAGCCTCTTGGAGGGTGCGCCCCTCTCCCCTCTTCCTCTGGCTCTTCTTCTTCCTCCATCCCTCTAGGGTGTGAAGCCTCTTCTCCTTAGCCCCTTTGAGTTCTCTTTTTGCTGCCGCCGCCATCGCACCGCCGTCGCGCCGCCGCCACCGTCATCGAAGTTCTGTCCATCATGATAGAACCTCTCCTCCGAAATTTTATCTATGGTTCTTGTTGTCTGATTCAGCCCTATTTTTTAGAGTTTGTTTTGTCCATCTCCCCTAACATCTAGTTAAAATTTCGTGTCATTTGGAGTCCATTTGATAATTTTCCCATATTTTCGTTTGCCCTCTCAGTAATCTGCCCTTTTGCAGATCTACGGGACAGAGTCTCCTTGTTGCAATTTCCCCACCCACTTAGAAAATTTTATAAAATCAACAAAAATTCCCTAGTGCTTCTCACGTATACCCCCTTCCACCATAATTTTCTTTGAGTCAAAAAAAATCATTGAGCCCTCAGTCAAAGGTATGTTTCAGGCAGATTCATCTCTACCCTGTGTGTCTGTCAGTCCAGGTCAGAAAAAAAAGGCAGTTTGCAGTCATTTTTATTTTTAATCTGATCTGTGGATGGAGCCACCAAAAATATATGTTGTAGATATCTGAGTCCTCTATCCATCGGTATCTCTTGTGCATCAATCCGACATTCTATCTGGTCGTAGGAATTCTTTTCGTGAAGGTGTGCAGAGCAGATCCGAATTCAGCCAGCACAACTCAGTCCGGGAGAAAATCCAGAAATAAATATCAAATGTCAACTTCAGTGACCGCCCCTTCAGGGAGTCGTTCAGGGACGCCCTGCTATCGTCCCAGCCAAGCGGTGCCTCTGAAAGATCTCAGGAAGGTGACGTTCCTTTGGAAACCGTTGCTTGCTGTCCAGTGAGTCAGCAACCGAGTTGGCGCAGCACCGAGTTAGAATAGTCCCGAGTCGGACCAGCAGGCCGAGTTCGTGCCGTACGCACCTCCAGATTGCTGCCCATCAACCCAGGGTCGGTCCTCCCGGGTCCCACTTGTAGCCCTTTACCTCCCTGCGTGGAGTGGGCAATAAAATTCACGGTTGTAATTAACTTTTTACTGTTGTTACCGGGAGTTACCGTAACTGGCCGGGAACGTCTTCCCCACGCCCGGAGCGTGGAGGAAAATTCGCTGCCCTCCTCATAGGCATTGCTTTACTCGTATTACTTCGTATATGCCACTGCATGTGATAGGTTTCTAGCTTGTTATTCTATCATCACCGCTGCGAGAGAGCGAGATTGAGTGTACCATCCCGTGACTCGATCCGAGTTAACGCGGAAAGGCTGATACCCGAGACTCACGGCCGGTTTCTCAACCGCGCCCGGTCGCGCGTCTTCCCTCGCATATGGACGATCGCGAGCTAGAGTCCTAGGTCGTGTGTCCGTCCCGCATCAATACCCCACTGAGGTAAGTTGGCAACGATAAAGAAGGTAACCTAAGGGTTCCCTAAAGGTGCGAGCACTGCTCCCC
Organism: Amorphophallus konjac; assembly: GCA_022559845.1. Taxonomy (NCBI): domain Eukaryota; kingdom Viridiplantae; phylum Streptophyta; class Magnoliopsida; order Alismatales; family Araceae; genus Amorphophallus; species Amorphophallus konjac. The sequence goes on from CM040121.1 coordinate 46,154,299, forward strand.
TTGAAAACAAGAAGGTAGCCTAAGGGTTCCCTAAAAGCGAGCACTGCTCCCCTTGAAAATGAGAAGGTAACCTAAGGGTTCCCTAGAGGCGAGCACTGCTCCCCTTGAAAATGAGAAGGTAACCTAAGGTTTCTCTAGAGGCGAGCACCGCTCCCCTCAAAAACGAAGAAGGTAACCTAAGGGTTCCCTAAAGGCGCGAGCATCGCTCCCCTTGAAAACGAGAAGGTAACCTAAGGGTTCCCTAGAGACGAACACCGCTCCCCTCAAAAATGAAGAAGGTAACCTATAGGTTACCTAAAGGCGCGAGCACCGCTCCCCTTGAAAATAAAATGGTAATCTAAAGGTTCCTGCGGAGGACGCGAGCAATGTGAACACGAGCACGGAGGATCGCCTAGAAAAGCACGCAGAAGCACTCCAGTAAAAGGAACACAATAGTATTGGCTCAAGAATAAAGAATTTATATTTCTTTAGTCAAAATACAAGCTGCCAGAAACTGGCAAAAATACCCTCACATGGGCCAAGTACAAGTACATAGAGGAACAAAACGTGCTCAACAGTGGCGACATGTAACTCCAGCAACTCGTTCTGTCGGCATCGTCCTCTATCAACGATCATGCAGAGTCTCCGAGCAGGCGAAGGTGCCCACCTTTGTTCTGTGGGAGGGTACCTACGGAGAAGCCTCCTATGCTAGAGAAGAGGGACAAAGCCCTCAGGCCAACAAAGGGCTTCATTGGAAGAAGGCATGCACGAGGAAAACTAGGCCAGTAGCTCCGGCCACCCCTGCTTGAAGAAGGACCAGCAAGGTCCACCCGTTACAGGGAACCAGCAGGCCTACCCAAGCCAACTGGTGATAGCGGTACTACGAGGCCAACACATTGAGAAGGCCGTCTCGATGTACTGGCCACGTTTCCAAACTGGCAAACAAGGCCCCGCTGCCCTGGCTGCCACCAGCACCTCTCTTGAATGGAGAGGTTGTCTTGTGCCTCGCCACGAATAGTGTACGGCAGCAGGGGCGGAGAGACGTGCTGGCCATGCCTCCAAACTGTGGAGCCCATCGCCATCGTCCAAGCCGCACGACCGCGGCTACCGAGTGGAAGAATGGAAAACAGATTCCACCATTCCTTACGATCCTTCCTACCAGAAAGTAGGAAGATGTTCCAACAACAAGGAGCATCTTACCAAGCACCTGCAAGGAGCAAACAACGGTTACATATAGCAAAAATAAGCAAAGGAAGCTAGCTGAAAAATAGAAAGCAGCGCTACCCTAACGCTTCTCGTCCCGTCAAGGACGGAACTTATCCGGCTCCAGAAGCAGGACTCCCCTGCCGACATACAAGCGGTCATCCTTCTCCAAGGCCTCCCGCCAGCCATCCAGGTACCCGAGCTTGTATTGCTCAGATGCCTGGCCACCCTCTCCGGGCGCAGGCCACGGCCGCAAAGGTACCGGCGCCAGGTTTCCCTGGAGGACCAAAGGTTGACGACGAGCTGGCAGAAATTCATCATCTGACGAAGTACCAGACTCTCCTGAGGACATTCTCTAAGAAGGCTACCTACAAAGGCTCTATATTGCTGAAGCCGATCGCTGGAATGCTGCGGAAGCGACCATTTATAGGGAAGGCAAAGTCCCTAGAGGTATGAGGACTCTTACCGCCTCAGTCAAATCTGTGGAAATCGAAGCGACGGGTCCTGAAAGTCGCGCTCCTTCGGAAGCCCTCATTGAGGACACCGTTTCGTATCCCCAGAGGATCTCGCGACAGTTCAGGAGGTAAGATATACATGGAGGAAATCTCAAGATTTGCAGATAAAAGAAAGTTTTTCATTCCGCAAAAAAGAGAAATTACAAAAAGTGGCTACTACCTCGGAAAGTGCGAAAAAAAGGAAGGAAAAGATAACTAGGGGCATCCCCTCAAGGACCTGCCCCGGTTACATCATCACGTGCCCTGGGCTTAGCAGGCGCACGCACAGCAGCAGCACTAGGAGGAGGTGGCTCGTTCTTCAAGTCCACCACGATAGCATCCGCGGGCGCTCGCCCGTCCGCACTCGTCACCGACCGCTCGGCGCCCGCCTCTACGGGGTCAGGTCCCTCTTCTTCATCTTCGGCCCTCGGGCCGTAGGGATCTGAAGGGGGAGGGAGGACCGGGGCCACGAGGTCAAAGTGCCCTGCTGTGGCCTTCACGGCAGCACTCTAGCCCTCCCGGAGGCCGCGGTCACGCGCCGGCCCGTAGTACCCCATGGCCGCCTCTGTTAGCTCGGCCTGATAAGCCGAGGAAGAGCGGAAGGCCTCCACAGCCTCCTCGCCAGCCAAGGACAGTGACATGCGCAGCCTAGCGAGCTTCGCCTCGATCTCCTTGCCGCGGACCTCCATGGCTCGGGCCTCTGTCTCCAGCTTGGCCGCCCGCTCTCCAGCCACGTCAGCCCGCGCCCGGAAAGAGTCCCGGTCGCGCTCCATGCCCGCCAGGGCCAACTCCAGCATAGACAACTGCTCCCGAAGTCCGGCGTTCACAGCCTCAGTGATGGGAATCGACGCCGAGCATGTACTTTTTCTTTTGCATTTATGTCCTTTTAGTTTGTGTTTATATCCTTGGGAAAGTATGTACGCAAATATAAGGCTTTATAAGTCAATGAGTCATTCCCATGGATTGTGTGGGTTTTTATGCAATTATATAGTAGGACCAGAAAGGGGGCCCTCATCCCTTTTCCATTGGTCCATGTCACCTATGTGGGGCTGGTCAACCATCCTAGGTGGCCATCTAGAAGGGTTGAATGTCAAATGCCACATGGGTAGACAAAGGGAGTAAAAAGTCTAAGGTAGGCTACCTACCATGTCAAGCTTGTCTCCCACTTGGGTTATTTTATTTTTTTTGTGTGCGTTGGTCACATTTAATCTAGGCCATTCATTCCCCATCCCTAGATCCAATGGTGGAGATTGGATTAGATTGGAGGCATTTAAATACTTGTATTTTCCATTTGAATATTAATGAAGAGAAAATTGTTGGAAAATCAAGAGTGTTCTTGAGCCCCTCCTCTCTCCCTCTGGTTTCTCTCCTCCAACCTCCAGTTCTAGAGTGATTTTTTTCTTCTATCCCCTCCCCTCTATCTCCGGTGATCATATGTGCCGCCACCGCCGCCGTTCGTGCCGCCTTCGAGCCGCCGCGAAACCGTCTTCGGTATTCTGTCCTGCTAGATAGAGGTGTCTTTCTGAAATTCTTGCTATCAGCCATGGCCTCTTCGTGGTCTGCAATTTTTATGGTGTGTTCCTATATTCCACCCCATCATTCACAAAAAAACTCAGGTCCAAAATCCCTCGTTTAGTATTTTTCCATTTTCGTGCATCTTTCATTCCCAGATCTGTTTTGTCTCTGTCTACAGTGATATCAGCCCTGTGTTTCTCACCTCCGGCCCTCTTTTTGATTTTTTCAAATCCTCCCAATTTTACTGAGAGTTCTGTCCATCATCCCCTGTATCCACCATTTTTCTTGAATTTTGATCCGCCCTCTATCTATTTTTCAAAATTCGTGTTCTATCTCAGCTACAGTGCTTTCAGCCCATTTCTAGATCCGACCCACTGTTAGTGAAAAACTCCTATCAATTCGTAACCATATCCAAACTTGTCCAAGCTAGTTTTGCCGTTTTCCTGCCTCAATTTCTCACAACTTTCATGAAGCGGTCGAAGTCTGAATCCAAGGTCTTCATAGATGTCAAAGGCAGTTCTCAGAGAATAGCCCTACAGATCTGAGTGTTCAGCTACTGTACAACAGGAAGTTGTAAATTCATTAAAGCCCAGATCCGTGTAGATCCAGGCCAGATCTCTAGGCGTAATTTGAAGGATTTGAAGTTAGCTTTCCAACGGCGCCAGTCTCGTGTCGATCTGACATCGGGGCTGATCGCAGCGCCCGTTCTCGCCGGGACGCGCGCTGAAAACAAGAAGCTGCAGATCCGTGGCCGGTTATTCCGACCGGTGCCGAACGGAGCCGCCCGGCCTCCGGCCGGCGAACCAGCGTGTCGCCAGCCCGGGGAGCGCTTCCCTAAGTGTCCCCACTATAGTGGTGCCATCGGGTCCCACACGGCCCCTCCGGACAGCACGTGCGCCCCACCGTCACAAGTTTGGGTGCTGCCGAATCAACGCGAGAAGCCGTCCGTCAACCCAAATTCGGTCCTCCCGGGCCCCATTGTGTAGCCCTTTACCTCCCTGCGTGGAGTGGGCGATATTTCATTGCTGTCATCATTGTGTAAGATTTATCCCGGGAGTACGAGTTTCGGCCGGGTCCGTCTTCCCCACGCCGAGCGCGTGGAGGTATCGTTTTCGCTCCCTTCTCGGCATTTTGCATACTTCATATATATTTGTTTATGCCGCTGCTAGAGAGCATGTGTAGAGACAATTAGCTCGCTTTATATTTATATCACCGCTGCTGCGAGAGAGAGCGTTACCGTCCCGTGACCCGATCCGGGCACAAGTTAAGGAGCAGTCACGAGCTTGTCGTGTCCGTGGTCTCGTCTCGCATCAATTTGGTATCAGAGCGAGATTGAGTCCAGGGTGTCCAAAAAACAATGTGTCATTTACGTCTAGCCATTAGTCATTGTCTAAGTCGTGTTTAGGGTCATCATTATTTTAAAACAAAAAAAAAATATCTTTTGCATTTGCATCCCTTTACCCGGTATATCAAAAGGTGTTGTCCGAACGTTAGGCTACGCCTATCGGGAAGGCCGCACACTTGCGCGAGTGATCTTCGGATCGCTTATCTCCGCCACGTACCGAGTCTTAGTTTACGTCTAGGGTCCTTAGTGTGCATGCATTCCAAACTTGCATAGTCGGTCTAGTGTCTTGTCACCGTGTGTATGCATGTCCATATCCGCTACCCATGGCCGTTCCCCACGACCATACATCCGAGTGGTCAACCTTTGTGGTCAAAGTCAATGTCCTCATGGACCGAGCCCTTGGTTTTACCCCTCTCACTATGAAAGTCGCTCTACCTAACGGGTCCACAACGGAACTCCATTTCATCGATAGGGAGTCGGATAATTGGGTTTCTCTTGACATCGTGGAGTCTCTCTCCAAGACAGGCGAGATTGTCCGCGATGGTGATTTTGCTTGTGTTGAGTTCTATAAGAGGATCGGCTCTGTTCTCTACACCGATGGCGCATGGTGCAGGATCGGCACACTTGCTGGTTCATGCATCATTTTAGGGCAAACATGGTTAGGAGAATGAAGAGCCAATCTTGACTGGGGCAAGAGGACTTGCACCTTATACCCACCTTACCTACCCGGTAAGATCACCCTCGTATGTCCAGTCACTCAACCCCAGCGGCCCACTCCACATTTGGAACCATTATGCTTGGAGCCGTCTCACCCCGAGCCACCCGTGTTTCTTACGGGATCGCTATACATCGCCGAGCCACTTTTTAGTTGGCTCAAGGATGGCTTGGTCCCACCTCCCTTTCCATCCATGGACCCCATCCTCCCTTTAGTGCCGGTCAACTCATTCCATACCACATTTTGATCTAGTCACCCTGTTGACACATTGGACGATCTTGTCATGGAATTAGATTCACAATGAAAGTTGACGCATCTTTTGGCCCGAGGCTTTGACCAACCCGCTAGTATTAGCTTCACCCATCCGGTCTTAGGATCCATTACCTCCGTGTGCACCGTGGGGTGTGTCACCACGGAGATTCTTCTACTCCTCCCGATGTCGACCGAGTCCGACTTCGTTCCTTTTTGGCCAAGGGAGGAATCCAATTTTCTACACATGTCCATCGTCCCACCGATCATAATGTATGGCGGTGACTATGAATTCAAAACTTGGGACCATGTCATGTTGGAACCCACTTCATGGGCTCACACCTTCTTCGACCCTTTTGACCCCTTCACTAGTGAACCTCCCGAGTTTTCATACTCACTACCCTTCTTCCGCGGAGTTCACTATCCCATCTTTTTCACTCGGGCCAAGCAAACTCCACATAGCCATAGGTCCGAACCTTCATATGGGGGTAATGAAAACTTTGGTTTCTTCGATCCATCCAAACCACCCGCACCTCCCGAACTTCTCACATCTAAGCCCAATGTCCATGATTGGTGCATCGTAGGGTGTCAAGGAGTTCCCTATGACGTCAACCTCCGGTTACGTCAGATGCATGCATGGCATACGTTCGGGTGTCCTGGTCCGCCGTCACCCATGTACGGGTCGGACTAACATTAGGTGTGTCTAGGGTCATAGATGAGTCCGTGTGTTTTCCTTGTGTGGTTTGTTTTGTGTGATTTGTTTGTATGGTTTGTGTGTCGTTTGTTTGTCTGCATGTGTCTTGTGCAAGCTCATCGATGTCAGTCCCTTATGAGTGTGAAGCGATTAGACTCACTCGATGAGTATGGGATCGGTTCTACATCTATACTCGGATCAGTCACCTACAGGGACTCAGCGGTGATTCCTAGTGAGTCTTCGAGCTGCTTCCTTCCCTTTTGAGAGTGCCCCACCCGGAGTGTCCACTTTTGGCCCATAGCAGTCCGCGCATATCGAGTATATATGGAATGAGCAGGTGACGATCACTCGGAGTGGAGCGTACCCGCGTTACTTGGCACGGTGACGGATCCGCCAGAGTACTCGAGCATCCATACCCCTACTCGACGGGGTCGAGTTCCTCCCACCCGGGGAGAGTTGATGGGAATCGACGCCGAGCATGTACTTTTTCTTTTACATTTATGTCCTTTTAGTTTGTGTTTATATCCTTGGGAAAGTATGTAAGCAAATGTAAGGCTTTATAAGTCAATGAGTCATTCCCATGGATTGTGTGGGTTTTTATGCAATTATACAGTAGGACCAGCAAGGGGGCCCTCAACCCTTTCCCATTGGTCCATGTCACCTATGTGGGGCTGGTCAACCATCTTAGGTGGCCATCTAGAAGGGTTGAATGTCAAATGCCACATGGGTAGACAAAGGGAGTAAAAAGTCTAAGGTAGGCTACCTACCATGTCAAGCTTGTCTCCCACTTGGGTTATTTTATTTTTTTTGTGTGTGTTGGTCACATTTAATCTAGGCCATTCATTCCCCATCCCTAGATCCAATGGTGGAGATTGGATTAGATTGGAGGCATATAAATACTTGTATTTTCCATTTGAATATTAATGAAGAGAAAATTGTTAGAAAATCAAGAGTGTTCTTGAGCCCCTCCTCTCTCCCTCTGGTTTCTCTCCTCCAACCTCCATTTCTAGAGTGATTTCTATCTTCTATCCCCTCCCCTCTATCTCCGGTGATCATCTGTGCCGCCGCCGTTCGTGCCGCCTTCGAGCCTCCGCGAAACCGTCTTCGGTATTCTGTCCTGCTGGACAGAGGTTGTGAGCGACGTCACGCGGTTCGGGGAAGAGCGGAGAGAGGACGCGGAGCGCGCGCGGGCTCCTCTTTTCTTTTGTTTTTGGTGTTTGTTTGCTGCAACACAGAAATAAGAGAAGAGAGAGAAGGGGTCACCACGGGAGATTGCTCCGGCGGGGCGAGCGGGACAAGTGTGATATAGCAAAATATGGGGTTTAAACGGCCATAGCGGGAAGTGACTCGCCGCGGCCTCGGGGGGACGGGAATGGTGCAAAAATTAAATAACAAGAATTGAAACGGCCATTGGGGAAGTGACTCGCCGCGGCCTCGAGAATATGAGCAGATAATAAGATGACAGAATATAGAGAGAATACAAAGAGCGGGAATTTAAACGGCCATTGGGGAAGTGACTCGCCGCGGCCTCGAGAACACAAACAGATAAGAATATAACGTATAAGAACGTGAATTTAAACGGCCATTGGGGAAGTGACTCGCCGCGGCCTCGAGAACACGAATAGATAAGAATATAACATATAAAAACGGGAATTTAAACGGCCATTGGGGAAGTGACTCGCCGCAGCCTCGAGAATATGAGCAGAATATAACAGAGTATAAAGAGAATATAAGAACGGAAATTTAAACGGCCATTGGAGAAGTGACTCGTCGCGGCCTCGAAAATAAGATGTGATCGCCGGGGGCCGAAAGACCCCAAAATAAGAAAGTGATCGCGCCTACCTCAAGAGCGGGAGATGGCGGGTTGCTTCTTCCTCTCCCTCCGGCCGGCCGACGGAGAGGGCTTTCCTCGGCTATCCTTGCAAAACGACGACAAACAAATGACAAGTGGATTAGAAAGATGGAGGTGTAGTATTCAAATCTTTGCGATAAAAATAACGAAATGATGGCAAGACACACACCTGGTGGGTGTTATCTTTTAAACCCCTCTCGGACTCGAGTAGGAGGAAAATGAGATGATGGATGCAAGAAATATAAGAGAAGAGGCGCCCTTGTGAAGGGGGATAGAGGATGCAATATGATGAATGTAAAGAACTATGGAGAAAAAGGGGAAGAAAAGGCTTATTGGATGAGCCGAGGGTGAAATCCGGCGGAGCTCCGGCAGCGTGGGGACGACGTGGAAGTGCGGTGGATGAAGACGACATTCCTCTCGCGAGCGTGAGCACCCGAGAAGTCGGCAGAACCTCCACCGACAAAAGAACCCACGGGTTATAAAATGACTCCGTAGCCTCTGGGCTCCGGCAGCCTATTGGATCACTTCTGAGCTCTCCCAGAACTGAGGGGGTGGGCCTCTATTTATAGGGCTCCGGAGGGTGGAGGCGTCCAGGACCCTGGACACCTCCATCAGGGCCGAAATAATATTTTATTCTATTTTTATTGATTTTTTTGGAATACTTTTGTGGAGGCGTCCAAGGTCCCGGACGCCTCAAGCAGGTCCACCGAAAGCCGACGACGGCCGCACGCGGTTTGGCACAACGCGTAATTTTGTGAGCGGCGCCTCGTGATTCAGAAATGGGCGCGTCTAGTTGACTGGACGTCTCCATATTTGGATTTTTTCACACACGACAAACCGTCGTTCGGTGGCCGGCGCCCGTGAGGGTTTTTATGGAGGCGTCCAGGGGCCTGGACGCCTCCAAAATTATATTATTATTTTTTTATTTTTCTTTTATCTTTTATACCAGGGCTGGCAATTTGATTTTTTTTTTATTATTTGTTTTTATGGAGGCGTCCAGGGGCCTGGACGCCTCCATTAATATGTATTTTTTATTTATTTTATTTTTTTATGCCAACTGGCATTTTATAAATATTTATTATTATTAGTTTTTATGGAGGCGGGGGCCTGGACGCCTCCATTAAAAAATATATATATTTTTATTTATTTTTGGGCCCTGAGGAAAATAATAAAATAATAAAATAAATTTAAAAGATGGGGGCGTCCAGGGGCCTGGACGCCCCCATTAAGACCCACCCGGGTCCTAGTCAGCGGCCGCCCGGCAGACATCCTTCTTGGTTCCGGAACCTCCTGATGCGTCCGACTGATGTTGATGCCGTCCGAATGCCGTGACGAGACGATTCCGGAAGCCGAAAAAGGTAGAAGAAGTCCCGAGAAAAGGAAGCACTCGAGTGATTCGAAATGCGTAAGCCGTTGCGGGACGTTATATAGTAATATGAGACTTTCTCAGGAGGCGTCAAGAATGGCGTGTCTACAGATGTGTCTTCCCGAAATTCCTGCTACCAGCCACGGCCTCTTCATTGTCTGCAATTTTTATGGTGTGTTCCTATATTCCACCCCATCATCCACAAAACAATTAAGGTCCAAAATCCCTCGTTTATTATTTTTCCATTTTCGTGCATCTTTCATTCCCAGATTGGTTTTGTCTCTGTCTACAGTGACAGCAGCCCTGTGTTTCTCACTTCCGGCCCTCTTTTTGATTTTTATAAACCCTCCAAATTTTACTGGGAGTTCTGTCCATCATCCCCTACCTCCACCATTTTTATTGATTTTTGATCCGCCATCTATCTATTTTTCAAAATTTGTGTTCTATCTCAGCTACAGTACTTTCAGCCCATTTCCAGATCCGACCCACTGTTAGTGAAAAACTCCTATCAATTCATAGCCATATACAAACTTGTCCAAACTAGTTTTTCCGTTTTTCTGCCTCAATTTCCCACAACTTTCATGAAGCGGTCGAAGTCTGAATCCAAGGTCTTCATAGATGTCAAAGGCAGTTCTCAGAGAATATCCCTGCAGTTCTGAGTGTTCGGCTACTGTACAACAGGACGTTGTAAATTTATTAAAGCCCAGATCCGTGCAGATTCAGGCCAGATCTCTAGGCCTAGGTTGAAGGATTTGAAGTTAGCTTTCCAACGGCGCTAGTCTCGTGTCGATCCGACATCGGGGCTGATCGCAGCGCCCATTCTCGCCGGGACGCGCGCTGAAAACCAGAAGCTGCAGATCCGTGGCCGGTTATTCCGATCGGTGCCGAACGGAGCCGCCCGGCCTCCGGCCGGCGAACCAGCGTGCTGCCAGCCCGGGGAGCGCTTCCCTAAGTGTCCCCACTACAGCGGTGTCATCGGGTCCCACACGGCCCCTCCAGACAGCACGTGGGCCCCACCGTCACAAGTTTGGGTGCTGCCGAATCAACGCGAGAAGCCGTCCGTCAACCCGAATTCGGTCCTCCCGGGCCCCATTGTGTAGCCCTTTACCTCCCTGCGTGGAGTGGGCGATATTTCATTGCTGTCATCATTGTGTAATATTTATCCCGGGAGTACGAGTTTCGGCCGGGTCCGTCTTCCCCACGCCGAGCGCGTGGAGGTATCGTTTTCGCTCCCTTCTCGGCATGTTGCTTACTTCATATATATTTGTTTATGCCGCTGCTAGAGAGCATGTGTAGGGACAATTAGCTCACTTTATATTTATATCACCACTGCTGCGAGAGAGAGCGTTATCGTCCCGTGACCCGATCCGGGCACAAGTGAGAGCCGACCACCCTAGCTCACTACCGGTTTCTCAACCACGCACGTCCGACGCTTCCCTCATTAAGGGGCAGTCACGAGCTTGTCGTGTCCGTGGTCTCGTCCCGCATCACTCGGACTCCTTCAAACGCCCTTCGGCCCCCGCCTGAAGGGCCCGGCTGGCCTCCAACTCCCGCACAGTGTCCAGGAAGCGGTGCCTCCACAACCCAAAGGCGCTAATGACTAGGCACACGCTCTTCGCGGCAATGGCCGTCAGCTCGTCCACGATGCCAGGACCCAGCTCCCCAACGTGCTCATGCCAGCGAGCACTCTGCATCATGAGGTCGACAATGCCCGGGACACTGGGCACCCCCGCTGGTGAGTCCTCGGGCAGCGAGGACCGACCACGCGGAGGGACTCTCTGCGGAGGGGGAGGATCAGCCTCGACAGCAGCAGGGGCCTTGCCCCTTTCGCGCCCCCGGCTACTGGAGGCGGACGCCGGACTAGCAGTCACCGGCGCTACCGACTACGAAGACGGGTGAACACTGGGGGGAGGCGCCCAGGCAAGGGTGGGACCCGGCTTCTAATCGGGGTCGAATCCCTCCCCCTCTTCCTTGATCGGCGGCGACTGTCCATCTCCGCCAACTCATCATCGGTCAGATAAACTCGACCACCGCCATCCATGGCATACTCTTCACCAGGTGTGCTAGGAGTGGCCTCGGGAGAACTCCGCCGAGGACTAGGCCCACCGCTGGCCATCGACGCCTTGGGCGAACGCGCCAGAGGAATGCCGACATGGGCCGGATACTGCAATCTCCCCGGGGTAAAAGCAACCTGGGTTGGGGGGGCGACGACCGACACCTGGCCGGTTCCCGGAGCAACGTGATCCACGGGGCGAGGAGCGAGCCGCAGTAGTCAGACAATCTCAAGGGTCCAACCCAGCGCTTCAGCCGCCCCTGAAAATAAGAAGCAAGGTCAGTCACGCACCAGTCACTACTACCACGGCCCTGCTGGGAGATAAAATCAGTACCCTGCGGCAATGGAGGACACAACCCCAGCTCTCGATGTAGCGTCGGTGTCAGGACGTGGTCTGCATCGGCGAGGGGATACCAGGAAACCGCCTTCAGGTCCCGGCGACCCTCTGCATTGAGGGGAGGCTTCGAGTCACGCCAAGGGTGAGGAAAGCCACTCCGCATCCAGCCATAAGAGGCCCTTTCTGTAATGCCCCGAGTTTTTCGGATCCTCGTTCGTGGGTCCCGGATCTGGTTTCTCGGAGCGTCCGACTCCGTTGTGTCTGAAATTTCGTTTCGGACATCTTTCGTGTTCGGATCGGCGTGATCCGGAGTCGTTTCGGAGGCCCGGAGGCGTTCCGCGGCTTTTTCCGCGTGTGTTTTCCGATTCCCGACGTGGGTTCCGGCTTTTCCTTCGGAACCTCGTTGCGGGTGAACCGGGCCGTTCACCTAGGCGAGTGTGGTACCGTTGCGATCGGTGCGTTCCGAGGATCGCGATGGTGTGATTTTCTATTTTTCGAGATTTTTTTGATTTTCCGGATTTTCCTATATATACCGCCCACCCTCTCTCTTCCTCTCATTTCTCACTCTCACCCTCTCTCTCTTCTCCCACTCTCTCCTCTCACTCTCTCCTCTCCGGCGGCCGATGGACCGAGGCGGGGGCGAGGCGGGGCGATGCGTGCGAGGAGGATGGCGAGGATGGGTCGAGGATCGAGGCTCGAGGGCGCGGTGAAGCTCGGTCGTGAGTTCGTGGAGCGGCGAGGCTTCAACGACGTTTTCTTCGTGGATCGGCGTCCACGGTGCACGAAATCTTCGGTGGAGGTAGGGTGATGGACCCCCAGCTCGTGCACTTCCTTTCCCGCAAGTTTCGTAGGCTACGGTGAGCCGAGCGGGCCAAACGGGGTGATTTGGGCAAAAATCCATATTTTAGGGCTTGTGGGCCGATCTCCCGTTTCATTGCGTTTCTGACCGATCCGAGGCCGTAGATGCATGCTAGGGGTTATTTGGGGGCTTCCCTTATATTTTCCCCCTCATCCGTGGATGTTTGGGGGCGTGGCGTGGATTTTTGGGGTTTTCCCGCCGTTCTCAGTTTTCCGAAATGGTCGCGGTCTACCAGAAACCGCGTTCATTGGTCGCGGTCTTCGGAGAACCGCGTTCATCCTTTGTGTTTTGGTCGAGGAGGCCTTCGAGCGTCGCAGTCGTGCGATAGACCGCTTTGGTCTAGTCGCGGTCATGGGATGACCGCTACTATCTGGTTGCGGTCCTCGGGCGACCGCTACCAGCGGGGTTGCGCGTGGCTAGTTGCGGTCGTGAGGTGACCGTGACAGCATGGTCGCGGTCTCCGGTCAACCGCTACCATCTGGTCGCGGTCCCCGGTCGACCACTATCTGGTCGCGGTCACCAGGTGACCACTACCACGTTTTGGTTCCTGTTTGCACTGTTGTGACCTCCGGTCGACCCGGTTGTGACCCAGTGGTTGACTTTAGGTCTCGTGAGTGTCTCGGACACCCCGTGGAGTTCCGTGACCGTGTCTTTGGGTGTCCAGAGGTTGTCCCACTTATCTTGTTTTGCGTGCCGCGAGCTTAAGGGTCCATGTGACCTTTTAGCGCTCCGATTGTGTTGTTTTGGTCTCCGGTCGACCCGGTTGTGACCCAGTGGTCGACCTCCGGCCTTGTGAGTATCCCGGAAACCCCATGGGTTCTATGTCTGTGTTTTTGGGGTGTCGGGAGGGAACGTGTTGCCTCGATTAGCGTGCCCGTAGGTGTGGTGGGTCCGGGTGACCCCACGTGTTCTGGGCTTTCGTGTTACGTATGATCGAGTCACCGTGTATCGGTGTGTGTGCGGTGGGGTCTCCCCCGCATGTCGTGGGTTTCCTTTGGAAGGCGATTCCCATGTGGGCCATGTGCTTGGCCTTGGACTGCGAGTCCAAATTATCCGGCCTGGGGCTGGAGGTTTCCCGCTTGCTACAAGATGGGAAATCGTCGTGGCGACTTGTGTGCTGCCTTGGGAATCGTGCTTCTGCGTTTTCCGTATGGCCCGTGTGGGTGGCTTTGCCCCTTTGCGTTCCCTTCCCGAGGGAGTGGTTTTGACGACTCGTGAGTTGTCTCGGTACTTGTGCTACCGTGGTTTTAGACCTAGAGATTGGACTAGATTGACGGCCTTGTGCTGTTGCGTACAGCGGTCTTGACCCCGAGTCTTGTGACTCAAGGACCGTTGGGTGTAGTGCGTCTGGAGGACTGTCCAGAGTCCAGTGGCTTAGCGCCACTTGAGTTTTCTCGACTCTAGCGCACGGTGCGTGCGTGGCCGTGGACTGTGAGTCCCGTTTCTTCTCCGACTGTGGTCACCGTGCGACGGTGCTAGTATGTGGGATGGTCCCCGTACTTTGTCGGATGCGGACGTCGTTTTCCGTTGACTTGAGAGTCTACTCCTTCAGTGACCCTCCACTAGTCGTAGCCTGCTTACACGCGAGTGGTCCCACCTGGGAGTAGGTGGAGAGGCTTACCCTTTGAGACGGTTTGTGGACCGGTTACCGTAGGCCCCTCGTCGGTAGCCAGAGTCCGGCTACGGGGGAAAATCGGTCAGAGGACCAGACCTAGTGACGCGCGGTCTGTGTGTGCACACGTGGTTGGGGGCGGTTGGACACACGTCGACGGGCGTGACCCCAGCTAGTTACTTGTTTGTGGTTACTTGTACGGTGTTCGCGTCTCGGGTAGGACCTACCACGTCAGGCGGTTCACCTGCGGCGCGGTGTAAGACGTCAGGGGACGCTACCGGCTGTGCTTCTAGTGGGTGGTACTCCTGTCGAGTACGGAGTGACAGACTGTCAGTCTCTATGTCTTTGACCTTCGGGTTTTCGGTCGTGTTGACCGGTGAGTTCGGTTGTTTCACCTTGGCGCGTGTGTCGGTTCTTGCGCCGTGAGACTAGTGCTAGTGGCTTTACCGAGGTGGCATCTTGTGGTGAGGTACCCGCGATCGGATGGTCGGGGTTGCACCTTGGACAGCGTGTCCAGGTTGGCTGTCCGGGGGACAGGCCTCTACGGCGTGGTTACCGTGTGTTTTTTACTTCGGTAGGTGGTACTAGCGTGGTTTGGTAGCTTCGACTTCGTGATCGAGGTGTGCCTTCTGGCAGTAGGAGTAGCTGTAGTGCCGAGTTTTGACCGGCCACCGGTTTGCTGTTCCTGCTGTAGTTGTAGCTCTCCTTTCCGCTACCGCCGTTGTTTCCGGTTGGGGTTCTGCGAGATCCCTGCTGAGTCTCTGTTTTGGAGACTCATTCCCTGCTTTTCAGGTGTAGCGGTTCTTCCTCGCGGTTCGAGGGTGCGGGGCGGAGGTTCTCAGCTGTCAGCTTGCCGGGCCGAGTGTTCACTTGGCATGTGGTACGTTTTACTACTTTAGACTGTACTTTCTGTTGGACTGGACTCTGTCGTAGCTGCAGTTGTTTATTTATTTCTGTTAATTGTTGAATTGTCCTGCTTTATTTCCTATTTCTTTGTGCCTCCACACTCCTTTTAGCCCTTCCGAGCCCTCCCGGCTCGTGGGCGGCGGTGCTAGTCTCGGGTTATCGGGCCTTCCCGGTAATCGGATTCTCGGGTCGTTACACTTTCCAAGTCCTTCGACTTGATCAAGTATACATACCGCTCTGCCCACCCCTTACGGTTGGCCGCGGTACGGGAGACTGTGATGAAATGGTCGCGGGTACGAGCCTTGAAATAGGCGAAAAAGGTGTCGGATGGGCAACTCTGGAGGAGGAAGAGTTGTCGGAACAAGTCGACACTCGGCTCCACCGACGCTCTGCGACAGGCATAGACAAATCCGTAGAGGATGCTATATATAAAAATTGGGGGATATGCCCCCAGGGTTCCGCCCGTAGTGGGAGAGGACGGCTGAGATGAAAGGATGGATCGGGATACGAAGACTCGCCTGAAAAGAGGCCACCGGGATCATGATCCCTCCAGAAGGGTGACTTGTTATGTCGTCTCCCACAGCAGGGAAGACGATGTCATACTCGGGGGGAATCTGGAAGGTTTCCCGCAAGCCATGGAATACCCTATAGGCCACTAAGGGCTGGGAATCAGGCCGACTAGTGTCCGCACCTGAGGTGCTCGACACACCGCCTCGACCCTGAGGCATCTCCTCCGAAGAGGAAGACTCGACGCTAAGAGCTCTCCCACATGGAGGCATCACTACCGAAGAAAAGAAGAACCAAGAAAGAATGATCCTCATCAGGCAAAGGGAGGAAGAAGCCTACGACGGAGCACGGCGACCAGCGAGATGTGAGTATGGTTTTCGAGAAGCCCCACAGCACTTCTTATAAACCGCCCACTATAGTCCGACGGTTGGCCCCTGAGGGTCAGGCGAGGGACGTCTGCCGCTACAGCGGTACGGCTACTGAGGTCAGGCGACCGTTCTGAGCCCACATCCCTAGAACAAGACAAGACCCGACGTCATCATTGCCAGCGTGGCTTCTGCCACCGCCAGAGGCGCCCTACGCGCCAAGCAGGTCTCGAAGCCACCAAATCCCGCCGTACGAGGAAATCGTCTCCGGATCACACCCTCCAGAAGAACCCTCTCTTGTGCTACTCTCAGTCCCCTACGAGTGCTCGACAACTATGAGTGGGGGGGAAGTGAGGAGGGTAAATCTGGTTTGACCCAGAAACGGCCCAAGCACGAGCGGCCCATTAAGGATTGGACGTGCTAAGTCCATGCAAGGAGCGAACGTACACGCTCAACCCAATAAGAGAACGGCCGGCCCAACAGAGCGTCAGATTCCACGACGCTGATAAGGCCGACCCAAGCGTAGTTCTCGCTGGAGGACACTCCGACGATCGACCGTTGCCCCCACGACGTCGGCCTTGACCCCGTAACGGGCGAGCACGCGCCATGAGTGCCGTAAGACTCGCCCAAGGACCGGCCGACGCCGGTGGTATCGCCCTCCAACAGGAAACTCCCGCCAACATAGCGGGGAACATTACTCTACTAAACGGACCCTTCCCTATCAAGGGATGATGCCCCTCACTCCAGGACAACCCATATAAAAGGGACATCGACAGAAGAGAGGAGCACGGTAGATTCTTCTACTAAACCCCATACTACTACGCAAGAGGAGATACATCGGATACTTCTGCCACCAGAGCTTCCTACTGAGAAGAGAGTAACTCGACCTACAACTACGACGGAGAGGTCATTCGCTACGTCTAGAGAGCCTCTTCCTCCCGCACGGCCTTACCACACAGCGAGCACTCTTCGAGAGCCCACTGGGAGCAGCGACACGCGTGCAGGGAACCTACACGTCTCCTGGATCGACTACTATGGCTTTTACTTCTCTTTTATCTTGTTCCTCTCTATTGTTCATTAATCTCTTACTGACTTAAGCATCAGAGGGTTGTCCCCTGCGGTAACACCCGGGACTCCTTCTGACGCCCTTCTGATTTCTTGGTGTGTGCGGGCATCCACGGGCGTGAGACGACTTTCCCAACAAATAAATAGAGAAGGTGATACGTGGCTTAGGAACCATTTTCCTACCGCTATAATAATAATCCAAATACATTACTTATTTCAATCCACTAGACTCAATAAAAAAGAAAATTACATGAACTCGATCTGGACATTATTGACTTTCGAAGTCTTCACTCTTAATTTTATGAGACTCTCATTCGCTCTTGAATCCATCACTTGAATAACTCGAATCTTATCTTGCTCACATCTGACACCGATGCCAAACTTGAAGACGTTGGGTTATACTGAGTCCGACGATGGTGGACCCTTCTAACGACCATTTCCCTCCTCAATATGTGTATACGAAATAACCGGTGACGAGGAGTTTCTGTATTTTCATTTTCGGACCATTGGGTTAGATTTGATGGTTCCACTAGCATTAAATTGAGCAGTAGCCCCAACATCGCTAGAAGGAACTCGCGCACATGAGAACCTCATTTAACGCATGGGGGGGACCACTTAGCCAGGCGGAATTTTCTCCCTGGCGAGAAGAAAATCGTGATCTCCACTCCATCCTTCTCCCAGCATCCGCTATCTTTTCTGGAATCTTGTGACATAAGAGACAATCGTCAACGTCATGTTCTTATAACCATTTGATCATGTATTTATGCGATCAAAATAATCCATAATAAATCGCCTAAACCTGAAATACTTCTCCAAATATTGGATCTACAAATAACAATATTCGATGTACATGTATATACATTCCCAAATATATTTGTACATGTTCTTAAAGGCCCGTTTTGATAGCGGGATTGTCGGGAGACTAATGTAACTGAGGAGAGAGAATCTCCCGGTGAGCCCCACCTCCCCTTCACAAAATCTCGCCTAATTAATTCCAAATACCGTAATCGACCTTTTGAGGTCGATTATGATACCCCTACTCGTTTATCAAACGGGCCCAACGAAACCAGCCGGGTCCTGGATCTCGTAGACCAGTCCGGACTAGCTTACATGCGAGTCCGAGCGACCCATGTCGGGTCGATGTTTCCCTGTTCGTGCCGACGGGTCCGGACACATCGACATGCCGAAAGGCGAAAGATCCCACCCTCATCCCACTGGGAGGAAAGCTGTCGGCGGATCCGAAAACTCCACTGTGCACCTTTAGCATTTACTTGGCACCTTCTCCTAGGTCTTCCCCCTTCTTGAGGCCGTCCCGACCCACGCCACGCAGAGTCAAGTTTGTCTGGTCCGGGCCGTCCCCTTCCCAATCCCCCGCCGGCCCGTCGTCCGCCCTCCCTCCTTTCCACCCGGGTTTCCATGGCGCGGTTGACCCGACGAACAAAAGGGCACGCAGAAAAAGGAGGGCCGGGGGGGGGGGTTTTCTATACAGCTGCCCAAGAAAGACGCCCCCCGCAAGTGCCCACCTAGAAGAAGAGAAGAAGAAGCGACAGTCATGTGTCCTTGCATGCACGCAGGTAGCCGGAGCTATGACACGATGCCCTGCGACATGCTCCTTCTATTATTACAACCAAATGACGACGTGGGTGCCCTCTCCTGACGTCCTCGCCTCCACTGGTTCCCCTCTGCTGCGTTCAAACTTTGCTGGCCTTCGATTCTGTTCTGATGCTTATCTAGTTATTATCTCCTTCTTCGATCCTCAGCTTCCCTACTCGCTCACGTAACACGTTCCAGCTGCTACTCTCCGACTCCCCCAGCGTCTAGTCTTAATTGTTCTCTTCAACAGGTCTCCTTCTTCCTCCATCGATCATTGGCTCTTCTCTCCTGTTCGTGTGAGCTAACGTGCTTCTGGGGCGGGTCTGCTAGCTTCTGGGTTTTCTTGTGGGCAGGAGATCGATGGCGCAATTAATGGTCACCGACAGTCTGCGCGACCTCAAGGGGAGCATCTCGCTGAGAGCCCAGGAGACGGGGTCCGGGTTCAGGTTCTTCTTCGACGACGACGAGGAGTCCTTCTTCGACCTGAACCTGGAGAAGATGGCGGACTCCGAGGAGTTCGAGTTCCAGATCTCATTCTCCCCGCTGCCTGCTGCGGGGTTCACGGCGCAGCACCCGGCCGACGAGCTGGTCAAGAACGGCAGGATCCTGCCCTTGCAGGGGCTTCAGGTGGTGGAGGCCCGGGGATCCCTGGTTCCAAGGTATGGAGAGCAGCTGGTGTACCCAGCGGAGAGGCTGCTTCTGGAGAGCTCGACGCCAGACGCCGCCGCCGGCGGAGGGGTAAACCAGAAGGCGCAGCTCGACCCGAGTTCGGAGGAGAAGAAGCATCAGGGGACTGCAGAGACCAGGTAAGAACCGAGCACATTCTTCTGAGAAATAGGTGTGTGAATTTCTTGGAAAAATCTTTGATCAATACTACCTATAAAAATGATCAGACGACATCTTTAGATCGGGAATTGTTTACTCTTTACTGGGTTGTGTGAATCTTCTTGTGTGCATTACCAGTTTTCCTTAATTATCTCCTCTAAATTCATGAGCAATGGAGAACCGTCGACGGTGTTGGCTGCAGCAAAATGGCATGATCCTTAATTTTTCCTAGCAAGTACTCCCTCCACTCTTACTTTCTGTCTAATATTTCACACGATCGACTTAGCAAAGTGATTCAATCCAAATTGTAATTTGAGTATGGATGCCCCGTATATTTACTTGCAATAACCAACATGTGCATGCCAGAGCATTAAGCAAACTGTTACCCACAAATGCTCTGCTTCTTACTAGCTTGAGGTGCTTCTTTGTTCATGTTATTGGAGCCAAATGTGGGAGATGGTGTTCCCTGTTTTCATCGATCTTAGGTGTGATTGCTTCCTCTAATCTAATTGGTCAATTTCATGCCGGAATATTGTTAATAAAACGTCACAGTTTTTGGATCTTTTAATTACATGGTAACGCATTACCTTAGGGCCAATTTACTAACCGAGCCCGATTAATTAATGTCATTGTGTGTGAGGGAGAGGGGTAGTTTGCGCTAACCGAACTCGGTTAAAGTCATTGTGTTAGCGCCCGGTTAAAGCCATTGTGTGTGAGGGAGAGGCTTAGCCCACCGCTCTCTCTCTCATCTGCTCCCCTATTTTAATCGCGCGTCAAACACGCCCTTAGTGTTTGTCCATGGGGCAATTTTGGATTGTCACGTGCGACCCTTGTGAGTGGCTTGTGGGTCTATGTCGCACTCATGTTTTTTTTTTTGTTGGAAAAAACCCCTCATTGGAGAAAGGCTTGAGACCTTGATATGCATACAAACACTATGGACTATGTATACTCTCTTTTTAAACCCTTTAGAAGACTATATATTATTTGACCAGACAAAAAACTTCTCAGATGCTCCTAAGCGTGCACTGATAATAAAATAGAGATAAAGGTCTTGCCGTGCTACATGCGTCGTTTGCCTCCGGATTAGCCCTTCTTTTAGCTGAGTAAGGTGGGTTAGGCAGTCGCTACGACCTACCACTCCATTATCTAAATCTCTTTCATGACGTAAAGCCGAGATGACTGCAATCATGCAGCATCACCCGCAATTTTTAAATCTCCGGGGTTTCCTTCCACGGTCTGCTTCCTTGCATGGCTACACGCATACTCTAATCAAAGGCCCTGCATTTGGATTCTGTTCAGGTTATTTAAAAAGAAAGAAAAAAAGCTCCATGTCGAGCGGTCTATACTCATGCCAATAATTAATGTCTCTTGTTAACTTTGCATCTTTCTTCAACCAGTGTAACATCACTGCATGGTCATGCCCAATAAACAACAGGACATGTATGCGAACGTACTTTTCACTACTCTTGACACCATTACATGCAGGAAAACTCCCAAGGCGGCGGCAAAGAAGACCAGCAGCGGGGTGAAGAAATTCTTGATCAACTTTCCATCAGAGAAGATACGTGCCATGTTCATATCCCTCGTGAGGTCTTACCCCCTCCTCTCCCTCCACACCAAGAGAGGGCAGGGTGACGGTGGAACCCAGGAGAGAGGGCGCGTGTACAAGAGGCTGGTGATGCAGTTTTCCAGATGGTTGGCTCTCAGAAAGAGAAGCCATAACAAGAGCAGTAAGAACAGTACTACTACTGGTGCAGCGCCTCAGAGGCCGAGCGACGTGGATCTCGACGAGGACGTCGTCAGGAGCATATTGGAGGCCGTGGATTTCGATGTTGGATGTCGGAATAGAGGAGCGGCCGCGGCCAGCAGCGGCCGCGGCGGCCCTCGGCGGTCGACGTCTTCGTCGCCCAGGGAATCTCGAAAAGAGGTGGTGGAAGGTGCCGTGGAGAGGAACAGCTCGATCAGTTCCGCCATTGCCCACTGCAAAATGTCTTATGGCAGTACTGCTCACCTACCATAAGAAATCAATGACTAGCGTTGTTACATGCTAAAGGGGAATAATATAGTGTCTTGCATGTAATTAAATTGCTGGGTTTTTCTTCTTCTTCTTTTTTATTTGTTTGATGCAAAAGTTAGGATGTATGTTCCAGCAGGATGAGTTGCATGCACGTATGCATGCTCAGGAAACAGCCCACATGGTCAGACTCCCCGTAGACGGGCACTGGTGGGCTTTGGGATGCTACATGAACACCGGTGGCAGTCATCCAAAAACGACTCACAAATATACAGATGAACGATCTATATATAAAGGTTCATTTGTTGTGGTGTAAGCTATTTTAAAACATCATAAAATGATATTATTAATTATTAAAATATCATGAATTAGTTCTCGTTATTTTCTTATGTTTGGAGAGCTATAAATCGATGGGTTTTAAAGTCAATTTCCCCTCGCTTGGCGGTCTCTGGGCTGGGCAAACTCCGAGCTGACTGTCTGGGCCCATGGACCGGGCCTGCACAAGATCTCACGGTAAGAAAAGGGTCCTGGTCCCCGAAGACCTTTGCAAAAATAAGGAGAATGTTACCATAGACTTATAATAGAGATGCCTAACAATGCTTCCAGATGGTACTTAACAAGCTTTTAAATAATTAGGAGCAATACAAACTTTTAAATTAGGAGCAATTCTGGACTTTTCACATTTTTTAAGACGTTGTGTCCGGGGTGGGGGCGGATTGTTAGAGTGTGGAGTCAGAACTCTTCTTTGTTCGTGCGCCTCTGCACGGGATCACACTCTGTCTCAGGAGCGCATCCACTGCTCCAGGGGAGCATTCACAGCATCAGGGAAGCATGGCGAGCTTATGCCATCTCCAGGGGAGCATTCACTGCTCCAGGGGAGCAATCGCTGCCCCAGGGGAGCATCCACTGCTCCAAGGGAGCATCCTCAGCTCAGGGGAGCATGACGAGCATATCGCATCTCCAGGGGAGCATTCGCTGCTCCAGGGGAGCATCTTTCAGTGTCAGGGGAGCAACCGATGTTCCAGGGGAGCATATGCTGTCCGGGTTCTAGCAGGGAAGCATATGCTGTCTCTGGAGGGCATTCATTGCCTCAGGAGAGCATCACTGGCGTCAGGGAAGCATGCATTGCGGGTTCAAGGCAAGTCGATATCACCTGGGATGCGTCGACCTTGTCTTGGCAATGCGTCGACGCATTGTCTTGGCAATGCATTGATCTGACTGATGGTAGGGGTGCATCTGCAGCCGCTGAAGGGCATACTCGGTCCCAGGAGAGCATCCGGTGGGACATGCGAGCATGCGCGTCTAATGTATCCAGGAAGAGGGTTTCTATTTATCAGGGGTATTATTGTCCTTAATGCCCTGATTAGTGACGCCCTAATCTCCTAGTATAAAAGGGTGGGCTGTCTCTTTGTATTGTAACCTAATCTGGTTGGTGATTATCTAGTGGAATCCTGCTGCAGCCGTGGACGTAGGAAGGCATCTTGCCTCCGAACCACGTAAAAATCCCTGTGTGTTCTTGTGGTTTCATTTCTCTTCTCTCCTTTCTTCTTCCTCCTCTGCTGGTTGTTCTCCTCGTCTGGGTACTCCGGTGTTCTATCCTTCCCAACAACTGGTATCAGAGCCTTGTTCTGGTTCGAGGGAGTAGTGGGAGTAATGGCGGCAGATGAAAGAAAGGTGAGGATCGACAAGTTCGATGGCAAGGACTTCGGTTTCTGGAAGATGCAGATCGAAGACTACTTGTATCAGAAGAAGCTGCATGAGCCGCTTCTTGGAACGATGCCGGAAGGGATGAAGAAGGAAGATTGGGATCTACTAGACAGACAAGCACTCGGAGTTGTTCGCTTGACGTTGGCCAGAAACGTCGCCTTCAACATCGTGAACGAGAAGACCACGGCAGGATTGATGAAGGCGCTATCAAATATGTATGAAAAGCCCTCAGCTTCAAACAAGGTATATTTGATGCGTCGTTTATTTAATCTGAAGATGGCCGAAGGTGCTTCTGTTACAGACCACATCAATGAATTCAATGTGATTACAACTCAGTTGAGTTCTGTAGAAATAAACTTTGATGATGAGGTTAGGGCCTTGATTATTTTATCCTCCTTACCTGAAAGTTGGGGTGCAACTGTGACGGCTGTAAGTAGTTCTTCTGGTTCAAATAAATTGAAGCTCAATGAGGTTCGAGACTTGATTCTTAGCGAAGATATTCGCAGAAGGGAATCAGGTGAAGTCTCAGGTTCTGCATTGAATACAGAGAGCAGGGGAAGAACAAAACAGCGGGGTCAAAATAGGAGCAGATCTAGGTCCAAGAAGAAAGGTCAATCAAAGTTTGGTGGTGATGGGTGCTGGAATTGTGGTAAAAAGGGGCACTTAAAGAAAGATTGCAAGGCTCCAAAGAAGAAAAATCACAATGAAGAGTCCGCCAATGCAGCTGCAGCAGAGCAAGTTCAAGATGCTTTAGTTCTTTGTGTTGACACTCCTTTAGAGTCATGGATTCTTGACTCAGGTGCGTCGTTTCACTCTACCTCACATAAAGAAAGTATGCAAAATTATGTTGCTGGAAACTTTGGGAAGGTTTATCTTGCTGATGATGAGCCTTTAGATATTGTAGGGAAGGGTGATGTCAATGTAAGGACCACAAATGGCACTTTGTGGAAGTTAAAGAATGTAAGGCATATACCTGGCTTGAAGAGGAACTTGATATCTGTTGGACAGCTTGATGATGAAGGTTATGTCACAACCTTTGTGGGTGGATCTTGGAAGATCACCAAAGGTGCTATGATTATAGCACGAGACAACAAGATGGGTACTCTCTACATGACTAGCAACAACAAAGATATAGTGGCAGTGGCAAATTCAGGAGTTGACTCCAATATATGGCACTGCAGGCTTGGTCACATGAGTGAGAAAGGGATGAAGGTACTGCTGTCAAAAGGAAAATTGTCTGGCTTGAAATCTGTGGAAGTTGGTCTTTGCGAAGACTGTATTTTTGGGAAGCAAAAGAAGGTTACATTCTCAAAGACTGTAAGAACTTTGAAGACACAGAAGCTAGAGCTTGTACATACAGATGTATGGGGTCCTTCACCAGTACCATCTCTTGGAGGCTCACTCTACTATGTCACTTTCATTGATGACTCTACTCGCAAGGTATGGGTTTATTTTTTGAAAAGGAAATCTGATGTATTTGTTACTTTCAAAAATTGGAAGACCCTTGTAGAGAATGAGACAGGTTTGAAGGTGAAGTGTCTGAGATCAGACAATGGTGGAGAGTATGACAACAAGGAATTCAAGGACTTTTGTGCAGCTAGTGGTATTAGGATGGAAAGAACTGTTCCAAGAACACCACAGCAGAATGGAGTTGCCGAGCGCATGAATAGAACCTTGAATGAACGGGCTAGAAGCATGAGGATACATGCTGGACTGCCTAAAACATTTTGGGCAGATGCAATTAACACATCAGCTTTCTTGATAAACCGAGGACCATCTGTCCCTTTGGATGGTGAAATTCCAGAGGAGGCCTGGACAGGGAAAGAGGTAAATCTTTCACACTTGAGAGTCTTTGGCTGTGTTTCATATGTGCATGTAGATTCTAATGAAAGGGATAAGCTAGATGCTAAGTCTATAAAGTACTTTTTCATTGGATATGGTTCTGATGAGTTTGGATATCGATTTTGGGATGATGAAAATCGAAAAATTCTCAGAAGGAAAAATGTTATATTCAATGAAAATGTCTTGTACAAAGACAGGGCTGTTGTAGAATCTGACAGTGCAGGGAAACAAAATGAGAATGGTGGACAGGTTGAGTTAGAAGAAATTTCACAAGATGATGTGAATGATAAGATACAAGATGTATCTGAAATAGAAGCACAACCTTATACACCGGTACAACTGAGAAGATCTGCAAGAATACCTAGGCCTACACAAAGGTATTCTCCATCTTTACATTACCTACTGTTGACTGACGAAGGTGAACCCGAGTGTTATGATGAAGCAATGCAGGTTACAGATTCTGTTAAGTGGGAGTTAGCCATGGAAGATGAGATGAACTCATTGTAAAATAATCAGACTTGGGAGCTAACTAAACTCCCTAAGAACAAGAAGGCATTGCATAACAAGTGGGTTTACAGAGTCAAAGATGAACCTGATGGCAGTAAGAGATACAAAGCAAGGTTGGTAGTGAATGGCTTCCAGCAAAAGGAAGGTATAGACTACACTGAGATCTTTTCTCCAGTTGTGAAACTAACCACTATTAGATTGGTGTTGAGCATTGTTGCTGCTGAGAACTTACATTTAGAGTAACTAGATGTGAAGACAGCTTTTCTCCATGGTGATTTGGAGGAAGACATCTACATGTTGCAACCAGAAGGGTTTTCAGTCCCAAGCAAAGAAAACCTTGTGTGCAAGCTCAAGAAAAGCTTGTATGGTCTGAAACAAGCCCCCAGACAATGGTACAAGAAGTTTGATGGATTCATATGTAACAATGGTTTCATTAGGTGCAATATGGACCATTGTTGTTATCTTAAGAAGTTTGATAATTGTTATATCATATTGTTGTTGTACGTGGATGATATGCTTATAGTAGGATCAAGTATGACATAGATTAACAATATGAAAATATAATTATCAAAGGAATTTGCTATGAAGGACTTAGGAGCAGCAAAGAAAATTCTTGGGATGGGAATTGTGAGAGATAGAACAGCTGGCACTGTGAAGCTATCTCAAGAAGGTTACATCCAGAAGGTGTTGGGCAGATTCAACATGCAGGATGCAAAACCAGTTAGCACTCCTTTGGCAAGTCACTTCAAGCTGTCTAAAGAGCAGTCACCAAAGTCTGCTGAAGAGCATGAGTCCATGAAGAAAATTTCTTATGCATCAGCTGTAGGAAGTCTGATGTATGCCATGATTTGTACCAGGCCGGATATAGCACATGCAGTGGGAGTTGTGTGTAGACATATGGCAGATCCGGGCAAGCAACACTGGGAGGTAGTGAAATGGATTCTGAGATACCTAAAAGGCACCTCAGGCAAATCACTTTGTTTCAGGAAAAGTGATGTTATCTTACAAGGTTTTGTTGATTCAGATCTTGGTGGTGATCTGGACACCAGAAGAAGTACCACTGGATATGTTTATACCTTGGGTGGCACTGCAGTGAGTTGGGTTTCAAAACTTCAGAAGGTTGTTGCTCTCTCAACAACAGAAGCAGAGTATGTAGCTATCTCTGAAGCTAGCAAAGAGATGGTATGGCTGAAAAATTTTCTGAAGGAGTTGGGCAAGGAACAAAGCAATAGTGTGTTGTTCTGTGACAGTCAAAGTGCAATTCACCTTGCCAAGAACCCAGTCTTTCATGCAAGGACTAAGCACATACAACTGAAATATCACTTCATTCGTGGTTTGCTTGAAGATGATGTTTTGCTGCTGGAGAAAATACTTGGTGCAGAGAACCCAGCAGACATGTTCACCAAGGTGGTTACCACAGAGAAACTGAGGCTGTGCAAGACCTCAGTTGGCCTCCATGGATGATTGATGGAGGGATGCCGTAGTAATTTATTTCTACTGTTATATTGAGCAGGGTTAATACATTGATATATTTGCTTTCTTTGGAGTTCAGACTCCAAGTGGGAGATTGTTAGAGTGTGGAGTCAGAACTCTTCTTTGTTCGTGCGCCTCTGCACGGGATCACACTCTGCCTCAGGAGCGCATCCACTGCTCCAGGGGAGCATTCACAGCATCAGGGAAGCATGGCGAGCTTATGCCATCTCCAGGGGAGCATTCACTGCTCCAGGGGAGCAATCGCTGCCCCAGGGGAGCATCCACTGCTCCAAAGGGAGCATCCTCAGCTCAGGGGAGCATGGCGAGCATATCGCATCTCCAGGGGAGCATTCGCTGCTCCAGGGGAGCATCTTTCAGTGCCAGGGGAGCAACCGCTGCTCCAGGGGAGCATATGCTGTCCGGGTTCTAGCAGGGAAGCATATGCTGTCTCTGGAGGGCATTCATTGTCTCAGGAGAGCATCACTGGCGTCAGGGAAGCATGCATTGCTGGTTCAAGGCAAGTCGATATCACCTGGGATGCGTCGACCTTGTCTTGGCAATGCGTCGACGCATTGTCTTGGCAATGCATTGATCTGACTGATGATAGGGGAGCATCTGCAGCCGCTGAAGGGCATACTCGGTCCCAGGAGAGCATCCGGTGGGACAGGCGAGCATGCGCATCTAATGTATTCAGGAAGAGGGTTTCTGTTTATCAGGGGTATTATTGTCCTTAAGGCCCTAATTAGTGACGCCCTAATCTCCTAGTATAAAAGGGTGGGCTGTCTCTTTGTATTGTAATCTAATCTGGTTGGTGATTATCTAGTGGAATCCTGCTGCGGCCGTGGACGTAGGAAGGCATCTTGCCTCCGAACCACGTAAAAATCCCTATGTGTTCTTGTGGTTTCATTTCTCTTCTCTCCTTTCTTCTTCCTCCTCTGCTGGTTGTTCTCCTCGTCTGGGTACTCCGGTGTTCTATCCTTCCCAACAGGGTGCAATTACACTTCGTGGTTATTAATATAAATATTTTCAGTCACTTTTTTTGACGATCCCCACAGAAAGTATTCAATTAGACTTCAATAAATTAGAATAAAAATAAGATTATCGAGGAAGACCTGACTTCCTGCACCATTTTAAACTTAATTAGAATCTTTATTTTTTAGGGACAATTATAACACTACATGAAAATGCGTCATCACCGATATATACCGTCCGTCACTAATCCGTCGTGAGTAGGGAAAAAATCACCAGACCCAATGCAATCGATTATCGCGAGACCCGGTGCGACTGACTATCTCTATGAAACCCTCTCCTTTCCCTCTCTCTACTTTTTAACATTTTTCTAACTTAAATATCATAATGTTACCCCTTGAGATCACATTCAGCGCTCCTTCTGATGCACGATTTAGTACTTACAGGTTTCCTTGGGCTGAGTAGCCAGCCACTATTTCTCTCTAAAGAAATCTCAAAAATATAGTACGAGGTCAAGATAACACTTTTTAGTCTCTACACATCGCAAAACAGGTTAGCAACGATTAACTGCGGATGCTGACCGTCGTTGTATTTTACTCACTAATTAGCGATGGAGTTGTATATGTTGCTATTCCGTCATTAATTAACAATGTCTTAGAGACATACAATTTTCATCCTTAATTCGTCGCTAAATAAAATTTATCGATGGAAATCGTACGTCGCTAATCCATCTCTTTTTAGCGATCATTATAGCCGTCTCCAATTATAATTATTCGTCACTAATTTTACTTTGTTTAACGATGGATTAACGATGAAAAAATTTCTACATGTTCGTCACTAATTTTTAAGATTATTTTTTATTTTTAAAAAATATTTATTTATATCAAAAAATATTCTTGTATATAAAAATAAAAGTCTCACGGATCAAACAAACACATACTTTCATCATCAAAATAACATCCAAAATTCTTCAAATATAGTGTTTAAAAATATAATTTATTTACAACATTAGTTAAAAAAATCACGAAATGTCCGACATTCACTCCACATCATCGTCTCCCCCGTCGCTGTCACGTGGATACACAGTAGGATCCTCCTACATTGACAAAGAAAAATAAAAGAATATTAGATGTACATATATGAAATAGATTTCTTAATAAACAAATTGAAGTAAATAAATTCTTTAAAATTAAAAATAAGAATTCCTATTTGGACTCCGTCAATTTTCATAAGTCACTCTTACCACCTCAATAGTGCTGGAACAATTGGCACACCGATAGGACTGATATTTCAAATTTTCGACCTCCCGAACCTGACATGTTTGCTTATAAACTAACTTATGTTGATTTGAGCACCGAGCCAAAACTGGGAATTCGATTTGGACTCTGTCAATTCCTACAGGTCACTCTCATGTATCTCCCCGGTCATGTTGGAATAATCGGCACACCAATCGTAATGCTCAGGATTTTTCAGATTAGAATCCGTGGGTCCTGGATCATGTTTTGCAATGAAATCAGATTTTTGGTTGTTGGGCCTTCGGACCCCTGTGTAGGGTGAACCGATGTGTTTTTAGGTTTCGGAACGTTGCAGGCACATTGTGCGTTTTCCGAAGATCGTGGGAATGATTTTTTCTATTTTTCTCTTTTTTATATTTTTAAATCCCAAATTGTTTTCCTATAAATTAAACCCTTTCAACCCCCCCCCCTCATTCTCACACACTCTCTCTCTCCTCTCGTTTCTCTCTTTCTCTCCCTCTCTTCTTCGGGCGGCCGACGGAGGCAGAGGCGGGTGAGGTGGAGGTGACGCGGGGGTGACGAGCGGGGAGGATGGAGCGAGGAACGAGGCGGTGGTGCGACGTGGCTAGTTCGCGAGTTCATGATGCCGGCATGGGTTCGAGGTACGTTTTCGCGAGGAATCGGCGTCCTCGACGCAGAAAATCGTCGATGGAGGTAGGGGGGACATATCCCTAGCTCGTGTATTCCATTTCCCCGTGTTTTGTAGGCCGAGGCGAGGCCAAGAGTGTGTTAATCTTCATGTCAGGGTAATTTTTTCATGTTTAGGGAGAGTGACAATTTTCGTCGGATCGGGCGATGTTTCGCTGTTTTCTTTTATGCATTTTGTGGTTTGGGACCCGGGGTAAGGTCCCCGATGTTTTCCCCCTCGGTTGGGACGTAGTGGGGCGTGGTTTGGAACCCCACGAATGGGGTTTGGTCTAAGCATCGTCGAAATCAGTCGGCTGGCCCAGTGGGTTTGGTCGACTGATTGACGTTTGCCATGGGAGGGGCAAACTGCCTAGTTAGATCGACCGACCAAGCTAGTTCGGTCGATCGACCAGTGCAGGGTGTCGACCCGGCTAAGACCAGGTAGACCGACCCTATGGGGTAGGTCGACCGACCCCAGCAGGTAGGTCGACAGAAATGGGGTTTTCTCACCCATTTTTGCATCCGGTAGACCCGGTTGTGACCCTTTGATCGACCTTTGACCCCGTGGATGTCCCGAACACCCCGTGAGGACCGAGACCGTATTTTTTAGTGTTCAGCGATATTATGTTATCTCGATTAACGTGCCCGTATTATTTTGAGGGTCCAGGTGACCCCGCGTGTTCTGGGCTTTCTTGCTTCGCTAGATCGAGTCACCGTATACTTGTGCAAGTGCGGAGGGCTGTTCCCGCACGATGTTAATTTTCTTCAAGGAGTGGTTTCCATGTGGGCCATGCGTATGGCCAATGACCGAGCATTTTGTGACCCAGCCAGGGGCTGGGGGTTTCTTGGGTTCCCTTGGAAAGGGAATGAACTTGGTGGTTGTGATCGAGCCGCCTTAAGGATTATTTTAACCGTAGTTTCTGACTGTAGGAGTAGGGTAAATTGACGGCATGATGCCGTGTGATACAACGGTCTTGGCCTGAGTCGATTGGTAGGTCTAGTGGACTGTCTAGAGTCTGGTGGCACTGTGCCACCCCGTGTTCCGAGTTACTTGTGACGGGCTTGTGCGTAGCCTGTCAGTACTCCGACGGTTTCTTCTGAGAGTCTTACGTCGAGTGATTTTTCCACTAGTAGTAGCTTGCCTGGGCACGCGTGTGTAGACCCGCTTGGGAGCGGTGGAGAGTTACACCCGAGAGAGACGGTTTTAGGCTGGTTGTCTAGGACCTCCTACTGTGGCGGCTCGAGTCCGGACCGGGAGGAAAACCAGCTAGAGGGCCTGACGTAGCGCAGTCAATCAGTGTGTACACACGTGATCGAGGACTTTGGACGCGTGTTGACAAGCATGACTCCAACTAGACCCTTGTTCTTGTGTTCTTATACGGTGTCTTAGTTTCCACCTGGGGCGAGTAGGGAGACACCCGAGGTGCGGACTAAGTCGTCAGTGGACGCATCCGACCTTACTTCTAGTGGGCAGGTACTCCCGTCACGCGACACGTGACTCTCGTGACTCGAGGTTTAATCTTTCCGTCTGCATGACGTGACTTTTTCGATAGCTTCTATGTGCTTTCCCGATGTAGAGGTTTAGGGTTCTTGGTAGGGTTACCGAGGTTTTTCCCATAGAAAGTGTAGGGTTCACGACGGCGAGGCCATGACCGTACCCCCGGACCGCGTGGTCTTAGGTTGGGCTTTCGTCTTGTAGACACGCTAAAATTGACATAATTTTGAGTATATCTCCTATTGCATTGTGATGCCTCAATTTATCCCTCAAATCGACTTATTTGAGTGATTTTTCTCATATTTCTTGATTGATCAGCTTTCTCGTATTTTTTTATTTCTTCTAATTTTTTGGGGTTTTCTCTAATTTTTTGAGACTATTCTGAATTAGCGTCAGACCAGTGGATGTCAATCTTCTTCCCAAAAAATCAACGCATGTTCAACAGACACCAATTCTTCTGAGTCGACGCAGGGCCTGGTTGAGTCGACGCACTTTTCAAATTCGCGTCCACCATGGTGGACGCGTATTCATTTTCTACCATTTTTAGCCTGATTTATTTCATGAATTAAAGTCCATTTGGAAAGTCGCCCATTTCATTCCACTCCATTGCATTTCACTCCACTTGACGTCTGCTTTGTAAGGGAGCGAAACAGAGTGGAATGAAAAGGAATGTAATGAAATGAAATGTAATGGAATGGAGTGAACTAATGAGCGACACACGTATTCCTTGTGCCCCGGCCCGATCGGGTCCTTCTTTGGGTAAGCCCATTACCCCTCCACGGCCTTCATATCAAGCCGCCACTCCAAGGCCATCATGCCAACTCTCCGTTATTCAAGTCACACCCCTCCAACAAATCCTTATAAAATTTCTTCAATGGAGGAACAATTGAAGAGGGTTACAAATCCGCGGCCTCCTCCTCCTCAAGTCAACCCTCTTCACGTCTTCATGAACAACATCACCAAGATGGAGAGAGATTGGAAGGAGAGGAGTGATGACAATGACATCAACAATACATGTGAGCAAGATGATTTTTTAAGTTTTAATGATCAAGTAGATGCCGTCCGCCCTCCACCCGTTAGATGAACACGTCTTGGGTGATGGACACGTATTCTTTTATTCTTTTTATAAAAGGGCGCTTATTTTCTTAAACACGTCAACTATCTGGGTGCCTATTTAAAAACGAGTCCGCGACCCTGGACGCGTCTTCTTCATCTCTCCGAGTCAGAGCAATGACAGGCAGTGTCATTCTTTACCGAGATGACGAGGAATTGCTATACCACCATTCTTCACGTTTTATGCTAGTGCAACCCTGCAACATCATAACATTGTGTATGAAATATTTCGCATATAAAGAAAAGTTTATAGTCATCTGTCATAGCAACTATTACGTACGTACACTTGCAAACAGTCGAAGCCTGTGAATTACGTCAAATACAAAATATGAGATGCTAGCACCTTTAAATATTATAGGCCTCTTTTAATTAGTCTTTTTCTATGAAATCTACCTCTCTGATGCTAAAACATCCCATAGTATATACAAGCTTAAATTAAGTAGTGATGTTAAGAAAGCAAACGGCCGGTTTCTGTCATATAAATATTGTAGCCGTCTAAATCTGTATGCATGCGTTCATAATACAAAGTTCAACTGTCGTGATTGCGTAACAGTCCCTTTTTTTTCTCTCTATATAAATGGGAAGGGTATAATTTCAAGTATGCTCGGTATTTTTTAATAGAATTGTTTTTAATGATTGTACTCATTTCACCCTATTTAGAGAACTATTCTCAGTTTCCACGAGAAGAAGTACGTAATTTTTTTACTTCTAGGTCTCTCCATCTCTAAGAGCACTCAGGATGTCGGCCATAAGTTCATTGTCGATCGGTAAGACACATTAATGTTATAAGTAGAGATCGATGCCGTTTAATTTTTGCATTTATCAACACATCAGATGACTAGAATATAATGGGCATTAAAATTTATTGCGTCAACCAATTTGAAACTTTAAGATATTGATCAGTGGGGGAGCTATACATTTTAAATATATTTTATTTTTACACACACACACACACACA
Source organism: Amorphophallus konjac (assembly GCA_022559845.1). NCBI lineage: Eukaryota > Viridiplantae > Streptophyta > Magnoliopsida > Alismatales > Araceae > Amorphophallus > Amorphophallus konjac. The sequence goes on from CM040121.1 coordinate 46,187,833, forward strand.
CATATATATATATGTACGTATACCATGTGGAAGCATGCAGGGTATGGTATATGACTTTCTTTTAGAAAGCAGCATACATGGACATAGAGCTTTTCATCCATGTTAACAATCTAAAGTGGCATTTTACTCGTACATCTAAAATTGTTAACGTGATATACATGTAGATGAAGATTTGTGGTAAAAAAAGAGCTTTTTTTTTCTTCCTTTCATTAATATTTCATATGGTTTCTTAATTAATCCTCGTTCAGTTTATTAATTTCCTGCAAATACTCCACTTGGAGAATCCAACTGCAGCGGTCAAAGTCTGGTGAGTACGAGATTCACCCCATGCTCCGGCTCCAGGATCAGCCTGTGCACCACGGAATGTCGGTATCTTGGCGAGAGGGAGACGGCGAACCTCGACAGGATCATGGAGAGTAGCACCTTCAGCTCCACCATGGCGAAGTGCTGGCCCAGGCACGTCCGCGGCCCGACGCCGAAGGGGTTGTACAAGTACGGGTGAGCGCACGCTTCGGAGACGCCCTGCGCGAACCGCCCCGGGTCGAACTCGCCGGCGGTAGGCCCCCAGATGCCGGGGTCGTTGAAGAGGGTGATCCTGGGGACCCAGATGAGGGTGCCCTTCGGCACTCGCAGCTGCCCGAACCTCATCTCCCGGAGAGCCTCCCGGACGATGGTTGGAGCTGGCGGGTAGAGGCGCATGGTCTCCAGGATCACCATGGTTAGCTGCAGGCCATGGAAACAGCAGTACGTACACCAGAAGCCATTAATTAGAGGCCTCTTCTCCGCTAGGGTTAGCTATTAATTTGTAAGTTCTTAGAAGGCATCCCTCCATTGCTAGAGACTTACCAGAGTCATCCGGCGGAGCATCTCCGCACCCGGCACGGCGCCATTACAGACCTCCGCAACCTCCCTGCGGACGCGGGCCTGCCACTCGGGGTTGGAGGCGAGGAGCACGAGCACCCATTTGGCGACGGTGGCAACAGTCTCGTGCCCGGCGAAGTAGATGTTCCTGCAGTTGTCCACCACGAAGTCGTCCGCGGCGCGGCCGTGGCGGGGGGCGCCGCGGTGGAGGGCATGCAAGAGGTCCTGGTCTGCTGCGTCCCCCGTCAGCTCCTTCTTTCTTACAATTTTGGATATCATAGCCTTGATTTCTCTGGCCAGCCGCCATATCTCCCGGTTGCTCCGGATGGGCAGGTATCTGAGCTCGATCGCACAGGGACTGACGCTGGTGAGACCCTCAGCTGATTGATCTTTCAAGCATTTTAGTGCATGTTTCATCATCTGTAATGCATGCATACCTCAGGCCAGTGATTCCAATGAACGAACTCTGACCAGCCAGAGCTTTCTGAAGAGCCCGGATCCTTGAGAAGATCTCCTGACCTTCTAAGTAGCTGCTGCCAAAGCAGGACCTCGAGATCACGTCCGCCGCCACGCTCTTCAAGCCCTCGTCGACTCTTATGTCGGCGGCATCACCCTCCTGGTCGACCTTCGCTGCCCAGGACTCCACCAAGGGCGTGGCAGACTGTACCATCAGATCGATCATGCCCTACATGGAGAGGGGTGAAGTTGAGAACTCAGTTCCTTCCGGGGCCATGTTAATTAGTTGTGGTTGGAGTTCAAACGATCTGCACGTCATAAGTAGCCTAGATTTATCCGGAAGAGTTAAAAAAAGAGTTTTTTTACACTAAAAATATTGTTATCCGTGAATGTGTAAAAAACACTCCTAAAAATATATTAACGTACCTATCATTGTATAAATTTTAATTATGTAAAAATATCATCTCAATTAACTTTAGTCAACAAAAGATAAATATTCTATAAAGATGTTGTTGTTCGATCCCGTCAGCTAGATGTAAAATGATAAAAATATCCTCAAGAATAGAGAGAGAGAGCCACTGGGGGGAGGGGGGAGGTTGTACGGGTGGGGATAGTTCATGCATGAGATTTCCACGAGACGAGAAGACAGAGCAGGGGGGAAGGGTTGGCGGTGTAGGTGGCGGCGAGGTGGTGAGGAGGACGACACTGGCAGGGTCAGTGGTGTACGTGTGCTTTGGCAGCCAGGCTGCACTGACGCAGCGGCAGACGGACACGGTGGGGGCGGGGCTGGAGAGGAGCAGCGCCCGATTCGTATGGTGCGTGTGGGAGCCGCTCGTAGGTGGGGCCGGCGTGGAGGAGTACGGCGGGGTTCTTGAGGGGTTGGAGGCAAGGACGACGAGGCGGGGGGTGGTGGTGAGAGGATGGGCACCGCAGGTGGCCATCCTGGGCCACCCGGCGATGGTGTCATTCCTGATCCACTGCGGTTGGAACTCGGTGCTAGAGGGGGTGATGGCAGGGGGAGCGTTGCTTACATGGCCGATGTCGGCGGACCAGTTCATGAACGCGCGACTGCTGGTGGAGGAGGCGGGGCGGGGGCGGGGGCGGGGGTGAGGACCTGCTAGGGTGCCGCCGCGGTGCCCCCACTCGGAAGAGCTAGTGAGGGTGGTGGCCGAGTCGATGGGCGGGGTGAGGGCCGAGTCAGTAGCGGCGGCCCGACTGAGGAGGAAGGCGATGGAAGCGATGGCAGAGCGGGGCAGCTCCGACAGAGACCTCGAGGGTCTGGCGACCCGGTGGAGGGGGAGGGGATTTTTAATTTTTTATTTTCTATATTTTTAAATTAAGAGTAATTTAATCTTTTCCCATGCCTGATTAAAATTAACTATAAGTAAGCTCACGATTGATAACGTGCGATTATGACAATGATATTTGTACATAATTAAAATTTACATGGTAATATATCTGCTAATATATTTTCAGAAGTAATTCTTTATTATAAATTTACGTCTAACAATAATTTTTATATAAAAAAACTCTTTAAAAAAATAACTACAGCAGTAGAGAGGGCTCAGCATCTTAAACAATTGGTCCCTTTCCACCCCCTAACCCTCTGTCTTTAGCATTTGTTTGTTTGTTTTTTTTTCGTGTACGAAAGGGAAAGATGGGTTTTGGAGCTGACGACACGGTAAGCTTAGTAAGCTATTTTGAGCTGTAAATCTCCTCTAAGCCCAAGATGATCACACTGTTTGCCCCCGCAAAACAGGATCTCCAAGCATATGATGGCTGACTTGGGAGTATAAAAATCAACCTAACGCCAAAAAGAAACGCCATCAAATGTTTCTGACCTCTGAGACGAGTAGATGCCAGGATTAACTAATTATATCGGGACTCTATGGTCCACGCACGCTCGCTTGGTCACTAGCTGGGATTCCCAGTACCGCAGAGGAGGCACCAACTTATTAAACAAATCGTGTGGCCGTGCATGATGCCCAAACTGACCGGGTCATGAAGCCAATCCACAACAGTACTTACAATTTTAACCTTAAAGACGTGTGCATGGTTTTGTTTAAGCTCTATCTTGCCTTACAGATCATAAATCTGAATCAATTGAATTGACTCAATTATATGTCCATGTGGCCGAGATCACAAGCATGCATTGCAATGCAAGTGGTAATTAAGCTCTCTATCTTACCTCAGAGATACGAGTCCATTTCACTCCTCGAGCTAGCATCACAGGCGCATTGCGGTGCAAGTGGGTGTAAAGTTCCAATCCTGAAGCCTCATGTGGGGTGCTAGCTATATATGATCGTGTGTTATGCAGGAAAATGGGGATAGAAGAAGTACTTGAAGTCTCTCTGTCTTACCTTGACCTTCTCCATGACGAACTCGGGGGCAATGACCCTCCTCTGCACAGCCCATGCATGCCCATTTGCTGACAGGATTCCCTTCCCCAGGAGGGCACCCTGGTTCCTTCCGACGAAACTCGGCTTGCCCAGGTCTAGGGAGTTGCACAGGCATATCTCCTTCACCAGATCCAAGTCGCCCACGTACAAGGTGATCATGTTGCCATTTGAATAGAAAAACGTATTCCCTGATATAAAAAAAAGCATGAACAATCCTCACGTTATGTCCCGTCCCACGGATTATTACAATAAACCCGTGGGCAGCTCCCCCATGCAGTTGACTTTTTCGTGGAGGAAGACAATTCTCAGAAGCCTAGCTAGAAAGACAGAGAGAAGAAAGAAATCGAATTTGATGGAAGTCTTTTTGAGGCCTGTTTGACCGCATAGCTCTTGTTGGTAAGAGCTTAGATCGATTTGAAATGTAATAAGCCGGAGACGAGAAGGCACATATGCACATGTGTGTGCGTCTTTCGCCCAAAATTTGAATGCATGAGATGGATATATATATGTGCATGCAACATAGATATGTTTGGCTATTTCATCTGACCACATCACGCACGAGATGTTCGATTAGATGGATCTGACTACTGTGGGGAAGAGAGAACGTCACCGTATTCGCTCCGCCACAGGGTGATGTGGGGGAAGAGTGTTGAGGGGTGGTCATGAACGACGCCTCTGATCTCTGTTCCTCGCCGGGCCCTCGCGGCCGCCGCCCGCGATATCCTCTTCACGTCGCCGAGGTTCCCAAAGAAGAGACGAGGCGGGGGGCCGCGGATCCCCTGCTTGCGGAGGCTCCTGCGTATCTTCTCCGGCTTCACCCATGCGAACAAGAAGACAGAGAACACCAAGCTGGTGAACCCCAGCAGAACAAGAGAGAAGGAGATCTTCAGAAGTCCCCCCATCAAGTCCTTCCCCCCAGCAGGCACTTGCATGCTCCCCCTGGCGTTTATATCCCCCCCCCCCCCCCCACTGGCATCTGGGCTTCTTCAAACTCTGCCAGCTTCTATATAATATCACATGGCATGTGTATAGAACTGGTAAAAGTTGGAGAGCCTACGCTGGAGACGGCCATTAAAATGTAGAGGCCGTCACGGCAAGGAGGCTTATTGTTACGGGTTTATTTAAGTTTGATCGTGAAGCATTACAAATTCCTGTAGTTGTTTTATATTACAGTACTATTTTCTGGTTATTTGTTGGACTGTAAAAATATGCTATCCTTAAATAAGATTACTTTGGTTCATGTATATATATATATATATATATATATATATATATAGAGAGAGAGAGAGAGAGAGAGAGAGAGAGAGAGGTATTTATATGTAGATTTCATGAGATTGAGCGTGTGCACGTGTGGCCAAAGGAGAGAGAGAGAGAGACTTAGAACCTCATGAGGTTGAGCGTGTGCACGTGTGGGGCCGCCTCCTTCGGCCGAGGGACCTAGAAACAAGATCTGAGATTGACGAGGAGGATAAGAAATATACCCGAATGGACACCACATGACCACAGCGAAAAATATTTTTTGGATTCTCTCCATAAATCATAGGTTTTGATGGTTAATTAGAATGGCCATCGATCTAACTTATGACTCAATCCAATATATATCTCGTCCGTGAAGAGATGTTTTTTTTTGTCCCCCTTCCCTCTCTCTCATCTTTGATGTGTTTTCACTCAAGAAATTAAGAAGTAGAACGAAGGAAAAGAAGGATATGAACACTGAACAAAGCCAACGTGGGGCTTATTAATCTCCTACGAGTGGGATAACACAATGGCAGTTCAACACCAGCTCTCCAGCAGCTTACTACCAAGAAATCAAGATTAATCCTTCTAGAACGTCAACACTGATTTGGTGCTCCCATTCCTCACATCGTGGACCTCTAAGGATGGACGTACGTAGGGGGTTTGTTCAGAACCTCCAAACTTACCTTACGCCTGGTGTAATTATTTACTTTTTTTTTTCAATATATCTTATTGTTGTCGTGAGGATTGAACATTGGGACGTTACTCTGTTTCGTCGGAGTGATAATTATTTGTGTCTACCGATGCTGCCGTAAAATCAAATCCCACTTAGGGTCTTTCTCATTTTTCCCCGTTCATAGATGACAGATCGACTTGGGAAGGACTTTACTCGACATTAATATATTCACTTTTATATGTAGGTCAGAGAGGATACATTTGGAGTTAAAACTGCTGCAAGTTTTATATATATATATATATATATATATATATATATAAAGTTAAAAAATATGTATATTTGGGCCGTCACACAAAAACTCTAAAGTTAAAAAATCTAAGAATAATATTTGCTGCAGATCTTCGTGCGCTTGTTTCTCACACACCATGAATTAATTTGGCTAAGCCACGTGACATAAGTTTGGGGATAAGAAAGGCCAAATTTGACATGACTTGGGTGAATAAGAAGAGTAATAATTTGTGCACAGAATTTGATGCACAAAGTCACGTTAAAATATAACACTCATATTTATTGGTTAAAAAAATGAAAATATTCTTTCTGCGTAGAAAATCACGCCTATTCATATATAAAATATTTTGATATTACAAAATATTTTAATCACGTGATTTCTTGTCGAATGCGCTCTCTCTTTAATAGATGAAAAGTGGATCATACGATTACGATGCGGGGTGTTCTTTTCTACGTAGAAATGATAATTTTACATTTTTTAAAGTTAGTGGGAATAAATGTTACGTTATGACATAATTCTATGCACCAGATTTAAAAAGTATTACTCGAACAAGAAAGACACCAACGGTGTGTAAGAAATCTATATGCCAAAATGCATGGACCAAGTTACTCAAATTCCAGTATCTCTTTATACTTGAAAAAGAAAATATATAATGAATGGCTAGAGGGGTCCATGATCTACTTCAATTTGGTTTGCCAAACCAATTTAGGCAAACCAAATTCAAAACAAAACTGAGATTTCTAAGTCCAAATCAAGTCAAATAAAACTGATTTTTGGTCTAGTTTGGATTTGAAAATTGGTCTTAATTTTAAATGGGTTAATAATGTATGTTTTTTCTGCGAAACAAATTAATCAACCATATTAACCGCTTACTCTTTACCATGCACTTGAAATATAATAATATTGTAAACGAAATAAAATAAAATTACCATTGATTGACATTTCTCGATTAAAATCAAATATTCCAAATTTTGAATAAATGAAACTTTATCACATTATAATCACGATATGTAGTTACGTGCAAGCTCAGTTTGATTTGGCATCTCAACCCTTTCAAAGCAATGAAATCAAATTATTTAATTCGGTTTAACCAAGCCGAACTGTTTTCCATTTCGGCATCAAAATACAACTGCAATTTGATTCTTTTACGCTGAATCAAATAGCGAACATCCCCTAGTAATGACAAAAAACAGACAAATCAAATATATATATATATATATACCTGAAGTTGCTCGTATCAATCATCTTACGTACCTAATTACCAAATAGAGGTTATACATGAATTTATACAAATAATTCATTTCTACCTACGGTTCACTTAAAAAAAAGGATATCTTTTCTGAAAGATCGAAGCAAGTGAGAAGTAACGCTCCTCGTTACTAGTTAAAAAATGAACACACAAGTGGGAAGCCACGTTATAGTACAAGGATAGGAAATACGCTAAAACGTTGTAGTGGCACGTACTACTGGCGTCCCCGGCGTAACGTTCCCTTTCTAATGGATGGCAATTTATCTCCCTACAATATATATATATATATATATATAATACATTGTATCAATGGTATCGTAATTGAATCGACGTCTGAATCGATCAATAAATTAGTTCATTTTGAATTGATTGGACCATTCAATCGAACCGATTTGAACCGTGACATCATCGCAACGTTGATACATGATTTGACTCGATTTTATAATATAATATAATAAGAAATAAAATATAATGATTAAAATAAAAAAACATACATCTATAATTATTAATCGTGATTATGTAACTATATAAATAAAAAATAATAATAACATAATTAAATAAATTGATCTTAAAATTTTATAATATTTCATTGGTCTTCATTCTTCACAATTGAAATACATACTCCTTTAAACTTTTAAACTTTTAATATATTTAAGATAAAATGATAAATAATAATAAAATAATTTTATTCACACATAAATATCATTTTGAATATATAAATATTTTATATAAATAATTTTTATTTTAAAGGATGAATCGGGTCGGACTGATTCGGACTGGTTCACCTGTCGAATCGCGCTTCGTTTGATTCTTTAACATTAGACCGGACCGGCCTTAATCGAATCAGTTTCTGAACCGATTTATGGTCAGACCGGTGAAATTGGGCCGAAGCAGATGTCTTTAGCCATTATATATATATATATATATATATATATTAAATCTAACGAGAATTTTAACTCGCCCACATCTTTTTTTATTAATATTAGTAAATTTTATATTTATATCTTTGAAGAATTAAATGTGAGTCAGATAAATTCTCTCACCTAAGAGTCAAACTTGAGATATTCTTATTATGTGACGAGGTCCGTACCAATGGACCCACTCAAAAATCTTTTGGTAACAGGTTAAACTGGATTAGGGTGGGTTAACTAGGGTCGGGTGAGTTACTCCTTATTTGATAGTTTTTTTCTTAACCTGGGTCGATAGGGTTAAAGTGGATTAACTCGTTCCTATAAAATAGGTGGAATGAGTTAATCCACCCGAGTTAGGTTAGGGTGAGGTGGACTAACCCGGGTAAGCCATCCACTCCTAACCTAACCCGTTATCAAATTGACCCTAAAGAATTTATGATGCTAGTAAAACTCAAACTCTTCGCCATGATAATTCTGGTTGGACAATCAAGGGTGTGCGGTACGTCACACACTCTCTCAACATTGATGAGAGGTGCAGGGGAGGAGAAAGAGGCGTGAACCAGTCAGTATTACTCCTTTTGTCAAGGAGCCAAATTGGAGGAGTGAAAAAAAGGAGTCTGAATCCATCAACAGTCTCTAGTAGGAAGCTGTCGCCTGTTCTTGTAACCTCTCTAGCCAGTTGTCTTCATCCATTTAAACTCATTTAGGGCCCTTTGGTTGGGATTCTTCGGATAGATTTTTTTAAAAAATCTTTACATAGATAAATGTCAGAGTTTTTATAAATTATTTAACATCTCTCATTTTGTATCTTTCTCTCTCTATTTTAAAAAATTCACTCAACATAAAATTGGAGACAACTTTATATCATTTAATTGAGATAAGATTATGCAGGGGATTGAAATCCCCTCGTAATCTCAACCAAATGAGCACTCAGTCAATTTCAAGTATAAGGGTGTGCAGATGAGAACGTTAACAGTAATGTAACGTTATATTTACCTGTTTAATGTTGCATTTACAAGCATTAAATAAATGCAACGTTGAACAGATAAATATAATATTCAATAGATAAATATAATGTAATTTTAACTATCATCATCTACGATTGAATGGGATGTGGTTTAGAAAATCGGTTGCGCACAGCAAAATAATTGGATTTTTATGTAGTCAAGTGGCACCGTGACCTGGGGAGCAGTAGATCTTGAGATCGAGACTGGGCAAATGGATATCAGATAACCTATCAAATAGAACTGTTAAGAATTTATGTATGGCTGACAAGACTTGACATCATTCCCGCTGATCTTGCAAATAATATGCGATGAGTGAATTTTCCTTCATTTCTGCATTTTATTATTTAAATGTGGGCATTTTTTTCATCTTCTGGTGTGCCCTCCTGGCTCTCACTATTGTGCGGTGTTTATTGGACTGAAAATGGGACAGCCTAGTGTGTTTGTGGACAGCCTAATATTATTGGAGGAGGCCTTCTCTGAGCATACAAAACTTCTATGACCCACCTTGGAGCATCTCTAGCAGGCAACAGTGTTTTTAGCATATTTCTGCATGATAGCCATTTTCAAAAACATTGATTACTTATGGTGTGTGGCCTCCAAAATCCTGATGTCCCCCCTGCAGACTGGTATCTGTTTTCCCTGTTCTTCTCTTATTGATCACCTTGATCCACAATTCATTTCTGTAGTCTGCTCTCCTGTCCAGCAGCCTTTGAAGTGAGAATTTCTTTTCTGCCAATTCACCTGCTCTATCTTCCATGACGTACTTCCTTTCACATATCCCTGGTGAAGATGCTTTTGCTCCTCCCTGCATTCTCTGTACCCTTCTCTAGGCTTCACTGATTAACTCTTCTCACTCATGCCATGTAATCATCTTCTTCCCCAATTGCTTAACGGGAAGGTGCTTTTTTTTTGGAAGGTGGCTTAAGGGAAAGTTAAATATGGACATCTAGTGTGAAAGCAAATGTCATGTTAACGCACTGGACTAGGATCTTTACAGAAATTATCTTTGAATATTTCTTGAAGTTATTTTTCACTTTCAACTGCTTTGCTGATTCAACAACTTGAAATTCCCAAATTTAAATAACTGTGCAAACTTTTTAATGTTTTGTATTCTATTACATTGCCTTTTCCCAAGTAGGTTTTGTCATTGAGGAGTCCTCTTTTTGCAGAAGAAGATGCATCTATGTCATGCACACTCTCAAGCAAAGCTTTTGTTTGTAGTCCCCCTTCCCTTTTGGGTACTATGTTCAAGTTTTGCTTTATTTGTTCTTAGGCGGATGGAGGAGGTCACCCTTCTATTATGACATGGAACATTAGGTATCTGAATAAATTCAAGTGGGATGACCTGACAGAAGAAATCGGTATGATCATTTTCACATTGATCGGTGGTTTATATAATGCTTTCATACGGATCCCTGTCTGATAGTCTTATATGTGCAACTTCTAAGAACGCCACTAGAGAACAAAAACTGGCTTTGGAAATATCTGCTGCCAAGAGGGAGTGCAACTTTACCCTTTCAAAGTTTGCTCAGGCTCGTGCTTTAAATTCTATTAAGGAACGTCTAAAGAAGGTATGAACACCATATCTCTATTTTGCTTCCTCACATGATTCCTTTGGATGATTTTTTCTGATATCAGTAGACCACAAATTATTAAGTAAAAAATTTGCTTTTCATGTTCTATGAGAAAGCACTGGAAATGATTTCATAAATGTGGGTGTGGAAGGCTTTATCATATTTCATAAAAGTCAGATGGCTTGAAGTATTGGACGATATTAGTTCCTGTGGTTTTATTGGTTATGTTCTACATGATTTCTATTACTTGTTCAGTTTGTTTGATATGCTGCTACTTGAGGTATTTTAATCAGTGTCAATATGAATGCATGTGCATGTACGCTTGATGTCATTGTATTCATCAAGGAAACGTGGCATCATGGTTTCAATACTTGGTATACTCCCATTTACTTTTCATTCTAAGCTGACCAATCTTTAATACATTGATAACTTCTAATTAGTTGGAAATAACCTTGCATGTCTTATATTTGAAAGTATAAAAAATGTGTCTTAAGAGTGTAGGGGTGACTGAGCTCCCGGGCACATGGTGACCACAAGTAATTTGGTAATGATGGCTGCTTGCTTAAAAAAAAAAAGGGATTTCGCTAACCATTGGAAGATGAAATTCTTTTGTCTTAAGGCTTTTTTCTCCAACTTATTTATTTCTTTTTCCATATTCCCCCCGCAGTCATTTATTATGAATTTTTAATTCATTATTATTCCATGAGTTGAAAATTATTTTATAGTGACATTATTTCTGATGCAGTCCTTTTATATATAACATAGAAATTATGATGGTTTGGTGCAGAAAGTAGTGGATGCATGAAAAGGTTCTAGGAGTCTTTCCCCTCCCCCCTTCTGTTTACGTGTTTTGTGTTATGACTTGTGTTTTCTTGCCATCTTTTTCTTCTCTTTTGTCTTTCACGGAGATTTATTTGGGTGCTGCATGCTGACAGAAAGTTTCATTCTCTATTAAGACCACGAGGCCAAAACTATGTTGCATTGTAATCATTGCTGTTTTCTGGCAAATGACATTCGAATTTGGCATTGTGGTGGTTTGTGCAGAAACAGAGACTGAAGACCCAGAATCAAGGGGGAACATGACATCTGACCAGCAGGAAGCCCAAATCTTTCGCCGATTCCCCCAAAACAAGCCAGTTGATAGTTCCAATCAAAAGAAGGGGACACTCTCCGAAGATATACTGTTGGGGGTAGGAGCTCTTCCTACAGCACTCCCTCCTCTTTTTTTTGTTTTGCTTTTGCCTTGATGTTTAGGGGACAAACCCACTGTCGGTTTGTGGGTTGATGATCATACCACACTGACCTGAGTCACATAACAGTTAATTCTTTACCACTGAAGCATTTGAATCTGTTGGTGTTGCAGGTATTTGGCAATTCCTCGTCATAGCTCATGTCTGTAATGTCCCGGATCTTTGTTGGATCTTTATTGGTCTTTCGAATCCTTTTCGGAGAGTTTCGGTTCGACTTTGTAGCTCCCGAGTTGAGTTTTACGATCCGTGTGGGTTTTTCTCTCGTACTCGTTACGGAACCCTACGGTGAGTTTATTTCTCAGTTCATCGACTCGTGGACGCTACAGCGACGATGTGCTCTTCAACCGGTCGTTTCGACTATTTTTGCGTATTTTTCTGAGACCGGGCCAAAAATCGGATTTTTCAGAAATTAGAAAATTTCCGAATTTCTTTCTATAAATTCAATACCACTTCTCTCCTGCTCATTTTCAACTTCACGTTATCTCACTCCGTTCTCTCCTGTCTCTGGTCCGTTCGGCGCGGGGCGCGCACCGTTGCGGAGCTGGCTGAGGCGTGGACGTGCTCGAGTGATCGGTTCGTGGGAAGGAGCAGCGGATGGAGCGTGGTGGGCGTGATCCCTCGGTGGATTCCGAGAGGGCGTCGTTCGTGATTCGGTGGTTTTCGGCGTGGTTTAGTCCCTTCGGGGAACGGTTTCTTTGGTGGAGGTAGGGAGACGGATCGTCACGTCCTTCTGCACGTTTTCCCTGCTTCTGTGCGTTGTTTGGTGCTCGATCGGGGGAGATCGGGCCGATTTAGTGAAAACCGTAGTTTTTGGAGTTTTCTGGGTTCGTGGGAAAATGGCAACCATTTGTGATGTGGTTAGTGTTAAACTGACCGTTGGGATGTCTGGATCCCATTCACGTAAGTTTCGTCTCGATCGGTTGTCATTCGAGACCGGTAGGAGTCCGGGAACCTCGGTGACCCACTTTGGGTCGATTTGATGAAATCGCCCCGATCTCTCGTTTTAGGGCTTGCATGTGGGCTTTTGAGCCTCCCAGAGTTATTTTTCGCCGTCTAGGTTTGTTTCCCCTGCGCTTCGGCGTGAATGGGGCGTGGAACGGCCCGATTTGGCGTTTCCACTGTTTTCCCGCCGTGACCGGTGTAGCGGTCGTTTCAGAGACCATCACATGTCTCTGACGGCCCTACGACATACCGTCACAGCGTCTGGGCGTTTTTAGTTCTTCATGATTTTGGGAGTGTGACGGTCCAGGGGAGGTGCGTCACAGCTCTCTGACGGGTCCGGGGTGATGTGTCACGCCTGTTTTGTCGTCTAGCGTTTTGGGTGAGTCGGTTCCCCTGACGCGCCCGCCCTGGTGCGTCAGGTTTGTGTAACGCGCCTGCCCCAGGCCGTTACACTTCCTTTAGCTGCGTTGGGTGGCTGTGTGGGCTGTCTCTAACGGCCCTGCCCCCTTGTGTCACAGTGCTGTAACGCGTCCGCTGTGGACTGTTACGTATTGCTCATCCGAGTTCTATGTTTTGGGTCGGTTGGCGTAACGTGCCTGTCCTCACGCGTTAGGTGGGTGTAACGCGTCTGCGCTCGGGCGTTAGGCTGCTGTAACGCGTCCGCCCTGGACCGTTACGTGGCTCGCGTTTTGGGTTTGACCCTGTTGGCCCTGACGCCCCTGTCCTGGCGCGTCAGAGCGGTGTAACGCGCCTGTGCTAGGCCGTTACAGTCCTTGTGGCCGTAACGGCCGTTGGTTTGTTTTGTTCTGTGTTGGGCCGTCTAGGTGATGTTAGGGGCTGTTAGAGGTAGGTTTGTGGCGTGGCTGTGTGTGTGTCGGTCTAGGTTAGGGTTGTCTGTTGTTCCCGTGGTCTGGCCGCTTTCTTCGTGGACGTCGGTCGACGTTTCTGCGAAGGCTAAGACTACGTTTCCGAGTCTGTCGGCAGTTTCCTGTGCTGCCTTTGGTGTTTGAGGTACGGGTGACAGTGCATGTTCGATTGTCTGTACTTCAGCGCCACTTTTCGAGCTTCTTCCTTGCGTCGCCCTAGACGTGCAGCAGTCGAGGGGTGACCCCGATATACGGTTTGTAAGCTAGTTTCCGTCGGCTCCTGCGGTTACCGTAGCGTCCTACGGGGGGAGAAAACTAGCTAGAGGCCTGGCTCTAGGCAGGAGCCAGTGTGTGCACACGTGGTCAGGGGCGAAGGACTGACGCCGACGGGCGTGACCCTGACTAGTACTTGTACTTGTGGTTCCGCGTGGGTCTGCGACTCGGCCGAGCTCGCGTAGTCCGCGATCGGTTGGTGGTCGAGACACTTGTGGGGTTTGTCGTGACCTGTCCGGGTTGGCCTTTCCGTGGCTGTACTCGAGGTCTGTGCCTGTCTAGGTCTTTTCTAGACTTTCTTTTGCATGCCTGTTGTAGGTGTAGGTTAGGGCGTTTGTGCGTGGTTTTCCCCTTTTTCCTCGTTGCTCCCTACTCCTCTTTCCCTTTCTAGGCATGCTTGCATGTTCGGGTTATTCCCCTCGTCCTTACCTGTTCCCTACTCTTGCTTCCCTTTCTTTTATAACTTTCTAGGGCTGTTCCTCGCTGCTGTTCCTGTTGTTCCGTGTTACTGCGCATTTTTCAATGGGGATCCGCGTGACTCCTACTGAGCCAGTGACACGAGGCTCACCCCTGCTTTTCAGGTGGGGTGATGTGTTCGTTCTGCTTCCGCAGGTCCTGGAGTTCGAGTCGTAACTGCCAGCTGGTACACCCGTCGGGCTTCCCCCGATTTTTCGGTACGTCTTTTTTTTCTGTCGACTGTACTGTTAGACTGCTGTCTTTAGCTTTGGACTTGACTCTGGTATATAATTGTTTAAAATCTGTTAATTAAAGTGAAATTTAACTGCTTGCTGTTATATCTGTCAGTTCAATGTACTACACGATAATCCTTTTTCCCTTCGGAGCTTTACCGCTCTTGGGAGGCCTCGCGGGTTCCAAGTGGTATCACGTGTATTCAGTAGTCCTACCGGGTATACCTGATATCCGGGATCCGGGTCGCCACAATGTCCATTCATCAGTTTTGCTAAAAGGATGCGGTCCCTTTTCTGCAAGTCTGAGGTCCTCGCGTGTACAATCGAAATGCTTATTCATTCCAGCGCTTTCATCAGTTCTGCTAAAAGGCTGCGGTCCCTTTTCTGCAAGTCTGAGGTCCTCGCGTGTTGTGGACGCACTTTTCGACACGCTTATGGCGTTGATTCGTCTATTCAGGTGGTTTCGTCTATTGAGTGCGTGGGCGTGCCAGTCACCGAAGTGACAATTTATTCGGACTCCGAAGTGCCCATGGTGCGCTCGATCTGACTTCGTCAGTCGATTGTGTGGTTCGTGTCGGGACCAAAACCCGCCGCGCCATAAAGGTCACGGCGTCATTTACATCCCCCATACGAGGGAACACTCTTGATTAATCGCCGAGATTCAGGGCCTCATGGCCAAGAAATTAATTGCATGAAAGGTCTATTACGCGACATTGAAATCCTCACACGAGGGCGAGAAGAAAACCATTCGCGGTCATGTCGGTCATGTGTTGACCATTTAATGTCCGGACGAATGTCTGGCTCGATAAAATCACGGTTGTCGCGGAAAAACTGGAACGTATGTATGCCAGTATATGGCAATTTATTGTTCAGAAGAACGGAAAACGTTCGGCTAAACCTCGGCTGGAGCGGTCGGAAACCGGTAAATCTGTTGGCCCGGTGCAAGAGCAAGCTGTGACCATACTGCGGTGGGCCCCCCGCGGTCGGAACAAGACTTGTATGAGCGTCATTGATATTTTCGGTGTCAGGGGGGGCGACGAGGGAATATCCCTTGAATCGGCTGAAAAGCCCTATGTCCGGAGAAGCGGGCGTTCTAAACGTGTCGGTCATTCAGGAGACCGTTTAATGTTCGGACGGGTGTCCGATATTGGGAATATCGTAATCGTCGCGGAAAGACCGAGAATGTATGTGTGCCGGGACACGGCAAGTTTTATTATTCCGAGACACCGAAAACGTTCGATTGAATCTCGGCTATTATATCCGGAAACCCGTGAGTCTATTGGCCCGGTGCGAGATCGAGTCGGGACCATGCCGGGGGCGCCTCCCGTGATCCAAACGGGGCTCCCATGGGCAGCGTTAATATTTCTGGTGTCGGAGGGCAACGGGGAAAAGTCCCGGGACTAGGCTTCGGAACTGAAAACGTGTTCGAGAGGAACAGGCTGTAGACCGGAGATATGGGCCAGACGATGACCATGATCGGGACGGGCCCGAGGTCTAAATATGGCCCACGGAGGTCTTATTGATATTCCCATGGGGGGAGTCCAGGGGTGGCGAGAGCCGTCTCGTTCTATTCCGATTCTGTCGGTCACTTGCGGGCCTTTCCATGTTCGGGCAAGGGCCCGTATTGAGAGCGTGACGGGGGTGGACGCGACCCCTACCAATGTATGCCGAGTTTACGGCAATTTCAATGAAGGAGCGGGAGCAAATCCCGATAGGAACAGGTCGGAATTGGTGAGCTATTGGCCCAGGGCAATGCCGGCTCACAACCATGTTGGGGTAGGAGCCACCGGCTATGGAAGTCGCTCACGGGCCTTTTCATGTTCGGACATGGGTCCGTATTAAGATCTCGGCGGGAATCGACGTGAACCCGTTCAAATGTCTGCCGAACGTGCGGCAATTTCAGTAGCGGCTCGGAAGGAATCCGGCCGGAGAAACGAGTCTGGTTTAATCGGAATGTCAGCCCGAGGCGAGGTCGGGTCATGGCCATTTCGGGATAATTCCCAAGACTCAGGTCCAGCCCGCAAGGGCGACATTGTCGTTCCTCCAGCACCGGGTCGCAGGGGAGACGGGGCTGCGGTGTGGATTTTATCGTTGTTTTATCATTATTTAGAATTTTACCATTATTATTTGTTGATTTATATATATATCTTTGAGTGAGTTCGTTATTTCTATTTGTTTATTTTTTGGTGGTTTATTCATTTATTTTCGTTATTGTTAGGTTTGCTCTTATTGTTTGTTCGTTTATTATCATTCATTTGCTTGTCGTGTTTCGTTAAGTTAGTTATTATTATTTATTTTATTTTGGCGGTCATTGATTTGTTTATTTATCATTATTATTATTTCCTTTAAGTTTATTGTTATCGTTGCTTATTCCTTTATCGTTCTTATTTATTTATTCGCCTTATTGAATTTATTATTACTTATTACTGCTACTTGCCATTATTGTTTGCTATTATTTCTCTATTTTCTTTTGAATTTGTTGTTATTATCATTATTTGAGCTTTGTGTCACTATTTATTTATTTACTAAGTTTTATTTTAGCTTATTATCTCTATTAATACCATTATTTTGGGTGCACCGCTGGGTCATGGGAGTGTGCCGCTGAGGGCCATGGGAGCGTACCGCTGAGGGTCCCAGGGAGTGTGCCGCTGAGGGCCAAAAGGGCTGTACCGCTGAGGGTCAAGGGGTGTACCGCTGGGGGTAAAAGGGTGTACCGCTGGGGGGGGGGCGTCAGGGGTTGTGCCGCTGAGGGTTGGAGTAGGTGTGCCGCTGAAGAAGGAACGGGCTAGAGGGGTGTACCTCTGAGGGTCATGGGAGTGTGCCGCTGAGGGCCATGGGAGCATACCGCTGAGGGTCCATCTGAGTGGGAGGTAAGGGCAGGCATGTCGGTGGAGGTTCTTTCTTTTATTATTTGTTTTAAGGCTTTTCTTTTCTTCTTTTCTTTTCTCTCTTGATTTTTATTAAGCTTTGCATGGGTTTCTTCTTTTCTTCTCTTGATTAATTTTCATTCTTTCTCTTGTGGGGACGGATGTTCGAGTTGTTTAGTTGTTGTTCGGTCTGGTTCTCTTTGAATTGATTGCATTGTTCTTCGCATTGGTTGAAGCATTTTGCCGTTGTTTTTTTCGTTTGTTTGTTGCTTTCTTTTAGTCCTTTTAATGTGTTGTTGTTCCATTTGCTAGTTGCTATCTTTTGTCTTTTTAATATGTCATCGTTTCTAACAAAAATTCGGCAGCATCTCCCCTTGACCCGACCGTAAGGGAGATACAGGGAACGCGCCCACAAGGAGTGGCGGAACCCGGCAACTGGAGGTGGGCGCCCGAGAGCGGCAACACCTTTATAAACCTCGGAAAACTCGGAGGGTACGGCGAGCGGGAGACACTCCTAAGACTGGCTGAGACGGGAATGCACCGGGCAAGAAGGAAGGGTGGTGTGCCGGCGAAAGGCCTAGCTAGGGTGTGCCGGCGAACAGGCGGCTGAAGGTGTGCCGCTGAGGGCCGAGGAGCGTGCCGCTGAGAGCAGCTGAAGGCGTGCCGCTGAGGGCGGCTGAAGGCGTGCCGCTGAGGGCGGCTGAAGGCGTGCCGCTGAGGGCGCAAGGGAGTGTGCCGCTGAGGGCAGGCAGGGTGTGCCGGTGAAGGCCCGGCAGGGCGTACCGGCGAAGGGTCAAAGGAGGGGCGAGCAGCGTGCCGCTGGGGCACTTCGGGGCGTGCCGCTGGGGCACCAAAAGGGGTGCACCCCCCCTGGGGGGTAAACGGCAAGCAAAGGCAGGCGAAGACAAGCGATTAAGGCCAGAGGCCTCATGGAAAGGGCCAAGACAGAGGGTGAATGGCTAAGACGCACAAACCAAGCACGGTAGCAAGACCCCAAAAGAGGGATTCTCATTCATGGAAAGAAAAGGCCACAGAGGGTCAATACATCGTAGGGAAAGGTAAAAAAGGGAACAACAGCAAAAAGGAAAGGGAAAAGGGGGAATGAAGATACAAGGGGGGAAGGGGAACGGAGCATGGGCTCCTCCTCCCCTCCCAGACCTCACTCCTCTCTTCTCTCACTCTTCTTCTTCTCTTCTCTCTTCTTCGGCGACGGTGGACGGGGCAGCAGGGGGAGCATCTCCCCCTTCTTCTTCCTCTTCTCTTCTTTTCTTCTTCTCTTCTCTTCTTCCTCTGTGCGTCCGTCTGTGTGGATGCCCCTCTTCTGTCGAAAACGGGAGTCTTTTATACTCCCCAGCAGCGGGGCTTTGGCCACGGCCATCGAAGGCGGGAAATGGCTTGTGATGATGGCATTTGACCTTCCCCGTCCTGGGTGTCAGTGGGGTAGCCTACGTGGCCCAACGATCGGCTGACACCTCAGACGGCTTCACTGCGCGCCAAGGATGCGTAGGGCATGGGCTTCACGTCGTTTGCCGTTGAAAAAGCCTTCCGTTGTGCCGTTGGCGGGCTGAACAGGCGTGCCGTGGGGGAGCCAAAAGGGCATACCGCTGGGAGCCCAAATGGGCATACCGCTGGAGCCCTGAATGGGCGTGCCGCTGGAGCCCTGAAGGGCCGCGCCGCTAAACCCCCGTGTGGGGTGTGCCGCTGGAGGGCTTGCTGGGCGTGCCGCTGAATGGCCTGAAGGGTGTGCCGCTGAACACCCTGGGGGCCGTGCCGCTGAAGCCCAGGCTAAAGGGCCGCGCCGCTAAACCCCCGTGTGGGGTGTGCCGCTGGAGGGCTTGCTGGGCGTGCCGCTGAATGGCCTGAAGGGTGTGCCGCTGAACACCCTGGGGGCCGTGCCGCTGAAGCCCAGGCTGGGCGTAGTGCTGAAGGCCCAAAGGGCGTGCCGCTGAAGGCCAAAGGGCGTGCCGCTGAAGGCTTAAGGGCGTGCCGCTGAAGGCCCAAAGGGCTGTGCCGCTGAACACCCAGGGGGTGTGCCGCTGAAGCCCCTCCTGGGCGTGCCGCTGAAGCTTGACTTGGGCCCGTTTTGAGCACGCGTTATGATTCGTTTGATTTTCTTCGGGGGCCGCGGATTGTGAGCTTCCCGGGGGTTGGTTTCTCTTTGCTGTCGTGGCTCCGGGGATGGCTCCACGGTAGTGTACATATGTGGGGGCGTCTGGATGACCAATCTCTCCCGGGGTTCTTCACTCGGCGCCGTTGTTGATGCTGGGCCGAGCACGGTGTTTGGTGTGCAATTTTTTGGTGTCCACAAATGCCCCTCACCCACGGGTAGCGCAAGCGAAGGATGAGCCGGGCGGTGCCCGTGGGTGTACTTGTCTCTTTTCTCTTCGTCGATGCCGACGGGGTGTCAGAAGCCGACTTGACATGTTGGTCTCTTCTTCTCTTCGTTAGTGCTGACAGTGCGTCAGGAGCTGCCGTAGCATGTTGGTCTCTTCTTCTCTTTTTCATCATCACCGACAGGGCGTCGGGAGCCGCCATGGTCTGTTTGTCTTTTCTTCTCTTTGTCCGTGCCGACAAGGTGCCGGGAACTGACCCGGTTTGTTGGTCTCTTGGTCTCTTCGTCAGTGCCGACAGGGTGTCGGGAGCTGGCCTGGTCTGTTGTCTCTTTATCTCCTCGCCAATGCCGATAGGGTGTCGGGAGCTAGCCTGGTCTGTTGTTCTCTTGGTCTCTTCGCCAGCGCCGACAGGGTGTCGGGAGCTGGCCTGGTCTGTTGTCTCTTTGTCTCTTCGCCAGTGCCGACAGGGTGTCGGGAGCTGGCCTGGTCTGTTGTTCTCTTGGTCTCTTTCTCTTTCTTTTCTTCTCTCTCTTCTCTTCTTCTCTTCTTTTCCTTCTCTTCTCCTTTTGTCATCCCTCTTTTTTTTTTGGTTCTTTTGTTGTTGTTTTGTCTCTCTTCTTTTTTTTTTCTTTTTTTTCTTCTTCTTCTCTTTTTTTTTCTTCTCTTTTTTTTTGAACAACTCCGGGTGGCTGCTGGCGTGGATGCCAATGATATAAGAGCTGTCGGCACGGCGGCCGATGATTGAAAGCTGTTGGCGTGGGAGCCAACAAGTGAAAGCTGTCGACCCGAAGGTCGATGACTGAAAGCTGTCGGCTCAGGGGCCGATGATTGAAAGCTGTTGGCATGGGAGCCAATAATTGAAAAGCTGTCGACCCGAAGGTCGATGATTGAAAAGCTGTTGGCATGGGAGCCAATAATTAGAAAGTTGTTGGCATGGGAGCCAATAATTGAAAAGTTATCGACCCGAAGGTCGATGACTGAAAGCTGTCGGCTCAGGGGCCGATGATTGAAAGCTGTTGGCATGGGAGCCAATAATTGAAAAGCTGTCGACCCGAAGGTCGATGATTGAAAAGCTGTTGGCATGGGAGCCAATAATTAGAAAGCTGTTGGCATGGGAGCCAATAATTGAAAAGCTGTCGACCCGAAGGTCAATGACTGAAAGCTGTCGGCTCAGGGGCCGATGATTGAAAGTTGTTGGCATGGGAGCCAATAATTGAAAAGCTGTCGACCCGAAGGTCGATGATTGAAAAGCTGTTGGCATGGGAGCCAATAATTGGAAAGCTGTCGACCCGAAGGCCGATGAGGGAGGCCAAAATAGCCGTGGCTGGAAGCAGGCTGCGGGGGTCGAAGTTGGGAGATTAATGGGCCGCGAGGGCAAGAGGTAGGCTAAGGTGGCCGATATTGGCCTCTACGAGCCGGAGCTGGGAAAGTAGGCTGTAATAGCCAAAGTTGAGTTTATTGCATACGCACATTCTTGTTATTTTATTATTTTCATTATTGTTATTTTTTTATGTTGTTTGTTTGTTTTTTTGTTATATTTTTTGTTGTTGTTGTTGTTGTTTTTTATATATATTTATCATCATTTTTTTCTTTTTTCTTTTAATCATGCAAGCATTCATTAGCAGGCATAACATAAATATAAGTAAGACAGTTCCCTCTATAGGGGATAGGATAGGGACATTGCACGTAATTCATAGACGCGGCGCGGGCCACAGGGCACAACTGAGGGGTGGTGCACCCGTCAAGAGGATATCGCATGTCTTGCATGCATAGCCTAAATTCACGCATTTCACCCGAGGTAATTGTCTGTGGCGTGGCAGTGCAAATGTGTGAACAAATGGCCCTAACCATAGGGATATGCAGGTTTTCCTGGTGACACTCGAGGATCACTCTAGCGCCTACACATTAGTTCCAGGTTTTCGACTTTCGGTAGCTTCACACAGCCCCCATCTGTTTATTTTGTAGCGGATTTCACCGTTCGGCGTGAGTCTCCTCATGTGTCTCAATGGGGATTCCCGGCTACTAGGATTCATCCTTATTATAATTCGCTTCACCGTTTCGCGCGAGTCTCCTCATGTGTCTCAATGGGGATTCCCGGCTACTCGGATTCACGTTTCTCTCTCTCTTCCCTTTTTTTTCTCTCTTTTTTTCTCTTCTTTTTTTTTTAACATTGGGGGTAGACAGCTTTTTCCTCACGATTACCTTTCACGCGAGTGCAGGAATTCAAGTCTCCGTAGAGTGCTAAAAGAAATTCGGGCAATCCCTATAGTTGAAGGCTTTTGGACACATTAAGTGCGAAGTGTGGGAGCGTTGCCCCGGGTTTATTTTGTGAGCTGGACTTAGCGATTCAGCCATGACTCTTCCCCTTGACGTGTGCACCTGCCATAATTGGGTTCCCTTCGAGCGTGCGCCGCGACATGCGTGCATCCGGACGATATTATTTAGCAAGGAAACACGGTCCTAGAAAATTCCAAGGAGGTGTATTATTCTATATTAAGCAACCACGCAAGCAGGGCAATCATGCATTCTCTTTTTCTTTTTGTTTCAATTTTCTTCCTTTTTTGTTTTTTTTTTTTTTTGGTGGTGTTGTTGTCTTGTTGTTTTATTTTTTTTTGTTATTTGTTGTTTTTTTTTGCATATGTGTTTGTTTGTTTGTTTGTTTTTCTGTGTGTTTTTGTTTGTTTGTTTTTTTTTTCATAAGAAAATATTGTTGTTATGTATAAGTGTAGTGGTAGTAAAGATATTAGGGAGGCAGACCGCCAAAGGGCTGAAAAGATATTAGGGAAGCGGGCTATAGAACCTGAAGTTGATATTGGAAGTAGGCCACAATAGCCAAAAGTCGAGAAGAGCGGGTTGCGAGAGCTAAATTATGGGAAGCAGGCTGCAGGAGCCGAAGTTACGGGAAACGGGCCGTGAAGGCCAGATTCTGGGAAGCAGGCCATGAAGGCCAAATTCTGGGAAGCAGGCTGCAAGAGCCGAGGGATGTTAGAAGTCGGCTGCGAAGCCAAAAGATATCGGAGAGCGTAGTGGGACGGGTGGATTAATCCTGCTAGTGGGCCCCGGCCGAAATGGCCCTGCAGAGGGGCGTTGGGTAGTGGGACGTGAGAGTCGAAGAGAAGGGTCTCTTTTGTTCTCTGGTCGGGGGAGGGTCCGGACCAAAGCGAAAGGTTTATTCTCTTGACTGGGCAGCTGTCGGCTGGGGTGCCAATGATGAGATAGCTGTCGGCTAGGAGCCAATGATGAGCCAGTTGTCGGCTCAGAGGCCAATGATGAGATAGCTGTCGGCTAGGAGCCGATGATTAGGTAGCTGTCGGCTAGGAGCCGATGATGAGATAGCTGTCGACCCGAAGGCCGATAATGAGGTAGCTGTCGGCTAGGAGCCGATGATTAGGGTTGGTCGGTTTAACGCCCCGTTGGCGGAAAGTCTAGTCGGTTCAACGCCCGGTCGGCGGAAGGTCTAGTCGGTTTAACGCCCCGCCGGCGGAAGGTCTAGTCGATTTAACGCCCCGCCGGCGGAAGGTCTAGTCGGGTCCTATTTGTTGGATGGCTGGAGGTCGGAGGTAGAAGTTCGCCTCGTGACCCTTCTTTCTCTTCTTCTCTTCTTCTCTTCCTCCTTTGTGTGGGGAGGCGGGTTCAAGGACCGCGTCTGCCCCGTGACGGTTCTTTCTCTTCTTCTCTTCTTCTTTTGTGGGGAGGCAGGTGCAGAGACCATGTTCGCCTCATGTCTCTTCTTTCTCTTCTTCTTTTCCTCTTCTTCTTGTGTAGAGAGGCAGGTGCAGAGACCATGTTTGCCTCATGATTGCCCTTTCTCTTCTTCTCTTCCCTTCTTCTCTTTTTTTTTATGGGGAGGCAGGTGCAGGGACCATGTTCGCCTCGTGTCTCTCCTTTTTTTTTCTATTCTTCTTCTTTTTTTTGTAGAGAGGCAGGTACAAGGACCACGTTCGCCTCGTGTCCCCTTTTTTTTTTCTATTCTTTTTTTGTAAAGAGGCAGGTGCAAGGACCATGTTCGCCTCGTGTCTCTTTTTTTTCTCTTCTTCTTTCCTTCTTGTAGAGAGGCAGGTGCAAGGACCATGTTCCCCCCATGATTGTTCTTTTCTTTTTTTTTCTTCCTCTTTTATTGAGGGAGGCAGGTACGAAGACCATATTTGCCTCATATCTTTTTTTTCCTTCTCTTCTTCTTTTGTAGGGAGGCAGGTACGAAGACCATGTTTGCCTCGTGTCTCTTTTTTTCTTCTCTTTTTTTGTGTGATGAGGTGGACCCGAGGACCACATCTACCTCATGTCCATTCTTTTGATTCTGCTCTTCCTTCTTTTCTTGTGTGAAGAGGCGGGCTCGAAGACCACGTCTGCCTCATGTGCCTCTTCTTTCCTTTTCTTCTCTTCTTTTGTTTGGTGAGGCGGGCTCGAGGGCCACGTCTGTCTCATGTGTCTTTTCTTCTTCTTCTTTTGTGTGATGAGGCGGGCTCAAGGGCCACGTCTACCTCATGTCTCTTCTTTTTTCTTCTTTTGTGGAGAGGCCGGTGCGAGGACCATGTGTGCCTCATGTCTCTTTTTCTTCTCTTCTTTCTGTGTGATGAGGCGGGCTCGAGGACCACACATGTCTCATGCGTGCCTTTTTCTTTATTCTGCTCTTCTTTTCTCACTAGTGCTTCCATGTTGGAGTGTATTTCTCTTAATGTGCCCCCAGGTTGGGGTGTAACTTCACTTGGTATGCATCCCCCCTTGAGGGGTGTGTTTTGCCTCTTTGCTTCTGTGCCCTCAGGCGGGGTGTATATTTATTGGCTTCTATGTCCCAAGACCAGGGTGTGTTATTATATTTTTTTTTCTTTTAATGCCCCCTAGGTGGGGTGTAGCTCTCTTCAGATGCCCCCAAGTCGGGGGATGTTTCTTCTTCAGATACCCCTAAGCCAGGGTGGGCTTCTCTTCATATGCCCCTGGGTCGGGGCGTGCTCTATATAGCTTCTAGGCCCTCGAAGCGAGGTATGTTTCTTCTTCATATGCCCCTGGTACGAGGTGTAGCTCTCTTCAAATGTCCCCCTAGGCCGGGGTGTACTTTTCACGGCTTCTATGCCCCCAGGCGGGGTATGTTTCTTCTTCATATGCCCCTAAGCCCGGGTGGACTTCTCTTCATATGCCCCTGAGCCGGGACGTGTTCTATATAGCTTCTAGGCCCTCGAGGCGAGGTATGCTTCTTCTTCATATGCCCCTGGTACGGGGGTGTGTCTTTTGCTTCTTATGCCCCCCTGAGGCCGGGGTGTATCTCTTTACAGCTTCTGTGCCCCGGAAGCAGGGTATGTTGTTTCTTCAAATGCCGCTTGGGCGGAGTATATCTTTCTTCTTATGCTCCCAGATCGGGATGCATGTCTCTTCGTTTCTGTGCCCCGGATCAGGGTAGATGCTTCTGTTTCTTATGCGCCAGGGGCGTAGCGTATTTTTTGTGCCCCCTGAGCGGGGTGGATGCTCTGCATGTGTCCCCGGGTCGGGGTGTAGCTTTGTCTCCCATGGGGGGGGGGTGTTGTTTCTTCATAAGCCCCCGGACCAGGGTGTATTCGTCTCTTTCTTATACTCCCGAGGCGGGAGGAGTTCTCTTCATGTGCCCCCGTGGCGGGATGTGCTTCTTTCTTCAAGTGTCCCCAGGCCGGGGTGAATTCTTTTCTTCTTATGCCCCCCCATAGCGGGGTATGTCTTTTGCTTCAGGTGCCCCCATATCGAGGTGTATTTCCCCTTCAAATGCCCCTAAGCCGGGGTGCAGTTCTATTTCTTCTTACGTCCCCAGGTCGGGGCGGATTCACTTCTTCAAATGCCCCGAAGCGCTTTTGCTTTGTGTGCTCCTCAGCTGGGGCGGATTCTCTTCATGTGCCCCTGGTAATGGGGTGTATTTCTCCTCTTCCTTTTTTTTTGCCTCATATGCCCCCATAGCAGGGTATATATCTTCTTCTCATCCCCCATGGCGGGGTATGTGCCTCTCTTCGGAAGTGGCGGCCGTGCTTGGCCTCATTGCTATAAAACATTCCCCGCAGCGGGCAACTATTCACCAAGCTACAATTGTGGCTCGCTGGGTCTTTTAACAGCCACTCGGGGGCCGTTTTGTATCGGATGGAGGCAGCAGGAAGGAGGGACATGCCGGGTCATTACACCACAGACTCGGAGCCTCCTAGAGTCGGGCGGGACGCCGGGTTTCTTCTTACTCTTTTGGTTGGCGATGCTGGCCAACTTTTCTTATTTTCTTTTTGCTTTCTTTCTTCTCTCTTTTTTTTTCTTCTTCTTTTCTTTCTCTTTTTTTTGTCCCTTCTCATCTTCTCTTCTTTTTGTATGATTGACCAGGGTGGAGGTGCAGGAGAGCGCTCACCCCCTCAGGGAGGGGATGAGTGGTTCGCTCCACCGCATCAACCCCACAGCGGTAATCTTTGTTCAGCACGGGTCTCGACGGACGTGGTCGCATAACCCTCTCTTGCCAATTCCTTTTCTTCTTTTTTTTTCTCTCTCTTTTTTTTTCTTCTTTTCTTCTCTTTCTTCTTGAGGGAAACGGGGGCTTGATTTCCCCCTCCCTTCTCTGCTCTTTCTCTTCTCTTTTCTTTTTTTATAACAGCCCCCATGATTCATGGAAGTTGCATATGCTTCGAAGCAGCGTCCTCGAGGCCGCGAAGGCAGCTGCATCGAGTCTGGATTTTCTCCCCATAGGGCTGGCGAAGACAGCACCTGCAGTTCATCAAAGCAGGCGAACATCGTTTATTAGGGGGCCATGAGGCCCTGAATCCCGGCGAAGAGATGAAGGGTGGTTTGGTCCCACAGGGCGTGCCAGAGTCGTGGACGCACTTTTCGACACGCTTATGGCGTTGATTCGTCTATTCAGGTGGTTTCGTCTATTGAGTGCGTGGGCGTGCCAGTCACCGAAGTGACAATTTATTCAGACTCCGAAGTGCCCATGGTGCGCTCGATCTGACTTCGTCAGTCGATTGTGTGGTTCGTGTCGGGACCAAAACCCGCCGCGCCATAAAGGTCACGGCGTCATTTACATCCCCCATACGAGGGAACACCCTTGCTTAATCGTCGAGATTCAGGGCCTCATGGCCAAGAAATTAATTGCATGAAAGGTCTATTACGTGACATTGAAATCCTCACACGAGGGCGAGAAGAAAACCATTCGCGGTCATGTCGGTCATGTGTTGACCATTTAATGTCCGGACGAATGTCCGGCTCGATAAAATCACGGTTGTCGCGGAAAAACTGGAGCGTATGTATGCCAGTATATGGCAATTTATTGTTCAGAAGAACGGAAAACGTTCGGCTAAACCTCGGCTGGAGCGGTCGGAAACCGGTAAATCTGTTGGCCCGGTGCAAGAGCAAGCTGCGACCATACTGCGGTGGGCCCCCCGCAGTCGGAACAAGACTTGTATGAGCGTCATTGATATTTCCGGTGCCAAGGGGGGGGGGGGGGGGGGGGGGGGGGGCGACGAGGGAATATCCCTTGAATCGGCTGAAAAGCCCTATGTCCGGAGAAGCGGGCGTTCTAAACGTGTCGGTCATTCAGGAGACCGTTTAATGTTCGGACGGGTGTCCGATATTGGGAATATCGTAATCGTCGCGGAAAGACCGAGAATGTATGTGTGCCGGGACACGGCAAGTTTTATTATTCCGAGACACCGAAAACGTTCGATTGAATCTCGGCTATTATATCCGGAAACCCGTGAGTCTATTGGCCCGGTGCGAGATCGAGTCGGGACCATGCCGGGGGCGCCTCCCGTGATCCAAACGGGGCTCGCATGGGCAGCGTTAATATTTCTGGTGTCGGAGGGCAACGGGGAAAAGTCCCAGGACTAGGCTTCGGAACTGAAAACGTGTTCGAGAGGAACAGGCTGTAGACCGGAGATATGGGCCAGACGATGACCATGATCGGGACGGGCCCGAGGTCTAAATATGGCCCACGGAGGTCTTATTGATATTCCCATGGGGGGAGTCCAGGGGTGGCGAGAGCCGTCTCGTTCTATTCCGATTCTGTCGGTCACTTGCGGGCCTTTCCATGTTCGGGCAAGGACCCGTATTGAGAGCGTGACGGGGGTGGACGCGACCCCGTACCAATGTATGCCGAGTTTACGGCAATTTCAATGAAAGAGCGGGAGCAAATCCCGATAGGAACAGGTCGGAATTGGTGAGCTATTGGCCCAGGGCAATGTCGGCTCACAACCATGTTGGGGTAGGAGCCACCGGCTATGGAAGTCGCTCACGGGCCTTTTCATGTTCGGACATGGGTCCGTATTAAGATCTCGGCGGGAATCGACGTGAACCCGTTCAAATGTCTGCCGAACGTGCGGCAATTTCAGTAGCGTCTCGGAAGGAATCCGGCCGGAGAAACGAGTCTGGTTTAATCGGAATGTCAGCCCGAGGCGAGGTCGGGTCATGGCCATTTCGGGATAATTCCCAAGACTCAGGCCCAGCCCGCAAGGGCGGCATTGTCGTTCCTCCAGCACCGGGTCGCAGGGGAGACGGGGCTGCGGTGTAGATTTTATCGTTGTTTTATCATTATTTAGAATTTTATCATTATTATTTGTTGATTTATATATATATCTTTGAGTGAATTCGTTATTTCTATTTGTTTATTTTTTGGTGGTTTATTCATTTATTATCGTTATTGTTAGGTTTTCTCTTATTGTTTGTTCGTTTATTATCATTCATTTGCTTGTCGTGTTTTGTTAAGTTAGTTATTATTATTTATTTTATTTTGGCGGTCATTGATTTATTTATTTATCATTATTATTAGTTCCTTTAAGTTTATTGTTATCGTTGCTTTTTCCTTTATCGTTCTTATTTATTTATTCACCTTATTGAATTTATTATTACTTATTACTGCTACTTGCCATTATTGTTTACTATTATTTCTCTATTTTCTTTTGAATTTGTTGTTATTATCATTATTTGAGCTTTGTGTCACTATTTATTTATTTACTAAGTTTTATTTTAGCTTATTATCTCTATTAATACCATTATTTTGGGTGCACCGCTGGGTCATGGGAGTGTGCCGCTGAGGGCCATGGGAGCGTACCGCTGAGGGTCCCAGGGAGTGTGCCGCTGAGGGCCAAAAGGGCTGTACCGCTGAGGGTCAAGGGGTGTACCGCTGGGGGTAAAAGGGTGTACCGCTGGGGGGGGGCGTCAGGGGTTGTGCCGCTGAGGGTTGGAGTAGGTGTGCCGCTGAAGAAGGAACGGGCTAGAGGGGTGTACCGCTGAGGGTCATGGGAGTGTGCCGCTGAGGGCCATGGGAGCGTACCGCTGAGGGTCCATCTGAGTGGGAGGTAAGGGCAGGCATGCCGGTGGAGGTTCTTTCTTTTATTATTTGTTTTAAGGCTTTTCTTTTCTTCTTTTCTTTTCTCTCTTGATTTTTATTAAGCTTTGCATGGGTTTCTTCTTTTCTTCTCTTGATTAATTTTCATTCTTTCTCTTGTGGGGACGGATGTTCGAGTTGTTTAGTTGTTGTTCGGTCTGGTTCTCTTTGAATTGATTGCATTGTTCTTCGCATTGGTTGAAGCATTTTGCCGTTGTTCTTTTCGTTTGTTTGTTGCTTTCTTTTAGTCCTTTTAATGTGTTGTTGTTCCATTTGCTAGTTGCTATCTTTTGTCTTTTTAATATGTCATCGTTTCTAACAAAAATTCGGCAGCATCTCCTCTTGACCCGAGCGTAAGGGAGATACAGGGAACGCGCCCACAAGGAGTGGCGGAACCCGGCAACTGGAGGTGGGCGCCCGAGAGCGGCAACACCTTTATAAACCTCGGAAAACTCGGAGGGTACGGCGAGCGGGAGACACTCCTAAGACTGGCTGAGACGGGAATGCACCGGGCAAGAAGGAAGGGTGGTGTGCCGGCGAAAGGCCTAGCTAGGGTGTGCCGGCGAACAGGCGGCTGAAGGTGTGCCGCTGAGGGCCGAGGAGCGTGCCGCTGAGAGCAACTGAAGGCGTGCCGCTGAGGGCGACTGAAGGCGTGCCGCTGAGGGCGCAAGGGAGTGTGCCGCTGAGGGCAGGCAGGGTGTGGGGGTGAAGGCCCGGCAGGCGTACCGACGAAGGGTCAAAGGAGGGGCGAGCAGCGTGCCGCTGGGGCACCAAAAGGGGTGCACCCCCCCTGGGGGGTAAACGGCAAGCAAAGGCAGGCGAAGACAAGCGGTTAAGGCCAGAGGCCTCATGGAAAGGGTCAAGACAGAGGGTGAATGGCTAAGACGCACAAACCAAGCACGGTAGCAAGACCCCAAAGGAGGGATTCTCATTCATGGAAAGAAAAGGCCACAGAGGGTCAATACATCGTAGGGAAAGGTAAAAAAGGGAACAACAGCAAAAAGGAAATGGAAAAGGGGGAATGAAGATACAAGGGGGGAAGGGGAACGGAGCATGGGCTCCTCCTCCCCTCCCAGACCTCACTCCTCTCTTCTCTCACTCTTCTTCTTCTCTTCTCTCTTCTTCGGCGACGGTGGACGGGGCAGCAGGGGGAGCCTCTCCCCCTTCTTCTTCCTCTTCTCTTCTTTTCTTCTTCTCTTCTTCTCTTCTCTTCTTCCTCTGTGTGTCCGTCTGTGTGGATGCCCCTCTTCTGTCGAAAACGGGAGTCTTTTATACTCCCCAGCAGCGGGGCTTTGGCCACGGCCATCGAAGGCGGGAAATGGCTTGTGATGATGGCATTTGACCTTCCCCGTCCTGGGTGTCAGTGGGGTAGCCTACGTGGCCCAACGATCGGCTGACACCTCAGACGGCTTCACTGCGCGCCAAGGATGCGTAGGGCATGGGCTTCACGTCGTTTGCCGTTGAAAAAGCCTTCCGCTGTGCCGTTGGCGGGCTGAACAGGCGTGCCGTGGGGGAGCCAAAAGGGCATACCGCTGGGAGCCAAATGGGCGTACCGCTGGAGCCCTGAATGGGCGTGCCGCTGGAGCCCTGAAGGGCGTACCGCTGGAGCCCTGAATGGCCGCGCCGCTAAACCCCCGTGTTGGGTGTGCCGCTGGAGGGCTTGCTGGGCGTGCCGCTGAATGGCCTGAAGGGTGTGCCGCTGAACACCCTGGGGGCCGTGCCGCTGAAGCCCAGGCTGGGCGTAGTGCTGAAGGCCCAAAGGGCGTGCCGCTGAAGGCTTAAGGGCGTGCCGCTGAAGGCCCAAAGGGCTGTGCCGCTGAACACCCAGGGGGTGTGCCGCTGAAGCCCCTCCTGGGCGTGCCGCTGAAGCTTGACTTGGGCCCGTTTTGAGCACGCGTTATGATTCGTTTGATTTTCTTCGGGGGCCGCGGATTGTGAGCTTCCCGGGGGTTGGTTTCTCTTTGCTGTCGTGGCTCCGGGGACGGCTCCACGGTAGTGTGCATATGTGGGGGCGTCTGGATGATCAATCTCTCCCGGGGTTCTTCACTCGGCGCCGTTGTTGATGCTGGGCCGAGCACGGTGTTTGGTGTGCAATTTTTTGGTATCCACACGTGTACAATCGAAATGCTTATTCATTCCATCGATGCCGTGTCTGACTGACAGGACTTGGCATCATTCCCGCTGATCTTGCAAAGAATATGCGATGAGTGAATTTTCCTTCATTTCTGCCTTTTATTATTTAAATATGGGCATTTTTTTCATCTTCTGATGTACCCTCCTGACTCTCACTGTTGTGCGGTGTTTATGGGACTGAAAATGGGACAGCCTAGTGTGTTTGTGGTGGGCGTAGAGAACAAGTTCAGCTTGAACTAGTTGGTTGAGTTTGCACCTTAGCATCGATTCGGTAAAAGGGTTAACACTGAGTTGACGACGGACTTTGAACTCAGAATTTAAATTGATAAGGTGGATTAGTTAACCGGGGTAGAATGCAGGTTAACTCAGGTTAACCTGAGTTATCTGCCCCATCTGCAGATGTGACTAGGTGAGTCACTTAGCCCAATGGGTTAACTCATTTCACATTCAAAGGTGAATTAAACTGTGAGGTAATTTATATCTACCGAGTTAACCCCCTTGAGAGCTAACCCATCGCCAAATCGGTGCTCATACTTTCTGCGTAAATGGGAGAACGATATCGTTGCATTACTTAGATCGGTCGGGTTGGTAGAATGCGCAGTAATTGCAGACGTATCTCCAGTCTAATAACTCCACTTGCTCCCCACACTCACCGGTACGGCAAATGAGATAACTCACAACATCACGAGGTGATAGAAGCCTCAATTAACAACGGGGTAGCGGTGTTCATGTGATCCTCGTTTGGTGGCGCGTGATGGGAGACCTCAATGTCCCCAGTCACCCATCATTCTTCTACGAATTTATCAGAAAAATTAAATTATTTTATGCAATGCACATAATTCATTTACAGCGCATTGTCACAAGCAACACGATTAATAATACGGTTATCACCAATATCTGGGTAATTAAATTTTGTAATCCGATTTGTCAGTCTCATCTCAGATTGAGATGAGATTGGTTTTGACCTTCGAAATTCTGTTCCATTAAACTAGAGATTGTTGAACTTAAATTTGATTCCTTATTTTTTTGTGTCTAAATTTTAAATCGGATGGTGGAAGTTAGGTTCAAATCATAGTCTCTTTGATCCAATACAATACACCTCGGATTGTATATGATTCTGATTGACTCGATGGAAGTCACAGAAACCCTTCTCCCCCTCCGGCTCTCGTAGCCCTCTTCCCCTTTTGATGTTGTTTCCCTCCCTCTTATTGCTCCTCCATCTTACCCTATGTCATTCCCATCTCCCTTTCGATGCCGTTCCCCTCTCCCTCTCTGCTCCTCCACGTTCCCCTCCCCCTCCTCCCCCTCTCCCTTTCGATGAGATCCATTTGCTGCCTAGAGGGGGAGGACAAAGAGATCGGTTTGTTGTAGTTTATGATGTTGTTTCTGTCGTTTGTTGTCGCCACGATAGTAAAGTTTGAAGGAGGAGGAGACGACACCGTCGAAGTTGCCAGATCACGGACCGGGTTCTCCACGTCCGAGTCAATGCGAGTCGTACTGAGTCGCTCGAACCATAGGTAGAAGAAACATACGTCCTACATGATAAAGATGAGTGGGCAGCATAAGATCTTCAGAAATGAAATGCTACGGTGATAGTTCTGGTTAATTAAATCACCACATTATGACATGCCAAGCTTACTCTGTTAGATCATCGTATCGGCAGAACGGGCTTAGAGTGAGTAAACTAATAATTCCTCAACGTGCCGAGTGAGGGTTAGCAACATTCTGATCCATGCAAAGTACTACCCCTAGGTTGAGTCAGGATCATTCTCAAGTAAATCCAACTTTAGATTATTCTTAAACAATATAAATAATGATGATGATAATAACAACATAAAAAATTTGACCACGAGAAGTGTGAGCCATGCATGGGTGGTCACACGTCCGTTTGAAAAGCAATCCCCGGTTTTCCCAAGTTTTTGGGTTGCCGCCTGTCGGTGCCCGCCATCTCCCCCCTCCACCGAACATTTAAAAAAGGAGTGGATTTCCATACCGGCCCGTTGCCCGGCCGCTCTCTTCTTCTTCTCTTGCGTTTTCTCCTCCTTCCCCAGAACCCTCTCTTCGTGGACGAGGGCAAACGTAGTTCTCTTCCTCTCCTCCTCCTTCCCACCTCTCTCTGTCTGCGTCTCTCGCCGTATATATATATAGTACTATCCATGTTGCCCGATGTCTGGCTTTCTCCCATTTGCCTCTTTCTCACTTTATCTTATGTTTGAAAGCTTGGCAGGCGTTGGCATGGCGGGGAAGGGCGGTGTGGAATAAGAGAACCCTAAAATAATATCTTATTTCATTCCTGGGAGCAATGCTCCTTATATATAGGGAGTACAAGGTTAACTTATGACTAACATACTCTAACACTCCCCCTCAAACTGGAGCATATATGTCTAGGAGATCCAGCTTGTTACATAAAGTAGTAAACCTTGGGGAACCCATAGACTTAGTGAACAAATCAGCCAGTTGATCCGCTGATGAGGTAAAAGGTGTGGCTATCTTCTTGGACATCACAGCTTCTCGAACAAAATGACAGTCCACCTCAATATGTTTGGTTCGTTCATGGAAGACATGATTACTAGCAATATAGATTGCAGCTTGATTGTCACAATGCATCATCATAGTTTCATTTGAGAGGAAACCAAGATCTCGAAGAAGAGATTGGAGCCAAAGCATTTCACAGGCAGTGTGTGCCATGGCTCGATACTCAGCTTCAGCACTTGAACGGGCTACCACACTTTACTTTTTACTTCGCCACGAGACAAGGTTGTCACCAACATAAGAGCAATATCCCGTTGTAGATCTCCTGTCAGAAATGGATCCAGCATAGTCTGCATCAGAAAACGCCGCCACACGCACATGACCATGACGTCTGTATAATAAACCCTTTCCAGGTGCCCCTTTTACATACTTCAGAATCCTCAAAATGGCCTCCCAGTGGCACTGTTTTGGGTTTTGCATGAATTGACTCACCAGACTAACTGCAAAAGTGATGTCTGGTCTAGTATTAGTCAAATATATGAGTTTGCCAACTAGTCGCCGATAGCGACCAACATCAGGAAAGTCCTCTCCGGTCGGATCCCAAAAATCAGGCCGAGTGATCATAGGTGTGTCAACTGGCTTGCAATCAATCAGACCCGTTTCTTGGAGCAAATCTAGTGCATATTTCCTTTGAGAAAGAGAGATTCCATCTTTGCTATATGCAACTTCAATACCAAGAAAGTATCGTGGTCGTCCCAAATCTTTTGTGACAACTTGTTTCTGTAGGTGCTCTTTGACAGCGGTAATGCCTTTTTCATCACTACCTGTAAGAATCATATCATCAACATAGACAGCAAGGACCACAATACCTGCAGAGCTTTTCTTGATGAATACAGAATGGTCAGCCTGACTGCGTACAAGACCAATCTCTGATGCTATCTGACTAAATTTGTCAAACCAAACTCGAGGACTTTGTTTTAGGCCGTAAAGTGCTTTTCAGAGTTTGCAAACTTTCATCTCTCCCTGAGCAACATACCCTAGAGGTTGCTCCATATAAACTTCCTCATGAAGGTCACCATAGAGGAAAGCATTTTTGACATCCATCTGGACCATTCGCCAACCAAGATTGGCGACCAGAGAGAAAAGAACGCGCACAGAACTAATGCGTGCCACTGGAGAGAAAGTCTCAAGGTAATCAATGCCATATATCTGGGTGAAACCTTTTGCCACAAGACGAGCCTTGTACCGATCAACAGTTCCATCTGGAAGATACTTCAGAGTAAAAACACATTTGCATGCTACAGGGACCACACAAAGAGGACGATCAACAAGTTCTCAAGTGCCACGAGACAATAAGGCAGACATCTCTTCATCCATAGCAGCTTTCCACTTGGGGTGTGCAAGTGCGTCCTGATAGGAGGAAGGAATGGCATTCGAGGAAAGAGAGAATGCAAAATCCCGAAAAGACGGGCTGAGATGCGTATAAGATACAAATTGAGCAATTGAATGAGAGCTGGGACGACGAGCCTCTTTAGAAAGGGACGGCCAATGAAAATTAGGATCAAACATAGAAGGTGACGAGGCAGTACGTTTACCTTTCCTGAGAGCAATGGGAAGATCCAAAGGCGTATCCTGAGGAGGAGGAGAAGGAGCCGAATCTTCGACCGAGGACGCCGGTGGTGGCAGGGAAGTCGGTGCCCCTTGGATTTTCCGCCGTTGGTACACTTGCAATGGTTTTGGAGTATCCATCGTAACAGGTATAAATTCGCCACTCTGTCTTGAGTCATCCGGTGGAGGAGGCAAAGGAGGAAGTGGCAATAAAGGAGGTGCTGAGGATGCGGGAGACGACGAAAAATAAGATGTGGTTTCAAAAAAGGTGACATCAGCAGTGACAAAACAGCGCCGTGATACTGGGTCAAAACAACGATAGCCTTTTTGAGTACGCGAATACCCGAGAAAGACGCAGCGAATGGCTCGAGGAGATAGCTTATCGTGACCGGGTCCCAGCGCATGCACAAAACAGAGACACCCAAAAATCCGAGGAGGTAGAGGAAAGGGTTCAGTGGAGGGATACAAACACGAAAACGGACTGCCTCCAGAGAGTAGAGAGGAGGGAACCCGATTAATGAGATAGCATGCAGTAAGAACAGCGTCGCCCCAAAAATGTTTTGGAACATTCATGTGAAACATGAGTGTCCGAGCAACATCAAGGAGATGACGATTTTTACGTTCAGCCACGCCGTTCTGTTGAGAGGTGTAGGCACAAGAAGTTTGGTAGAGAATACCATGAGCAACACAAAACTCATTAAATGAAGAAGACATGTATTCTTTGGCATTATCAGAGCGAAGAACCTTGATGGAAATGACAAATTGCGTTTTTATTTCATGATAAAATTGTTCAAAGACATGCAAGACCTGTGACCGACTCTTCATAAGATAAACCCAGGTCATCCGAGAGTGGTCATCAATGAAAGTAACAAAATATTGAAAACCTAGAGACGTAGCAACTGGACTAGGACCCCAAATATCACTGTGGACCAAATGAAATGGGGAGATGCTCCGTTTATTTGCACGAGAAGGGAAGGACACTCTATGGTGCTTGCCAAGCTCACAAGCATCACACTGAAACTGAGACAGACTAGAAGGAACATGAACAAAAGACCGGAGCTTTGAGGGCGCTGGATGCCCAAGACGACAATGCCATTGGTACAGAGAAGCTACGCCAAGAGCCGAAGGAGTGCCAGACGGCTGATCTGTCAGATAGTAGAGGCCACCAGTCTCACACCCGCCACCAATCGTCGCCTTCGTTCGGAGATCCTGAAAAACACAATAGGAGAGAAAGAAGGCGATTGAACAGTTATAATCACGAACAAGACAACTTGTAGAAAGAAGATTTACTGGAAACTGGGGAACATATAGAACATTTGAGAGGGTGATAGATGGAGATATACGAACCGTGCCGATCCCATGAACAGGGGATGGTGAGCCGTCAGCAACAGAAATAGGCGACAA
This sequence comes from Amorphophallus konjac, assembly GCA_022559845.1. Taxonomy (NCBI): domain Eukaryota; kingdom Viridiplantae; phylum Streptophyta; class Magnoliopsida; order Alismatales; family Araceae; genus Amorphophallus; species Amorphophallus konjac. The sequence continues at coordinate 46,224,644 of CM040121.1, forward strand.
GGAAGACGAAAGACGTAAGGAGGAAAAAAGTGATCTATTACCTGACATATGGCTAGAGGCTCCAGTGTCAATGATCCATGATGAACCATAAGAAACAGCAGACGCACTACCTGAAGTGGAGGAAACCGCGTGAAGCGATTGCTGCTGAAGAAGGCGCTCGTAGTCAGTCTTGGATAAAGTGATGGTCGCCTCTGATGAGAGTTCTGGTAACACCACAGATGGGTTATCAGCAGGAGTGTCTGAAGCGGAAGTGATAGCAGCCGCTTTAGCATTGTCTGGACGGTCAAATTTTTGCCAACAACGTTCAGGAGCATGATTCTGGCGACCACAGTGACGACACGGAGGGAAGGAGTTGCGGCCACGACCACGACCACGACCCCGTCCCGCTGCATGCACTGAATGTTCCATCGGACCAACAATAGACGAAGCATCAGCAGTAGTGTTGGAGGAGCTGACCCGAAGGACACGCGACATAGCATTTGCCAAAGAAGGAACCACGTCGTCCGAAAGCAGATGATAACGAACATGGCTGAGTGAATCATCTAGGCCAGATAGAAATTTAGCGACCAAGAACTCCTCCCGCTGTTTCTTGAGGACAGTAATATCCGCTGTCAGAGGATGGTACACCTGCAACTCATCCCACCTGCCTTTTAGAGCCGCAAAATATTCATGAATAGATTTTCCATCTTGCTTGAGAGAAAAGATTTCTTCATATAAAGAATAAATACGCGAAACATTCTTATCATCTGAATACATCTCTTTCAGAGCATCCCACATTTCTTTGGCCGTACCAAGAAAGACCACATTCGAACTGACTTGAGGCTCCATGCTATTGATGAGAAGTGTCATGACAAAATAATCATCTGACTGCCATGCTGCGGACTTCGTTTCATCCTTCTTGTCGACAGGAGGAGAATCTAAGTGAAAGAGCTTCCGTTGTGATCCACACAAAAAACGGAAGGCGCGCGACCAAAGAAGGTAATTGGAACCGTTCAACTTGACAGTCGTCCCAATAGCAGAATTGGTCATGCGGATGTCGGAAGACAAGGATGAGGAAGTCATCGCAGCGGCTAGGAACAAGGACGAGTGTCCGATGGAAGATCAACACATAGAGATGATTCTACCAGCCATCTGAGAATAAAAGAGCACTTCCTATACGATCATGGCAGAGAAAAAAAATACTGACTGTAGTTCCCGCGAGCCCACACGCAAGGGAGCCAGCCGGCCGGTGACCTCTGTGTGGGGCGGAGTTGGAGGCCCCGCAAGATCAGGCAGAGAGGTGCTGGAGGGGACGCTCGCGGGTGGAGGTGCCTGCGCCTGCGTCCGCGGCTCGGCAGCGGCCCGAGCGTCCGTCGGAGGGGACGCTCGCGGGTGGAGGTGCCTGCGCCTGCATCCGCGGCTCGACAGCGGCCCGCGCGTCCGCCGGAGGGGACGCCCGCGCGTGGGGTGCCCTGCTTCCGCCGCAGGCGGAGGCCCGCGGACGCCCCACGCGTTCGCCGGAGGAGACGCCCGCGTCTGCGCCTCTTCAAGCCGCCGCCGGAGGGGACGCCCACGTCTGAGGCCCGCGGACGCCCCACGCGTCCGCCGGAGGCCTTCTCAAGCCGCCGCGGAGGTTTTTCGAAGCCGCCGCTCTGATACCATGTGGAATAAGAGAACCCTAAAATAATATCTTATTTCATTCCTGGGAGCAATGCTCCTTATATATATATAGGGAGTACAAGGTTAACTTATGACTAACATACTCTAACAGGCGGGAAGGGCCTGCTGGCCGGGAAGACCGCTGCAAACAAGGACAAGAAGAAGCCCACCTCTCGGTCCTCCCGCGCCAGCCTACAGGTTATCACCCGCCAGATCATTGCTTCTCACATGTTTGTTGAACTGCCCGGCCGAGTTTGCCTGCCCCTGTTCCCGGGGGACCCTGTGGATTTCGGGGCGTTGGGCGGAGCCGTTGATGTGGGATTTGTTCCGTGCAGTTCCCGGTGGGGAGGATCCACAGGCAGCTGAAGTCGAGGGTCACGGCGAATGGCAGGGTAGGGGCGACGGCGGCGTTGTACTCGGCGGCGATCCTGGAGTACCTGACGGCCGAAGTGCTCGAGCTGGCGGCCAAAATGTATTAAAGGTTGTTTGATTTAAGTATTAGATAGCTCTAGCAATATGTATTAATTTTGATGTACTTGATAAATAAAAAATAATATATTCTGGGTTATTTGATTAATTATAGTATTATAGGCATCTCAATAAATATTAATTTAGATATTGTTATTAATACTAGCTAGCTGCATGCTTGGTTATGATCTACCAATTTTGATACTAATACTTTATTTAAATGTATTGGCGTAATAATGTTAATGCGAGTTTACACCTGTATCAAGATACTGAGCATGCAGTTTTTCAATTCAGCACCTCTAACTCTCTCTTCCTCCTTGGACTATCTTCTTCTGCATTTTTCTAATATTAATTGCAATAATAATATTAGATACCACAGAAATATTTATATCAAAATTTATAATGTACCAGCATTAATATTCTAACAAAACATGACATTCGATATCGAATGAACATATAATTGTTTTTGTCGAATTTGAAGATTTGGCTAAGCTTTTGGGCACCAAAAAGAGCCAAAATAGAGAATTTGCCATTTTTTTTGTTGTCTCCGGAGCACTATATGTGTAGTTATACTTTTGGGGGCGTTTAAAGTCAGACCGGTTGGTCGACACACCTACAAAACACATTTGTTAAAAAATAAATTTAAAAAAGTTTCTACCACTTTTGCCATCTATTATGTGAGAGGGTAATTATATGACTTTTGTTTAAATTGGTTATATGTAATTTATACGATAATTTTCAGTCAAGGAAGTAAAGACCATATAATCTTAACTATTTCTTGTGCATATTATACATGAAAATATTGCTATCATCAGATAGTCTAATCTTGAGAATTTTATTCTTTTCCATTAGAAGGATGAGTACGTTTTTGAGATGGAAAAGATATAATCTTCAACCGGCACGTGAGGGACGCGTTGGTTGGTTAGCTTCATCACAACAGGTAGAGCTGAAGCTTAACGGGAGAGATTGGTGAGAGCACCTGCAATGGAATTAGTGCTGCCCTTGCTCCGTATGATTTGGGCAATATAATTATGGAAATAGAACCCAATGAGGAGAGTAAATCTGGTTTGGCTCAGATTCAGCCCAATCACAAACGGCCCACGAAGATACATGCGCGCTGAGCCCAGCTAAAAGGCGGACATCCCCCTCTTGCCCAATAAGAAGGGGGCTCGGCCCAATAGAGCATCGGATTCCATAACGCCAAGGGAACCGGCCCAAGCACAGTTATCGTCGGAAGACCCTCCGACGACCGACCGTTGTCCTCTCGACGACGCCCTTAACCCGGTAATGGGCTAGCACGTGCCACGGGTGCCGTAAGACCCGCCCGGAGACCGGCCGACGTCGGGACTATCGCCCTCCAATAGAAAATTCTCGGAGAACGTTGCTCTACAAACAGACCCTTCCTTATCAAGGGAGAAGGCCCTTTGCTCTAGGATAACCCATATAAAATGGGCATCGACAGAAGAGAAGAGCACGGTAGATTCTTCTACTAAAAGCCTATACTACTACGCAAGGAGATCCTTCTGCCTCTAGAGCTTCATACTGAGAAGAGTGTAACTCGACTTACGACTGCGACAGAGGTCCATCCGCCACGTCTAGAGAGCCTCTCCCTCCTGAAAGCCTTACCACCCATCGAGCACTCTCTGAGAGCCCACTGGGAGCGGCGAGCACGCGTACAGAGGATTTACGCGCCTCCTGGATCGACTATTGCGGCCTCTACTTCTCTCTTACTCTATTCTTCTATATTGCGCCTTAATCCCTTGCTGACTTAAGCATCGGAGGGTTATCCCCTGGGTAACACCCGGGACTCCTTCTGACGCCCTTCTGATTTCTTGGTGATTACAGGCATCCACGGGCGCGAGACGACTTCCCCAACAAATAAATAGAGAAGGTGGTACGTGACCTATACCACCCATCGAGCACTCTCTGAAAGCCCACTGGGAGCGGCGAGCACGCGTACAGAGGATTTACGCGCCTCCTGAATCGACTATTGCGGCCTCTACTTCTCTCTTACTCTATTCTTCTATATTGCGCCTTAATCCCTTGCTGACTTAAGCATCGGAGGGTTATCCCCTAGGTAACACCCGGGGCTCCTTCTGACGCCCTTCTGATTTCTTGGTGATTACAGGCATCCACGGGCGCGAGACGACTTCCCCAACAAATAAATAGAGAAGGTGGTACGTGACCTAGGAACTATTTTCCTGCCACTACACTTCTTGGCGCCGTCTGTGGGAACAACGATCAAAAAGCTATGGTGCCCCGTGGAAGCCTCCGCAACGCCAGCAACCGGGGGCGGGGTTCCCATCAGGGACCCAACTCTCGCCGGGAATCTCAGGAAGCTTCTTCCACTCACCACCGATGAGAGGTCACCCCAGGTGACCTCGACAAGTTACGCCAGGAAGTCCGAGCCTTGGCGGAGGTCTACCAAGAGCTCCGAGACCAGAGGCCCCAATGTGCGCCGCCCGAGCGACGGGAGGGCGAAGGAGGCCAGGCCGGAGAGAACTTCTGGCAGGTACGGGAGGCGTCCCACGCCTCCATCGCCCAGACCCGACAGTCATGAAGTGTGCCCGCGCCTAGGGTACGTAGCCCGCTTCACTCCAACCCGAAGATGAACCACCTAGTGGACAAGGTCGACGAAATAGAGGACAAGGTCCGGTACCTAGACGACGTCCTCCTGGCCGCCAAGAATCGCAGCCTCATCGACGACGACCAGGACTTCCACGCTCTTTTCTCCAGGGAGATCATGGAAGACCCCATCCCTCCAAAGCTCCAGCTACCATCATTCGCCTCCTACGATGGCACCACCGACCCGGCCGACCACCTGCACAGCTTCGAGTCCCACCTAGTGTTTCACCGGGCCTCGGACACTGTGAAATGCCTAGCGTTCGTCACGACCCTTTGGGAGAGCGCCAGGGCCTGGTTCGAGTCTCTGCCGACCAGGACGATCTCCTCCTTCCAACAGCTCAAGAAGCTATTCAATGAGAACTTTGTGGGCTGCCGAAAGGTACCCAAGTCTGCCATAGCCATGCTCCCTCTCAGGCAGGGGAAGGAAGAGGCGCTATGGGACTTCGTCTCCCGCTTCCGCGCGGAGGCTCTCCAGATACCCCACCTCGACGTCGGCATCACCACCACGGCACTCACATAGGGGACGCGAGACCACATCCTCCGACGCGCGCTCGGAGTCGAAGCCCCGACGACTCTTCCAGACCTCCTCGCGCTGGCCTAGAAGCACGCGGGCTGCGAGGAGAACACTGCGGCCCTACGCCGCACGGCCGGAGTCGACCAGTCCGACCGAAAGAGGGCAGCCGACCCACCACGACATGGCCGAAGGGAAGGGGGATTAACAAAGGGCAAGGCTCCTTCAACTCAATTCTTTCCTTCATACAACATATCATATGTAACACCCTTAACCCCCTATTTATAGGGAAAGCCATAACATACATACCCTCACACTTTCACTAATTATTTTTATACCCTAGTCTAATAAAACAAAATCCAACAACCTAACTTTGACTCTTGGGTTTAAGAAAATATAAAATACAATAACTTTTGACTATGACTAGTCTAATAAAATAGAAGTAAATACATGTAGTAAAACATATATTTTACACGTACAAATACTCAATACTTAAAGACGTACAAATACACACAAGTATCTACTCATCGAGTGAGTCTCCGAGCCACAAGCTCGGTACAGTCGGGGCAGTGCGGTGTCGGCTCCGAGTATGGGGCTCGGTAGTGAGCTCGGTGTCCCCACCATATTCGAGTAAGGAAGATCGGTTGGGGTATTCGCCGGTTGTTAGTCGGTACCTTACGTATTCGCCGGTTAATGTCTTAACCAGCTTTGACAGAGGCTGCTAAACTCGGTCGAATACAAGTCAAACGGCGGATTTTGTGCGGATATCACATTTCACTGTTGCTGGTCGAATACACCACCCCACAAATTGGTGATTCTACCTTGCTCTATTCAAATATCAAAGAAGTCTCTCTCTCTCTCTCTCTCTCTCTCTCTCACACACACACACACACACACACACACACACACACACACACACACACACACACACACATCTTCATGGGTATTTCAGACATTTATTAACCCTAGTTAATCGTTAACTCGTGTTAGTTAAGTGTGTTTTACGGGTTGTTGATGGAGGGTGGCATTGGGGGTGTCGACATTATGTTTGCCAAAGTTCATGTAACAAACGTCTTCATCAAATGATTCAAGAGAAAGGCTTGCCGCACACCGAAGCTGTACTAGGTGTGCAGGGGCTCTTCAACGTTTTTAATTTTTTTTAAAATTTTTTTTAGAATAATCTTCAAAATATCTTAATTTAGAATACAAATCATGTCGTCATTTTATTATCTAAAAAAGTTAAAAATGAAACAGGTCAATTTTTAAAAGAATAGATCCAACATTATTCATTCAATCTGATTTTTTTATTTTTTTTTGAATAATCTAATGACTATATGATTTGCACCCCAAGTTAAAGTACATTAGGAGTTATTTCAAGAAATTTCAAAAAAAGATTAAAGGCGCTGCACACTCTGAATGTGCAATGAACCTTTCTCATGATTCAAAGGCATATCCTCTTAAAGGCTCAATATTTGGAGACTTGATGTTGTGCCTCCTATGTCCCATTCCATTTAGGTTTGAAACTGCTAGAAGGATAACCCAATTAAAACATGAAGTTCCAGCCATCACCTGTCTATGGATACCATTATTTTATGGCAGGATATTCGTTCTTACTTTATTATCTGTTCCAAAGCAAAGCATGCTACAAAACGGTAAATCTTGTGCTGGCTGCTTCATACTGCCAAAACGCATACTTCGTATTTTCTCCTTTACATATTAGTAACCTATTCCCCACTGGTTAAAAACTTTATAATTTCAGCTATTTTTCCATCCTGTCTGTGAGAAGCAAAGCATCATTCAGTAGCATAGTCCCTCATAAGCCCTCTGCAGAAGGTGGAACTAGTATTAGGAATCACCATCAGGTCTGAACCTTGGAACTAAAAAGCATGCCATAGCGTCGACCTTTTTACATTAGCAGTTATACACAAGAATCCATGATTTTTCTTCTATATCCCTGAAATGTTCTCTTTCTGAGATCTACTTGAAATAGGCTACCTTCAAATGTAAAAGCCCAAATGTTAGTTATTAAGATAATCTCAGCTTACACATGCTGTGATCCTCCCTATACTGAATCTGACCAGCATCCTTTCATGTAGAGTTCATTCATGGGCAACTCAGCGTCTCATCGTCAAAGACGTACCTTAATCACTTGTACTCATCAACTCTGTAAGAGAAGATATCCTGTTGTGTTACGGACTACATCAAGAACGGAACGGCATGTGCTTTTTCCATGATGAGCTTTTACAATATTTGGCCAACCAGAAATAATATTTTGTGTGATGACTCAGTCTACTTCCCTTTAGAAGGGTCATGCTATTTGGGTATCAAAAGCCAAAGACCTGTTATCACTCTAGAGGTCAGGGTGGCAAAGAAGGATTTCAAGATTGTTGTCATATTTAACTGAACACCCAAGCTATGAGGTGGCTCATGGTTTCTGTTTCATTGATGCCCTCTGACTCATCACGATCACAGATTCAAACTGGACAAAAAGACGGTACTCAGCATTACATCTGATAGATTTGAAAGTGGAGGTGTTCTCTATGTGTTGGGGAGCAGCTTATCTTTGCAAACTCCACATTTTTGTGACTTTTTTACAGATGCTATAACAGAAATTTAGTGACATACTGGCATTGAATAGTCTTATGCCATGTGAGCTTTTATACTGGCTTTTGTCAAGAATGAAATCCTCTCCCACCACCCTGTGGATGTGGGTTTAGTGATAGGTGACACTATCGATATTTCTCTACTTGGATTAAGCAATCTTTTAAAGGCAATCAACTCACAAATGGCATGCAAAGTATGAATGTGATGAATAGATGACCTCATTTGTTTTACACCATAAGGAACCACCAAGAAGGGTCAGGTCAGCATGCATAAATAAAGCTAATCTCTCAGCTATTCCCTGCATCTCATGAATCTTCTTTTAGGGTGTATTTCTTGCCACTCCAATGTCCTTTGGTTTGAGGAGTAATATTCTTTTTCCATGTTTGATGTCAAATACAAGAGTAAGGTGAGAAGGTCCTCACTCCGTGTATCTACCTTTCCTGAATACTGGTTAAAATCTCAGGGTAAAACCCAAGATCATAAAGAAGATTCAAAAAGTAAAGCATAGGGGAACATAAACAGAAGCTTCAACACATGCACAGTTAGAGAATGTATGTGCAAATTATGTTTACTAGATTTCTCCAATAAAGATAATGACAGAGATTTGTGCCTTAATACAGCAGTCTTTGAAATTAAGCTTAGTACACAAGTCAGTATCAGGTATACTTTGTACACAAATACGGAGAGATGCAATTCTCTGGTTCATTGCTACTCTCAGATACTAGCAATAATTATTATCTAACATAGTCATGGAATCTCAGTACTCACATGCTTATTTTCTTTTTCATGATCTTCACATATTACCTTTGTGATCTTATGGTGAATCTGGAAGAGATTATTTTGCCCCACAAGCGTGCACTTAGTACGGCTCTCTCTGTCTGGGGACCACTTCAAACCACTGGCTATCAGATTCACTCCTTTGGCCACATGGATTTGTAACAATTTTTCCATCCAAATCGACATCCAAGCACAGAGCCTGGCCATCGGGCAGCTTTGTCACAAGGTTAGACTTTGCACCCTGTATCGTCTCCCACTTGGAGTCAGCCTCCGTGCAGATGATGCCAAGCTTTGCAGGCTCGTACGAGCCCTTAGCTTGCAAGCAGAAGTAGGTTCCCTTCACTGTCAGGAATTTCTGAGGCGTGTAGTTCCAAAAATCAGATTTGTCACAGGGACCCAGAACCAGAGGATCCCTCAGTGACTTCCTGATGACACGTGAGCCGGTCGGATGATGGAAAATCCGGTTGGAGGCACGACGAGAGAAGGCATGCTGTGGTGAAGCTTGATTAGGAATCACACCTATCAGTAAGGTGCCAAAAAAGGAAAGGGATAAGCCACAGTTTCGTTCTCAGTGTCATTTCAACAAACATCTCAAAGGCTATTCTTTTCGCAACAGCAAAAAGGTGAACTTTTGCCATGGAACTAAAATCTATGCAGAGATGATTTCACAAGATGGTTCGTTTAGATCTGGAACGAACTAAAATGTCATCAGCTACATACCCATCATCAAAAAAACTATGCATCCCTATCTAAGAAGAGAATCCCAGGAGCATTCATCACTTCAATAACCAGTTTCTAATCGTGACACCAAACGGAAACAGCTAAGAGGAAAAAGAGCAGGAATTTGGTCAGTTCTGTAGTGAAATACCTGCTTGCTCCGTGTGAGGATTGTGCTGGGCATCGGGGAAAGCCAAGGAGAAGGGCTTCTGGAGCAGGAGATCAGTGCAGAGAACGATCAGAGGAGGCAGGAGTGACAGCCTTACCATCTCCGCAGGCTCCGGGAGAATTCCAGCGGCAGCGAAAGTTTGCTGGTCGGGGGGAGTTGCACAATGTACGTCTAGGAAGAGAATTGTTATATATAAGTCAGGGTTTGCCGTCCCGCCCCGACCCGCACTGACCCGCACGACCCAGGCGGGCGCCGGGTCGCACGGGCCGTGGGTCGTGGACGGGACGGACCGACCCGCTCTGTCCCGTGCGTCTCGCCACATACCGGTGCGGTGCGAGGCGGGACCCGGCTCGGTACGAGCGGGTCGGGGCGCCGGAGGTGGGAGAGGGGGGCGGTGGGGGGCCGCAGCCGGAGGGGGAGGTGGGACCGTGGGAGAGGTGGGGGGGCGGTGGTGGCCGCCGGAGGTGGGAGAGGGGGGCGGTGGGGGGCCGCAGCAGGAGGGGGAAGGGGAGGTTGGACCGTGGGAGAGGTGGGGTGGGCGGTGGTGGCCGCCGGAGGTGGGAGAGGGGGGCGGTGGGGGGCCGCAGCAGGAGGGGGCGGGGGGGCGCCGGAGGTGGGAGAGGGGTGGTGGGGGCGGGGGGGGAGCGATCTCGGTGGTGGGGCCGCCGGAGGTTGGGGGCGGTGGGGGAGGGGGGAGAGGTGGGGGGGCGGTGGTGGCCTCCGGAGGTGGGAGAGGGGGCGGTGGGGGGGCGCAGCAGGAGGGGTAGGGGGAGGTGGGGGGGCGGTGGTGGCCGCCGGAGGTGGGAGAGGGGGGCGGTGGGGGGCCGCAGCAGGAGGGGGCGGGGGGCGCCGGAGGTGGGAGAGGGGGTGGGGTGGCGCAGCAGGAGGGGGGCGGGGGGCGCCGGAGGGCCGCAGCAGGAGGGGGGCGGGGGGGCGCCAGAGGTGGGAGAGGCGTCGGAGCGCCGCAGCAGGAGGGGGCGGGGGGCGCCGGAGGTGGGAGAGGCACCGGGGCGGACCGGGTCGCAGTGCGACCCGCCCGACCCGACCCGTCCCGCGCAGAGACCAGGTCGACCGGGTCGGACGGGTCGGCAAACCCTGTATATAACTATCAGCAGTTTTTATCTTTTACTGTACATTTCTTTATTTTTAATATATTACCATATATACCCATTTCATGCTTCACTTCACTACCATGATACCATCATCCGCTATGTTGTGTACCTTTAGCTGTGTCAAGAGGTGAAAAACACTAACGTATATTTTATTTAAGTTTTTCATAAAGTAAAAAAAATCATGTGCATTCTTAAAACTTTCATGTACTCTTACATACTGTTAGAAGCTTTATATTTTATAAGTAGGTTATATTCTTAGTTCTTACCGAAGTACTTATTTAATTCTGATAACACAAAATGTAGAGAAATATAATTTAAAGAAATGACTTATGAGTGTAGATGGGATAATCACAAAAATAACTTAGTCACGTACATAATTGCAGAAATATAATTCTGCTATGTATGTTAAATAAAATAACTTTATTACGTAAATATAAGTGCAAAAAATTTGTGATTAACTGCTATCTAAGCGCATATGACCGCGCAAAAAATAAACGGGTAAGTTTACACACATTTTGACATAGTGAGGTTTTTTTTATATATGTTCATGTATTATATATGATTACTTTTGCACTAAAGAACCAAGATGGTATTAAGAGCATTCTTTGTAACTCTACTCATACTTTAACCTATGTTAATTATATTTGACGCATGTAATGATGACACTTAAGAGCATGGAGATTTTTATACATACGTTGATGCAGTAGGGTTTTATTGATTAATAAATATATCTAATAGTGAACATGAGTTATCCATTTTTTTTTTTAAAAAGAAGTCGCACGGCTTTTATTAGGGCATATTTTATATGCTCTCGAGAGCATGTTTAACAGCACCTAAAAAATACTCTGAAAAAATACGGGGTAAATTTTTTTTGAAAAAATAAACGTTAATGATGGCAACAAATCCACTAAAAAATAGAACAAATGACACTAAGTAATTATGAGACCCACCCACCACCTCGACCTTGTTACACATCCTGTCGTGCAAGTTGACCTCCACGAGAGGCCTTGCTCTGCGGAGGGCCAATCTTGTGGAGGTGGGATAACTACTTAAAAGACGTTTAGCCTCACTCTGGAAAGAGGTTAGGTTATTCGTGGATTAAGTAAATTTACTTAACTTAATCTCGGATTAACTCAATTTTGATTTGGTAGAAAGATAGTTAACTTGAAAATAAAATATTATGTTAACTTACTTTTATTCTAGTGTGATTTGATAATAAGTGGGTTAACTCTTTAATCATGACAACCAAAATATCATAATTATCTTTTCTTCATGATTTTTTTAATATATCTCTCTTCCTCTCTCTCTACTCTCTCTCTCACGTCACTCTCTCCCTCTCTCAAACATACATTAATTATGAGTTTAAGTATATATTTTAATTAAAACTTTTTATTTTATTATAATTTAAATTATTTTTAATATGTAAAATAAATTGAATATATCATAAAAATAAATTTATTTTGATCAGTAATATCAATTATATAACTAATGAAAATTTAAAAGTCAAAAACAACATCAATTACGAATTTGAAAAAGTCTAAAAAATATAAAAAATAAAAAAATATATCATAAAAATAAAAATATTTTTGATATAAAATATAATTAATCTCACTAATTAAAATTCAAAAGACAGATACGTCATTAATTATAGGCCAAAGTTACTATTCATCTTAAAAAAATATTTTGTTTTATTTTTTAAAATATTTTTATTATATTCTATAAATTAAATATAACATGAAAATATTTTTTTTGATGAATAACATCAATCATCTCACTTATTAAAATGTAAAAGTCAAAAACGACATTATTACGGGTTTAGATTATTGTTCATCTTAAAAAAATATTTTATTTAAAATTTTAAATATTCTTAATATATTCTATAAATTGAATATATCATGAAAATAAATTTTTGATAAAACATCATTAATCTCATTAATTAAAATTTAAAAGTCACAAATATTTTTAAGAGTTACTATTTATTTTAATATGTTTATTTTTAACTCATAAGAATCTTTTAAAATATTTTTATATGCTAAATATATCATTATAATAACAAAATTTTTGATAAAAACTATCATTAATATTATTAACTAAAAATTTAAAGATGATAACAGTTATAAAAATTTTATGTTAAACATACTTTAACCAATAAATAAGAGAGAGAGAGAAGATGCATTTAATGCTCATTTAATGCCCTTAGCCCATTATAAACCCACCTATACGGGTGGGTTTCATAATCTGGGGATAACTCATGGTTAGCCCAGATACAAATCAGATTAGTCTAAACTATCAACCAAAGCATAAAAGTGGTTAGTTTTGGGTTAACTCAATGCTAACCCAATACCAAAGAGGGGCTTAGAGTCACCTACACGTATCAGAACTGGATCGAATTGGTCAGTTGAATTGATTCGACCGTGAATCGATCTAAAAATCGATCCAATTAAGACATATTAAAGAATCGGACGAATTGGATGAACCGTGATTCGACCGATGAATCGGTCTGAATCGGTACGACCTGATTCATCGTTTAAAATAAAAAAATAAATATAAAAATATTTAGATATTAAAAATTATATGTATGCGTGAATAAAATTATCTTATTATTATTGATTTGTTGTTATTTATCATTTTATTTTAGATATATTTAAAGTTTAAATATTTAAAAGAGTATATATGCCAATTGTGAAGAACGAAGACCAACGAAATATTGCAAAAATTTAAGATTAATTTATTTAATCATGTTATTGTTATTTTTTTACTTGTATAGTTACATAATCATGACTAATAATTATACATGTATGTTTATTCATTTTGATCGTTATATCTTATTTCTTATTGTCTTGAGTTATAGAATCGGGTTGGACCATCTATCAATATTATGATGACATCACGGTTTAAATCGGTTCAATTGAACGGTCCAATCGATTCGAATCGAACTAGCTCATCGACCAGTTCAGACACCGATTCAATTCTGATAACATTATCTACATGTAGATATTATTAATACTAGGATGGGCGGGTCACCCTCGTCGAGAGATCCTTGAAATCTAGGAGAGCCCGAACCTAGGAGCTCTCTCTTGAACGGGAGAGCATCGCAAGTCGAGTCGACATTGGTAGCAATCTAAAACATTCACTTAATATAATATTTGAAATCAGCATGGTTATGCTTTCAATTAAAATTGATAAGTTCTGGATTCTAAAAGTGGCAATGAAGATTTTGGATTCAATAGAAATTGAGTAATAATTGTTGCACAAACATAAAAATATAAAATATATAATTAAAGTTATTTGTTTTATAAATTTACTTACGATTGATTCACTCACTCGACACGATATGGTTAGCCATGTCAATGGATCGACCGATCCGATAACTCGATCCGAACTTCATTGGTTTTTTCGGATTCAGAGCACCTCGTTGATCCGATAATTTGATCCGAACTTCGTTGGTTTTTTCGGATTCGTACGCATGTGGATTCGGGGCGTTTTTCTGCTCCGATTTCACTGTTTTCGGATCAATTTTTCGGGACGCCAATAACGCTCTCATTTCGGGGCGAGCATCCCAGCGACAACGCCATCGCGATCGCCGATCGGTTTCGTCCCTCCGCCCTCTAGGGTTTCTCCAGGCTCCAGCCTCCGCTCTCTCCAGCTCCACACGTCCCCTTGATCTCACGACGCCGATCGACCTCCCCGATCGGGCTTCCTCTCTTTCTCTCCTGTCTACCCTCTAGGGTTTCTGCTGAGACAGCGATTTTCGTGCTTGATCCGGACGACAGCCATACACGGAGCGATCGACCTCCCCGATCGGCCTTCCGCTCTTTCTCTCCTGTCTACCCTCTAGGGTTTCTGCTGAGACGGCGATTTTCGTGCTTGATCCGGACGACAGCCATACACGGAGGTGATCTCGACACTGACGAAGGCGATCTGGGTATGCTCGGGTTTCTGCCTCGCTCTCTCGGTGAAGTGAATTTAAATGCCGGCTCTGACATTGTGTTTTCTTCTTCCTTCTTTCTTCCCCTCCCGCTGGGTGGTGGTGGTGGCGGCGACGGGGGCGACAGCCATATTTTTCGGTGCCGAAAGGGGAATAGTTCGTGCTGAGGAAGGTGGCGCTGAGGCGGGTGTGGCCGCCGATCACGTTCGGGGCGTCGCGTGCTGGTACGAGCACATCAGCAGGACGGTGTGCCAGCTCATCTGCAAGAACCACCGCATCAGGGAGTTCTTCTTCAAGCAGATCACTCGGAACAGGTGCGGTGTGGTGCCCCAACCCCCACCCACCAACCCTATTTCTTAGAAAAAGGAAAGTAGGTGCTTTTGATGAAAGAAAAACCCTGTCAATCCCAGGCACTAGAACCCCCAAAATATCCGTAGGTATTCCATGTAAATGAATAATTTCTTTTGTAAATGCATTGTTCCATTAGAGGGTGGTGCTGCTTCTGGATTTAAATAAGTGGAGGAAGAAAAGTTGGAAACGCTTCTTTATGTGTGCGGATCCGTGTCCTACTCCGAGAGGTACTCGGACGATCAGGTCCGCCTCTGCTGCTCCCGTCAAAACTCGTTTTTGACGTTCATGTGAGATACTTGGTTCTGTAGTTTGGCATATGATGGTTCTAGAGCTACCTCTCTGAAGTCTGGCATTAATCTGTACTTGTTTTCATAGACAGTCATTTCTCGTCTAAGGAGGTATAAATTTTAAATTCTGAAACTGCTTTGGCTTTTGTCATGTATATTTGTGTATTACTTTTGATATATTAATTTTGATATGTTATTAGTTTTAGTGCTAATATTGTTAATGTATAGAGTATTATATTGTAATTGATATAGGAGAAACATTTCTGCCCGTAACTCGGGCTACTAATGATTCAGGCTGATCTGGGGTGGGTGGGTTTACTCTTAGTATTAAAAAAGGGGCTCAAGTTTGTATAATTGTATTATAGTGTTTCCTCTCTAGTGGCTGGTAAAGCAAATGCCTTAGCATCCTCTTCAAAAACCGTATGACAGTCTCATCACCTGCTTATGATTTCCAGTCCTATTAATGGAAGAGATGTTTGAAGAAATCAATAAAGCCGTCTTTGAAATTCTGCCTGTGAACAATGGAGCAATTGTTGTTTTATTTCAGTCGATGCTACAAAGACTTTCCTTCACTTTTTCATGCAATGCTTCAGCAACTTCAGTGTCATTGAAAAATTGAGATAAGTAAGCCTATCTGTAGGGAATACCACCCACCAATTAGAAAATGGTTCTCTCAAACCAACTTGTCATATCCAGGCCAGGTCATATCTAAACATTCTTCTGCTCCTGATGCTTGGTTCTATAAAATTTGTTTCCCAACACGTATTGTTTCCATTTGTCATGTGCAAATCTGAATTTTTTGGTCTGTCACATTGAAATGCACTGCATTTGTTATGCACATTCATGCATGACCCTATTCTCCTCCACTATTTCTATTGCTGTTATTGCTATCATACATATGAAGGAACAACAGAAATGAATAGCTGCCCATGATTTAAAAATATATAATATCACTAGTATTACCAGGTGTTCAGACATTTTAAAGTCATGCTAGTGATGCCATCATGCTTTAGCATCAACTTTTGACTTTTACTGTACTTTGTAAGGACATATGATCAGACCTGTGAGGCTTTTAAGTCTATGATTGTAGGTGCCTCTGTAATACAGACTCACAGAGGCACAGCTCTTCCAAGTACTGCCATATCCTTTTTGTTTTCTCTGAGTTTATTTATTTTAAGTCTATGATTGCAAGTGCTTTCCCTTTTCCCTCAAATATGCAGTAGTTTACTATTTTGGCATGATATATTTGCTGGATGATGTTCTCGACTCTTGCTACTTCCTTGTTTAAATAACCAGTGTGTGGATATGAAGGCGGGACACTGAATATTGCCATCTCATTCCTAGCAGCAGCAAAGGGAACCCAGCAGAGAGACAACATACCCACTTCTGTCTAATGTTAGACAATATATATGCACATATATAGGCCATCCGGCATGCTGACAAATTAGTTGCAGTGGTTCATACATAATCGATCATAGGTATCTATATATGAAAGGCCTAGCTATCAATGCAACATCGTCAAGTAGTCGTTTATAATGCTGGCAAAAATGTGACAAGTTCTCACACGGGAAAGGCCTAGCTATCAATGCATATAGCCATCTTCGCTGGTTTTATGTTCATCTCAGTTCCGTTAAATCACCACTGGTATATCAAAAGGTGTGCAGCAGCACACTTTGCGTGAGGAGAGTCCTTGGACTCGAACCTCCGCCTAGTACCAGGTTATGTGAATGACAGTCTAAATATTATGATTGTTGGTTGTACATCTGAATGAGCCTTGACTCTTAATAGCTTTATCTTTATTTCTGCTAAGTGTTTAATTTAAGTTCTGGTTTAACCTATTTGTTATTAATTATTTCTGATTTTTTTGCTATTGTGAAGGGTGTAGATTATAGTGTCATTTTGATTTGAAATCATGGCAAGTGGTTCAGATAATATAGAAGTTGATGTAGATAATACAGAAGTAAGTGTTACTCAACCGTCTGGTGAACCTCCTCATAGAGGGAGAAAGTTGAGGTCAAAAGTTTGGTTAGACTTTGAGAGGGTTTTAAATGAAGATGGAAGTGTTGTGGCCATTTGTCGATATTGTCAAAAATAATTAGTTGGCAAAAGTTCAAGTGGAACAAAACATCTAAGTAACCACATTATGTGTTGTTCTGATGCCCAAAGTTTAAAACGAAGCAAAGGGGATGTAGTAGGTACTGGAATTGAAACTGATAAGTCCTCCTTTGTGTTTGATAATGAGAGAAGTAGAGAGGATCTTGCAAAGATGTTTATTGTCCATCAGTATCCATTTGCAATGATTGAGCATGCATTCTTTAGAAAATTTTTAAAGAATATACAGCATGAATTGTAGTTGTTGTCTCGTAACACAATTAAGTCAGATTGTATGAACCTTTATGTCAAAGAGAAAGAGAGGGTTTATTCCTCACTTAGAGAGTCTCAATTGTCGAGTAAGCTTAACTTTGGACATGTGGACTTCCATTAACAATGATGGCTATTTGTGCCTAACATGTCATTATGTAGATGATGATTGGAATTTAAGAAAGAAAATTCTCAACTTTGAGTATGTTGAGGCTCCTCATGGTCATAGACAGATAGTTAAAGTACTGCTTGACAAGTTGTTAGAGTGGAATATTCATAAGAAATTATTCTCAATTGTGTTAGATAACGCAAGTGCTAACAACAAAGTGGTAAAGATGTTACCAAATGATCCAACTTTTTCACAATTTTTGCCTCCCGATGGATCATGGTTTCATCTAAGATGCAGTGCACACATCTTAAATTTGATTGTGAAAGATGGTTTGAAAGAGCTTGATGAGGTAATTTTCAAGATACGTGAAAGTGTAAAATATGTGAAATCCTCTCAACAAAGGAAGGAGAATTTCATGAAAGTTGCAAGAATTGAAAGAAGTCCTCAAAAGTCTCTCATTTTAGATGTGTCTACAAGATGGAATTCTACGTATCTAATGTTAGAGAGGGCTATTGAATTTGAAAATATCTTCTCATGTTTGCAGTTATATGATCAAGGCTATCGTTATGCACCATCCGCCAATGAATGGAAAAATGTTAAGTTGGTTCTTGAATGCTTAAGTGTCTTTTATGAAGTGACTGAGAGACTCTCAGGGACTAAGTTTCCAACTTCCAATCTTTTCTTTGGAGATATCTGCATAATTCACGTTTCTTTGAAACAGTGGTGTGTTCATGACGATTCATTCATTTCTTTGATGGCTTCACGGATGTTTTTTAAACTTGAGAAGTATTAGAAAAAGACAAATACTCTTCTTGCAATTGCGACTGTTTTGGATCCACGTTTTAAGATGATCATGGTAAAATATTTTTTTGAAAAGATTTATGGTGATGAAGTTGATAGGCAGATAGTAGAGGTGAAAATGGGGCTAAAAAATCTCTATGATACATATGCCACTAGAAGACAAAGTCAGCCATATGAGAGCAAAAATGTTACTATGAGTGCATCTTCTATGACGAGTGTGTCAAAGAGGAAAATTATCTCATCTTCAAGAAGTGCGTTGACATCTATGTACATGGAGTTTGACCAATATCTTCAACAGTCTTCATTAATTTCATCAGAAAAATCTGATTTGGATGCTTACCTAGAAGAACCAGCAAAATCAGATGACAATTTAGATATTTTGAAGTGGTGGAAAAGTAACAGTTTAAAGTATCCAGTGCTTTCATTGATGGCTCGTGATGTGTTGGCTATTCCGATGTCCACTGTAGCATCGGAATCAGCTTTTAGTATTGGGAGTAGGGTGTTGAACAAATATAGAAGCTCATTAGATCATACTACTGTGCAAGCTCTGATATGTACTGAAAATTGGCTTCGAGAGGATGTTTCTTCAGTTGACACTTCAGAAGATACACTTTGCTCCATATTTGCAAGTAACAAGCTTGATGATGAGAGTGAAAATGATATTTTAGAAGTTTCTGTCGATGGAGTATTTGCATCTTCTCCAATTTCTGATTAAGTATGATGTCTACATTCAATATTTTATTTCTTATTATATTTTTTGATCCATGAACCATCAACTTGAATCTTTGGAAGATCTTTTCTGATCTTTCCTTAGTTAATATCTTTATGGATACTGCTCCTAACAACAGGTGTTTTGTTGTGATGTGTTCCAATAATTTTGGCATTTGTCCGTTGGCAGCAAAAAATTTATGGTACAGTAGATATGAAGTTAAATTTTCTTACATATGCATATGTTGTTCATCTGTATACATGCATGCTTAGAAAATTGGCATATAATTGAGATGCACATAGGACTACATTTGTACAACATTGTAAGTAGACTGCATAGCATGGTTTTCTGGCAAATTCTCCATATTATAACTTCTTTTTATGTGCTTTTATTAATGCATAGTCAGTACTGTGGCTTGAATTTGCCCTTCTCGAGTTTGTTACTTTGTATTTTTTATGTTGCTGACCATTGACTGATTAGTACCAGATCAATCTTTTTTTTTTTGTTGTTTTGTCGATGGGATCCGTTGAACTGGTAAAATGATAAGGACTACAGAAGAGTGATATCCCAAGTTTAGGATTGGCAAACTATCAGATGGCTAAACTTTTATCTGATTTGCATATTGGTACAATATGAGCTTATTTTTAGCAATGGGCCAATAATCTGTTGTTCAGGACTCTTCCTACAGAATCTTCTTTGAAGTGACATTATAATGTTTATCTCTGGTATTGAACCTTTTCTGTCAGACGAGTTTGGATGATGTTCGGATGAATCTTGAAGTTCTCAAATTTTGTGCAACAGTGTTATTTTTGGTATATATATAGCTGAAAGTATATATATATATATATATAGCTGAAAGTCCACTTTGGGGTCAGTAGAAAGTTTTTGGACTATGCTGGACGACCAAAATTGAGTATTGTGGTAGATTCCCCCGCAAGTTTATGCAATATTTTGGATGTCTGTGTACATACACAGTGCGTTCGCCTTGACAACTATGTAGTATACCATCTTTTTTCTCGATTTCTCCAATATTGGGTTTCACATAGTGGGACTGGAAGAATTTCGATTAGGCATAATCCTGGAATCGATGATGGGAGGCAAATTGTTTCCATCATTTGTTTGATCCTCCTTGTTATTTGTTTTGTAGCCTCCTTTTGTTGCCTGATGGCAGTGAGCAACTCAAAAGATGCAATGAAATTAGAGGAGGGTTCAGAGGAGGAGTGGAGAATGTTGAACAGAGTGGAGGAATGCGAGCATGGTGCGGGCCAAGGAGTTGAAGGTGAATACGAAGCGGAGGATGCGAAGAAGAAAGGGAAAAAGAAGGGCAAAAAGCGGAAGATGTCTCTTGATGATGGGTGCAAGTGTGGGGTCTGCTATCTGAGCCGCATTCCACCACGTATGGACCCAGCTAGCCTCCGGTACATGCTTTCCCAGTATGCCCAAATTGAGCGCATCTATCTTGCACCTACGGGTAATGCACATGTGGAGCTTCTATATTTTCTTAAGACTTGGGGGGTGGGGGGACTGAAAGTGGCATGGGTGCTTAAATTTGCTTCCCACTATGTTCGTTTTGGCAGATCCATCAACAGCTCAGGTCAGTCGGAAGCGGCCGGGTTGGTGTAAAGGGAATGCATTCTCTGAAGGGTATGGCGCTGTTAGCAAATCACCCTATAGATTGACTTTTGTGCACTTTGTTCTGACAAATAAAGACCTTTTTGTGGTTGTCCAAACTTTGTAGGTGGGTTGAATTTGCAAAGAAAAGTGTTGCAAAGAGGGTCGCAAATATGCTGAATGGTGAACAAATGGGTATGTGTTTATTTTTTTCCCTTTTAACTTCTACGATCAAACTTGTGGTACTTTGCATTTCTTTACATGTTAAGCACTCCATGTGGTTCCGTTCATGTTGAAAGTTATTAGTTTCCTGCATGGATTTGGCTCAAAAGCAAATTCTAGGAGGAAATTATACTTTTCTTTCCTCGCCTGCTTGTGTTACTTACAATGACTCTGTGAAACTCTATTATTCTCTTTGCTACTTTTTGGTGTATGAGAAGTTCTTATTACTAAGAGGACCCACAAAAGAGTTCCTGCTCAAATTAATTGATCATTGTGGACGAGTTTCTTTTAAGTGTAATGGAGGTTTGGATTGGACCATCAGATTTTCTTAGGTCTATCATATTTATTTTGGGGGATCATCCTAATTCCAACAAAATAATGTGGGGATGTTTTGTCTAGTTTAGCTTTCCAGAACTGGAGTTTTGTCATGCTATAGGTTAACTAAGTTTCTATACTATTGATAATTTGCTGAATGTATTTGCTTTCCTCATACTTCATCTTGCTTATAATTTGATAGATAGTGTGTATTGGGTTATTTAGAGATGCCTCATCTCTAGATGGGTGGGCATAGTTCATTACTTTTGTAAACCTGGTGTCGTATCCCAAACAGTTTATCAGAAAATGGAAGTATCGTGAGCATTAATTGTCATTCAGATGACTTCTGCTTCCCACAGATGGTATGGAATGCATCTCCTTATCTTGTCACTTTGATCACTTGATGGTAAAGTCACATAGAGGGAGTTCCTTGTTATGAAGAGCTTGATGTCTAACTTCTTCTGAGTCAAAAAGATGAGAATCCTTCTCTCATCCAACCTACTTATCCTTTGGTATTGCCCTTCTGGCCAGAAAATCTTCGACACATTCAAGAACTTTGCCACATCCAAGCACCTCTCCTGCAATAATTTGAATCTGAACCAGACGGGGCCAGTTTCGGTTCTGGTTCAGGACCAGAACCGGATCATTCTGGTCTAACTGAACTGGTTCCACTAAAGGAAGGCTATAAGCCTTCACAACATGGACCGATATATAAAATTTCCTAGGAACCTGCCAGTTTACCGGGAACACAGCCCAAATTTTAAGCTGGTTCTGCCCAGTTCGCATGAAACTGTCCGGTTTTGGCCACTTTATTCTTCTTTTTGATTTTTTTCTTCGTCTAGTGTAGAAATTGGGTGAACTGGACTGGGTCTGGCTGGTCCTGATATGGTTCATCCTGCTCCTGTCCAAGCTGGCCAGTTTTTTCAATTGTGCCCTCCTGAAAAGTGCCAACTGGACCCCCATTCTGAGACTTCATGTTGTCAAACAAATAAGGGAACCGGAGAACATTTGATGCAGCACTGTCTTCCTAAAATCATCATCTGGTTTTGTGCCCATCTGTGGATCATGACTATAGATTATTGGAGGAGGCTTTCTCTGAGCATACAAAACTTCTATGACCCACCTTGGAGCATCTCCAGCAGGTAACTGTGTTTTTAGCATATTTCTGCATGATAGCCATTTTCAAAAACATTGATTGCTTATGGTGTGTGGCCTCCAAAATCCTGATGTCCCCCCTGCAGACTGGTATCTGTTTTCCTGGTTCTTCTCTTATTGATCACCTTGATCCACAATTCATTTCTGTAGTCTGCTCTTCTGTCCAGCAGCCTTTGAAGTGAGAATTTCTTTTCTGCCAATTCACCTGCTCTATCTTCTATGACGTACTTCCTTTCACATCCCTGGTGAAGATACTTTTGCTCCTCCCTGCATTCTCTGTACCCTTCTCTAGGCTTCACTGATTAACTCTTCTCACTCATGCCATGTAATCATCTTCTTCCCCAATTGCTTAACGGGAAGGTGCTTTTTTTTGGAAGGTGGCTTAAGGGAAAGTTAAATATGGACATCTAGTGTGAAACCAAATGTCATGTTAACGCACTGGACTAGGATCTTTACAGAAATTATCTTTGAATATTTCTTGAAGTTATTTTTCACTTTCAACTGCTTTGCTGATTCAGCACCTTGAAATTCTCAAATTTAAATAACTGTGCAAACTTTTTAATGTTTTGTATTCTATTACGTTGCCTTTTCCCAACTAGGTTTTGTCATAGAGGAGTCCTCTTTTTGCAGAAGAAGATGCATCTATGTCATGCACACTCTCAAGCAAAGCATTTGTTTGTAGTCCCCCTTCCCTTTTGGGTACTATGTTCAAGTTTTGCTTTATTTGTTCTTAGGCGGACGGAGGAGATCACCCTTCTATTATGACATATGGAACATTAGGTATCTGAATAAATTCAAGTGGGATGACCTGACAGAAGAAATCGGTATGATCATTTTCACATTGATCGGTGGTTTATATAATGCTTTCATACGGATCCCTGTCTGATAGTCTTATATGTGCAGCTTATAAGAACGCCACTAGAGAACAAAAGCTGGCTTTGGAAATATCTGCTGCCAAGAGGGAGCGCAACTATACCCTTTCAAAGTTTGCTCAGGCTTGTGTTTTAAATTCTATTAAGGAACGTCTAAAGAAGGTATGAACACCATATCTCTATTTTGCTTCCTCACATGATTCCTTTGGATGATTTTTTCTGATATCAGTAGACCACAAATTATTATCTAAAAAATTTGCTTTTCATGTTCTATGAGAAAGTACTGGAAATGATTTCATAAATGTGGGTGTGGAAGGCTTTATCATATTTCATAAAAGTCAGATGGCTTGAAGTATTGGACGGTATTAGTTCCTGCGGTTTTATTGGTTATGTTTTACATGATTTCTATTACTTGTTCAGTTTGTTTGATATGCTGCTACTTGAGGTATTTTAATCAGTGTCAATATGAATGCATGTGCATGTACGCTTGATGTCATTGTATTCATTAAGGAAACGTGGTATCATGGTTTCAATACTTGGTATACTCCCATTTACTTTTCATTCCAAGCTGACCAATCTTTAATACATTGATAACTTCTAATTAGTTGGAAATAACCTTGCATGTCTTATATTTGAAAGTATAAAAAATGTGTCTTAAGAGTGTAGGGGTGACTGAGCTTCCGGGCACATGGTGACCACAAGTAATTTGGTAATGATGGCTGCTTGCTTCAAAAAAAAAGGATTTCGCTAACCATTGGAAGATGAAATTCTTTTGTCTTAAGGCTTTTTTCTCCAACTTATTTATTTCTTTTTCCATATTCCCCCTGCAGTCATTTTAGTGGGGTTATTATGAAAATTTTCATTTCACTATTAAACCATGAGTTGAAAATTGTTTTATAGTGACATTATTTCTGATGCAGTCCTTTTATATATAACATTGAAATTATGATGGTTTGGTGCAGAAAGTAGTGGATGCATGAAAAGGTTCTAGGAGTCTTTCCCTTCCCCTTTTCTGTTTACGTGTTTTGTGTTATGACTTGTGTTTTCTTGCCATCTTTTTCTTCTCTTTTGTCTTCCACAGAGATTTATTTGGGTGCTGCATGCTGACAGAAAGTTTCATTCTCTATTAAGACCGCGAGGCCAAAACTATGTTGCATTGTTATCATTGCTGTTTTCTGGCAAATGACATGCGAGTTTGGCATTGTGGTGGTTTGTGCAGAAACAGAAGACTGATGACCCAGAATCAAGGGGGAACATGGCATCAGACCAGCAGGAAGCCCAAATCTTTCGCCGATTCCCCCAAAACAAGCCAGTTGATAGTTCCAATCAAAAGAAGGGGACACTCTCCGAAGATATACTGTTGGGGGTAGGAGCTCTTCCTACAGCACTCCCTCCTCTTTTTTTTTGTTTTGCGTTTGCCTTGATGTTTAGGGGACAAACCCACTGTCGGTTTGTGGGTTGATGATCATACCACACTGGCCTGTGTCACATAGCAGTTAATTCTTTACCACTGAAGCATTTGAATCTGTTGGTGTTGCAGGTATTTGGCAATTCCTCATCATAGCTCATGTCCATTCATCAGTTCTGCTAAAAGGCTGCGGTCCCTTTTCTGTAAGTCTGAGGTCCTCGTGTGTACAATCAAAATGCTTATTCATTCCATCGCTGCCGTGTATGGCTGATAGGACTTAGGCATCATTCCCGCTGATCTTGCAAAGAATATGCAATGAGTGAATTTTCCTTCATTTCTGCGTTTTATTATTTAAATATGGGCATTTTTTTCATCTTCTGATGTACCCTCCTGGCTCTCACTGTTGTGCGGTGTTTATTGGACTGAAAATGGGGCAGCCTAGTGCGTTTGTGGTGGGCGTAGAGAACAAGTTCAGCTTGAGAACTAGTTGGTTGAATTTGCACCTTAGCACCGATTCGGTAAAAGGGCTAACACTGAGTTTACGGCGAAGTTTTAACTCAGAATTTAAATTGATAAGGCGGATTAGTTAACCGGGGTAGAATGCGGGTTAACTCAGGTTAACCTGAGTTATCTGCCCCATCTGCAGAGGTGACTAGGTGACTCACTTAGCCCAATGGGTTAACTCATTTCACATTCAAAGGTGAATTAAACTGTGAGGTAATTTATATCTACCGAGTTAACCCCCTTGAGAGCTAACCCATCGCCAAATCGGTGCTCATACTTTCGCTGCCGCTGGAATTCTCCCGCAGCCTGCGGAGATGGTAAGGCTGTCACTCCTGCCTCCTCTGATCGTTCTCTGCACTGATCTCTTGCTCCAGAAGCCCTTCTCCTTGGCTTTCCCCGATGCCCAGCACAATCCTCACACGGAGCAAGCAGGTATTTCACTACAGAACTGACCAAATTCCTGCTCTTTTTCCTCTTAGCTGTTTCCGTTTGGTGTCACGATTAGAAACTGGTTATTGAAGTGATGAATGCTCCTGGGATTCTCTTCTTAGATAGGGTAGCATAGTTTTTTTGATGATGGGTATGTAGCTGATGACATTTTAGTTCGTTCCAGATCTAAACGAACCATCTTGTGAAATCATCTCTGCATAGATTTTAGTTCCATGGCAAAAGTTCACCTTTTTGCTGTTGCGAAAAGACTAGCCTTTGAGATGTTTGTTGAAATGACACTGAGAACGAAACTGTGGCTTATCCCTTTCCTTTTTTGGCACCTTACTGATAGGTGTGATTCTCAATCAAGCTTCACCACAGCATGCCTTCTCTCGTCGTGCCTCCAACCGGATTTTCCATCATCCGACGGGCTCATGTGTCATCAGGAAGTCACTGAGGGATCCTCTGGTTCTGTGTCCCTGTGACAAATCTGATTTTTGGAACTACACGCCTCAGAAATTCCTGACAGTGAAGGGAACCTACTTCTGCTTGCAAGCTAAGGGCTCATACGAGCCTGCAAAGCTTGGCATCATCTGCACGGAGGCTGACTCCAAGTGGGAGACGATACAGGGTGCAAAGTCTAACCTTGTGACAAAGCTGCCCGATGGCCAGGCTCTGTGCTTGGATGTCGATTGGGATGGAAAAATTGTTACAAATCCATGTGGCCAAAGGAGTGAATCTGATAGCCAGTGGTTTGAAGTGGTCCCCAGACAGAGAGAGCTGTACTAAGTGCACGCTTGTGGGGCAAAATAATCTCTTCCAGATTCACCATAAGATCACAAAGGTAATATGTGAAGATCATGAAAAAGAAAATAAGCATGTGAGTACTGAGATTCCATGACTATGTTAGATAATAATTATTGCTAGTATCTGAGAGTAGCAATGAACCAGAGAATTGCACCTCTCCGTATTTGTGTTCAAAGTATACCTGATACTGACTTGTGTACTAAGCTTAATTTCAAAGACTGCTGTATTAAGGCACAAATCTCTGTCATTATCTTTATTGGAGAAATCTAGTAAACATAATTTGTACATACATTCTCTAACTGTGCATGTGTTGAAGCTTCTGTTTATGTTCCCCTATGCTTTACTTTTTGAATCTTCTTTATGATCTTGGGTTTTACCCTGAGATTTTAACCAGTATTCAGGAAAGGTAGATACACGGAGTGAGGACATTCTCACCTTACTCTTGTATTTGACATCAAACATGGAAAAAGAATATTACTCCTCAAACCAAAGGACATTGGAGTGGCAAGAAATACACCCTAAAAGAAGATTCATGAGATGCAGGGAATAGCTGAGAGATTAGCTTTATTTATGCATGCTGACCTGACCCTTCTTGGTGGTTCCTTATGGTGTAAAACAAATGAGGTCATCTATTCATCACATTCATACTTTGCATGCCATTTGTGAGTTGATTGCCTTTAAAAGATTGCTTAATCCAAGTAGAGAAATATCGATAGTGTCACCTATCACTAAACCCACATCCACAGGGTGGTGGGAGAGGATTTCATTCTTGACAAAAGCCAGTATAAAAGCTCACATGGCATAAGACTATTCAATGCCAGTATGTCACTAAATTTCTGTTATAGCATCTGTAAAAAAGTCACAAAAATGTGGAGTTTGCAAAGATAAGCTGCTCCCCAACACATAGAGAACACCTCCACTTTCAAATCTATCAGATGTAATGCTGAGTACCGTCTTTTTGTCCAGTTTGAATCTGTGATCGTGATGAGGCAGAGGGCATCAATGAAACAGAAACCATGAGCCACCTCATAGCTTGGGTGTTCAGTTAAATATGACGACAATCTTGAAATCCTTCTTTGCCACCCTGACCTCTAGAGTGATAACAGGTCTTTGGCTTTTGATACCCAAATAGCATGACCCTTCTAAAGGGAAGACCGAGTCATCACACAAAATATTATTTCTGGTTGGCCAAATATTGTAAAAGCTCATCATGGGAGCATCATCATGGAAAAAGCACATGCCGTTCCGTTCTTGATGTAGTCCGTAACACAACAGGATATCTTCTCTTACAGAGTTGATGAGTACAAGTGATTAAGGTTCGTCCTTGACGATGAGACGCTGAGTTGCCCATGAATGAACTCTACATGAAAGGATGCTGGTCAGATTCAGTATAGGGAGGATCACATCATGTGTAAGCTGAGATTATCTTAATAACTAACATTTGGGCTTTTACATTTGGAGGTAGCCTATTTCAAGTAGATCTCAGAAAGAGAACATTTCAGGGATAGAGAAGAAAAATCATGGATTCTTGTGTATAACTGCTAATGTAAAAAGGTCGACGCTATGGCATGCTTTTTAGTTCCAAGGTTCAGACCTGATGGTGATTCCTAATACTAGTTCCACCTTCTGCAGAGGGCTTATGAGGGACTGTGCTACTGAATTATGCTTTGCTTCTCACAGACAGGATGGAAAAATAGCTGAAATTATAAACTTTCTAACCAGTGGGGAATAGGTTACTAATATGTAAAGGAGAAATAACGAAGTATGCGTTTTGGCAGTATGAAGCAGCCAGCACAAGATTTACCTTTTTGTAGCATGCTTTGCTTTGGAACAGATAATAAAGTAAGAACGAATTTCCTGAAATAAATAATGGTATCCATAGACAGTTGATGGCTGGAACTTCATGTTTTAATTGGGTTATCCTTCTAGCAGTTTCAAACCTAAATGGAATGGGACCTAGGAGGCACAACATCAAGTCTCCAAATATTGAGCCTTTAAGAGGATATGCCTTTGAATCATGAGAAAGGTTCATTGCACATTCAGAGTGTGCAGCGCCTTTATCAAATGATTCAAGAGAAAGGCTTGCCGCACACCGAAGCTGTACCAGGTGTGCAGGAACTTTGGCAAACATAATGTCGACACCCTCAATGCCACCCTCCAACAACAACCTGTGAAGCAACACAGAGTTAACGATTAACTAGGGTTAATAAACATCTGAAATACCCATGAGGATATATATATGTGTCTCTCTCTCTCTGAGAGAGAGAGAGAGAGAGAGAGAGAGAGTCATCTTTGACATTTAAATAGAGTAAGGTAGAATCACCAATCCGTGGGGTGGCATATTCGACCACCAACAGTGAAATGTGATATCCGCACAAAATCCGCCGTTTGACTTGTACTCATCTGAGTTTAGCAGCCTATGTCAAAGCTGGTTAAGGGCGAATACGTAAGGTACCGATTAAGAACCGGCGAATACCCCAACCCATCTTACCCTACTCGAATATCAAACTGCCCTTAGAGCCCTGTTTGTTTGGAGGATGGGTTAAGGAGAATAACTTAACTAAGGGTTGAGTATTTCAAAAAATAGACTATTTTTATTTTGATTGAGAAATAAGATAACTCGGAATATCCTTGAGAATTGTGAAAAAATTTAACCTGTCCTTGTTCTATCTTTTTGGTGGAATAAGTTATCCTGAGATAAATTAGAATAAGAGCCTATCCCATAGAATATATTGTATGAGCAATCAAAGAGGCAAGAGAAAAGACGGCGTATGAGAGAGAGAGCCATCGAGATGTGAAGGTTGTGATGTAATTTTTTTAATAATATTCCTCTATCCTTAATGGAAGTTTTCCTCTATCTTTAATTTGATCATAGGGGATATATTTGTAGGGTTTGCTCTTCCGCACAAGAAAAAAGGTAATCTTTCTTTCTTTCCCCCCCTTTAATTTGGTTAACATGGGTCATTTAAGAAGCATTTACAAGGTCTCTCCAAGTAGAGGGAGAAATCAAATTCAAACAATGCCAATACTTTTTCCTTTTTACATGTATTCTGGCTAAACTTTCAAATTTCAAAACTGTCGTGGCGGATTGTTGAGGATAAAATTTTGGTCCGCAGTGATCCTCCAACTCGTAACCTTCAACGAGAAGATCGAATGGTACCATCCGAATATGATTCATAAAACTTTTGCCACGAATATATGCCCATAAAGCATGCTTAAAGCAGTCA
This sequence comes from Amorphophallus konjac, assembly GCA_022559845.1. Lineage (NCBI taxonomy): Eukaryota > Viridiplantae > Streptophyta > Magnoliopsida > Alismatales > Araceae > Amorphophallus > Amorphophallus konjac. The sequence continues at coordinate 46,254,361 of CM040121.1, forward strand.
ATTTCTTCATAGAATCCGGCACAAACGTGGGTAAACGTGAATTTAATTAAGCATGGTGCTCTAAAGAGAAATACTCAGTTGCACACTCTGAATGTATAATATTGTTAATTTTTTAAAAAAATAAAATAATTTTAAAGATATTTTAATTTAAAATATAAATCACGTCATCAATATATTATGTAAAAAATTAAAAAAGAAATCATATAGAATGAATAATGTTGAACTCATTCTTTTAAAAATTAATTTATTTTATTTTTAATTTTTTTAAAATAATCAGATGATGACGTAAATTTTACTTTAAATTAAGATATCTTAGAGACTATCTTAATTTTTTTAAAAAAATAAAAATATTACACACCCATAACGTGTAAAGTGTGCAGCAAGTCTTTTTCCTGATTTAAATATAAAGAGCACCCAGCTGCAATTTGGGGCCAATCTCTCACTTAATTTTGCTTTCGCGATTGAATAGATGAGATGAGAGTGACAAAATAAGATGGTAAAATCTGTGGCAACTCGTGGGATTCTGTTACAATAATCTCGTACCCCACGGCTTTAACCATATTATATTCGGTACCTTTTCAACATGAGATTATTCTAACACATATTAATAATTATATATTAGATACTATTTAATAAAATATAAATATGTTAATATAGATATTAAAATTAAGTAAAATTAAACTATTATTCAAATATAAAATTTTATTTATAAAATATTAATATGTCCATGTTCAAACTTGATTTAATTTTGCTAAAAATATTTGTTAAATTCATCATCCAGAATGAGAGACTCCTACGAGTAATAAACATACTTGCCACGTAATATAGTGTACAATTTATATTTAGTTATCTTGTAAATCCATGAGTAATTAGATCACGTGATATAATTTGAGGGACTAAGAAAACACTCACCTGCTCAGTGCCGATCCATCTCTCCTCTACCATCCTCATTTCCATCTAGGAGATTTTGATGAGAGGAGAGATATAGAGAAAAGAAAAGATTTATTTAAAAATTTTAAGAAATTATCAATATTATTTTTTAAAAATAAATTTTAAAGATAATTCATAATCTATTGACGGTTGCAAACTCGCCCTTAAACTTTCGACTTCTCACCTCTCACTCTTTTCTTGGCTTCCTTTCATTCCTCATTTTGTTAGATGAACTCGTCTAACCCCTCCTCCTCACCCTTTAAACCCTTCATGTTGCCCCCCTCCCCCTTTTACCTGTCTCTTCTCTACCTTAACTTTCTTCCTCTGACACCTTCACAATTAAAAGCTAAAATAGATAAAATAGTTAAAAATATCTTAGTTAAAAAACTCACAAAAGCCTATCTTATTCTACCTCAGGTAATTTATTCATTATGGGCCCACACCCTCCCCTCACACACAATCACCGTATTCGACCCCGAGCGACTTGTTCGGAGGGTCGAACAGCGCTATCCTAACTGAAAAACAAAGAGAGCCTATTTAATCGAATAAAATACTCACCGTTAACTCTCATTTATATTAACTCCTGACCCGAATAAATTATCTTATCTGAATGGGGGAAATCTCGCGCTGATCCTGAGCTGGAGAAGATGATCACTGAACAGTGAACTGCAAGGAAGGGAAACGGATCAGGGGGGCCCAGAGAAGGTTCCCTGGGGAAAACCCTCCGATGTCTAAGTCAGTAGAGCAATGGTGGAAGCTATGCAGGGAGGAAGAAGATGCACGAGACCCCTCTCCACCAAGATGGTGAAGTGGTTCCTGCTCAGGGGGTTTTAGGCGTGTGGTGGCCTTACCTTTCGTTGGAGAGTCTCCCAGGTTTAAATAATGCGCCGGCCTCATGAGTCCCGTAAGTTGAGGAGTTTCAGACGGGGGTTACGTCCTTGATGTGGGATCTTTATGCCCTTATCGTGGGCTCTTTACGTCTTCGTCGTGGGCTCTTTATAGCTTTGAGGATGCGTAGGCCCCCTTATCTTTGGAAACTTCTGCATGAAGAAGGCTCTTAACGGCAGCGTAGATAAGCAATTTGCCGGTCGACCCGAGCATGAAGGGTGCCAGCCCTGTTCGGACGATAGGCATGGCTCGAGTGAGGTTCGGTCGGAGTGGGCGCTGGTGCGCCAGCCTTTGTCCCGGCGAAGGGGGTCGATTGGCTGTGGGTCTTCCTCCGACCGGACAGACGCTCGGCCTTCCGAGCCTAATGGTCGCCTAGGAAGTGTTTGAATCCGAGTGAGCTTATTTGGCTTTCAAGCGGACCCTGTGGGTCGGACGCTTGGATGAGCTTCTATGCTAAGCGGACTTCGAGGGTCAGATGCTTAGATGAGCCATTATGCTTAAGCGGACCTCGGGGGTCGGACGCTTAGATGAGCTGGGCCTTGTTTGGCCGCTCTTGGATGGGCTACAGAAATCCCCCTCTCCACTTGTCCCCCTCCTACTCTCGAGCCTTGACAGGCTTGGAAGAGTAGCCGTTAGGGTTTTGGACCAGCGTGGCTCAGGTGGGTGGAGATCTCGCGGTGTTGAGAAGCCACGTGTCGTGGTCACCTATGCCCGTAATGATGATAATCCTGGCGGATTTGAAATGAGGAGGCCCCTTTTCTCGGAGGTCGGAATGACGCGCCGCCCCCCGCGTGGGGATATAAGCGTTGTGCGCTTGTTGTCGTTTCATACTCTTTCTGTTTCAGGGTTTTAGCTTCATTTGTTGTTGCCTTTGAGGCTTTTTGATGCGCCGCGGGGGCACGTCAGAGGAGCAGCGACTCGCCGCGGCGTTCGCAGAGTTGGCGGAGATAACCGCGGAGGCGGTCCGACAGCTCCCCCTTCCTCCAGAATCTTCAGAGTCCTCTTCTTCAAGTTCTTCTTCAAATACCATGGCAGACCGGCGTCCAGAGGTTGAGGAGGTGAGGAGCGAGCCTAAGACGAGGGGGATGGTGATACCGCCGGCTCCGAACTGCAGCGAGCTGGGGGAGGCGGAGGTGAAGTGGCTGGAGAACCGATTCTGCCTCCCTTATCAGTATTATTTTGCTGTGGCGACCCCGCACGAGACGAGCTTGGGCTCTCGCACGGGCCATATCTGTTCTTTCCTCCTGTCGTGGGAGGGCGGCTTCCGTCTTCCCTTCGATCCTTTCGTCCTCAGTCTTCTTGATTTCTTTCGGTTAGCTCCCATACAGTTGGTGGCCAACTCCTATCTTCTCCTTTCTACTTTTTGCACCCTCTGCCTCCAGTGCGGGGTTCCTCCTTCCTTGGACCTCTTCCAAAATTTTTTTGAGTTGAAGAAGCAATCCTCGGCTGGGAAGGAGTTCTATTTCGTCCAGGCGAGGCGAAACAGGAGCTGCGTGTCCTTGGCCGCGAAGGATTCTTTCCATATGGGGTGGAAGACCCAGTTCTTTTGGGTGTGGATTTGTTAAGTGGCGGAGCAATGGAGGTGCCCCGTAATCCCCAACTTCCACCATAACATTCCTCCGAGGCAGGACGGATTTTCTCTGGACGTGGAAGAGTATGCGGCCATTCTGTTGCAGCATCGCCGATCAACAGTGGAGCTGGTGACAACGGAGAACATCGAGCGGTGTCTTCTCCGGCGGCTACAACCGACAGGTACGGGTGCCACGAGTTGGCTTCTTTGCCGGGCGATGAAGCCATTTTCTTCTTTCTGACCACATCTTCTTTTCTGCAGATGTTAGGCGGCCGGCTTTGGAGGAGACCGCGGAGGTGATTGATCTCGACGACGACTCGGCCGCTCCCGAGGGTGACTCCCAAGCCCGAAGTAAGGGCAAGGGGCTAGTCGAAGGGTCTTCCAGGTCACGGGGGTCCAAGCGCAAGGATCCGGTGGCGGGGATGCTGCTAGACGCTGTGAAGGCTCGGAAGCGGGCCAAAAAGGCCGGCGCCGTTTCTACAGTCGAAGGCGGTTCTAGCTCGGCTCTCCCCTCTATCGAGCGAGACAGGGCCAACCCTGTTGGGATGGCTCTCCCATCCACCCAGCAAGAGGGAGCCAATGAGGCCAGGGCTGCTTTGGCAGTTGACGGCGGTATCGACGCGGCTCTCCCCCCTGCAAGGGCCGAGGGTGCCGAGGCTAAAGCGGGCGACTCCAGAGCCGTGGTTGAGGCTGGAGCATCGAGCGGGGTAGGCAGCGCTCCGGGTGGTGGCGCTGGGGCCGAATCGGTCAAGGCCCGGGGTTCGCGAGAAGAGGCGGCTCACCCCCAACCGACCGAGGCAAGGGGCACTACAGCGGTTCCACCTGGGCCGACTGTCAGGGCCCCCGAGGGGAGGCCGCTCGAAGGGGCGGTCCCTCCGTTAGACGTTGTGGAGAAGCTGGGCATTCAGGGCCCTTTGTACTAGAGGTGCCGTAACATTGCCACGAAGGTGACGAGGAGAGGAGACATACAACGCTCCCCGCCAATGGCCCTCGAGATGATGATGGAGGGTGGCCTGGTCCTGGCCCAGCTGGGCGCTTCTCTGGCCGAAGCCTACGCTCGGTCGGAGTCGGAATGGGCGACTCTTGCCTGGACCATTGGCGCCTCCGACGGGAAGATAGCCCGGCTCACCGAGGAGCGCGGCGAGCTCCGGAGGGAGCTTTTCTTGGTTAGGGAGCGAGAGAGGTTGAGCCAGGCAGAGGTCCGGGCGCTCACCGAGCAGCTGGCTCGGGCCCGCGAGTCGCTCGAGAGGAAAAGTCGGCTCCTAGAGGAGGAGCGCTTGGCCCGGGTCTAGCAGGATGGCCGGTGGGAGGCCGAGCGTGCCGATCTACTAGATCGAGCGGAGGAAGCTACCCGTCTTCGCTTGGAGGCTGAGGCTGACCGGGCTAAGGCGGAGTAGCAGACGGTCGAGGCAGAGCAGAGGTTAGCCGAGCTGGAGCGAGAGAAGGCCGAGCTCGCTAGTAGGGTGGGGTCGGCCGAGGCGGAGGCACTCAAGCGATACAAATGTTCAGAGGCCTACCAGGTCGACCTTAAGGAGGCGGCCCTCCCCTACTACAAGCTGGCACTCCGCCGGGGGCTCCGCAAGGGGTTCGTGCAAAGCTATAACTGAGCCATTGCCTACACGGAGGAGTAGGACCCCGGGGCCATCGACTTCCCATCCGGTCAGTGCTATGACTCGAATTCGTCGTCCTCCGGTTCTTCTGGGTCGACGTCGGGGAGCGAGGGAGACGAGGGGGACTCGTCTTCGCCCGAGGGGTCGCCAACTCTGGATGCCTCGGGAGGGCGCGCAACCGAGGCAGTTCCCACACTGATGGGGTCAGTGCCAGGGTCAGCCGTCGCCGAGGGTGCCGGGGGCAGACCGTCGAGCCTCTAACCTCCGAGCTTCAGGGTGAAGGGTCGCCAACTACGATTGCCTTAGGAGGGCTCGCAACCGAGGCAGTTTCCACGTCGGTGGGGTCAGTGCCTGGGTCGGCCGTCACCGAGGGTATTGGGGGCAAACCGTCTTACAAGTCTTAGGATGGGCCAGAGGCCTGATGTATCTTTTTCTCTTTCTCCTTGTATGTTTTTTCCTTTTTTGAAGAAAAAGCTTGTTTTTGAGAATGTAAGGCAGTAGTGTTTGCGATAAAGACTTAGCTGTTCTTTGCTTCCATTGCCTTGGTTTGACTAGCGTATTGGCAGTAGTTGGAAAGTGCCGATACTTTCTGCGCGAATCATGATGGTTGGACGTCTGACAAGGTGTCTTTTCGTTTTCTCATGCTTTAAATGCCTAGCCACTTCGTGTCTCTCGCTAGGGCGAAGCCGAGGAGTCAGAGGTGACCGTTCGAAGGGAGAGGCCTCTTTAGCGTGTTTTCGAGGGGGGAATCATTTAAGACAAGTAACCTCCCTTTGCCTATAAAAGGTCTGAAGGGCGTCTCCTCCTCTCCATCGCTTAGGGTCTTCCCTGACAGTCTCTCCTCCCTCCTTCTTCACGAAACGTTGCGCTGGCACTTTAGGAGCATGGAAGACGCTCTGGAAGATGAAGCTGCCGACGATGGGGGGCGGGGAGTCCTCGCTGCTTCGGGTTTGAAGGGAGTTCGACGGTCGGGGTTGGAGGGGGTTTGACATGAGGGAGCATGTCGCCTTCCTGTATCAACTCCGGCAGGCGCTTGGGGGGTGGTGCGTGACGGCGGATGGATGGGGGCATCAGGCATCCCCTTCTCCGCCCCTCCGCGCTCACTCTCTGGAGGGGATCTCTCTCAAGATTCCTCTCCACTTCCTGCTTCTCCTCCCCTCCCCGAGCAGCCTCTTTCTCTCTCTTCTGCCCTCCCCATCACTTCTTTCACTCTGTGGAGGATGCCTCCTTCCAAAGAGTTAGCAGAGAGGGGGCCTTCACCACCATTCCTTTCTTTCTCTTTTTGTTGTTTCCCCTCTTTTCCTTTTTCTTCCCCTTCATCTTCCAAGTTCAACTTGGAAGGTGGCCTTCCTCTTCACCTTTGGTTCACGTTGCCCGAGCCAACAAGGTCGACCACCCTTTATCCGAGCTAGTTTCCGCACGAAGCAGAGTCAGTGGCTGGACGCAGGAGAGCCGACCGAGTCAACCGAGCGGCGGGCGGTGCCAGATAGATATTTGCTCTTTTGACATGTACTGTACTGGCTTCGGCCTTTTTGATGTACCAACGGTTATTTGAATAAAATGGGGAAGGAACTTTTTGCCTTACATTGTTTACATGTCTGAGGTGTTCAGAAATAGAACTTGCGTAGTGTAGTCATGTTCCACGTCCGAGGGATGGGTTCTCCTTCCATGGTGGATACCCGGTATGCTCCTTTTCCGAGCGTCTCGACCACTCGATAGGGGCCTTCCCAATTGGGGGATAGCTTGCCCGCCGCCTCAAGTGGTCGAGAAGCTTCGGCTTTCCTGAGGACGAAGTCTCCCGGCTGGAAGTGTCAGTCTCGAACTTTGGCGTTGTAGTATCGAGTGAGGCGACGTTGGTATTCCACTACTCTGATACTAGCGATCTCTCGGACCTCTTCTGCTAGGTTGAGGTTTTCGAGCAGTTTCTGGTCGTTTACCTCGGGCGAGAAGCAGATGACTCGGAGGGAGGGATTGCCAATCTCCAACGGAATTATGTCCTCGGTGCCGTACACCAGCTGAAAGGGACCCTCATCGGTTGCCGTTCTGGGAGTCGTTCTGTGCGACCAAAGTGCGTTCGGTAATTCCTCGAGCCAGCTACCTTGGCCTTGCTGAGCTTAGTCTTAATACATTTTAAGATAGTCTTATTGGCATTTTCGACCAACCCGTTAGCCTGAGGGTGGGCGACCAAAGTGAAGTGGTTGCGAATGTTTAGGTCAGCACATCGTTCTCGGAAATATCGAGAATCAAATTGCCGATCATTATCGCTAACTATCACCTGGGGGATGCCGTAGCGGCAAATGATCAACTTCCAGACGAAACCCTATACGACTGTCTCGGTGATCCTTGCTGTGGCTTCGGCCTCGATCCACTTGGTGAAGTAGTCAATGGCGACGATGATGAACTTCTTCTAGGACTGGGCCGTAAGGAATGGCTTGAGGATGTCAATTCCCCACCGAGCGAAAGGGTAAGGCTAAGCTAGTGTAATGTCCTGGATCTTTATTGGGTCTTTCGGATCCTTTTCGGAGAGTTTCGGATCGCTTTTGTAGCTCCCGAGTTGAGTTTTACGATCCGTGTAGATTTCTCTCTCGTACTAGTTACGGAACCTTGCGGTGAGTTTATTTCTCAATTCATCGACTCGTGGACGATACAGTGGCGATGTACTCTTCGAGCCGATCGTTTTGACTATTTTTGTGTATTTTTCTGAGTTCGGGCCAAAAATCAGATTTTTCAGAAATTAAGAAAATTTCCTAATTTTTTTCTATAAATTCAATTCCACTATCTCTCCTGCTCATTTTCAACTTCACGCTATCTCACTCTGTTCTCTCCCGTCTCTGGTCCGTTCGGCGCGGGGCGCGCACCGTTGCGGAGCTGGCTGAGGCATGGACGTGCTCGAGTGATCGGTTCGCGGGAAGGAGCAGCGGATGGAGCGTGGTGGGCGCGATCCCTCGGTGGATTCCGAGAGGGCGTCGTTCGTGATTCGGTGGTTTTCGGCGTGGTTTAGTCGCTTCGGCGCACGGTTTCTTCGGTGGAGGTAGGGAGATGGACCGCCACTTCGTTCTGCACGTTTCCTCTGCTTCCGTGCGTAGTTTGGTGCTCGATCGGGGGAGATCGGGCCGGTTTAGTGGAAACAGTAGTTTTTGGGGTTTTCAGGGTTCGCCGGAAAACGGCAACCATGCTCGTCGTAGTTAGTGTCAAAATGACCGCTGTGATGTCCGGATCCCATTCACGTAAGTTTCGTGTCGATCGGTTGTCATTCGAGGTCGGTAGGAGTCCGGGAACCTCGGTGACCCGTTTAGGGTCGATTTGATGAAATCGCCCCGATCTCTCGTTTTAGGGCTTGCATGTGCGCTTTTGAGCCTCCTAGACTTGTTTTTCATCGTCTAGATTTATTTCCCCTGCGCTTCGGCGTGAATGGGGCGTGGAACGGCCCGATTTGGTGTTTCCACTGTTTTCCCGCCGTGACCGGTGTAGCGGTCGTTTCAGAGACCGTCACATGTCTCTGACGGCCCTACGACAGACCGTCACAGCGTCTGGGCATTTTTAGTTCTTCGTGATTTTGGGAGTGTGACGGCCCAGGGGAGGCGCGTCGTAGCTCTCTGACACGTCCGGGGTGATGCGTCACGCCTATTTTGTCGTCTAGCGTTTTGGGTGAGTCGGTTCCCCTGACGCGCTTGCCCTGGTGCGTCAGGTTGTGTAACGCGCCTGCCCCAGGCCGTTACACCCTGTTTTGTTTATTTTGGGTCGGTTGGCGTAACGCGCCTGTCCTCACGCGTTAGGTGGGCGTAACGCGTCTGCGCTCATGCGTTAGGCCTTTGTAACGCGCCTGCCCTGGTGCGTTACGTGGCTCGCGTTGTGTTTTCATGCCTGATGGCTCTGACGCACCCGCCCTGGTGCGTCAGGCCCGTGTAACGCGCCTGTGCTAGGCCGTTACAGTCCTGCTGTGGCCGTGATGGCCGTTGGGCTTTTTGGTGCGTGGTCGTGTGTTGTGGGTCCGTTCTAGGTATTGTTAGGGGTTGTTTTGTGGCGTGTCTGTGTGTGTGTCTGTCTATGTTAGGGTGATGTCTGTCGCTCCCGTGGTCTGGCCGCTTTCCCCGTGGACATCGGTCGATGCTCCTATGAAGGCTAAGACTACGTTTCCGAGTCTGTCGGCAGTTTCCTGTGCTGCCTTTGGTGTTTGAGGTACGGGTGACAGTGCATGTTCGACTGTATGTACTTCAGCGTCGCGTTTCGAGCTTCCTCCTTGCGTCGCCCTAGACGTGCAGCAGTCGAAAGGTGACCCCAATATACGGTTTGTGAGCTACTTTTCGTCGGCTCCTGCGGTTACCGTAGCGTCCTACGGGGGGAGAAAACTAGCTAGAGGCCTGGCTCTAGGCAGGAGCCAGTGTGTGCACATGTGGTCAAGGATAGAGGACTGACGCCGACAGGCGTGACCCTTGCTAGTACTTGTACCTGTGTTTCCGTGTGGGTCTGCGACTCGGCCGGGCTCGCATAGGCCGCGACGGTGGGTAGTCGAGACACTTGTGGTGGGTGTTCTGGTGCAGTGTAAGACGTCAGTGGACGCATCTGACCGTTCTCCCGGTGTGGGGTTTTTCCGTCGCGTGGGCGCGACTCCCGTGCTCTTCTTGTGTTGTGACCTATGCGGGTTGGCCTTTCCGTGGCTACACTCGAGGTCTGTATCCTGTCCTGTGCACGACGCTCCGGTCGTGTTGTTTATACCTGTCTAGGTCTTTTCTAGACTTTCTTTTGCATGCCTGTTGTAGGTGTAGGTTGGGGCGTTTGTGCGTGGTTTTTCCCCTTTTTTTCCTCGTTGCTCCTTACTCCTCTTTCCCTTTCTAGGCCTGCTTGCCTGTTCGGGTTATTCCCCTCGTCCTTACCTGTTCCCTACTCCTGCTTCCCTTTCTTTTGCAGCTTTCTAGTGTTGTTTCTTGCTGTTGTTCCTGTTGTTCCGTGTTACTGCGTGTTTTTCAGTGGGGATCCGAGTGACCCCTACTGAGCTAGTGACACGAGGCTCACCCCTGCTTTTCAGGTGGGGTGATGTGTTCGTTCTGCTTCCGTGGATCCTGGAGTTCGAGTTGTAGCTGCCAGTTGGTACCTCCGTCGGGCTTCCCCCGACTTCTTGGTACGTCTTTTCTTTCTGTCGACTAAACTGCTAGACTGCTGTCTTTAGCTTTGGACTTGACTCTGGTATACAATTGTTTAAAATCTGTTAATTAAATTGTAATTTTATTTCTGCTACTTTAGCAGCCCGTTCTAACAAAATTTAATTGCTTGCTATTATATCTGTCAGTTCAATGTACTACACGACAATCTTTTTTTCCTTCGGAGCTTTACCGCTCTTGGGAGGCCTCGCGGGTTCCAAGTGGTATCACGTGTATTCGGTAGTCCTACCGGGTATGCCTGGTATCCAGGATCCGGGTCGCCACAGCTAGGGTGATGAGCTCCGCTGTCGATTGGTGAACCAAGTGGTCGAAGCGCTGGCACCGATCGCACCGCTGCACGTAGGTCGAGCAGTCGCGCTGTAAGGTGGGCCACCAGTAACCTTGCCGAATCAAGATCTTGGCGAGCGACCTTCCCCCTTGATGAGCTCCACACAGGCCTTCGTGAACTTCTTGGATCGCTCGGCTGGCTTCGTCAGTACTGATGCACTTCAGGAGGGGATCGGAGAAGGATCTGCGATATAAAGTGCCGTCCAGGATGATGAATCGCCGAGCTTGGTACTTCAGTCTTCGGGCTTCTCGAGGGTCGGGAGGCTCATGGGAGTCTTGTAGCCACGACAGATAAGGGGCGTGCCAGTCGCGTGGGGAGGCCGGATCAAAAGCCATGAGCTCCGAATCAATACTCGGGCGCTCTAGCTCTTCGAGGAGAACTGATCGAGTACCTTCCGGCTCAAGAGATGAGGCCAGCCGAGAGAGGGTGTCCGCTCGGGAGTTTTTCTCTTGAGCTATTCGGACTACCTCAAAGCTCTCGAACTGTTGTGCCACGGTTTTGACCAGACATAGGTATTTGATCATCGGCTCTTCTCGAGCTTCGTAATCACTGTTGACCTAGCTAGCGACCAGTTGGGAGTCAATGTGGATCCTGACTCGCTCGGCCCCCAATCGTCGGGCCATGCGGGCTCCCGAGATAAGGGTTTCATACTCGGAGGCGTTGTTGGATGCCTAGAAGTTGAACTTCAAGGCGTATTGCAGCTCTGCTCCTTCGGGGGACTTTAGGAGGATGCCGGCGCCGCTCCCGGCCGAGTTGGAGGATCCGTCGATGAACAATTCCCAGGTTGGTGCGGACGGAGACTTTTCTTCGGTCGGGATGGTGCTCTCGGCGATGAAGTCGGCGAGTGCTTATCCTTTGATAGCTGAACAAGGTTGGTACGATATATCGTAGGCCCTGAGCATGATTGCCCACTTGACGAGGCATCCCGAGACTTCAGGATGAGCGAGGATCCTCTTCAGTGGCTCGCCGGTCAGCACGATGATGGAGTGCCCCTGGAAGTAGGGCCGGAGGCGCTTGGCTGAAGTAACCAACGCTAGCACGAGCTTCTCAGTTGCGAGGTACCTTCTTTCGGCCTCGTTGAGCACCTTGCTGACGTAGTAGATCGGTCTCTCGATTCTCGAGTCATTTCTTACTAGGACCGAGCTAACCGTGGATAGAGTTGCCGAGAGATAGAGATACAAGGCTTCACCCGGGATAGGCTTGGACAGCACTGGGGGCGAAGTCAGGAACTCTTTAAGCACGACGAACGCCCTTTGGCATTCCTCGTCCCACGCGAATGTAGCAGATGCCACTTTGGGTCCCCTCAATAGTTTAAAGAAGGGTAGGCACTGTTCGGCCGCACCGGATAGGAATCAGTTGAGCGCGACAATGCGCCCGGTAAGGCGTTGAACGTCTTTGGTGCAGGTGGGCGGCTGCATGTCCAGGATGGCCTGGACTTTATCGGGGTTGGCCTCGATCCCACGCTGAGTCACCAAGAAGCCTAGGAATTTCTCAGACTTTACTCCGAAGGCACACTTGGTGGGATTGAGCTTCATGTTGTACCTCAGAAGAGTGTTGAAGGTCTCAGCTAGGTCGGTGAAGTGATCTTCGGCCTTAGGGGTCTTGACGAGCATGTCGTCAATGTAGGTCTCGACGTTCGGTCGAGCTGTCACTCGAACATATGGTTGACCAGCCTCTGGTATGTGGCTCCAGCGTTCTTCAACCCGAAAGGCATCCGGGTGTAGCAGTGTACGCCGAAGTCGGTGATGAAGGCGGGGATTTCTCCTCGTCATCTATCGAGGAATCCCCATTTTCCGACGAGGAGTCCTTCTACAGGGCGCGTGTAAGACCCGTGTCTTAAGCGGATCCTTAGTGGTTTAGACCTAGATTTTATTTTGTGAATTTAGGCTATTTTTATGGATTTTTAGGCTATTTTCTGGTAATTAATTGAATTAGTTAAAGATTTATTAGAACTAATGGGCATTTACACAATTTCGATTCTTTGGGGGTGAAAATGTAATTTGAGTTAAATTTTCAAAAAATATATATTTTTATAAAAAATTTATCACTCTCTCTTTCCCCCATCGAACTCTCTCTCTCTCCCATCACTCTCACCCTCTCTCTCTCTCTCTCGCACGTGCCCTCATTCTCCCTCTCTCTCGGTTTCGGCGCCATCGACCGCGGATCGAGGCGTGGGAGGTGTCCTTGGAACCGGATCATCGCGAGGAACGCGTAGGTGCTAACATCGTCGCAGTTCGTGGAGCGTGGAGGTGAGACGGGGCGAGGGGAGCCGCGGTGACCCCTCGCTTGCATGCGGCCCAAACTCGGTTTTCGTCGCGATTGAGGTAGGGGGATGGAATCCTTGCCTCACTAGGATCGCACCGGCATCACATGCACGTCCATCCGATGTCATCTTCCTCGATTTCCATGAAAATTCCGTGTTAGTGTAATTTAGTCTAAATCCTTAAAACATCACTCCATGGGCATCGTTTTTATGTTTTGATGCGTAGATTAGTCGTAGAATGTTGTGGTTTGGCAGGTTTTACAGCTTTTCCACATTTCCCCGTCGATCCGGCTCGACCGGGAGGGAGTTCGGTTTTGAACTCGACCCGTCCGTTCCCCAGCTTGTGTAACGGTCCCTTCAGTGACCGTTACAGTGTAACGGCCCTGTTCGGGTGCGTTACATGCGTTGTGACGGCCCACTGCAGGGGCGTCACACTTGGTGTAGCGGTCGACTTATGGGCCGTTACATGACCATTTGACCGTTTTGACCTCATAAGGCGGTTGGCCTGACGGTTTATCGTGCGACCGTCAGAGCCTTGTGACGCGCCCCTCTAGGTGCGTTACAGCGTAGAAACCAGTGGAATCTTTTAACCCTTGGGTGACTGTGACGGCCCACTTGGGATGCGTCACAGCCTTGTAACGCGCTACTCTAGGTGCGTTACGTCCTGTTTTAACTGTGAGTCTGTTTTTAGTTCACGGGTGGCTCTAACGGCCTTAGGGGGATGCGTTACAGCCCTTGTGACGCACCACCCTTCGACCGTCACACCCTGTGACGCGGCAGTCCTGGACCGTTATATGAATATGATATGGAATATTATATATATATGATATATGATTTGAATATGATATGGAATATTATATATATATGATATGGATATGATATATGATATGAATATGATATGGGTTTTTTGATAATTGATAATCCACGATCAACTTACTTTCGCAGTACCCTACCCCCAGGGGAAGTCGAATTAATGCATGCATGTTCAATTTCCAATGCATCTCACGTTATAGTTATGCCATGTTTAAGTTATTTTTTATAACGATGGCTTGTTATTAGATCCCAATGGAATTACTTTCTCTTTCCTTGTGATGGAACCACTAGTCGTAGCCCAGCGACCGAGCGTGTCATCCCACCCGGGAGAGGTGGAGGGGTGTTCCCAATGAACGGTTTGTAAGCTAGTTACCGTGGGCCCCTGCGGTTACCGTTGCGTCCAACGGGGGGGGGGGGGGGGGGGGGGGCAAAATAGCTAGAGGCCTAGCTCTAGGCAGGAGTCAATGTGTGCATACGTGATCGGAGACTTGGACTGGCACTGACGAGTGTCGCTCTGACTAATACTTGGTTTAGTCCTGTTACGCCTCTCGCTTGTCGCGTTCCAGACTTGCGAGTTGCCGAGACGTAGTATAAGTCGTCGGTGGACGCATCTGGTATTGTCCTTCTAGTGGGTCGTTCCATCTCTCACTTCACTTGGTTAGCAGTGGTTTATTCTATTGGTAGATTTAGTTCCTGACGCTAATTCATGTTGTTATTTATTTATTTATTAAATTGTGCATCTGCCTATTTATTGTTTAAATGCATGCTCTAATTGCTTTTATATTTGCCTGCTTGCTTGCTTAGTGTGAGGTAGGGATCCGCGTGACCCCTACTGAGTCTGGCTGTGACTCACCCTTCCTTCTTTCAGGTGAGCCGCCCCAGTCGTCCGCCGGTTCTTCTCGTGGTTGTGCCGACCGTCGTTAGAGTGCCAGCTGTGGTCAGTTTATCTTTTTGTTCTGTTGGGCCGGGGTATGTCCCGTGTAGTTGTGCAGTGGACCTCTTTCTATCTGTAAATCTGGACTATTGTATATATTTTACCACTCTGATATATTACATTGCTTCCGCACTTATTTATTAAGTGATGTCCTAATTAATATTGCGCGCCTGCGATCCCAATTCGTTATGCAACTCCTCGGCAAACTCCTTTAACCCTTCAGGGGCCTCATCAGCCTCTTGGGTGGCTTCCCCAGTTCTTGGTATCGGTGTATCGATGTTATCGGTATATCGGTATATCAGTATCCGCAGCTCTGGGCCGTCACATTTGGTATCAGAACTGTATTGGGGATTTGTATTAGGAATTGGAACTCGCGCTGGTCAGAGCAAGTCCACTGAGTCGTCCATTGCTGGCTTAGGATGTTTCTTGTGATTACTGATGATTTTCTATTATCGTGTTTCCTAGATGCAAGATGTTGCCTCGTGGTTGGAAGAAGGCTCGGGCTCCTCGGGAGGAGAGTGGCACTTCCTCTGCCCCAGCTGCATGTGCCAGCCCCCGTCAACCCTGCCCCACGTGAAGAAGTGCCCGGTGGCCGTGGTAGAGCGTTAAAGGAATTTCTATTGTTGCACCCACCGACTTTCGAGGGTCAATCAGATCCGGAGGCAGCTAGGTCGTGGCTCGATGCCACTGAGTGCGCGTTCCAATCGATGGAGTGCGCGGAGGATGAGAGAGTCATGTTGGCTACTTATCAGCTTCAAGGTACCGCACGCACGTGGTGGACTTCAGAGTGGGAGGTCGCCTTCCGTTCCCGTCCGCTTCGGCAAATCACCTGGGCAGAGTTCGTTGCTGCTTTTGAGCGTGCTTACACTCCAGCCGGCCTTAAGTTAGCAAAGATGTATCAGTTTCTGGAGCTGACGCAAGGTGACATGACTGTGTTGCAGTACCGAGATAAGTTCATCGAATTGGGCAGGTACGCGCCCCATATTTTTGCTGATGAAGCTATGAAGACTCAGCAGTTTCTGTGCGGACTGAAAGCAGAATTGAGCCTGTCGTTGTTCGCTACCCGAGTGTCTGAATTGGATTCAGCATACCAGGCAGCTGTTGCAGTGGAGATGTAAATGGCGAGGACTCGAGGGCTTTCTCAGGTAAGAATGGTGCAGTCGACTGTGCAGTTTCAGCAGACTTACCAGCCGTCCGTCCCAGGAGTTCCTTCTTCCGTTCCTGCTGTCAGCGGTGTTTCTTCTTCTTCTGACTCCCATTTTCGACAATTCAAGAATAAGAAGTCGAAGAGGAAGTTTGAGCATTCAGCGTCTCCCGATTCAAGTCAGCTTTCCGTTCCTTCTGTTCGACCGCGCCAAGATTTTTCCGGTGGTCAGCAGCGTCCGTGTCTGAAGTGTGGTGGCAGTCATCTAGGCGTGTCGTGTTCTTTGCTGATCTTCTGTTTCCGCTGTGATCAGTCGGGTCACGTAGTTCGAGACTATCCGCTGAGGCCAAAACCGGTGCAGTTCTTGCAAGTTACCCAGCCGCAACAGCCCCAGTTTCGTCTTCCTCCGCCGCCTCAACCTCAGTCGTCTTATCTGCCTGCTCCAGTTCCTTCACAGCAGTCTTCTGTAGTCGGCCGTCCTCCGAGAGGCAGGGTCACTCACATCACTCGTGCAGAAGCTGTGGCAGCTAATCTGGTAGAAGGTACGGTTTCGATTTTCGATCGTCCAGCTCATGTTCTTTTCGATTATGGCGCTACTCATTCTTTTGTGTCTGAGGATTTTATTGCATGCATTGAGGAGCCGATGATCGAAGTGTCCTGTGAGTTGCTCATTGAGTTACCCTATGGAGATTTCATGTCCACTCCAGTGTGCCTGGAAGATTCCCCTATTGTCGTCAGCAATCGACAGATGCCTGTGAAGCTTTATGCATTGCAATTGGCCGAATATGACGCTATTCTAGGCATGGACTGGCTGGAATTGTATGGTGCCGTGGTTGACTGTAGATACACGCGAGTCTATTTTATGCCACGCGGAAAGCCAGCCTTCTATTTCCAAGGTATCCGTTTCTGTTCCTTTCGTTTGTTTATTCCTGCCGTTAGGTGTAATTTTCTTCCAGTTTCCTCCTTGTCCTTCCGTTTAATTTCGGGGACGAAATTCCTTTTAGGGGGGAGGGACTGTAAGACCCGTGTCTTAAGCGGATCCTTAGTGGTTCGGACCTAGATTTTATTCTGTGAATTTAGGCCATTTTTACGGATTTTTAGCTATTTTCTGGTAATTAATTGAATTAGTTAAAGATTTATTAGAATTAGTGGGCATTTACACGATTTCGGTTCTTTGGGGGGTGAAATGTAATTTGAGTTAAATTTTCAAAAAAATATATTTTTATAAAAATTTTATCACTCTCTCTCTCTCCCCCATCGAACTCTCTCTCTCTCCCATCACTCTCACCCTCTCTCTCTCTCTCACGCGCCCTCATTCTCCCTCTCTCTCGGTTTCGGCGCCATCGGCTGCGGATCGAGGCGTGGGAGGTGTCCTTGGAATCGGCTCGTCGCGAGGAACGCGTAGGTGCTAACCTCGTCGCGGTTCGTGGAGCGTGGAGGTGAGACGGGGCGAGAGGAGCTGCGGTGACCCCTCGCTTGCATGCGGCCCAAACTCGGTTTTCGTCGCGATTGAGGTAGGGGGATGGAATCCTTGCCTCACTAGGATCGCACTGGCATCACATGCACGTCCATCCGATGTCATCTTCCTCGATTTCCATGAAAATTCCATGTTAGTGTAATTTAGTCTAAATCTTTGGAAAATCACTCCATGGGCATCGTTTTTATGTTTTGATGCATAGATTAGTCGTAGAATATTGTGGTTTGGCAGGTTTTACAGCTTTTCCACGTTTCCCCGTCGATCCGGCTCGACCGGGAGGGAGTTCGGTTTTGAACTCGACCCGTCCGTTCCCCAGCTTGTGTAACGGTCCCTTTAGTGACTGTTACACTGTAACGGCCCTGTTAGGGTGCGTTACATGCGGTGTGACGGCCCACTGTAGGGGCGTCACACTTGGTGTAGCGGTCGACTTATGGTCCGTTACATGACCATTTGACCGTTTTGACCTCATAAGGCGATTGTCCTGACGGTCTATCGTGCGACCGTCAGAGCCTTGTGACGCGCCCCTCTAGGTGCGTTACAGCGTAGAAACCAGTGGAATCTTTTAACCCTTGGGTGACTGTGACGGCCCACTTGGGATGCGTCACAGCCTTGTAACAGGATACTCTAGGTGCTGTTTTAACTGCGAGTCTGTTTTTAGTTCACGGGTGGCTCTAACGGCCTTAGGGGGATGCGTTACAGCCCATGTGACGCACCACCCTTCGACCGTCACACCCTGTGACGCGGCAGTCCTGGACCGTTACATTTCCCTGGATTTTTAATGCATGCATGTTCAATTTCCAATGCATCTCACGTTATAGTTATGCCATGTTTAAGTTATTTTTTATAACGATGGCTTGTTAGTAGATCCCAATGGAATTGCTTTCTCTTTCATTGTGATGGAACCACTAGTCGTAGCCCAGCGACCGAGCGTGTCGTCCCACCTGGGAGAGGTGGAGGTGTGTTCCAAATGAACAGTTTGTAAGCTAGTTACCGTGGGCCCCTGCGGTTACCGTTGCGTCCAACGGGGAGAGGGGGGGGACTAGCTAGAGGCCTAGCTCTAGGTAGGAGTCAGTGTGTGTACACGTGGTCGGAGACTTGGACTGGCACTGACGAGTGTCGCTCTGACTAGTACTTGGTTTGGTCCTGTTACGCCTCTCGCTTGTCGCGTTCCAGACTTGCGAGTTGCCGAGACGCAGTATAAGTCGTCAGTGGACGCATCTGGTCTTGTCCTTCTAGTGGGTCGTTCCGTCTCTCACTTCACTTGGTTAGCAGTGGTTTATTCTATTGGTAGATTTAGTTCCTGGCGCTAATTCCTGTTGTTATTTATTTATTTATTAAATTGTGCATCTGCTTGTTTATTGTTTAAATGCATGCTCTAATTACTTTTATATATCTGCGTGACCCCTACTGAGTCTGGCTGTGACTCACCCTTCCTTGTTTCAAGTGAGCCGCCCCAGTTGTCCGCCGGTTCTTCTCGTGGTTGTGCCGACCGTCGTTAGAGTGCCAGCTGTGGTCGGTTTGTCTTATTGTTCTGTTGGGCCGGGGTATGCCCCGTGTAGTTGTACAGTGGACCTCTTTTAATCTGTAAATCTGGACTATTGTATATATTTTACCACTCTGATATTTTACATTTCTTCCGCACTTATTTATTAATTACTGTCCTAATTAATATTACGCGCCTGCGATCCCAATTCGTTATGCAACTCCTCAGCAAACTCCTTTAACCCTTCAGGGGTCTCATCAGCCTCTTGGGTGGCTTCCCGAGTTCTTGGTATCGGTGTATCGATGTTATCGGTATATCGATATCCGGAGCTCTGGGCCGTCACAGCATGCTCCTGCTCTTTGAAGCGCTTCTCGAACATCCGCAGTCGGAGGGATAACTCCAGCTGCCGATGCGCTGAGGGGCTAGGGAGGCGAGCTGGCGGGTGGTCTTGGCACTCCCCAGGGATTTCGATCTCTGGGCGCGGACGTCGTGACTCAACCTTTCCCCTCTTCGGCGTGGAGGAAGCTTCTTGCTCCGGGGGAGGAGCTTGTGAAGGTCCTCCTGACCTGTTGCGGATGAGTCGCTATCCCTGGAGGGTGAAGCGGCCTCCAGCATGTTGTGACTCCTCTGTGTTGATGATGTTGATAATGTGCTTTACTTCATTGGCAACACCTTGTTTTGATTGATTGGCAACTGTTTATGTTTTGATGAAATTGCTCTTATCAGATTGTCTGTGTGCTCTATGCACTTTCCAAGTTTACACACTGCACACACACACAAGTCTACACACTCAGTATAGTCTATACATCGTGTTATGTTTGTATTGTGTTTGTGCATTGTTGAGATCACAAGTCTATACACTCGTCTTCATGCATATCCAAGTCTGTACACTGTCCGTCTTATTTAGTGTCTCATGCAGCGTCAACTCAGTAAGTGTGTACATTGCATTGGCTAAGTCTGAACATTGTCCGTCTCACTTAGCGTCTCATGCATTGGGTAAAGTCCATACATTGCAGCTCGCACATTCAGCAAAGTCTATACATTGTATTGTGGTGTTTGTGCTCAAAGTCTATACAGTGCTTGCACTGTCATTCAAAGTCTATACGTTGGACTATAGCATGCACGAAGCTAAGTTCATACATTAGTGAAGTCTGTACAGCGTCATGCATCATTCTTCAAAGTCCATACACTGCACTGTAGCTTGCTCGAGGTGAAGTCTGTACATTGTGCATCATTTTAGTTGAAGTATGTACATCGTGTATCTAGTGTTTCAAAGCCTATGCATTGTTGCACGTTGTGTCTGTCTAAGTCTACACAGTGCTCCTTCATGTATTGAAGTCTGCACATTGCTGCATGCTCATCAAGTCCATACACTGGCAAGTCTTTACATTGCCTTAGTCTATACATTGGCTGCTGAATGTTCTTCAAAGTCTGCACATTGCATTACACTTCAGCAAGTCTATACAGCGGTTGCCTTCATATGGGAAGTCTGTACATGCCTTAGCTCTGCATATACAGAGTCTATACATTGCATAGCATTGTATTCACAAAGTCTGAACATGGCATAAGCCCTGCATGCGTAGAGTCTGTACAAGCCATAGCATTGTATTCACATAGTCTGTACAATGCCATAGCCACGCATTCACAAAGTCTATACACTGCATTCGAGTTCACAAAGTCTATACAGTGAAGTCTATACAATGCATTACACTCTACAAAGTCTGTACAGGGTTTATACTTAAACTGATAATTCGATCATCTATCTGACAGGGAGTCCTGGCTGAGATTGATGACATGGCTCGTGATCCGAGAAGGACGAGGTGCTATGATGGTGACACGTGGAAGCAGCACATCCAAGATGCTGCCATGTGGATGAAATCTCATCGGATCTGGCGAATTCTTTGGGCGGGAAATGTGGAAGCCACACGCCCTTATCCGATCTGCTGCTGGTATAAAAGAGAGTCTTCTTCTTCGGATGAAATCAGATCGATCAAGTGGCAAAGTATATACAGTGAGTCTGAAAGTCTGAAGCAGCAGAGAGCCACCGAGATCCACAGAGAAGAAAAGCAGAGAAGAAGAAAAAGAGAGAAGAGAAGATTGAGAGAGAGGTGTTGAGAGAGTGAGATTGAGAGAGTTTGATTGAGAGGTTGTATCTCAGACTCTTGGTTCAGATACCAGAGCTGAGCTTTGCTCATTCGAGCTACATTCCCAGTTGGGTTTTCTTAGTTTCGTTTGCTTCTGTTTTTGCTTTCGAACTCTTTTGTTTCTTCAAGCTGTGAGGCAGCATTTACAGTGGAGGTTTCCACTGGACAGGTGAAGCTTTAATCCTCAGCATGCGAGACTTGGTCTCGGACGGCTAAGCTGTATTGCCCAGCAGTTGCAGAGGATCTGTTCCTCTGGTCAGCAAGCTGTAAAGCCCAGCGAAGCTGTGTATCAGCGGTTGTATGGCAAGCTGTGTTGCCCAGCTGTTCAAGCTGTTAGTCAGCGGACTCCACACTCTAGTTGGAGTGTGGGGTGGACGTAGATCTCTGGATTGAGATCGAACCACCTTAAAATTACTGCCTACTGTGTGTTTGCTTGTGAGTCTTGTGTTTTCTTTGTGCTCCTTCGTGAGATTGCTTGTGATCTGCTGTGTGGCTGCATGTGTCGACACTTTTCATAGTGTTCCTTCTTTCGTTCATCAGCTGTTTGCCTATATTCCGCATTAGAGCCTTATACTGGTTTTTAATTAGGCAATAGATCTATTCACCCCCCTCTAGATCCACACTTCGTGGAGATAGACTACGTCCATCTAACATAACACAGCAGTGTGGTGGGATGCGTCTCCGCGGGGAGGGCTTCCCGGGGGGAGGCGCGACCTTCCTTCCCTGGCCGCCTGGGCCCTCATGAATTCCACGAGGACATCCAATTTTGCGTTGAGGGCTTGGAAGGCGTCGGCTCTCCCGTTGGGAGGTAGCTCCACCGTTGCGGGCGGAGGTGGTCCGTCATCCGGGGAATTGGCATTGGAGGGGGGTTCTGTGGGGACTGAGAAGGGCCATCTCCCGCCGCCACCATGGCCTTTCCTCTCTCGCCAGCGGACCTCCTTCCTGAACTCATTCGCACCATACTGGCTCTTTGATCGTATTCCCACAGACGGCGCCAGATGAAGGGGGAAAATCCCGCGCTGATCCTGAGCTGGAGAAGATGATCACCGAACAGTGAACTACAAGGAAGGGAAACGGATCAGGGGGGCCCAGGTAATGTTCCCTGGGGAAAACCCTCCGATGCTTAAGTCAGTAGAGCAATGGTGGAAGCTATGCAGGGAGGAAGAAGATGCACGAGACCCCTCTCCACCAAGATGCTGAAGTGGTTCCTGCTCAGGGGATTTTAGGCGTGTGGTGGCCTTACCTTTCGTTGGAGGGTCTCCCAAGTTTAAATAGTGCGACGGCCTCATGAGTCCCGTAAGTTGAGGAGTTTCAGGCGAGGGTTACGTCCTTGACGTGGGATCTTTATGCCCTTATCGTGGGCTCTTTACGTCTTCATCGTGGACTCTTTATAGCCTTGAGGATGCGTGGGCCCCCTTATCCTTGGAAACTCTTGCATGAAGAAGGCTCTTAACGGCATCGTAGATAAGCAATTCGCCGATCGACCCGAGCATGAAGGGTGTCGGCCCTGTCCGGGCGATAGACATGGCTTGTAACGACCCGAGAATCCGATTACCGGGAAGGCCCGATAACCTGAGACTCGCACCGCCGCCCACGAGCCGGGAGGGCTCGGAAGGGCTAAAAGGAGTGTGGAGGCACAAAGAAATAGGAAATAAAGCAGGACAATCCAACAATTAACAGAAGTAAATAAACAACTACAACAGAGTCTAGTCCAACAGAAAGTACAGTCTAAAGCAGTAAAACGTACCACATGCCAAGTGAACACTCGGCCCGGCAAGCTGGCAACTGAGAACCTCCGCTCCGCACCCTCGAACCTCGAGGAAGAACCGCCACACCTGAAAAGCAGGGAATGAGTCTCCAAAACAGAGACTCAACAGGGATCCCGCGGAACCCCAACCGGAAACAACGGCGGTAGCGGAAAGGAGAGCTACAACTACAGCAGGAACAGCAAACCGGTGGCCAGTCAAAACTCGGCACTACAGCTACTCCTACTGCCAGAAGGCACACCTCGATCACGAAGTCGAAGCTACCAAACCACGCTAGTACCACCTACCGAAGTAAAAACACACGATAATCACGCCGTAGAGGCCTGTCCCCAGGACAGCCAACCTGGACACGCTGTCCAAGGTGCAACCCTGACCATCCGATCGCGGGTACCTCACCACAAGACGCCACCTCGGTAAAGCCACTAGCACTAGTCTCACGGCGCGAGAACCGACACACGCGCCAAGGTGAAACAACCGAACTCACCGGTCAACACGACCGAAAACCCGAAGGTCAAAGACACAGAGACTGACAGTCTGTCACTCCGTACTCGACAGGAGTACCACCCACTAGAAGCACAGCCGGTAGCGTCCCCTGACGTCTAACACCGCACCGCAGGTGAACCGCCTGACGTGGTAGGTCCTACCCGAGGCGCGAACACCGCACAAGTAACCACAACAAGTGACTAGCTAGGGTCACGCCCGTCGACGTGCGTCCACTGTCCCTAACCACGTGTGCACACACAGACCACGCGTCCTAGGTCTGGCCCTCTGACTGGTTTTCCCCTGGCACTGGACTCTGATTTGACGAGGGGCCCGACGGTAACCAGTCTAAAACCGTCCTCAGGGTAAGCCCGTACACCACTCCCTGGTGCGACCAGCACACGCGTACAGATAGGCTACGACTAGTGGAGGGTCACTGAAGGAGTAGACTCTCAACTCAATGGAAAACAACGTCCGAATCCGACAACGTACGGGGACCACCCCACGCACCGGCCCCGTCGCACGGTGACCACAGTCGGAGAAGAAACAGGACTCACAGTCCACGGCCACGCACGCACCGTGCGCTAGAGTCGAGAAAACTCAAGTGGCGCTAAGCCATTGGACTCTGAACAGTCCTCCAGACGCACTACACCCAACGGTCCTTGAGTCACAAGACTCGGGGTCAAGACCGTTGTACGCAACAGCACAAGGTCGTCAATCTAGTCCAATCTCTAGGTCTAAAACCACGGTAGCACAAGTACCGAGACAACTCACGAGTCGCCAAGACCACTCCCTCGGGAAGGGAACGCAAAGGACTAAGGCCACCCACACGGGCCACACGGAAAACACAGAAGCACGATTCCCAGGGCAGCACACAAGCCGCCATGTCGATTTCCCATCTTGAAGCAAGCGGGAAACCTCCAGCCCCTGGCCGGATAACTGGACTCGGAGTCCAAGGCCAAGCACATGGCCCACATGGGAATCGCCTTCCAAAGAAAACTCACGACATGCGGGGGAGACCCCACCGCACGCACACCGATGCACGGTGACTCGATCATGCGTAACACGAAAGCCCAGAACACGTGGGGTCACCCGAACCCACCACACCTATGGGCACGCTAATCGAGGCAACACGGTCCCTCCCGACACCCCAAAAATATGGACACAGAACCCATGGGGTGTTCGGGATACTCACAAGGCCGTAGGTCGACCACTGGGTCCCAACCGGGTCGACCGGAGACCAACACAACACAATCGGAACGCTAAAAGGTCACCTAGACCCTTAAGCGCATGGGCACGTAAAATGAGGTAAGTGGGACAACCACTGGACACCCAAAGACACGGTCACGGAACTCCACGGGGTGTCCGAGACACTCGCGAGACCTAAAGTCAACCACTGGGTCGCAACCGGGTCGACCGGAGGTCAAAACAGCGCAAACAGGAACCAGAACGTGGTAGTGGTCACCTGGTGACCGCGACCAGATAGTGGTCGACCGGGGACCGCGACCAGATGGTAGCGGTCGACCGGAGACCGCGACCATGCTGTCACGGTCACCTCACGACCGCAACTAGCCACGCGCAACCCCGCTGGTAGCGGTCGCCCGAGGACCGCGACCAGATAGTAGCGGTCATCCCATGACCGCGACTAGACCAAAGCGGTCTATCGCACGACCGCGACGCTCGAAGGCCTCCTCGACCAAAACACAAAGGATGAACGCGGTTCTTTCAAGACCGCGACCAATGAACGCGGTTTCTGGTGGACCGCGACCATTTCAAAAAATCGAGAACGGAGGGAAAATCCCAAAAATCCACGCCATTCCCCCAAACATCCACAGATGAAAACATAGGGGAAGCTCCCCAGTAGCCCCTAGCATGCATCTATGGCCTCGGATCGGCCTAAAACGTAATGAAACGGGAGATCGGCCCACAAGCCCTAAAACATGGATTTTACCCAAATCACCCCGTTTGGCTCGCTCGGCTCACCGTAGCCTACGAAACTTACGGGAAAGGAAGTGCACGAGCTGGGGCTCCATCACCCTACCTCCACCGAAGATTTCATGCACCGTGGACGCCGATCCACGAAGAAAACGCCGTTGAAGCCTCGCCGCTCCACGAACTCACGGCCGAGCTTCACCGCGCCCTCGAGCCTCGATCCTCGACCCATCCTCACCGTCCTCCTCACCCGCATCGCCTCGCCTCGCCACCGCCTCGGTCCGTCGGCCGCCGGAGAGGAGAGAGTTAGAGGAGAGAGTGGGAGAAGAGAGAGAGGGTGAGAGTGAGAAATGAGAGGAAGAGAGAGGGTGGGGGGTATATATAGGAAAATTTGGAAATTCGAAAAAATCCCAAAAAATAGAAAATCACACCCTCGTGATCCTCGGAACGCACCGATCGCAACGGTACCACACTCGCCTAGGTGAACGGCCCGGTTCACCCGCAACGAGGTTCCGAAGGGAAAGCCGAAACCCACGCCGGGAATCGGAAAACACACGCGGAAAAAGTCGTGGAATGCCTCCGGGCCTCCGAAACGACTCCGGATCACGCCGATCTGAACACGAAAGATGTCCGCAACGAAATTTCGGACACAATGGAGTCGGACGCTCCGAGAAACCAGATTCGAGACCCACGAACAAGGATCCGAAAAATCTGGGGCATTACAGCCCTCCCCCCTTAAAGGAATTTCGTCCTCGAAATTCAGGACCAAGCACGAAGTCACAGGGGAAGAACACTGAACGAACTGACAACGCTGTCAGAGCCCCAGCACAGAAAATCTCGGTTCTCATGAAAACACCAGTCCTGAGGGACACATCCAGACTTACAATCACAAGTAATACCTCGCTCCTCGCGCCGAGCACACTGGCCAACAGAGCAGGCATATACCAAAGGACACAGTCCGACATCACCTCAGACAACGCGAGAATCCATCATGGCACTGCAGCCACCATCTTGCTCACCGAGGAATCACAACCCTCGACACGAGCAACAGCTACTGATTCATCCAATGGTCGGCAGACAAATCGCACATCAGCTTCGCAGCCAGCTGACAGGTCGCACACCCTCCTCAAGGGAGCAACCAAAACAGAGCCTCCACCAGCTCACGCAGTCCTCTCCGCAGACTACAACCAGAACATCGGCTCAGCACCAAGAAACACCTCACACATGGCAAGCCGAAAGCCGGACATAACACTGTGCCAACTCTTGTCAGAAGACAAACTTCGACAAAGTCCAGATCCCATCCAGAAAGGCACATCACAGAAACGACCACCAAAGGTCTCGCTGGCACACGGCTCTCGCCACGCTCGAGCCCCAACAACCAGCATCTTCTGTCTCTGAAAAGACCATCCACTGGTCACCAACTGCTCGTCAATGGGAAACCTCCGCTTGCTCAGCTTCTTCCTTCTTTCCCGGTCCTCGACCGGGTCTAAAGGAAACATTCCAAACCTCGGCTAGCCATCCGTCGACTCACACACAGACTGACGCCGCATCTCGAGTTGCACTCCTCTCGGACACCGCATCCGAGCTCGAACATCGCTCCAACTCGACCCTCTCGGGGAGCACGACGAAACCAAATGACGGATCCTGGTGTCTTCAATCATCACCCCACTAGACTCAGACTCACAGGGGAACCATCCTATGCTGGTCACCAAACTAGGGATAACCATTGCGACACCAACGTCCTATCAAGGACCATCCTCCAACGCCCATCTCACAAAAAGGCCTCCGCCCAAAGGTGTCACTCTTACGTCTGGTCTCATCAAATCCTTCGATCAATGCAAGTGGACACCTGCCAATCCCGATTCCGCCCTTACCACAGAGCCACAGGACACCACCTGAACAGTGCTCACGGGTCCCTAAGCAATAAACATCTCACCGTCACAATCCGACAAGACCGTAGAACCAACAGACACTGCTGTGGTCGGTCACACGGTTAGGCTCACCAGCCACTCATAGCCGTCAACCGGGACCCATAGTCTGCCAGAGACCACTTCCCCAAAAATGATCTCATCCAAGGACATGACTGGGAACACAAGTCGGGCACCAAGCCACCGACTCTAACCAACACGTCCTCGACCTCCGTCAGGCGACATCCACAACAACCTCATCCAGATCCAACACCGACGCCTGACACGGCTTCCAATACAGGAACAGGGTACTCATGCGGCGCACTAGCCAGCACATTCCCCAACACTCCATCCTGCCAATGCCAAGAACCATAAAACCTCGAGCAATGGCACGGCAACAACACGTTTCACACAGAGGAACCAATCCTCCAATGCTCAACGTAAACTCAGGAATCCGCCCGTAGCAACCAACGCTACGATCCTGAACTAGTGGGTCACAAGCCCACCACGCTTCCGCTGCGCACTCAGATCCGCGCGCACAGCCGAGAAAGCAAACACCGCCCAACCAGCACTCGTTCTTCCGGAACAGTGTCAGCACCCTCATACGACAAGGGAATGGGCACAACTTCTCACAGGCAACCACCCTGCCAAGACAAGGAGCACGTCTCGCACGGACTTCATGGCACACAAGGCCAACCAATCCGAACACACAATGCAAGACGACGATCCTTAGCCGAACGCAATCTCTCCAACCAAAGGAGAAACCAGCGCACTTTCGACCAACGGAAGAACTCCACGCTCGACCTGACCTCGAACCTCGCGCACGCTGGAAACAGCACCATCCAGCACCAAGGAAAACCATCGCTTCCATCAGGTCAGCGTCTCCGACAACACTTACCAAGTGTCCCGTCGGACCATGATCACAACATCTCTCGATGCACCACCGTTGCAATTCCTCAAACTGCAACACGCCACGCAAAGAGCCGCAACACGAGCCATAACGACAACCGCCGACGCTCATCCTCGAGTCCCAAAACTCACCGCGGAACCTTCACATCTCAAACCAACTCCAGGGCAAACACACCCCATACGCACACAAGAGCGCAGGAGCAAGACTTACTGGGACACCACATCCCAATCCTGCCTCAAAGTCCATAAAAAAATCGGGACCGACACGTCATTTCTGACGCCACAGAGCACGACAAGATCATCAGGCTCGACGAAACAGCAGCTCACCGAGAAGATCCCCCGCTCACCCGAGCACACTTCTCGATCAGAACACCCACTCTGCCACCTTAAACCACAACCTGAACACCTCAGGGGTTGGACAAACCTCAAGCCGGAGTGGCCAAAACCGACAACAGCTCCCTCAGAGCACGCTCATGGTCACTTAACCATGAAAATCCGCTCCAGCCACCTGACCATGCTGCAGGTTTCTCGAATGCAGCACCGTGAACTCACGCCTGCCAGCAACCTCTGCCCAACGCAGCACAACCAGGGCCACCATCGATGAGGGAGGAGGCTCTCGACCTCGATCCTTAGACCCCATGCTGGTACGAAAGCCGCGGATAATAACCACCTTCACAGCGCCGCACAGCACACTCAAGCTCTCAAGCGAGAAACTAGGCGGAAAGCGAACACAAAACCCTAAGCCAGCTGCCGACTGTACTGGACCTTACGGACTCTGATCACTGTAATAATTCGAATTCCTATGTACGTCCACAACCACCGCTCTGATACCAGGTGTAACGACCCGAGAATCCGATTACCGGGAAGGCCCGATAACCCGAGACTCGCACCGCCGCCCACGAGCCGGGAGGGCTCGGAAGGGCTAAAAGGAGTGTGGAGGCACAAAGAAATAGGAAATAAAGCAGGACAATCTAACAATTAACAGAAGTAAATAAACAACTACAACAGAGTCCAGTCCAACAGAAGGTACGGTCTAAAGCAGTAAAACGTACCACATGCCAAGTGAACACTCGACCCGGCAAGCTGGCAACTGAGAACCTCCGCTACGTACCCTCGAACCTCGAGGAAGAACCGCCACACCTGAAAAGCAGGGAATGAGTCTCCAAAACAGAGACTCAGCAGGGATCCCGCGGAACCCCAACCGGAAACAACGGCGGTAGCGGAAAGGAGAGCTACAACTACAGCAGGAACAGCAAACCGGTGGCCGGTCAAAACTCGGCACTACAGCTACTCCTACTGCCAGAAGGCACACCTCGATCACGAAGTCGAAGCTACCAAACCACGCTAGTACCACCTACCAAAGTAAAAACACACGATAATCACGCCGTAGAGGCCTGTCCCCCGGACAGCCAACCTGGACACGCTGTCCAAGGTGCAACCCCGACCATCCGATCGCGGGTACCTCACCACAAGACGCCACCTCGGTAAAGCCACTAGCACTAGTCTCACGGCGCGAGAACCGACACACGCGCCAAGGTGAAACAACCGAACTCACCGGTCAACACGACCGAAAACCCGAAGGTCAAAGACACAGAGACTGACAGTCTGTCACTCCGTACTCGACAGGAGTACCACCCACTAGAAGCACAGCCGGTAGCGTCCCCTGACGTCTAACACCGCACCGCAGGTGAACCGCCTGACGTGGTAGGTCCTACCCGAGGCGCGAACACCGCACAAGTAACCACAACAAGTGACTAGCTGGGGTCACGCCCGTCGACATGCGTCCACTGTCCCCAACCACGTGTACACACACAGACCACGCGTCCTAGGTCTGGCCCTCTGACTGGTTTTCCCCTGGCACTGGACTCTGATTTGACGAGGGGCCCGACGGTAACCAGTCTAAAACCGTCCTCAGGGTAAGCCCGTACACCACTCCCTGGTGTGACCAGCACACGCGTACTGATAGGTTACGACTAGTGGAGGGTCACTGAAGGAGTAGACTCTCAACTCAACGGAAAACAACGTTCGAATCCGACAACGTACGGGGACCACCCCACGTACCGACCCCGTCGCACGGTGACCACAGTCGGAGAAGAAACAGGACTCACAGTCCACGGCCACGCACGCACCGTGCGCTAGAGTCGAGAAAACTCAAGTGGCGCTAAGCCATTGGACTCTGAACAGTCCTCCAGATGCACTACACCCAACGGTCCTTGAGTCACAAGACTCGGGATCAAGACCGTTGTACGCAACAGCACAAGGCCGTCAATCTAATCCAATCTCTAGGTCTAAAACCACGGTAGCACAAGTACCGAGACAACTCACGAGTCGCCAAGACCACCCCCTCGGGAAGGGAACGCAAAGGACTAAGGCCACCCACACGGGCCACACGGAAAACACAGAAGCACGATTCCCAGGGCAGCACACAAGCCGCCATGTCGATTTCCCATCTTGAAGCAAGCGGGAAACCTCCAGCCCCAGGCCGGATAACTGGACTCGGAGTCCAAGGCCAAGCACATGGCCCACATGGGAATCGCCTTCCAAAGAAAACCCACGACATGCGGGGGAGACCCCACCGCACGCACACCGATGCACGGTGACTCGATCATGCGTAACACGAAACCCCGGAACACGTGGGGTCACCCGGACCCACCACACCTACGGGCACGTTAATCGAGGCAACACGGTCCCTCCCGACACCCCAAAAATATGGACACAGAACCCATGGGGTGTCCGGGATACTCACAAGGCCGTAGGTCGACCACTGGGTCCCAACCGGGTCGACCGGAGACCAACACAACACAATCGGAACGCTAAAAGGTCACCTAGACCCTTAAGCGCACGGGCACGTAAAACGAGGTAAGTGGGACAACCTTTGGACATCCAAAGACACGGTCACGGAACTCCACGGGGTGTCCGAGACACTCACGAGACCTAAAGTCAACCACTGGGTCGCAACCGGGTCGACCGGAGGTCAAAACAGCGCAAACAGGAACCAGAACGTGGTAGTGGTCACCTGGTGACCGCGACCAGATAGTGGTCGACCGGGGACCGCGACCAGATGGTAGCGATCGACCGGAGACCGCGACCATGCTGTCACGGTCACCTCACGACCGCAACTAGCCACGCGCAACCCCGTTGGTAGCGGTCGCCCGAGGACCGCGACCAGATAGTAGCGGTCATCCCATGACCGCGACTAGACCAAAGCGGTCTATCGCATGACCGCGACGCTCGAAGGCCTCCTCGACCAAAACACAAAGGATGAACGCGGTTCTCCCAAGACCGCGACCAATGAACGCGGTTTCTGGTGGACCGCGACCATTTCGGAAAATCGAGAACGGCGGGAAAACCCAAAAAATCCACGCCATGCCCCCAAACATCCACAGATGAGGGGGAAAACATAGGGGAAACTCCCCAGTAGCCCCTAGCATGCATCTATGGCCTCGGATCGGCCTAAAACGCAATGAAACGGGAGATCGGCCCACAAGCCCTAAAACATGGATTTTGCCCAAATCACCCCGTTTGGCCTGCTCGGCTCACCGTAGCCTACGAAACTTGCGGGAAAGGAAGTGCACGAGCTGGGGGTCCATCACCCTACCTCCACCGAAGATTTCGTGCACCGTGGACGCCGATCCACGAAGAAAACGCCGTTGAAGCCTCGCCGCTCCACGAACTCACGGCCGAGCTTCACCGCGCCCTCGAGCCTCGATCCTCGACCCATCCTCGCCGTCCTCCTCGCCCGCATCGCCTCGCCTCGCCCCCGCCTCGGTCTGTCGGCCGCCGGAGAGGAGAGAGTGAGAGGAGAGAGTGGGAGAAGAGAGAGAGGGTGAGAGTGAGAAATGAGAGGAAGAGAGAGGGTGGGGGGTATATATAGGAAAATCTGGAAATTCGGAAAAATCCCAAAAAATAAAAAATCACACCCTCGCGATTCTCGGAACGCACCGATCGCAACGGCACCACACTTGCCTAGGTAAACGGCCCGGTTCACCCGCAACGAGGTTCCGAAGGGAAAGCCGAAACCCATGCCGGGAATCGGAAAACACACGCGGAAAAAGTCGCGGAACGCCTCCGGGCCTCCGAAACGACTCCGGATCGCGCCGATCCGAACACGAAAGATGTCCGAAGCGAAATTTCGGACACAACGGAGTCGGACGCTCCGAGAAACCAGATTCGAGACCCACGAACGAGGATCCGAAAAACCTGAGGCATTACATGGCTCGAGTGAGGTTCCGTCGGAGTGGGCGCCGGTGCACCAGCCTTTGTCCCGGCGAAGGGGGTCGATTGGCTGTGAGTCTTCCTCCGACCGGATCGACGCTCGACCTTCCGAGCCTAATGACCGCCTAGGAAGTGCTTGAATCCGAGTGAGCTTATTTAACTTTCAAGCGGACCATGTGGGTCGGACGCTTGGATGAGCTTCTATGCTAAGCGGACCTCGAGGGTCGGACGCTTAGATGAGCCCTTATGCTTAAGCGGACCTCGGGGGTCGGACGTTTAGATGAGCTGGACCTTATTTGGTCGCTCTTAGATGGGTAACAGAAATCCTCCTCTCCATTATCTATGCGATACAACCAAAGACAGATAAATCCAAGTAACTTTCTCTTTAAGTTGAATGAAAGTTAACTTTTATGTCATGAAAAAGAATCAAATCTCCTTTGGACGTGCCATTTCTTGTGCGCATCAAAACGCACCTTATCCGGACAAACGACGCCACCGGCCGCCGCCGCCCCGCCCCTGGATAAGGAAGCAATCAAGCAACCGTCGCGCGGCATACACGCAAGTACGTAAGGGGGGCGGCTCTTATTTATTAATTAGCCTGATTTATAGCATCTCGTTACCATCCCACTCTTGTAGTTTAAATATTTACGTCTATAGTCTTTTAACATTAATCTTCTGTTTTAGAATACCCTTATATTTCACCAATAAAGGAAGCACACGTATGGTCTTTGTCCCCGTGGCTCACTTGCAACGCTAGAGAGAGCTCATCTCGAGGCCGCGTTAGGAGGCGCTTGTTATCTTTTTGGGATTTTTTCGAAATCCCTTCCACTGTTCCCAATCTAACACAAGGGAGATTTAAAAAAAAACAAAGACATAAAATCGTATTTGGCATATGGGCTCTTTTTCTCGACAAGAGTGAGAGGGTAACATTAAAAATGATCATTTTACCCCCTTTCTATTATTTTTTTACGTGAAATGAATAGTATTTGACAATTTTGTCAAATCTATTATTTTCACGTTACTCGTGACATCGTGAAACTATAGTTACTACAGTAACCACACACCTCATCTCCTCTATCTGAAGAAGAAGAAGATGGAGGAGGAGATGACGTTGCGACGGGTGAGGGTAATGGAGGGAGATGGCGACAGTGTCCGTGGGGTGGAGGGTGGACGACGGTAGTGACCAATTACTATCGCGGCCGACGAGGGCGAGAGGGTGGGGGGGGAGGCCAACGGTGAGGGTGAGGGTGGCCGATGAGGTCATTCCGATGCTTTCCTTTTTTGAGAATTGCTCAATCCCCTGCCCAGCTTTTGAGAAAAGGAGGTCGGGCATTCCTTGTGTGTATCTCTCTTCGATCGAAAGTCATTGTGCACGGGGAAGCTTAGAGCATGTACGGTGTGTTTTAAAATGTTAAAATTTATGTTGAGAATTTCAATGATCAGAATCTCCTCGTAAAGTGTTGTCAAACGCGTCCTACATCGACGAAGCACTCCACGAAGACCGCGTCATCTGAGCTCGTTCCACCCGTACAAGAGTGCTGCGCAGGTTAAGTTTGATTTCAAGGCGCTCAAAAAGAATGGGGATCCTCGGAAAATCAAGACAGCCATGACCTGCTGTTGTATTATAAACGACTAATGAGAGCCAATTGAGAGCAAGAAAATACATGCACAGGTCGGTGGACGGACAGCTACGTGATGATGCAGAAACCTCACGTACAGTTTCACGAGAAGAGGTTGGATCTTATGAAAACCACCCATAGTCTGGTCAAATTCCCCCCCCCCCCCCAACCTTTCATGTTATCTTTTTTTTTTGACACTATATCAGCCGATATATTCATTTAAACCAAACGATCACGGTACAAGGACAGACAGAAAACCCAAAACGTACAAACAAGCCATACATGGCCCAAATAGCCACCAGGGCGACACACAAACAGCGGGGACAACGAGGAACACTGTAGACCAGAGGTGACCACCAAAGATTGGAAACTCTGAGAAATCCGAAGTAGAGCCAGCCGGTGCTGAAGGTGACGGGAGACTTCCTCGGGGCACGCATGGCAGCCAAACCGCTCTTGAACAATACGGTGAGAAGAGAGTGCTCGGGAGGTCGATATCTTGTAGGATACGGGGAGAATGCGCTGTATATTCGAGCTTCTTCGAAACCGATGGAGGAAACCCATAACCTGCAACAAGCGGACCAGACTCGACCTCCGACAAAACCCGAGAGAACAACCAAACCGGTAGGGGAAGGGGACGGAGGAAGGGGGAACGGGGATAGAGGATGGGGAGATGATAGCTCGGAGGGGTTGGGGGACGGGAGGATAGCGGTGGGCGTCGGCGATATGGTGGCGGGGAGTGGGGGAGGAGAGGAGGGGGGACAGCAAGCGGAGGAGGTATGGGAGGGTGGGGGGGACGCGCTGGGAGGAGACAACAGAGGCGGGGGAGGCGGGGAAAGCAAGGTGGAAGGCGGGGGAGAGGCGGAGGGTCGGAGGGATTGGGGGAAAGAGATGGGGGAGGGGGCTGAGACTAGCAGAGAGGAGAGGGGCCGGGAGGTGGGTTGGATGCATGGGCAAAGACCGGCGGAGAGGAGGGGGATCGGGAGGTGGGTAGAAGGGGACCGCCGACGGAGTGCTCGGGGGACGATGGAAGGGAAGTGGGGTGGAGGGACGACATAGGGGGGTGGGAGGTCGGAGGGCCGACGGGGGCGGAAGGAAGAGGGGTGGAGACACCGGAGGGGAGGGGAAGGCCCGGAAGCAGGGTGGGGAGAAGGGGGAAAGGGAACGGAGGTCGACTTAGGGGGGGAGGGAGAAAACGGGGACAGAGGGAGGAAGAGGAGGGGCCAGGGGACGGAGGAAGGAGAGGGCCAGGGTGAGGGCAAGGGGTCGACGCCGGGGGGAAGAAGGGGGTAGGGGGGAAGGGGTTTCCAGAGGAGATCGGAGAATATCTGATCTCCCTTGACAGTTCAAGGGAGGGAAGGAGACCCCCTGACAAAACACCAGGACTAGCCCAGGGGAACGAACATGGCAAAAGCCTCCTGAGCGGAGAAGGAGAGAGGGGGGGAGTTCCCGGAGGGAGCTCCCCCCCGCCCGATGATCCGCGGGGACTTCCCGCGACCGGGGGAGACGGCGGCTCGACGCGCAGCTCCTCCCGAACCCCTGCTGAGATACCTTTCATGTTGTCTTATGTACTATTTTAGAGCTTTATATATTTTAAATGTTTAAAGAAATATTCTTTTAAATTTGACACGGTTGGAACACGAGGGGTATATTTCGTAAAATGAGAATATATTAAATAATATCAAGAATGTGAGAGTCCAGACTAGAATATGTAATAATCTAGAAGTATATAATTAATTATGCTTATTTATCAATAATGACGAACAAAGTGAGAGTAGGGTTTGTCCGCGTTGCACCAAATCGATACGTGTAGATGCGAGATGAACCGTTTTGGTGCCCCCAAGATGTATTGTCCCCGCCACGCCGGAGGGCGACTAGGGTTTTGTCCTTGTAAAAGGACCCTCTTGGGTTAAGAGGTAAAGACCTCTCTGTTGCTTTCTCAACATCTCATGTGGGACTAATTCCGTGACCCTAGGTCCGCTACACAAGCCCCCCCTTGAGAAGACAAGCGAGTGCGCGAGAGCTCAGGGTTCCCATAGACGGCGCCACTTTGTATATGCGAGATGAACTTTTTTGGTGCCCCCAAGAGGTATTGTCCCCGCCACGCCGGAGGGCGGCTAGAGTTTTGTCCTTGTAAAAGGGCCCTCTTGGGTTAAGAGGTAAAGACCTCTCGGTTGCTTTCTCAACATCCGATGTGGGACTAATCCCGTGACCCTAGGTCCGCTACAATACGTATTGTACGTGTTAGATTGTGCCGGTCAAAAATCGGTATGTCGATACGTCAATATGGGCTCGATCCTGTAGACACGCCGTTTTCACATTTTTTTGAGGGTAAATCTCATATTACATCACGATGTCCCAAAGCGGCTTATGCATTTGATTTATGTGGGTGATTGATCATTTTTTAGGGTTTTACATAAATATATAATAAAAAATCAGAAAAGGTGAGAAAATACAAAAAAATGAGAAAAGATTATAAAAATAATCAAAAAAATTAAGAAAAGCTTATAAGAAAATAAAAAAAATTCAAAAAAAGTTTATAAAAAATACAAAAAATCAAGAAAGTTTGTAAAAAAATTGAGGAAAAGCTATAAAAAGGTAAAAAAATTCAAAAA
Organism: Amorphophallus konjac; assembly: GCA_022559845.1. Lineage (NCBI taxonomy): Eukaryota > Viridiplantae > Streptophyta > Magnoliopsida > Alismatales > Araceae > Amorphophallus > Amorphophallus konjac. Next base: position 46,290,544 of record CM040121.1, read on the forward strand.
TGTTATAAAAATCCAAAAAAATCGAGAAAATGTTAAAAAAAATAATGAGTAAATGTTAAAAAAATAAAAACAAAACAAATCCCAATACATAAAAATAAATAAATTTATAAAAATGATAAAAGCTTATATAAATATAAAAATGAGAAATCAATACAAAAAACATAAAAAGATATATAATAATTCTACATTATTCTCACCTATCCTTAATCTAATCTTTACTTTATTATCACTAATCTCTACTTATTATTCTTAATCCTCGTGTCCCTCTCTTATCTCTTATCTCTTATCGCTCACTCTCCACCTCAGCCGTCCCTTTCTTTCTTTTCCAACCGCCCAATATAAAGAATCTTCATCTCTCACGTCCCTCTCCTCTCACTTTCTCCATGTCTCCCACTTATCCTCGCTAACACATATCCTCACAAGGCACTAAACGCACAGAACCCATCTCCACAAGTATCTTCTCTCTCTCGCAGCCACATCCGCTGCCCTGCTCCCCCTGACAGCCCCTGCGAACCACCTCCACAACTCCTCGCCACTGCTAACTCCCCGTCGACTACCCTCTCGATCCTCGTCGCCTACACCGGCCATCTCTCGTCTTCCACTCCATCCACGTCTGCGAGCTCTCATCTGCACCCTCTTCACATGACCACCCCTCGCAGCTCCACCTCCCCTCTCCCATGCACATCACCGATCACCCCCCTCACCTCCGACCATTTCCATGCTGCTGCCGGTGAACCTCGTCGCTGCCATCGTCGTACCTCACCACAGTCCACGCCCCCACTGCCCCCTTCTCCACTGTCATCCCACAGCCTCGCAAGCCACCACCTCCGCAGCAATCCCCCATCGGCCACCGTTCGACCGCCCCTCTCTAACCTCCGCCGACGTCCAGAACCGCACCACCTCCACAGCTCATCTTCCTGTCGCACCACCCAAACACCGTCAGTGAAGCCGTCTCCACCGCACCTTGCATCACACCGCCGTGGCAACGTCGCCGTTCCCTCACCCACCTCTCCACCTAGCACCCGACATCTTCACATGCTAGCCGTGACCTCCCTGTCGACACCGCCGCAGTCGCTCAGCCACCTGTCGTCATCCTCCAGCAACTCTCACCCTCTCCACCGGTCGTGCCCCCCGCCTGCATACAACAGCCCCCCTTCGGTCGTCACCCTCGCGCCACAACCTCCCTGCCGCGACCGCCCTACTGCGACCATCCCGCCGTCGCCCTCATTGTTCACCGCCGCCTGTCGGCCACCGTCGCTGTCGCCAGTTTCCACGCCGAGCACACCTTCTCACCATCCTGCCAAGCCCGTCGGTGAGCTCCCCCTGTCCACCATCGACAACCATCCTCACCGGATACCACCACCGCTGCCACTCCTCCTCGGCCTGCACCGACCTCCACTTCGTCGCCTGTGCCACGTCCGCAGCCACCTCCCATGCCACTTCACCCATGCACACGCATGCAATCTCCCTTGAAAACCTTATGAAATCAGCTTCCTTGGATCACCTTAATAGCCTTGCTTGCTTGTGGACTTCCTTGGAGATTGCTTGCTTTGATATGAGCTTGAAACACTTTGGAATAGATAAAGAACTCCAACCCGAAGCACTGTTCACAGAGGTGCTACAGTACCCGCGAATCACCTCCTCTAGCCTCCCTTGATCTCTCTTGTTCCAATTGAAGCATTAGAGTTTCTAACCCCTCATGTGTTGATTTTATAGACTTTGAATGGTCCTTGGACATCCCCCAAACCAGATCCGCAATCCATGGGGGATTGGGTGACTTTGGGGTTAAACAAATACAAAGAAAGGGGCTGGCCTCGAGGTGAAAATCGAAGTCAAACATGGCTGCATCGGGGCTGGCGGTCGACCGGAAGCTTCTGGCGGTCGACCGCTACTGAGAAACGCTGTAGACGAATGGTCCCTGGAATTTTCGATCGACCGCTACTGGGCTGGCGATCGACTGCCACTGAGAGAGATGCAGACTGGAGGTTGCTGGCAGGGGCGGTCGACCGCCCCTGTGCTGGCAGTCGACCGCCAGCTTGGCAGATCCTGGGTTTTCCCGGGTCGATCCGTTAACCTCTTTAGCTCCATCGCTTGAGTCCTTTAGCAGTTCGTTCTCATTTGTGGCATCAACCTTGACTGTCTTGAAGTTTTATTACTGAGTCCTCAATCAAAATTTTGTTCCGGGGGTTCCGCGACCTGACCGGGTGGATCCGCGTGCGAGGGCGCAATCATTAAGCATTCACTTTTGCCATCTCCACTCCATTCCTTGGCATATCTATCATGAAAAAACATCACATAGTTTAGTCATATAAGAGTGGTAAAACATCAGTGACTTATAGTGTTTGTACATTATCAAAACTAAGAATATCAAATAACTCAAATGACCACAGGATGATGTCGAATGACCCAAGTGACCACAAGATGACTCAATTGACCACAGGGGCACAACAAAGAGGATCAGGAGAAGACGTCATTCACTACACCATAGGGAACATATTGTTACGTGGTCATGCCGTTTGGGTTAAAGAATACTGGAGCTACTTACCAAAGAGCTATGATGGCCATATTTCATGACATGATGCATATATATCTGGAGGTGTATGTGGATGATTTATTGGTAAAATCAAGAACCAGGGTAGAACATTCAAGGGTTTTGGCTAAGGTCTTGCAGAGATCAAGGGAGTTCCAATTGAAAATGAATCCGAAGAAGTGTGTGTTTGGTGTATCATCGGGTAAATTACTGGGTTTCATTGTGAGCAAAAGAGGGATTGAGATAGATCCCAACAAAGCTAAGGCCATCAGGGACATGCCGTCTCCCAAAAATTTGAGGGAAGTTCAAGGTTTAATCGGGAGGTTGCAGTTTATTCGCCGGTTCATGTCCCAGCACTCACAAAGGTGTAGGCCTTTCTACGAGTTGACCAAGCCAGGAGTAGAATTTCATTGGGATTCTAAGTGTCAAAAAGTTTTTGAAGGGTTAAAGGAATATCTGGCTAGTCCACCCGTTCTCATTCCACCCAAACCATAAAAACCCCTGATCCTTTACATCTCAGTCTTGGATGACTCCGTGGGAGCCGTCCTCGCACAAGCCGATGAAGAAGGCAAGGAACGGGCCACCTATTACTTGTCCAAACTTCTCAATCCTTGTGAACAGAAGTATACAGCCATGGAGAAAACATGTGCTGCCCTCGTTTGGATAGTGCAGCAACTGAAGCACTACTTCTTGGCTCATGAGATCCATTTGATTGCTCGCATGAACCCTATCAAATTCCTCCTAGAGAAATCCGTCCTTACCGATAGGCTAGCACGCTGGCAGAGTTTCCTATCTCAGTTTGACATCACCTACATCCAGCAAAAGGTAATTAAAGGCTATGCTATAGCCGAGCATCTCGCTCATCATCCTCTCCCCAAGTTCGATCATGTCCAATCAGAGTTTCCAGATGAGGAACTAATGTCCATCACCCAATCTGATGAGCCAATGTGGACATTATATTTTGATGGAGCTCTGAATTCCTAAGGGAAAGGTATTGGCATTGTCCTTCTAACGCCTTCCATCCCAGAGGCATTTCACCTCGCATTTCCAGTCACCAACAACATTGCGGAATATGAGGCTCTTCTAGCTAGTCTAGAACTAGCCCATTCTTTCTATATCACCGAATTACGAGTCGTGGGTGATAGTCAACTTGTTCTCCACCAAGTGCTTACCAAATATCACACCCTTGATCCCAAACTCAAGCCCTATCAGGAGCTGGTCTCCGCTTATGCCAAATTATTCACCAAGCTAATTTTTGTCTATGTTCCTCGCGAACAGAACATTCTGGCCGATGCCCTCGCTTCCTTGGCGTCATCTTTTAGATTCCCTTTAGGTGTATGGTCTGAATCCATCACCATCTACAAACGTCTCGTCCCTGCTGTTCAGGACCCTTACCTCTTAAAGATCAAGGAAAGAGTTCTACGGAAGATTCAGGAGGGGGAAATTCTTGAGAAGAAGGAAATCATGTTGGCAGAAGTTGAAGAAGAACTGGCTGATGAGGAGAAACCATGGTTTTATGAAATCGTCAAATATTGCAAAGATCAGTCTTACCCTGAAGGAGCCACCACAGAGGATAAGAAAGCCATCAGGAGGGTGGCCCAAAAATACACATTGGTTACTATACAGGAGAAGCCTTACTCGTGTTCTATTAAGGTGTCTTGATGACGATGAGGTTTGGAAATGTATAGAGGAAGCACACTCGGGTGTATGCAGTGGCCATGTAAATAGCCAAATGCTCGCTAAGAAGATCATTCGGCAAGGTTTTTACTGGCCCACTATGGAAGAGGATTGTGATGTTTATGTCCGTAGGTGTGTCAAGTGTCAGCTTCATGCCGACAAAATTCATTCACCATCTTCCTCACTTCATCCAATATCCTCCCCATGGCCTTTCTCCATGTGGGCATTCAATATTATTGGTCCCCTAGGTGATCCCAATTCCCTCACCAAGTAGAAATCTTTCATCCTCACTGCAACAGAGTACTTCACCAAATGGGCCGAAGCCGAAGCTTACGCAGAAATCAAGGCGTCAACAGTCTGCAAGTTCATCATGAAGAACATCCTCACCAGGTTTGGCGTCCCAAGCACAATCGTCACCGATAATGGGCCACAGTTCATTTCTCAGGACCTTCAAGACCTCTGCAAAAGGTACGCAATCACATTACATCATTCATCACCTTATTACCCACAAGGTAATGGCCAAGCAGAGGCCACCAACAAAACATTGATCAAAATCATAAAGAAAACCTGCGAGTCTAGTAAGTTTTCAGACTAGACAGAAAAGCTTATCGAAGCTCTATGGGCCTATCGCACTTCAATCCGTACCCCCACCGGACAGACTCCGTTTGCCCTTACTTATGGGATGGAAGTAGTAGTCCCGTACGAGACTCTGATCCCTTCTCTTATGGTACAATTGGATAAGGAATTTCCCCTCAACGAACATCGTGATTCACTCTTTGCCCAGTTGGAACTCTTAGACGAGAAGCGGCTGGCCGCTGCCGAGCATGCGCGTGTTTATCAAAATAGACTCGCTCGTTTTTACCAAAAGAAGGTCATTGAGAGAAAATTCAAAATTGGCGAGATGGTCGTGAAAAGAATTTTTGTCAAACATGGGGGGCCGCATCCTAAACTCCAACCCAATTGAAAAGGACCATACGTGGTTCAGGCTGCGTACCCTAGCAACACCTACAAGCTAGTCAATGCCGAAGGGACCGAGTTATCCCACCCTTGGAACGGGCTTTATCTTAAGAAATACTACCCTTAGACAAGTGTAACAACTAGCATGGCACGAGGACCATCGGAATTGGAAATTCACTCTTCGGTCTTTGTAGTCTAACTCAGGGTTAACCTGCACACACTCTCACACACCATTTTTGGGATCAAACGAAGCGAAACTCGAGGGAAGTTTCAAAAAAAAACAAATAAAAAAAATAAAAAAAAAGATTGCCTAGTGTTCATCATGCAGTCAAGTCTTTGCATCTGTCCTTCATGTAGGATAGGACCCATTAAGGCTCGGTAGGTCTCGGGTCTTGGCCCACCAGAACCGCGGAGATTCCTGTCCAGTCATGTCGGCTTACGCCCACTAAAAGAAGGCAGCACGCATACACGCAGCTGTTTTACCAAAAAAAATTGGTCGTATTGTTTATTGTGAAGCTGTGCTCGAAGGTCTCCAGGAAAGTCGCAATCTTTGTTTTCTTCTACCTCGACCCAATGAGACAGCCGACGCCCTTAAAACGATGAGCATAAGGGAACCAAAATACCATACCCTGAAGGCGAGAGTAAGATTCATCTCCTCAAACTTGAGTCAGAGCACGAGAAGAGGGCAGTGACCCCGCAGGCATATAAGAGGGATTTCAACATATCCAATTGTTATGGCACCCTCGAAAAAAAAAGGGGGGGGTCTGTGGACACCAAAAATTGCACACCCAAAGATCGTGCTCGGCCCCGCATCAACAACGGCGCTAAGTGAAGAAGCCCCAGAGAGACTGGTCGTTCGGACTCCCTAAGTATGCTTACTGCTGCGAAGCCGCCTCCAGGAATCGCGGCCGTGAAGAGAAACCAATCACAATAAGCCCCACAATCCGTGGACCTCGAAGGAAGCCAAATAGGCCATGACTCGTGTCCATAACGGGCTCGGAACGGGCTCAGAAGCACACCCAATTTTGGCCTTCAGCGGCACGCCCACTGGGCTGTTCAGCGGCACACCCCATCCAGGGGTTCAGCGGCACGCCCATTGGGCTGGCCAACGGTACACCCCCCCTGGTCTTCAACGGCACACTCCCCTGGGGGGGCCTTCAACGGCACACCCCCCTGGGGGGTCTTCAACGGCACACACCCCTGGGGGGGGGGGCCTTCAGCGGTACACCCCCAAGGGGGGTTCTTCAGCGGCACGCCTGTTGTGAGCTTCAGCGGCACGCCCGTTTCAAGCCTCAGCGGCACGCCCCAATGGGCCCTCAGCGGCACATGCTGCTGAGTCTTCAGCGGCACGCCTGTTGTGAGCTTCAGCGGCACGCCCGTTTTAAGCCTGAGCGGCACGCCCCAATGGGCCCTCAGCGGCACGCCTGTTTTGTGCTCCAGCGGGACGCCCTTTTGGCTTCCCCATGGCACGCTTGTTCAGCCCGCCAGCGGCACAACGTGAAGGCTTTTCAACGGCGGGATGACGTGAAGCCCATGCCCTACGTATCCTTGGCGCGCAGCAAGCCGTCTGAGGTGGCAGTCGATCGTTGGGCCCCGTAGCCTACCCCACTGACACCCAGGACAGGGTAGGTCAACCGCCATCATCACGATCCACTTCCCGCCTTCGACAGCCATGCTCGAAGTCCCCAGGGGCTGGTGGTATAAAAAGCCTTCCGTTCAACACAAAAAGGGGGAGACAAGAAAAACGGAGAAGGGAGAGGCTCAGGCAGGGGAAGACACACACACACACAGGAGAAAGAGGAGAAGAGAAAAGAGAAGGGGAGGCCCTCCCGGCGTGAGCCCCCTCGGACGACTACCGGGAAGAAGCAAGAGTAAGGGAGAGAGGGCTTGATGTCATAGGGGAGAGAGTTGGGGGCAGTGGCCGGTGTCCAAGTCCCTAACGCTCCCTGTCTTCTTGTATTCCATTTTCCCCTTTTGTTTATGTTCTATCTTTCTCTGGTTGTTCCCTTGCCCACGGCCTCGTCCTGGACATTTTTTCCTTGTAAGGTGTATGTAGGGCCACGCCCTTTTGTTTCCCATGAATGAAAACAATCGCCCTCTTGGGCCTTTCCTGCTATTTTTTGTTGGTTTGCTCCTGCCTTCACAATGCATGTAGTGTGTTGCCCGTTTTCTCCGTTCCTCCGGTTTCTTTCGAGCCACTACATTAACGTGATGCCTCCCCTGTGAAGCCTGACTTTGTGATCCTTCCCCTATGATCTTTAGTCTCCTGGGTTCTTTGCCCCCCCCCCCTCACGAGAGGGAGAGACCCTTACTTTCTTCCCGATTACCCAGTTACCAATAGACCACTCCCGGCCTTGAAGCCCCCCCCTCTTTTCTTCTTCTTTTCCTGAACAGCCATCAAGTCTCCCAGCCCATACATTCAGCTCTTTCAAACCTCCAGCGATACACCTTTCCGACCTTTGGCCGGCACACCCTGTTCAGCTCTCAGCGGCACACCCTTATGGGCCCTCAGCGGCACATCCTTTTCAGCCCTCAGCGGCACACTCTCCAGGCCCCTCAGCGGCACACTCCTTGGCCAGCCCCAGTCCACATTATATGCCCTTAGAGGCCTTCAGTATGTTGTTCTCCTTCGCATTTTCCGAGGCTCTATAAAGGTGTTGCTCCTTCGGGGGCCCACCTCCAGTTGTCGGGTTCCGCCACCCCATGTGGGCGCGTTCCCTGTATCTCCCTTACGCCCCGGGTCAAGGGGAGATGCTGCCGAATTTTTTTGTGAAGAAATAACAAAACATTAAAAGAGGCAAAAGGAGGCAACAAACGAGCAGGGTAATTAATGAAACCTTCCAACTCATCAAACCACTGCCGGCACCACAACGAGAACTGAACCGAACCAATTAACTACCCGGCAGCCCGAACGTCCGACCCGCAAGGAAAGAGACCGAATCGAATAAAGAGAACGAACAAAGGGAGGAATTTTATATAAAACTACACGAAAGTTAAGATAAGAAGAAAAGAAAAGCCTTAAAACAAATAATCAAAAACTGATCGAACCTCCACCATCACGCCTCGATTGGCCCTTCGTCGGTACGCCGCTCCCACTGGCCCTCAGCGGCACGCTTCTATTGGCCCTCAGCGGCACGCTCCCATTGGCCTTCAGCGGCACACTTCCCTTGGCCCCCCTTTCAGCGGCACGCTCCCTCCCTTCGCCGGTACGCCCTCAGTCACAGTCTCAGCGGGATCCAACGTACAGACTTTGGGCTTGGCAACGTATAGACTTCGAGCTGCAATCAAAGAGGCAATGTACAGACTTCATGTTGCAGTGTATAGACTTGGGGCTGGCCGACGTATAGACTTGGCCAATGTATAGACTTTGGGCCAGCCAATGTACAGACTTCATGTTGCAGTGTATAGACTTGGGGCTGGCCGACGTATAGACTTGGCCAATGTATAGACTTTGGGCCAGCCAATGTACAGACTTCATGTTGCAGTGTATAGACTTGGGGCTGGCTGACGTATAGACTTGGCCAATGTATAGACTTTGGGCCAGCCAATGTACAGACTTCATGTTGCAGTGTATAGACTTGGGGCCGGCCAACGTATAGACTTGACCAATGTACAGACTTTGGGCCCGCCAATGTACAGACTCCACGTTACAACGTACAGACTTTGGGCTTGGCAACGTATAGACTTCGAGCTGCAGTCAAAGGGTCAATGTACGGACTTCACGTTCCAATGTATAGACTTGGGCCAGCCAACGTGTAGACTTCATGACGGCCAGTGTACAGACTTCGGACCAGTCGACGTATAGACTTCATATTGCAACGTGCAGACTTTGCTCCACTCTGCTCCAGTGTATGGACTTTGGGCTTGGCAACGTACAGACTTCGAGCCTGGGGAACGTACAGACTTTATACCCACCCCCCACGTTCTGATTGGCTCCTTAGCCGGCACGCTTCTCTCATCTTTCAGCGGCACACTCACCTAACCCCTTCGCCAGCACACTGCTTGAACCTTCAGCGGTACACCCCTTTAAACCCTCAGCGGTACGCCCTTCAAACCCCCAGCGGTACACTCTTAATTGCCCCAGCGGCACGCCCCTTGAACCTTCAGCGGTACACTCCCTTGAGCCCATGCGGTACGCTCCTTTGGCCTCCAGCGGTACGCCCCTTTTAGCCTCCCAGCGGCACGCTCTCTGCCCTCAGCGGTACACTCCCGTTTTCCCCTTCGCCGGCACACTATACATATACACATATACAGCCTGATAAAGGCATTAACAATAGCAAATAAATTAATAAAAATTACGCTAATTAAAGGACTCCGAATGCGCAATATTAATCACAATAAAGAGGCGGGAGGGGTAATAAAAAAATAAATAGCAAATGAATGATAATAACAAGAATAATCATGAATAAAAGAAGAGAAATCATCCCGGACAAAGGCACGAATAAACAGTAAACATCAAATCAGAAATCCCAGAAGATATAACTAAGAAAGCCCCAGATAAAAGACGCTAACATCCACACTGCAGCCCTCTCTCTCCCCGGGACCCGGGGCAAAAGAGAATAACAACGCCGCCCTTTCAGGTCGGGCCCGAGTCTCGGGAATTACCCCGATATGGCCAGGCCTTGATCTAACCTCGGGCCGACATCCTAATCGGACCGGATTTGTTTTCTCGTTCCGGATACCTTCCGAATCTTCATTAAAATTGCCGCATGCTCGGCCGACATTTGAAGGGATCTACCTCGGTTTTCTCATTGTGACTCTGCCACGGACCTGTGTCCGAATACGAAAAGGTCTACGAGTGGCCGACACGGCCGATAGTTTATGGCCTTAATACAACCTTCAGTGTGATCTCTCCCTATCTCTCTCGCATAATTAGTATTACTCTATTCGGCCGCGGGGCCTCTAATTTCGGCAACTAATCAAGGGTATTCCTTCGTATGGGGGATGTAAATGACGTCGTGACCTTTATGGCGCGACGGGATTCGGTCCCGACACGAACCACACAATCGTCTGACGAAGTCAGATGGAGCGCACTATGGGCTCTTCGGGGCCCGAATAAATCGTCACCTTTGTGACTGGCACGCCCACGCACTTAATAGACGAACCACATGACCGAAGTGAATTTTAGTGCGTCCACAACTCTGGCACGCCCGGTGGGACCGATCCACCCTTCATCTTTTTGCCGAAATTAGGGGCCCCGCGGCCCCCTACTTGTAATACTAATTGGGCTACTTTCTTAAATGCAGAAAAAGAGAGAGGCATCATGGAACCAACGATGGCGGTCGTCTGCGGCCCTCAGCCCGTCCAGAACCACGTTCGGGGTGGCTACTTGGCGATCCCCCTCACCTTCGGGAGCTTCCCTCCCACCGTGGGCTTCCCCAACTTCCTGGGGGTGGCCTTCGTTGACATCCTCGACGCACGAGCGCCCGAGGAGCCCCAAACCAACGCTCCCGCTCCGGGAGCCGTCGAAGCTGCCGCCAGCCGAGCTGTGGCCAAGAACAACAACAGCGTCCCTACAACGACGATGAGCTGCAACGTGCACCATGTGCACCAGACTACCGGCCCATCCCACCAGGGGTCGGCATCTCACCGGAGGAGGCTCCGGAGAAACAACATTAGCGCCGGCCCGGGGCGCCGCATGTCCAACTCTGGGAAGACCATGACTATGGGGACCCACCGAGTCCGTCTGGACGAGAGGAGATCCCCTGTGGCACCGGACCGCGTCGTCCCGACCGTGCCGGTTCAAAACTCCTTCCAAGAGCTCCGGAAGTTGAAAGAGGAGGCAGCACCCGCCGCTGTCGCCACATCACCAAGGACTGCGCCGACCCATAGGTCGGCGAAGCTGAAGCAAGTCTGGACACCTAAAGAGACCCAGCCCACTGCACCCGCCCAGGCAGGGCCCAGCACTTTCCGCCCCAGGAGGGCCCGACACGATGACAGGGTCGAGGTAGTGACCCCCACTCTCCGACCGGCACCCGTCATCCCGGTGCCGTCCGAGAATGTTCACCGCCGTCGCCGAGGGCGCCGGCACAATGCCGCCCGCCCGGCTCTCACGGCCTACTCCCCTCCTGCCGCTGTCATCGACGCGTAACCCCAGGCCGCTCTCCCTGACCAGGAGTGGGAAGGGATCGAGCAGGCCATGAGGAACTACCTCCGAGGCCCGGGTAGCACCCCCGCCGGCCGCCAGAGGCTACTGGGGGCAATGGCCTCCGCCTTCCAGGAAGAAAGGGGGGGACCTGCACCTAGCATGGAATCGAGGACCCGCGCCAGTCCCCTGTACGGGAGGAAGCGCCGCCCCGATGGTCGGTCTTCAACAGGCTGACATTCCCAGGAGGATCGTCCAGGAAGGCGACAAAAAGAAATAAGAGTAAGAAATGACAGACATTCACCTGCAATATGGCAGGAGTTCATGGTCGGTATGGGGCCTTACCCACCGACCCGGAAGAATTGGCAAGAATAGCCGTTAGACCGAGACCCCTTACTAGAAGAGGGAGAGCGGCAAGCGGCGCGACACCCGTAGGCGCCGAAGGGACCTTACCTGAAGAGCCCCTTGCGGCCCTCACGGCCAATGTGGTCACCACCGGCGACACGAGTGGCGAACCCTCGACATTAGCCGAGGACGCCCCGGCCGGAGAGACAGGGGGCATGCCTAGTCTTCCCACAACTGACCCTACAATGCTGCTCATGATACAATGATTCCAACAGGAAATCGAGTCACTCAAGAAGCAGCTAAGTGAGCGGGACGCACCGCCCCCGATGTCCTGGCAGACCGAGGTTATACCCGAAGTACCCAGGGACAGGGGGCAGTCTTCAGAGGCAGCTCTTCCAGCAACCCTCAATCCTCTCGGGGGCGCACCCCCACAGCAGACACATTATACAGTAGTGGCCCCGCCACAGGCTCCGCCTTCACAAGGGTCCCCTATGGCCCCCCGGGCGACCGTGGTAGCCACCCCGAACGCGCAGCCCGCTCACTTTTACCCGAATCCGGTCGACCCGACAATAGTTAGCCGGTTGATGCTGGAGCAGATGATATATATGAAGCTGGCCGAGAGGGGCGAAGGGGATCAGACGCCGTTTGACGTCTACCAGGTACCCTACCCGGCTCACTATGCTGCCAGGAAGTTGCCGGCTGGCGTCACCAAGCCGCCGAAATTTGAAAAGTTCAACGGGCAAGGGTCTCCCAGAGAGCACATTGCCTACTATGTGAACGTCATGGGAGACCTGGCTGCTGATGAGGCCTACCTCCTGAAGTTCTTCGGCTCAACACTTACCGGACTTGCCTTTGAATGGTACTCCGGCTTGTCACCCGGGTCGGTGGCCGATTGGCCCGACATGCAGAAGAAGTTCAAGGAAAGGTTCTACGTTGCCGAGAGAGAAGTTACCATGGCTGAACTCTACGCCACAAGGCAGAAGAATGATGAGTCGGCCCTCGACTACATTAAAAGATGGAGGAACCTTAGTATGAGGTGCAAACGCCCCCCGCATCAGGAGGACGCAATGCAGATCTGCAAGCAAAACTTAAAGAAAGAAATCCTAGAAAGGATGATCGGCACTGAGGTCAAGACATTTGACCGCCTGAACAATGTGGTAGCGGGGATCGAGGCATTCTTGGCCCGATACTCCTCCACTCCAGGCATGTCAACCCAGAGAGCCAGATAGGCCGAGAAGAAGCCAGCCCCCCCGGAGGTGCATGCACTAGACTTCCAGACTTTTGAAAAGCAGAAGGAGAAAGCCAAGGGAGCTGCCAACCCTCCGCCGCCCAGAACCACAGAGCGGCGGGAAGGCCCCTCGCTAAGGGAGAAGATGAGAAACAAGTTATATTCCTTCTCCCGGGACAAGTCCAAGCTCCTGTTCGAATGGGCGACCAGCTACAATAAAATCACACTGCCAGAGCCGAAAAGGCCTGGCGACTTGAAGAAGAAGGATGACCCGCGCTTCTGCATGTACCACCGGGTGCTCGGGCATACTATTGAAGATTGCTACGTCTTCAAGGACGTTATTGAGTCCTTAATCAAGAACGGGGAGCTGGACATGGGGGAGCATAAAGTAGACCCCCTGCAGCCACACGAGCTGCCCAGCATAGCCTCCTCCGTCAATATGATCTCACTATATCAGGAGTTGCCAGAAGAGTGGGCGGAAGCATGTGCCCGCGCCACTTATGAGACTTTTGTCCTGGCCCCGGCCCAAGATCAGGAGGGTTGGCAGACGGTGCCCGGAAGAAGTAGAAAGGCACGCACCCCTCGGTCCGCCCCAGGGATTCATCCAAGGGACGCGACACCCTTGCCGGCACCACCACCAGTGAGCCCGGTTCGCCATGACACGGCCCCCAGGCTGGTCATGAGGCGGCCCACCCACAACAAGAAGAGCTCTGTCCCGCTGCGAATGCACCAGAAAACCAGCCCGGCGGTCGAGAAACTCCAGGCTATTATTGACGGGCTTGAAGATTATGAACAGCCCAAAATCCGGCCCGTGGAACTAAAAGAATACGTCCCCTGGGAGGAGTTCGAATCACTCGAGCTGGCTCCAGGAACAAAAGCTGAAACAGAAAAAGAGCCTCCCCTGTGGGGCGAGCTTCCTCAGGAGCAGCCATTGGCCGCGGCAGGGAAGAAGAAGAAGAAGAGAAGACCCAGGGGTAAGAAGAAGAATGAGGTCGTCCTCGCCTGCAACACCCTCTCGGCGCTATTCGACACCGCTCTCTCCCTGGAAGAAAAAGAAGAAGACCCACCCCATGAACCAACAGAGGTGAGTCAAGCTGAAGCATCCACCTCGCAGCACGCCACCAGGTCAGGGAGGAAGTGGGGGCGCCCTCCTTAGGGCAGCCTCAACATCATGCTCAGGGGGGAACAACCATACCAGGTTCCCGAGCCCGAGGTCCGAGGCACCGAGGTCCCTCCCCCGTCAGGTCTCTACCCCGGAGACACCAAGAGTCAAGGCGCCCCGTCATTCGCCGAGTTCTTGTCAGCTCGAGCAGGAAGGCGGGCGTACCCCCAGGGGTCCTTTGTGACCGATAAAGCAAGCATTCCCCAAGCTCTACCAGCTGCAACTCCTGCCCAGCCAGAGGAAGAATTCAGCGGCACCCCAAACCTCGCTGAATTCATGCGAGCAGCGGAGGAGGCCCAACAGGCCCCGCCTACTCAACGGGCTACAACATATCCCGTAAAGGAGGCGTCCCCTGATCAGACATCCCAGCCTCATGAGGGGAGCAGGCGCGGCAAGCCCGAAGAAATGAAGTTGCTCAAGGTGCGGGCCGCCGAGCGCATAGTCAGACACCTCAAGAAGATCCCGACCCGGTTCACTATGTGGGAGATGCTGTCTTTAGATGAAGAAACACGGCAAGCCATCATCGCCGCACTCCAGACGCCAGCCCACCTAGAAGCCAGTCTGGCAGAAATAGCACCCGAAGTGGCTATGGCCTTCACAGAAGATGACATGCTCCTGCCGACCTGCAGTCACAACACACCTCTCTACATGAAGGGGCAATTGAATGGCCAGCCCATCAACAGGGTCCTGATCGACCCAGGGGAAGCAGTGAATATACTCCCTTACCGGGTGTACCAGAAACACTATTTCGATGTGCACCTGGTTGAGGTTAAAAATGTCAAGATTGCTGGCTTTAACCAGAAATGTGAAGTGCCCATGGGGGTTGCAGAGTTCAACTTGACCTTTGATGACTTCACCACCAAGGTCCAGTTCCACGTCATCAACTCCAGCACTTCCTACAAGGCGTTGCTGGGCCGGCCTTGGCTACACCAGAATAGGGTGGTACCCTCCACTCTGCATCAATACATCAAGTACCCCTGCGAGGGAAAGGAAGTCAAAATCTTCGCCGACCTCCACCCGTTCGAGGTGTTCGAGTGTCACTTGTCGGATGCTAATCTGTACTTGGAAAAGGCGAAGCAAGCTCCTCAAGCTGCCCGAGACAAGGGAAAGAGGAAAATGGAATCAGGAGGCTGGTTTCCTCCACCGCCCCCAGGCTATGTGGCTCTCCCACATGTGCCATTTATTGCACAAGAAGAAGGGGTATTTAGGGCAGCCCCTCTCGCCATCTACCCCACACCAGGGGCACCCTGCCTCGAAGACCTGCTAGAAGATGTCAGGGTCCCGCCGGGGATCGTCAAGCCGATAGCGGAAATTGAATGCCAAGCAGCTGAACAATTGAGAACCTTCGAGGTACCTAACCCTGAGGGGCCGCCCACTATCTTCTATGTGGCCGGGGAGAAGCCAGTCAGGGAAGACGATGATTGCCGGTTCCCTGACGAGTTGCATGACCCGCACGTCCCCATTACGGGACTTCCCCACATGACTGACCAGGCAGCCCGAATGGTCAGAAAGAAGAAGATTCCCCTCTACCAGCCCTCCAGCCGGAAGGAAATGTTTGAAAGAATATGGAACCCACCAAACCTGGATCGACGGTTGCTGAAAATCACCAAGCGCCCCGGTCTGGGCTTTTCACTAGAGGAATATTACGAGACTGACGTCATATCAGTCTCAACATGGTCTGGCGACGACCCCGCAGAAGCTACAGATTCGCGGGAAGCCTGTCAAGATGCATATCCTGGGCCCCCGGTTCAGGAGGCACAAGACGAAGAAGTATTCCTGTGGAAGCCTCCCAGCCGTCGCTGCATGGAGAAGACCCCCTCCTTCTCCGAAGTGTCGACCTCGAGAGGGCACACCAGCGAGGCACCTCCACCCCGGCCGGCCGGGAAAACAAGGAGCAGAAGCATGGGCCAGGCTCTGAAATCCCCTCGATACAACCCCGTCATGTACGCCTTGTACCATAGGCAGCAACGGGAGATCGAGACACTAAAAGTACGACTGGCTGAGTTGACCTCGCTAGTCGCCGACCTGATCCAGGGATCTCTTCCCCCGCGGGGTGGCCGCATGCCTCGGCCCCGAGATGCCAGTCCTGACACCCCCGTCTGGTCAAGAAGGGAATTGAGAGACACGGCAAGCCTATTGATCGGGCGACCAACCAGGCAGGGCCTAACACTCCAAGAGAAGCTGCAGAAGCCCTACTCCTTCCCGAGAGAGAAGACCCGGGGCATCTTCGACTGGGCCTGCCATTATGGCAAGGTCTCCCTCCCACGGTCCAAGAGGCCACAAGACATCAGAAGAAGTGGGGACCCACTATTTTGCCCTTACCACCAGATGCTGGGTCAAGCCATTGAAGACTGTTATGTCTTCAAAGACAGTGCTCAAAGCCTCATTGACAGGGATGAGCTCAGAATGGGGGACTACGTGGTAGCCCCGCCACGCCCCCATGTGGCGGACAGCCCCAGGGCAGGAGCCTACACTGTGTCCATCCAATACCAGGTGCCAGAAGATGCGGCTACCCCGGCCCCCGCAGGAGCGGTCTATGATGAATACACAGAAGAGCCCGAGATGGACCTATGCCCCTCTGAGCCAGCGGACCTCACGTACCCGGCGGCTACGGCCCAGGAGGAGTGCGAGGTGAATGCAGCCTCCATGCTCAGTCATGATGAACAAGAAGAGAGAGATGGCGTCCTCGAGCCCGAGGACAATGAAGACCAAGATTTCGTCGATCTGTCGCCAGCCCCGCCGGAAATTGAAAATGGCGGCCAGGTCACGGTCGACGAATTGATTGAGGTCAACCTTGGTACAGAAGACGACCCCAGGCCAACTTTTCTGAGTGCTCTCATGCCCCTACAGGAGAGAGAACAATACACAAAGTTGCTGCAAGAATTCCGGGATTACTTTGCCTGGAACTACAAAGAAATGCCTGGGCTCAGCACCGAAGTGACTCAGCACATCCTGGCCATTGATCCCAAGGTGGAACCAGTGAAGCAACCTCCCCGGCGCATGAGGCCGGAGCTAACCAGCCAGATCTGCAAAGAGGTCGACAAGCTCATAAATGTCGGCTTCGTGGCGGAGAATCAATACACCACATGGCTGGCCAATATTATACCAGTGAAAAAGAAGAATGGACAGATCAGGATTTGCGTGGACTTCCGCGACCTGAATAAAGCCTGCCCGAAGGATGACTTTCCGGTGCCTATCACCGAAATGATGATCAATGCAACCACTGGCCACGAGGCCCTGTCCTTCATGGATGGGTCGCCCGGCTATAACCAAATCTGGATAGCCGACCACGACCGGGTCCATACAGCTTTCCGGTCACCCAAAGGGATATTTCACTACAAGAGGATGCCCTTCGGCCTCAAGAATGCCGGTGCCACATACCAACGGGCAATGACCAAGATCTTCGATGAGCTGCTGTATGGCAAGGTCGAGTGCTACATTGATGATCTGGTCGTCAAGACGAAGAAAAGAGACGAGCACCTGAGTGACCTCAGGGTTGTCTTCCAATGGCTCCGGCAGTACGGGCTGAAGATGAATCCCATGAAGTGCTCCTTTGGCGTGTCCAGTGGGAAATTCCTCGGCTTTATTGTCCGGCACAGAGGGATCGAGATCGACCCCCTGAAGATAAAGGCCATCCAGGAGCTGCCCCCTCCGAAGAGTCTGGGAGAGCTGAGGTCCCTACAGGGGCGTTTAGCTTACATCCGCAGGTTCATCTCCAACCTGTCAGGGCGCTGCCAACCCTTCCACAGGCTGATGATGAAGAATGCACCCTTCAACTGGGGCCACGAATGCCAGCATGCGTTCGACCAGCTAAAGGAGTACCTGAAGACCCCGCCTGTCCTGGGGGCACCTGTCAAAGGCAGACCGATGATTCTGTACATAGCGGCCACCGAATATTCACTGGGGGCAATGCTCGCCCAGAACAATGATGAGGGAAAAGAGCAGGCTCTCTACTATCTCAGTCGAAGATTGGTGGGTGCAGAGGCTAAGTACACCCCGATTGAGAAGACCTGCCTTGCCTTGGTCTTCGCAGTCAAGAAGATGAGGCACTACATGCTGTCCCATGAAGTCAGCTTAATATCCAGGGCCGACCCCATTAAGCACATCCTCTTCCAGCCAGTCCAAAAGGGGCGCCTTGGCAAGTGGGCCGTGCTACTCATGGAATTTGACATCACCTACGTGCCACAGAAGGCCGTTAAGGTACAAGCCGTCGCGGATTTCTTCGCAGCACACCCCGTGCCCGAAGACTCCCCTTTGGCCACCGAACTACCTGAAGATGAAACATTATAGGTAGACCAAGTACAACAAGCCATCTGGCAGCTATACTTCGACGGGGCCTCGAGAACAGAAGCGACCCCATCCGGGCATGCCAAGGTGCGGGCCGGAGCTGGCATCGTCCTTAAATCCCCAGACGGAGAGGTCATGCATACTTCCTGCTGCATTAGCAAACCCTGCACAAATAATGAGGCAGAATATGAAGCTCTGATCATCGGCCTCCAGGTGGCCCTCCAGTTGGAGATCAAAATGCTCCAAGTGTTCGGCGACTCGCTGCTAGTCGTCAAACAGGTCCAGGGACAATTTGACGTCCGGAAACCTGAGCTACTCCCCTACCACACTAAGGCCAAGGGGCTCATGGAGCGGTTCTACCTCCTCGAAATAGGCCATGTCGCCAGAGGGGAGAACGCGCAAGCCGACGCCCTGGTAAAACTGGCAAGCTCACTGGCAGTAGCTCCAAACGGATCTCTCAACATCCAGGTGGTGAACCAGCGCCAGATGCCCAGTATGATAGAAGAAGAGCCAGAAGAAGAGGACCTACATGTCGCTACAGCAGAAGCCGTCAGCCTGCCTGACTGGAGAGACCCCCTAATGCAGTGGCTCAGACACCAGCAACTACCCGATCGAAGAGAAGAAAAGATCAAGGTAGTCAGAACCAAGGACTCCTATGAGCTCCGAAGCGGAATATTATTCCGGATTGTGGCCGATGCCAAACGGAAGCTACTCCTCCGATGCTTGTCCACTGAAGAAGCTTGGAGGGTTATGAAGGAGGTCCATGCCGGCACAGCTGGCGCACACCAGGCGGGGCCGAAGATGAAAATTGAAATCAAGAAACTTGGCTACTATTGGCCTGCAATGTTCAACGACTGTTGTGAGTACGCTAAGTCGTGTCAGAGATGCCAGGAGCATGCCACTATACCCAGGAGGCCTCCCGTGCAACTGCACCCAACCGCGCCCAGTTGGCCGTTTGCCCAATGGGGAACAGATGTTGTGGGCCCCTTACCCGCATCTTCCACAGGCTGCAAATACATTCTGGCGGCAACCGACTACTTCTCCCGCTGGGCAGAGGCTGTCGCTTTACGCGAGGTCACCGGGGAGATCGTGGCCAGGTTTGTCCTCTGCAATATCATATTCCGGTTCGGCGTGCCCGGCCGAATTGCGTCAGATAATGGCAGCCACTTCCGCAACCAGAAGGTCTACCGACTAGCAGAAAAATATAAAATTGATTGGAGGACGTCAACTCCTTACAACCCACAGGCCAACGGGCTGGCCGAAGCTTTTAACAAAACACTCTGCACCCTCCTGGCCAAGACTGTCAACTCTAACAAGAAGGACTGGGAAGAAAAGATGTACGAGGCACTATGGGCATACCGAACCGTATACAAGGCTCCAACGGGCTGCTCGCCCTTCTCTCTCGTATACGGCTCGGAGGCGGTCGTCCCCGTCGAGCTGGAGGTACCCTCCCTCAGAGTCGCCATTCAGCATGGGCTCGTCCCTGAAGGGCAGACCAACGTCGAGCGAAGGCTCGATGAACTCTCCAGTCTGGAAGGAAAGCAGCTTCAAGCCCAACAGAATATCCAAGTCTACCAGGCCCGGATTGCACGCGCCTTTGACAAGCTCGTCAAGGAACGCGAATTCAAGAAGGGCGACCTCGTCATGGTCAAGAGAAGAGACCTCATGGCTGCCAACCCTAAGGGTAAGCTGAATGAGAACTGGCTCGGACCCTACGTAGTCCAAAAAGTCTACGAAGGTGGGGCCAATGTAATTGTCAACCATCGCGGAGAAGTTCAGTTCCCGCCTCTTAATGGAAGGCACTTGAGATTGTACCACGCTCCGGCGCCCCCATTCAGGTAATAATATTACTCTTCGCCCTATTTTTTGGCGGATTTGCCTGATTAATGTCCAAACAACTTGGCTACCATCCACGTCTTCAAAAAAGGAGAAGAAAGAAGAGAAAAGTAAAAATAAAAAAAAGAAAAGTTGAGAGAACAAAAATATATGTATGAGAAAAAAAGAAAGGAAGAAAAAAAAATAAAAGAAAAAAAAGAGAAAAAAAGAGAGAAAAGAAAAGGAAAAAGACAAAAAAGAGAAGAAGCAAAAAAAAAAGAAGAAGAAGAAAAAAAGAAGAGAGAAGAAAGAAAAGAATAGAAAGAGAAAGAAGGAAGAAGCAAAAAAAGAGAGAAAAAAGAAGGAAAGAAAAAAAAAGAGAAGAAAAAAAAGAGTAAAAAAGTAAAAAAAAGAGAAAAAAGAACCAGAAAAGGGTAACGCCCCCATTTCCAGCCACCGCCCTGTATCAGCGGAGGTACCAAAAATTGACTAAAAAAAATAAACTCTTCTCTCCGTCCTCCTCGGGCGGTGAGTATCCCTTTGGCTCGGACCTCCCGTCCGGGTCATTGACTAAACAAACTCTTCTCTCCGTCCTCCCCGGGCGGTGAGTACCCCTTTGGCTCGGACCTCCCGTCCGGGTCATTAACTAAACAAACTCTTCTCTCCGTCCTCCCCGGGCGGTGAGTACCCCTTTGGCTCGGGCCTCCCGTCCGGGTCATTGACTAGACAAACTCTTCTCTCCGTCCTCCCCGGACGGTGAGTACCCCTTTGGCTCGGACCTCCCGTCCGGGTCACTGACTAAACAAACTCTTCTCTCCGTCCTCCCCGGGCGGTGAGTACCCCTTTGGCTCGGACCTCCCGTCCGGGTCATTAACTAAACAAACTCTTCTCTCCGTCCTCCCCGGGCGGTGAATACCCCTTTGGCTCGGACTTCCCGTCCGGGTCATTGACTAGACCAACTCTTCTCTCCGTCCCCTCTGAACGACCAGAAAACAGTCTCTAACCGAGGCCCCCCGCCTGAGGCAAGTACGAGCTTTCAATATTGCGGCAGAGCTAGGGAGTCGCCCGTTCGGTATGGTGGAGTGGTCCCCTCGTCCTCCCCCTGGGAAGGCGAGCACTCTCCTGTACCCTGACAGGGGTCCCCGCCTGGTTCTCCCGAAGCAAATCATCGCGAAGACCCACACCCTGCTAACGTGGTTCAGCACAAAAGAGGGGAAGAAAGGGGAAGAAGAAAACAATGTAAGCAGAAGAGAAAGAAGGGGAATAAAGGTCCCTCTGGGACGAATGCACACACAAAGAACGCGTGAAATCATAAATGCTCTGCTCTATTCAGAAAGGGGACCAGACTACATGTGCTGCGGGGCATGCCCCTGTGTTACATTCAAAAGAAAAGGAAAAGGAATTAAGGGATGCAACGCTCAGTTGATGTCCCTGAAGATGTCCTCAAGAGGGAGGATCCCGACGCAAGGAAAGTTCGTCCTATCACACAGTCGGCCCCTCAATTCCTCGAGACGGGCGAGTTCTGCTTCCATGGACACCATTTCAACATCGGCGACGGCAAGAGCCTCCCTCTCCTCTGCCACCGTCCTTTCCGCCTCGGCAAGGCCAAGTTTAGCCACAGCGAGGTAGCCCTCCAGCTTCTCGATCCGGCTCTTGAAGGAACGAACTCTACCTTCGCCTTCCCCTAAGGCTTTTCCGTGGCGTTCTCTATCATGGCGCCGCGCCTCCAAGGCCTGCAAATACTCGTCCGCTTGGGCGTCTAGCGCGGCGCGTTCGTTAGGAGCCTGGGTCGCCAGGAACTCGCGGCGCTTGACATACTTCAACAACAACAGAACCCGCCGCGACCACTCCCCCAGCGGGCAGCCAAGCACTTGCAATGCCCCAGTCAGCTGCGTCACTATGGTGTGCACCTCCCGATACGACAGAGAAGGGTCGGCGAGGAGCATCGTCCGTAGAGTGATCAGCATTTGACGGACTAGCGCTTCTGATGACGTGTGGCTGACTGAGGGCACGACCGGAGGAGTAAATTCCACGGTGCTGTCCACCTCTGCCCACAGGTCAGCGTCCACTGCCGCTGAAGAGGAAGGAAGGGCAAGGGTCAAGCCTCCTGGCCGGCGTGGCTCGACTAAAGACCCCTGGCCAACTACTGTTGAGGAGGCGGCTGAGATCATTGCCGAAGCATCCAACGCCGCTATCATCAGCTGTTCTCCTGCCTCCTCCGCCTCTGCCTGGTGTGATGCCGGCACTGCTTTAAGGGGCAGGGGTGCAGGTGCCTCTGCTCCGGTCAAAGGAGGGGCCTCAAGCAAGGCTGGGCCCGCTGCCATCAGTGGCCGACTCCGCCTCTGCGGCTCCGATCCATCCAGATGTGCGCGGAGCTCCGCGAATATTTGCTTCAGTAAGGGGTCCTCCATCTGGGCCGGAAGCTTTGGAAAAGGCGGAAGCGGAACCATTAGCCGGGGTAGACGTCCCGTCTCCACGAGCACCGTAAGGCCCCCCGCTCCCAAGCCCGCGACCGGAGCCAGTCCCACCACCGCTAGCGGACCAATATTTGGCCGCCGCTTGGCAACGGCCTTCCGGGCACGGCCAGACGACCTCCCTGGCGTCGGCACCACCTGACCACAAAAAGCATGATTTCTCACTTGCCAGCGGGAGTAAACCTCACGAGGCCCAAAAGGTGAGAAGGATTATGAGACTCGTGTCCTTACCTCGGCCACCGGGGCGGTACCGCTCTAGGGCGCGATCTCCCCCTCCTCCAGAGGCTCGCCCGCCAAAGGCTCCTCCGACGCCTCCTCCCGAAGAGCTTCAAATAGAAGGGCTAGCTTGCCCATGCCGACATCGACCCCTGATGGGCGGTCAACCGACGCAGCCGGAGCAGCCTCTTCCGCAGCCTCCGGCTCAGCTGATTCCTGAAAAGGTCGGGCGTAAGGAGGACGATATCAATAGGCGACCACAGAAGCAGTCCCACACAAATGGAATCACGCTTACAGCTGCCTCCTCCGTCAAGCCTAGCGAGCTAGCAAATGAAGAGGCCTTAGGGGCCAGCTCGGGCAGCCCCGATGCCCCAGACGTTGCATCCCCAGGAGCCGCCTCGTCGGAAGAATAGTTGTAATCCACCTCTTCCCCAGACGGAGACTCGACCGCCGCCGGCTCGGCCTGGGCCGGCAGAGGGGCTTCCACTTCAGAGTCTCTGTCCCGCACGTCCTCCCTCGGGCTAGGCAAGGCTCGCACTCCGACCTTTTTCCTCCTCACATATGTCAGCACCGTCGAGAGGTCGGGATCAGGCCCCAATGACTCGGTGGCCGCTGCGGCAACGCCTGTCATGCAAAAGAAGATCAGTCATGTTGAACCTACTAGCCCCCAGGACAAAAAAAGGGGGAGCTAGCCGAATGGACGAAAATATTTACCCCCTTCGGCCCATATGGTCCGGGATGACTCGCCGGCTTCTTCGACGGACAGAGTCTTCATGGGAGCTGCAGCCCCGCTCTCGCCCGGGAGCAACACGGGCGCCGGTTCCTCAGTGCTGCCCGTAAAATAGAAGCGCATCGTCACCGTGCGTGAATCCGAGGCCAACTCGGGAGGCCAGTCGACCGCAGACGACGTAGGCGGCCGATGAATCTCACCAGCTTCGTGGCTCGGTTCGGTCCGCGTGGCTTCGAATTCCTCGAAGGACAGGACAGGGGCCACCGACGAGGCTGCCGTCGGAGTCGGGAATGCCTCGGTCCGCCCCCGTTTTGCCGCATGTTGCCCGGTCACCTTGGCAGTAGCCAACGCCTTCTTAACGGGCGACTGTGTTCGGGGCCTTCCCGTTGCCTGCGGCAAGGGAGTCGGAGCCGCCGCAGAGGTCGCCTTTGCTGGGACCGCGACTTCACCCATGTCAAACGTGGGCACGGGCTCTCCCACAGAAGCTGAGACAAAAAAAGTATCCAGGTGTTAGGGCTCCACTCCAAAATAAAAAGGGGGGGGGGGGGAGATTCAAGAGACACACTAATGATCGGGAACACTGACCGGCAGGTTGACCTGGCTCGGGACGGGCAGCTTCAAATTTCTCCAAAGATGGGACTCGTGGTGCCGGAGGAACAGTCGTCGGAGCCTTAGCCGATTCCGTCTTCCTCCGCTTTGTGTCCCGCTGCTTAGCCGCCTTGGCGGCGTCCACCGCCTTCTTCACGGGCGATTTAGCCCGGGGCCTCTTCGCAGCCTTGGGCAAAGGAGCCGTGGTCGGGGCCAGCGGCGCAGCTTCAAAATACGCAGGCTTCTTCACCAGCCAGAGGAGGTTCCGGTACGTGGCCATCTGCGTGCTGTCGGGATGGTCTGCAAAGAAAAGAGGGGAAAGAACGAACATGCATTTACGATTAGTACCCAACTCACCGCGAAGGCCGCAGTGCTAAGAGACAAAACCGAAAAGCAAGAAGAGACTGAATACCATGAGGGCCAGTGTACAGCCGCAGCGTGATCGGCCAGTAGCTCAGGGACGTTTCCTTGTCCCGACGCGCCGCCTCCCGGACTAGCCAGCAAACGTCTTCAATCGTTTGGCGCCGGTCCATAAGGTTGGCCAGATCCACGTGCTTCTTTGAGGAGAGGTGACAGAAAAGGTTAAAGTGGTCCATGCCCCACCCGTCAGCATAATAATAAGGGACGTACAGGCGCTTGCCTAGGAGGGAGGCCGTCAGATCTTCGATCTTCATCCCATTCACCCGGAGAAGGACATATAGCCATGTGGTATCCTTATAGTTCTCGGGCTGCCTCTCCTCCCGCCTCATAAACGTGCGGTACGGGCAGGCCGAATCCCTCTCTGGACGCCAGCTCCTGGCAGGAGTCCCCTCTTCCTCTATAGGGAATGGATAATTGATGAGGTCCAGGCGGTCGCTCCCCACTTGGCACAGGTCCCTCAGCGTCTTCTGATAATGATCCTTGGCCACCGGGGGTAGCTCCACCTTCGACGTTGGCCTCTTATCCCGGGCTTCCCGGCGAGCCGCCATATATGCTGCCACCTCCTTTTCCTATTTGTTTCTGAGCCGAAGAAGATGGTCTGGCTCAATGTCAAGAACCGGCACCGGCTGCCGACTAAGGAACCTCCTCTCGGCCCCATCCCAGCAATCGGTTTTGTGTAGCCGATAGAAGGCCGTCCGGCTATTCCACCACTTGATATAATCTTGGGTCACTCGGGGAACACGACCCGGGGCCGGTACCCTGAAGGAGGCAGAGTCAGCCCGGTGGAAGAAGTCTCACCAACTCCTGGCGTGTTCAGGAACTGAGCTCCCCCGGACACTCCGCAAGGGCAGGCCGAACTGTGCATGATAAGTAGGGATATGCTGGTCATACCCAAAATTGCGACCGAACCGGAAGGGGTAATACGGCTCCAGCAACACGTTCTCCCCTTTCCTGAACACCAGGACGCTCGGACGAATCGACAGCACCCAGTCCCTCAGCTCTGGCTCCAGCAGCGGGCGGATCACATTCTCCTGGCTAATAGGGTGGGTGTACTTCTCCACCTGGTCGTCTTTGCACTCCCTCTTGTTGTTCACCAGAGGGCTCGAATGTGCCGCCAGAGTCCAGAAATGAATAGTCCCGACCGCATCCCGGGGAACCGTTGTCAACCGGCCCCGGATATCATACATCCGCATGGAGGTGGAGCCCGGTTCAGCACTGGCAAATTCCAACATCCTCGGCATCAGCCCCCAGTCCTAGAGAACTCGCGGGGCAAACTCCGGGAACAGCGAACAGACCCACGCGTTGAAGAAGTGCAGTGGGCACACATACCGGGCCTGCCGCGGGAACTGGTGCGTGCTGATGTCCCCCAGGGCCTTGTAAATCAAGCAAAGGGTCGCCGGGCACAGCGACAGCCTGACACCCCATGCCATTTGACATGTCGGGTAGATGGCATCCGGCCGAATCACTGTCTCGTCGCCGTATGGCATGGCGAATGAGCATAGCCAGTACGTGAGATAGGCGGCGCAATGGGTCTGGGGATCCAAGCCCATCGGGTTAGACCCGCTTCGACGCCCTCTAGACGGGATCTTCACATTGAGCTTGGGCTTCGCACGCTTCTTGGGGGCAACAGCGGTACCGACACAGGGGAATTCCTCGTACCGCTTCGGCCCGTCATAGAAATACTCCAGCCACAAGGGCATGCGTACCCTCTTCCTGTCCCCACGAGCGGGCTGCTTTCCCTTATGCAAGCACTGGTACAGCTCCCGGTACGCCTTCATGAGGTACCGATATGAATACCCCAGAGAATAATAGCCATCCCCGTTGGTCTCATCCTTGATCAAGTCGGGGAGGCATACTTCTTCATAAGGCTCCCCGTCAATGGGCAAGCCACTTAGCTGACCAAGACTCCACAAATCAAGTGAAGTCTCCGCGCTGAATACCTCTATCATGCCGCAGTAGAGACCCTTGGAGATGGGGTAGCCGTACCGGGAAGCGTACACGCTATGATAAATGCCGACCCGAACCAGCGGCGGAGCATAGTTGAACAGCACGTGCTCCGTAAACTCCACCGCCCTCTCCCGGAAGCTGTGTGCATCCTGAAGCTTCAGCTCCCCAAACCAGCCCAGTGACAGCTCATACTTGAATCTGACGGCCAAGCAGTCCAAGATGAACGGCTCTTCTCTATAGTCCCACTTCAAGGGAGCCAAGAATAGGCCGAATCGAGGCGCCTCGTTGTGCACCTTCCCGGCAGACAGGTCCCATCGTGCCGGAGTAAACTGAGGCGCCCGCACCAGCTTGTCTTCGGTCGGCAGCACCCCCTCAATCCCCAGAACTGGCTTCCACTTCCGGGCTTCTCCCACCAGATACATCGGAATACTCCGGGGGACGCTGTACAATAAGCTATCCCGGGCCTGCAGAATGGCCTGCTCAGCCTTCCTCACGACTCGGAAGTCTCGCCCTTCCCGCGAGCGAAAGTGCTTCAAAAAGCGAATGAGGTGCCTATCCTTCGGGAAGTCTTTCCTGTACTCCCCGGTGGCCCGGTCAAATGTGAAGCCGCTGTCAACTCTGGCAAGCCTCTGGAAATCCATGGTTTCCCCGTCAGACTCAGATGACTCCGCCAAGGCGGCTATTTCTGCATACTCGCGGTCCAGGTCTTCCACATTGAGCCACGTGACCGCCGGTACGGGACCCCGCGGGATGAGGTCGGCACCGACAGCAGCAGTAGGAGCAGAAGAACCACTTGGGACAGCCATTTGTCTGCAAAGATACACGAATTGAGAGATCAGAACAAGCCACGTGCAAAGAGAAATAAAAAATTATAAAAGGGGGGCTTTACTATAAGTCAAATGAATAAGATATTGCCAATTTTTGACGAAATTTCGGCAGAGTTTCCCCTAGGCCAGAGGCGTAAGGGGAAAACACGGGTGCGAGTCCACAAGGAGTGACGGCCCCAACAAAACATGGTGGGCCCCGAGAGGTAACACCAGAAGTCTGCCCGTTAAAAGAGTCTTCTCCCCTAAGCTAAAAGTCCCCACATACCGCCTAAAGCCCCTTGGCCGGCACGCCCCTGCTAGTGGCTTCGCCGGCACACCCTCTAGGTGCCTTCCCCGGCACGCCCCCTGCTAGTGCCTTCGCCGGCACACCCCCAGGTGTCTTCCCCGGCACACTTTGGAAGCCCTTCCCCGGCACGCGCCACCACTCGCTCCCCGGCACACCAGGAGCCCCACTCCCCGGCACGCTCCTGGGCCTCCTCCCCGGCACGCCTTCAAGGCTCCTCCCCGGCACACCTGGAGGGTCTTCGCCGACACGCCCTGAGGCGGTCCTCCCCGGCACGCTCCGGCGCTTCCTCACCACGACGGCACCCACCGTGATCGCCGTCGCCCTCCCACGCCAAGAAAAGAAGAGGGGAGGGGAGAGGCGAGGAAGGGAACGGAGAGGAAGAGGGAGGGGGAGCCTAGGGCTCCATCGCCCTTCGAAAAAAAAAAGGAGAAGAAAGAGGGGATGAAGAGTGGAAGAGAAGAAAAGAGAGGATGAGGGAGGGAGAAGGAGGAAGAGGAAAAGGGGGGGGGCTCCACGGTCGCCTCCTCACCACAACAACGACGACGGCGACGGAGTGGGCACCCGGCGCCGGAGAAGATGGAGAAGAGGAGAAGGAAGGAGGTCGGGGGGGTGCTTCGCTCGTTCGCCCGCTGAAGAGAGAGAAAGGGAGAGGGAATTCGAAACGGGGGGTGGCCATTCAAACCACCCCCGTCCTTATATATAAAAGAGAAGAGAGAGAAAAAAAAGAAGAGAGAAAAAAGGGGGGGAGAAGAAAAAGGAGAGAGATAAAAAGGGGAATAAAAGAAGAAAATAAAAGAGGGGGGGAGAAAATAAAAGAGAGGCAAAAAGGGGAAGGAAGGAAGGAGAAATAGAAGGAGATAAAAAAAAAGACAAGAAAACAAAAGGGGA
The DNA here is from genome assembly GCA_022559845.1 of Amorphophallus konjac. Lineage (NCBI taxonomy): Eukaryota > Viridiplantae > Streptophyta > Magnoliopsida > Alismatales > Araceae > Amorphophallus > Amorphophallus konjac. The sequence goes on from CM040121.1 coordinate 46,319,006, forward strand.
AAATAAAAGAAGGAAATGAAAGGAGGGAAATAAAAGAAGAAAATAAAAAAAAAGAGGAAGCAGGAGTATATGTAAGATATTAAGTAGATAAATATATATATATATACCTACATATATGCCTACGCTTACATGCTCATCCACTCACGTGTGTGAAGGAGCAGGTCGGTAGCGCACAGTAATAAGCGTCCCTCAGGAAACATTCCGTCCTCATAATCCCAGTCGGATGAATGTCTACAGAAGCAAGGATGACTCTACCCCTGTAACTTTACCCCGTGAGTGGCACTGTTTCCCATGCCAACAAACAAGCCCATCCCTGGCACATCACCTCAGGCCTCAGCCATCTCCCATCATACGAAATTACCGTCACAGGCCTTACGCCCGGATCGGCAGAACCCATATCCTTGCGTTGGCATTAATCTCTTGCCAACGAATAAGTCCCTTTCCGGCGCAAGGCCCCGTGCCCTAGCCACCCACTCCGCACAATATTGCCATTATGGACCTTACGTCCGAATCGGCACAAACTTTCCCATTGCGCAGGCATTTTATTCTTGCCAACGAATGAGCCTTACCCTCCGGCGCAAGGTTTCGTGCCCTAGCCTATATTCGCGTATCACTCGCTAGTCAAAAAAGAAAAAAAATGGGGTTAAAAATAGAGATACCCCACCGGACTTGCCCCTGCACGGGGGCAAGGGTAAAAATGGCAACAACCCGGCTATGGCGAAAACCCGAAAGGGCGCTACAGGCAAAATTGGGTACCCCGCCACGTGAAAACCCGAAAGGGCACGTGGGCAAAAGCAAGAGGGGGCCGGTGCCGGCGAAAACTTGAAAGGGCGCTTGTATCGGTAACGTGGTTCAAAAAAGAGAGAAAGAAAAGAACAGAAGAGACCAACAAACCAGGTCAGCTCCTGACATCCTGTCGGCACTGACGAAGAGACAAAGAGACCAAGAGACCAGGTCAGTTCCCGGCATCCTATCGGCACTGACGAAGAGACAAAGAGACCAAGAGACCAGGTCAGTTCCCGACATCCTGTCGGCACTGATGAAGAGACAAAGAGACAACAAACTGCTTCAGTCCCCGGCATCCCGTCGGCACTGATGAAGAGACAAAGAGACAACAAACTGCTTCAGTTCCAGACACTCCGTCGGCTCTGATGAAGAGACAAAGAGACAACAAACTACTTCAGTTCCCGGCACCCCGTCGGCACTGATGAAGAGACCAACATGCTGCTTCGGTTCCTGACACCCCGTCGGCACTGATGAAGAGACCAACATGCCGCTTCAGCTCCCGGCACCCTGTCGGCACTGACGAAGAGACTAAGAGACAATAAACCAGGCCAGCTCCCGACACCCTGTCGGCACTGGCGAAGAGACCAAGAGACCAAGAGATCAACAAATTAGGTCAGCTCCCGGCACCCTGTCGGCACTGACGAAGAGATAAAGAGACCAACATGCTGCTTCAGCTCCCGACACCCTGTCGGCACTGGCGAAGAGACCAAGAGACCAAGAAACCAACAAACCAGGTCAGCTCCCGGCACCCCGTCGGCACTGATGAAGAGACCAATAAAGCACGTCGGTGCCCGACACCATGTCAGCATTGACGAAGAAAAGAAGAGACAAGCAAACTACGTCAGTTCCCGGCCCCTATCGGCACTGACGAAGAGATAAAGAGACAACAAACTAGGGCAGCTCCCGACACCCCGTCGGGCACTGACAAAGAAAGAAGAGATCAATACACCCGCGGGCACCGCCCGGCTCATTCTTCGCATGCGCTACCCGTGGGTGGGGGGAATTTGTGGACACCAAAAATTGCACACCCAAAGATCGTGCTCGGCCCCGCATCAACAACGGCGCTAAGTGAAGAAGCCCCAGAGAGACTGGTCGTCCGGACTCCCTAAGTATGCTTACTACAGCGAAGCCGCCTCCAGGAATCGCGGCCGTGAAGAGAAACCAATCACAATAAGCCCCACAATCCGTGGACCTCGAAGGAAGCCAAATAGGCCATGACTCGTGCTCGGAACGGGCTCAGAAGCACGCCCAATTTTGGCCTTCAGCGGCACGCCCACTGGGCTGTTCAGCGGCACACCCCATCCAGGGGTTCAGCGGCATGCCCATTGGGCTGGCCAGCGGTACACCCCCCCTGGTCTTCAACGGCACACCCCCCTGGGGGGGCTTTCAACGGCACACCCCCCCTGGGGGGGCCTTTAGCGGTACACCCCCAAGGGGGGTTCTTCAGCGGCACGCCCGTTTCAAGCCTCAGCGGCACGCCCCAATGGGCCCTCAGCGGCACATGCTGCTGAGTCTTCAGCGGCACGCCTGTTGTGAGCTTCAGCGGCACGCCCGTTTTAAGCCTCAGCGGCACGCCCCAATGGGCCCTCAGCGGCACATGCTGCTGAGTCTTCAGCGGCACGCCTGTTTTGTGCTCCAGCGGCACGCCCTTTTGGCTTCCCCATGGCACGCTTGTTCAGCCCGCCAGCGGCACAGCGTGAAGGCTTTTCAACGGCGGGACGACGCGAAGCCCATGCCCTATGTATCCTTGGCGCGCAGCAAGCCGTCTGAGGTGGCAGTCGATCGTTGGGCCCCGTAGCCTACCCGACTGACACCCAGGACAGGGCAGGTCAACCGCCATCATCACGATCCACTTCCCGCCTTCGACAGCCATGCTCGAAGTCCCCAGGGGCTGGTGGTATAAAAAGCCTCCCGTTCAACACAAAAAGGGGGAGACAAGAAAAACGGAGAAGGGAGAGGCTCAGGCAGGGGAAGACACACACACACAGGAGAAAGAGGAGAAGAGAAAAGAGAAGGGGAGGCCCTCCCGGCGTGAGCCCCCTCGGACGACTACCGGGAAGAAGCAAGAGTAAGGGAGAGAGGGCTTGATGTCATAGGGGAGAGAGTTGGGGGCAGTGGCCGGCGTCCAAGTCTCTAACGCTCCCTGTCTTCTTGTATTCCGTTTTCCCCTTTTGTTTATGTTCTATCTTTCTCTGGTTGTTCCCTTGCCCACGGCCTCGTCCTGGACATTTTTTCCTTGTAAGGTGTATGTAGGGCCACGCCCTTTTGTTTCCCATGAATGAAAACAATCGCCCTCCTTAGGCCTTTCCTGCTATTTTTTGTTGGTTTGCTCCTGCCTTCACAATGCATGTAGTGTGTTGCCCGTTTTCTCCGTTCCTCCGGTTTCTTTCGAGCCACTACATTAACGTGATGCCTCCCCTGTGAAGCCTGACTTTGTGATCCTTCCCCTATGATCCTTAGTCTCCTGGGTTCTTTGCCCCCCCCCCCCCTCACGGGAGGGAGAGACCCTTACTTTCTTCCCGATTACCCAGTTACCAATAGACCACTCCCGGCCTTGAAGCCCCCCCCCCCTCTTTTCTTCTTCTTTTCCTGAAAAGCCATCAAGTCTCCCAGCCCATACATTCAGCTCTTTCAAACCTCCAGCGATACACCTTTTCGGCCTTTGGCCGGCACACCCTGTTCAGCTCTCAGCGGCACACCCTTATGGGCCCTCAGCGGCACATCCTTTTCAGCCCTCAGCGGCACACTCTCCAGGCCCCTCAGCGGCACACTCCTTGGCCAGCCCCAGTCCACATTATATGCCCTTAGAGGCCTTTAGTATGTTGTTCTCCTTCACGTTTTCCGAGGCTCTATAAAGGTGTTGCTCCTTCGGGGGCCCACCTCCAGTTGTCGGGTTCCGCCACCCCATGTGGGCGCGTTCCCTGTATCTCCCTTACGCCCCGGGTCAAGGGGAGATGCTGCCGAATTTTTTTGTGAAGAAATAACAAAACATTAAAAGAGGCAAAAGGAGGCAACAAACGAGCAGGGTAATTAATGAAACCTTCCAACTCATTAAACCACTGCCGGCACCACAACGAGAACTGAACCGAACCAATTAACTACCCGGCAGCCCGAACGTCCGACCCGCAAGGAAAGAGACCGAATCGAATAAAGAGAACGAATAAAGGGAGGAATTTTATATAAAACTACACGAAAGTTAAGATAAGAAGAAAAGAAAAGCCTTAAAACAAATAATCGAAAATTGATCAAACCTCCACCATCACGCCTCGATTGGCCCTTCGCCGGTACGCCGCTCCCACTGGCCCTCAGCGGCACGCTTCTATTGGCCCTCAGCGGCACGCTTCTATTGGCCCTCAGCGGCACGCTCCCATTGGCCTTCAGCGGCACACTTCCCTTGGCCCCCCTTTCAGCGGCACACTCTCTCCCTTCGCCGGTACACCCTCAGTCACAATCTCAGCGGGATCCAACGTACAGACTTTGGGCTTGGCAACGTATAGACTTCGAGCTGCAATCAAAGAGGCAATGTACAGACTTCATGTTACAGTGTATAGACTTGGGGCTGGCCGACATATAGACTTGGCCAATGTATAGACTTTGGGCCAGCCAATGTACAGACTTCATGTTGCAGTGTATAGACTTGGGGCTGGCCGACGTATAGACTTGGCCAATGTATAGACTTTGGGCCAGCCAATGTACAGACTTCATGTTGCAGTGTATAGACTTGGGGCTGGCTGACGTATAGACTTGGCCAATGTATAGACTTTGGGCCAGTCAATGTACGGACTGTTATGGTGCTTGGCCCGGATACAGAGGGGGGGTGAATGTATCCTTCTACAGATTATGGCCAAATTAAAACTAGGATGCTAGAAAAGAGACACAAAATAGAACTAATTCATTTCAACTCAAATACAAACTCATGGGCATGCCTATCCAAGCATCTAGCGGAAGCAAATCAATCAAACAAGCCACGGCACAAGAGAGTTTAGGTGGTTCGGTCCACAGACCTACATCCACCCCTCACTCCCAACCGGGTGAGGCTTCACTAGCAAATGCTAGAACCAAGCAGACTCAGTCTGCAAACAGTTGCTGCCACATAGCTTGACCAGGGGAACAGACTCCCCTCTTCCTCCCAACCGGAGGGACACCCAAGTGACTCCCAGCCACTTGGAAACTAGAGGTCGAAGACCTCTCTTCCTCCAAACCAGGAGGGACAACCCACAAGTGACAACCTGTCACTTGCAACCCGGAGATTAGATCTCCCTTCTCCTGAATCAACAGGAGGTACCCGATCCCCAACAGGGCAATCGGAAAACCAAGGATAATCAGAAGAATAAAGGAAAAACAATAAACGAAAAATAACACAGCAATCCGAAAGCTGTAATAGATGAAAACACAGATGAGGCTCTCAACGGAGCTGACTGGCCTGGATCTGATCCACGGTCCAGTGAAGACAGATCCACGAGCTCTCTCTCTCACTCTCTATCTCTCTTTCTTTCTCTTCTGCTCTCTTCCTCTTTTTCTGGATCGAAGGACGTATATGCTCTTCAGGCTTCTTCTTCGATCACTCTTCATCAGAAGACGAAGGCTCCATTATATACCTGGAGCAGCAGCAGGGCGCGTGTGGCTTCCACAGTTCCCGCCCTAAGAGTTCGGACCACGTGGCAGCATCCAGCAGCTGTCAGAACACGTGTCTTCATCTGGGCATTCTCCTTATCCTCAGATCACGTGCCCAGCACCAGTACGCTCAGCAGCTGGAGTTAGATGGCGTCAACTCACTTGCTCCAGAGAGTTGACGCAACCATCAGAGTTCTTCAATCTATTTAACGCTGCGTCGACTCCATCAGCCTGCTGCGTTGACGCAATGGTACCGACAGTCCAGTGATCAAGTCTTCAACAGATAGGCGTGCTGCGTCGACGTTAACAGCATATAGCGTTGACGTATTGAAGGCAGCCAGAGGTGAGTCGTTCCTTTCTTGGACTGCTGCGTCGACGCTGCCAGTTGGTGGCGTTGACGCACGAACGTGTACGTTTCTATATTGGCATCTCTTAAGCTGCTGCGTCGACGCTGCTTGTTGATGGCGTTGACGCAGTGGTAGATTTCGTGAAGGGTTTCATCGCTTGTAAGAGTCTCTGCTACTTTAACTGCTGCGTCGACGCTGCTTGCTTGTGGCGTTGACGCAATAGAAGAAATCGTGAAGGCTTCGTCTACTGATGCGTGGACGCTCTAGGCTTCAGGCGTCGACCCTGTTCCCTTCTGCACAACATGAAGTGTATAGACTTAGTGTTAACGTGCCAGAAAGACCAGTGTACAGACTTCATCAAATGAAGGGCTTCCAGTGTATGGACTTTGCAAAGCAAACAGCAATGTATAGACTTAGAGAAAATGAAGTCTAGTGTATAGACTTGGGGAACTGAAACCTAGTGTATAGACTTGGAGGACCGAAGTCTAGTGTATAGACTTGGGGAACTGAAGTCTAGTGTATAGACTTGGAGGACCGAAGTCTAGTGTATAGACTTGGGAAACTGAAGTCTAGTGTATAGACTTGGAGGACCGAAGTCTAGTGTATAGACTTCATCAAATGAAAAGCTTCAAGTGTATGGACTGTGCAATGCAAACAGCAATGTATAGACTTTGTTAAGAAGGTGCCCGATGTACAGACTTGACGAAGATATGCCAATGTACAGACTAAATGGATCCAGCTGATGTATAGACTTTGTGCCCAAGCTATCAATGCTCTGATGCGTCCACTCCACTTGAACGTTGCGTTGACGCACAAATTCACCCAGGGGTTTCTTTCTTGAGTTTGCACTGCTGCGTCGACGCTTCCATTTGATGGCGTTGACGCAATGAGCACCCTGCAACCCCTTTGAACTATTAAACAGTTATTAGGAGGTTAAGTGTCTATATCCAAAATCTTACTGTTGTCATCATCAAAACCAGGAGTACAACAATCTCCCCCTTTTTGATGATGACAACCCCCAAACTGTTTTAATGACTTCTGCGATCACATAATGGTTAGCATCAACCAATCGAATGGTTACTTGTCAGTTGAACAAAAAATTACGAGTCACAAAAATGAAAATATATGCTATCATTCATTAACAAGACTCAGCATTCATTAGCAAATTCAGCACAAAACTCAGCATTCATTAGCAAAAATCAGCAGTCATTAACAAAATTTAGCAGCTCATTAAGCTCTCCCCCTTTGTCATCATCATGAAAGGGGGTGCATGTAGAAGACATAGATTAAGATGGGAAGAAGCGATTGTAACGCCTGGCAGAAGATGGTTGTTGTTGCTGACGAGAAGATTGTCCTTGAGTGCCTGGAGGTGTCTGGCGAGATGTCTGTCCTGAAGTAGAATGGTCCCTGGTTAGAAGGTCTCTGATCTCTTGAGAAAGTTCGCTTAGCTGATGACTTAGAGAGTTGCGAACATTGCCAATTTCAGTGACAGAATCTTTATCGTGGATGTTGGCTATTACTTTGTCAATCTTCTCTAGCACAACTTTGAGGACTGGAGGGATTGCACTGACAGGACCTTTGATTGTTTCTAGCCCTATCTTCAGATCATAGCACAGATCAATAATTTTGGCAAAAGAGGAAAGGGTTGAACCTTGTTGATTGTGCATCTCTTGTACCAGAGTGGCAAGTTTGTCAAGGAGGGATGATATCTGTTTCAAGACTGACCTTGTTGCTTGGTCAGACACCATCTTGGTGAGTAAGAAATTTCGCCACTCACATAAAACTGAGGTTTCAAAATTCACAATCCGAGCAGTCAACTTGTTAAAATGAAGGGTTGTGAACTCCACCAACTTGTCCATCTTGGCCTCCTGACGCTGCATCATCATAGTCATGTTCACCAACATCTCTTCAACAGTTGCTGGGGGTGGAACATCATCAGAATTTGGAGAGGTTCTTCTATAAACTTTAATGGCTCCTGACGTAGATGGTTCTACTGTAGGTACAGAGCCACTCGGTTCCTCAGAAGCCTCAAAAGATTGCTCTCCCCTAATGGAGTTGTCCTCTGGCATCTCTGCACTCACCATAGGTGGAATCGGTATTTCTGCTCTGTGTGCTTGATCATCATCCTTAGCGGCTGTTTTTGATGCCTGACCGATGTCTGATGGGGCTGATTTCTGACTAGGAAGGGTTCTGACAGCCTTACCATCAATGACCTCAAAACCCATAAACTTTTGGATGTAAGAAAGTGTGTATACATTCCCTCGAGGGATGGTAAGTTTCTTCTCAGAGCCAAAGTCTACACCAACTTTCTGAAAAACAGCAGTTAATGGGGCGGCATAAGGTAGGGTTCTGGACTGAGATAGACAGGACCCCATTGTTTGAATAGCTACATCCGGCAGGGAAATCTGTATTCTCTTCAGCATACAGTAGAGAAGAAATCGTTGCATCTCTGTCACCCTTTCTCTTCCACTGCTCTGTGGTGTGATCATGGAGGTGCAAATGTGGTGGAGCAGTCTATTTAGCGAAGGGAAATGATTGGCTTTGAGACTGCCTAGGTAGGTCTCCCTGACATCGGAGAGATTACTGGGTTTCTCAGTCAAGAGCTCATATGCCTCATGCGCATCATACTCAAAATCATGCAGCTGAACTCCTACTTTAGGGACCTTCCAAGCTCTGGCAAGCAGCTTATCTGTTATTTCGAACCTTACACCTCTAACACTGGATGTGAGTTTTGGAACAGAAGGTTCATATTTTAAGTTCTGGTAGAACTCTCTGACCAGAGTGGGGTAGTAAGTCTTGTGTGTTGAGACAAACGACCACCAGCCCTGATGGTCCAGTATAGGAAACAGCTGAGGAAAAACTTCGAGCATGTGATGATCAGTAGCGTCAACGTACCGGGAAATAAGAACCTTCAGAGGTTCTTCCATGGTGACTGTACGCGAGCTACCAGCATCCTTCTGACCGGTTGCAGAACCTGAAGATAAGCCCTTCCGCTTCTCTTTTCTAACTGCGGATGTCTTTAACCTTTTGGTTGGCGGACTTGGATCCCGTGGACCCGTCTCCTTCCTTCTTCCCCTTTCGCGAGCTACTAGAGAGTGGGACTCCATTGTGCCTCTTGCTGGTTCTGAGCTTCTTGGTTGTTCCTCTGCCCTTTGCTTCCCTGTTTGAGTGGATGCTGGAGAATCCATGACACGGAGAAGAATCGAGCAGGAGGGAGAGAGCTGAGAGGATTCTTGGGGGACACGAGAGGTCGAATGACAAAAAGGGTTTTGAAAAAGAACAATAAAGAAGAGCAGCGGTCTCATTTGGCTTTTAAAGAGACTTCGAGAACCCTTTAAGTGAGCGGTTCAGCCGGTTCAAGTGGGTGAACCGGGTAAAGACGATATGAATAAGAAGCAATGCGTGGACGCAGAGAGGGGCATTGCGTCGACGCAGTGATGCAAGTGAACCGAAAAACACAAGATAAAAGGCCAGTGAGGCATAACGCGTTGACGCTAATGTAACATTGCGTCTACGCAGTGATGCAGTTAGGAGTGAGATACTCCTCGATACCAATGATGCATCTAATAATGAAGCTCCCCCTTACTAAAAGAAGCCTATGAGAAGAATAAGAAGGGAAATTCAATTGGATTCTCAAAGGGATATTATTCTCATAAATCCAAAACATGTTTTCAAAGTCTTCCATTATAAGAGCTTATGAATGAGCTTTATTAACAGCGTGGTTTAATTATGATGTATGTAGAGTTCATCAGTAAAAATCTGTATTGATATATAAAACCATGGTTTAATAAAGATGAACCAAGCCCTCATAATTATCTTGATCAGTCTCTCTTTCTCTTACACAATCAAATCTATTGACTTCTTTCAGAGTTACATGCACTAGTATTGAAGTCAAGTATTTATGAAGTCATATGATTTTGTCTAGGGTTGCAGCAATTTGATTTGTGTATCAATATTCAGATATTTTAATTTTTTTTTAAAATAATTTGCTTGCTCCAAATGTTACGAGCACTCTAGTTCAGTGCACACATTGTAACTAGAGGATATACCTTGATTAGAGGCCAATATCCCTAAGCCCTTAGTGTGACCAACTGTCATGCTTTATGTGAACAGAGTTAGCACTTACACATCATGACACACTACAAATCATTTTCTAATGAGTGAGTTGTATTTCTCAGTGTGCATGCCATTGCTCTGCCTGAGTTTCAATGAATTTTATCAGAGTTAACGAAGGCACCTCATGACACAGTCCTTTGGACTTGTGTTTCTCAGTGGCCAATGTCATTGCTCTGACAAAATTAGCCCATTATACATTTCAGAGGCATTCATTTACTTCAAATCAATAATAGTTTCATGTACTTAACCAATTAAAGTCATGTTTTCAAAAGTGCAGATTTCAGAGATTTTTCACAAGACAGCATGAAACAAATGGTTAAGGTCTATTAAACATGCTTCAGATATTTTTAAGAGATTTTAAAGTCAAACTCCATGAACATTAAACTTAAACCACATGAGTTCTTTCAGTCATTCATAAACTTGTATAATAGAAGTTTTCTAGTTCAAATTTTTTAGATTTATGATCAAGATAGCCCATTGGAATCTTCATGAGGGACTGAAAGAATTCTGAAACCAAACGATACCAATTGATAGGAGAAATACCAATTGTTAAGAGAGATTTTGAAGCTCAAAAATTTTCAGAATATGATCAAGGTTTGTCAACTAAGTCAATAATAAAGGATATGCTATGAAATCTGACAAATGTATGCATTTGACAACCTATATGCAATGCATTGACTCCCCCTCACAATATGCATTCAAACTCTTTTTTTGACATTTTCAATATAAGAGGATACAATGAACTATATGAATGCAGGGACATGCAAAGACTTGACATTGAATAGCTATGCAAAGGATATGCAACTAACTCCCCCTGAAAAGATGCAATATTTGCACTGAGAACTGAACATATGTTACCAAAAGATTCATGCACATTCAGACTGTCTTAACCAGCAAGATGACCCATGGTACTAGGCGGAGCACTTGGTCTAAAAGACCACCTCACACATAGTAAGAACCTCCAGACAGACCTCCCTGCCCTTTGGTACTTTAACATTTATATACCATTGAGGTCATGCATGATTATTCAACATACAGTCCTAAATGCAATTCAGAAATTCAGTGAGCTATGGTAACACACATGATTCAAGTCATACTCATAAGCAGTTCAGATTTTTCAGACAATTCGAAAGGTAATTTGTTTTCAGAGTCTATGCATAACACAATTATCAAGCAATTGCAATTAGCCTATGTATGCTCAGAAGATAATGCACATGGCAACTGATAAAAAAAATGCAATAAAACTAAAGACAAGAAGAGCAGGAAGTTTACCTGAAACGTTCAGAAAGGGTTTTCATTCTTGAGTGCCTTGGATTAATACCCTTTTTATTCCATTCCAAGGCACACCTGCAAACAAGGTTTATTTTGCACAAACAGGTACCCAAGAAGTCTTGGGTCCTGACATGACATTATCACTCCTAGCAGGTTTTCTCAGCATATTTTTAGCTTGATAGAAGGAGCAGCAGTTTTCAGATCTAATTTATGCACATTCTTGTTAGCATGAATTCTATGTGCATAAGCATGAGATTTCTTGATAACAGAATAAAAATTCTGTTTGCCAAAACCAGTTTGGTTTTGATATCCTGCCAGCCAACAGGTTGCAGCCCTGTGACCTGGCTTCCCACAGTTATAACATGAAAGTTTTGCAAATTATCTTACAGGGAATTTAGCATGTTTGAGATTCACATTTCCACCCTGAATGTGCCAACAGTCTTTGACTGTATGGCCATGCTTTCTACAGTGAGAGCAATAAGAGGCATTCTTTTTAAAATTGAGTTCATTATTGCCATAGCCTCCTTGGGCATGCCAACAATTAATGGCCCTGTGGCCATTCTTTCCACATTCAAAACATGAAATAGAATTTCTTTCAAAGAAGCCTGACCAGCATTCAGAGGCCCTGTGACCCCTTTTGTTGCAATTAAAACAGATGATATGCTGGTTCATTGAAACAGATTCGTGTTTATTAAAAACATGTTGGTTTGCAGGGAATTTAGCATGATATGAATAAAAAGTTATCTTACCACTAGCAAACCAGCAATGAGTAATTGAGTGTCCTAATTTGCCACAATTAGAGCATGTGACACTCCTTTTCTGAGATGATGGATTTTTATCATAAGATCTCCTAGCATTCTTATCATCCTTCTCCATCAACTTACACTCATGCATCAGATGTCCAACTTTATGACAGTAATGACAGATAATCTTCCTTTTAGATGCATGCGAGTGTGTGTGAGGACTGTGATCAGCATGCACTGATGAACCCTTTTCATTTATTTTCTGATTTACAGTCCTTTTCTAGTTTTTATCCTGTTTTCCTATTTTCTTAGCCTTGTACTGAGTTGGAGATGAAATAGAAGGCTTCTCATGTTCAGAGGATTTAACAAAGATAGTTTTCAGGTTGGCTCCATCGACCTTCCTCATGACTGGACTATAGCCCAGTCCGTCTTTCTTAAAGTTATTCTTTGTTCCCAGTATTTTCTGAACAATGGGCTGTTTGTCTTTAGAGGTGGTGGCTACGTCTGAACCACTTACAAAAGATGTCATAACTTTGTTCTGAAGTTCCTTCTTGTTTATCTTATTGTAGCCCAGCCCTTCCTTCCTAGGGTTGATTTTTATACCAAGTAGCTTGTCTAGGTTTTTCTGTCCATCAACAAATTTAGACAAGGAGACTGTCAAATCCTTAATTTCATCTTCCAGAGAGGAAATATGTAGCTCATAACTGGCAATCTCTTGTTCACTACAATTCACACATTCAGTTAACACCTTGTTAGCAGTTTTATATTTGTCAATTTCCTGTTCCAGATTGCTCAGTTTATTAGAATCTTCAACACAAATAGTTTTTCCTCTTTCCAAAGCTAGAAGTCTCTCTGACATAGTGGAATTCAACATTTTTAATTTTTCATTTTCTTTCTTAAGCTTGTCATTCTGAATTAACTCATTTATTAGAGTCTGATCTTCTGAGTTAGTTTCAAGTTTTCTTTCAGCCTTGAATTCCTTCAAATCTTTTTCTTCTTTTCAATGTTTTTCTGTAATTCTACATTCACAGATTTGATGGCTTCCAATTTTTCAGCAAGCAAGTTTTTCTCCTACTCAAGTTTCTCAAATTTGTTATCATTTTTATTAGCAGATGTTCTCAGGGAGTCATTTTCGGATCTCAGCTTGTTTAAATCTGAGTTTACACTTTCAAAGTTTTTCAGCAATTTTTCATACTGGTCATGATAGTTAACAACAATCTGATTATCATTATCTGAGTTCAATTCTTCTTTGAATTCAGATATCACATTTACATGTTCTTGATTTTCAGTTTTCAATAATGAAACTTGTTTCTTCAGTATTTGAAGGTCAGACATACAAGCATCATGAATATTTTTCAATTCAACACAATTTCTACAAGGAAAGCTTGAACTATCTAAACCAGTACCCCTTTTCAATTTTTTATACTGTTTTCTTAACAGTTCATGAGATTCAAATAATTCAGCATAAGCATTCTCCCAATCTTCTAGAGAGAAATTCTCGAAGAGATTTACCTCATCATCATCTTCTTCTTCAGTTTGATTGCTGCCTTGATCGCTTCTGTTGGCCATCATGCAGCTTGTTTGATTTCCTTTCCCGGCTCTCTTCATCATCTCCAACATATCCCTTGCAGATCTTCAATCAAAGAAACATGAGTGAAAGGCTTTGTCAGTGGCTGCTTTCATCAAATTTATAGCTGTCTGATTCTCCTCATACATTGATTCGTGACTGTCAGTCCATTTGGACCTTTTCTTTGGTAATTTATGAGGACCATGTGAAATCACTTTCCACAGATCTGGATCAACAGATTTAACATAAGCACGTAAAGCACTGTGCCACTGGTTGTAATCAAAACCACTGAAGACTGGTGGACAAGCCATTGAAACAATTAGCACATAAATTCAATGCAACAGGAATATTGATGCACTAAAAGTAAATTAGCACCTAAGACCGCAAGATCGAATCTGCAGGTCGCTGGACCTTGTATGCAGAAACCTGCTCTGATACCAACTGTTATGGTGCTTGGCCCGGATACAGAGGGGGGGGGTGAATGTATCCTTCTACAGATTATGGCCAAATTAAAACTAGGATGCTAGAAAAGAGACACAAAATAGAACTAATTCATTTCAACTCAAATACAAACTCATGGGCGTGCCTATCCAAGCATCTAGCGGAAGCAAATCAATCAAACAAGCCACGACACAAGAGATTTTAGGTGGTTCGGTCCACAGACCTACATCCACCCCTCACTCCCAACCGGAGTGAGGCTTCACTAGCAAATGCTAGAACCAAGCAGACTCAGTCTGCAAACAGTTGCTGCCACACAGCTTGACCAGGGGAACAGACTCCCCTCTTCCTCCCAACCGGAGGGACACCCAAGTGACTCCCAGCCACTTGGAAACTAGAGGTCGAAGACCTCTCTTCCTCCAAACCAGGAGGGACAACCCACAAGTGACAACCTGTCACTTGCAACCCGGAGATTAGATCTCCCTTCTCCTGAATCAACAGGAGGTACCCGATCCCCAACAGGGCAATCGGAAAACCAAGGATAATCAGAAGAATAAAGGAAAAACAATAAACGAAAAATAACACAGCAATCCGAAAGCTGTAATAGATGAAAACACAGATGAGGCTCTCAACGGAGCTGACTGGCCTGGATCTGATCCACGGTCCAGTGAAGACAGATCCACGAGCTCTCTCTCTCACTCTCTATCTCTCTTTCTTTCTCTTCTGCTCTCTTCCTCTTTTTCTGGATCGAAGGACGTATATGCTCTTCAGGCTTCTTCTTCGATCACACTTCATCAGAAGACGAAGGCTCCATTATATACCTGGAGCAGCAGCAGGGCGCGTGTGGCTTCCACAGTTCCCGCCCTAAGAGTTCGGACCACGTGGCAGCATCCAACAGCTGTCAGAACACATGTCTTCATCTGGGCATTCTCCTTATCCTCAGATCACGTGCCCAGCACCAGTACGCTCAGCAGCTGGAGTTAGATGGCGTCAACTCACTTGCTCCAGAGAGTTGACGCAACCATCAGAGTTCTTCAATCTATTTAACGCTGCGTCGACTCCATCAGCCTGCTGCGTTGACGCAATGGTACCGACAGTCCAGTGATCAAGTCTTCAACAGATAGGCGTGTTGCGTCGACGTTAACAGCATATAGCGTTGACGTATTGAAGGCAGCCAGAGGTGAGTCGTTCCTTTCTTGGACTGCTGCGTCGACGCTGCCAGTTGGTGGCGTTGACGCACGAACGTGTACGTTTCTATATTGGCATCTCTTAAGCTGCTGCGTCGACGCTGCTTGTTGATGGCGTTGACGCAGTGGTAGATTTCGTGAAGGGTTTCATCGCTTGTAAGAGTCTCTGCTACTTTAACTACTGCGTCGACGCTGCTTGCTTGTGGCGTTGACGCAATAGAAGAAATCGTGAGGGCTTCGTCTACTGATGCGTGGACGATCTAGGCTTCAGGCGTCGACCATGTTCCCTTCTGCACAACATGAAGTGTATAGACTTAGTGTTAACGTGCCAGAAAGACCAGTGTACAGACTTCATCAAATGAAGGGCTTCCAGTGTATGGACTTTGCAAAGCAAATAGCAATGTATAGACTTAGAGAAAATGAAGTCTAGTGTATAGACTTGGGGAACTGAAACCTAGTGTATAGACTTGGAGGACCGAAGTCTAGTGTATAGACTTGGGAAACTGAAGTCTAGTGTATAGACTTGGAGGACCGAAGTCTAGTGTATAGACTTCATCAAATGAAAAGCTTCAAGTGTATGGACTGTGCAATGCAAACAGTAATGTATAGACTTTGTTAAGAAGGTGCCCGATGTACAGACTTGACGAAGATATGCCAATGTACAGACTAAATGGATCCAGCTGATGTATAGACTTTGTGCCCAAGCTATCAATGCTCTGATGCGTCCACTCCACTTGAACGTTGCGTTGACGCACAAATTCACCCAGGGGTTTCTTTCTTGAGTTTGCACTGCTGCGTCGACGCTTCCATTTGATGGCGTTGACGCAATGAGCACCCTGCAACCCCTTTGAACTATTAAACAGTTATTAGGAGGTTAAGTGTCTATATCCAAAATCTTACTATTGTCATCATCAAAACCAGGAGTACAACAGACTTCATGTTGCAGTGTATAGACTTGGGGCCGGCCAACGTATAGACTTGACCAATGTACAGACTTTGGGCCCGCCAATGTACAGACTCCACGTTACAACGTACAGACTTTGGGCTTGGCAACGTATAGACTTCGAGCTGCAGTCAAAGGGTCAATGTACGGACTTCACGTTCCAATGTATAGACTTGGGCCAGCCAACGTGTAGACTTCATGACGACCAGTGTACAGACTTCGGACCAGTCGACGTATAGACTTCATATTGCAACGTGCAGACTTTGCTCCACTCTGCTCCAGTGTATGGACTTTGGGCTTGGCAACGTACAGACTTCGAGCCTGGGGAACGTACAGACTTTATACCCACCCCCCACGTTCTGATTGGCTCCTTAGCCGGCACGCTTCTCTCATCTTTCAGCGGCACACTCACCTAACCCCTTCGCCAGCACACTGCTTGAACCTTCAGCGGTACACCCCTTTAAACCCTCAGCGGTACGCCCTTCAAACCCCCAGCGGTACACTCTTAATTGCCCCAGCGGCACGCCCCTTGAACCTTCAGCGGTACACTCCCTTGAGCCCCAGCGGTACGCTCCTTTGGCCTCCAGCGGTACGCCCCTTTTAGCCTCCCAGCAGCACGCTCTCTGCCCTCAGCGGTACACTCCCGTTTTCCCCTTCGCCGGCACACTATACATATACACATATACAGCCTGATAAAGGCATTAACAATAGCAAATAAATTAATAAAAATTACGCTAATTAAGGACTCCGAATGCGCAATATTAATCACAATAAAGAGGCGGGAGGGGTAATAAAAAAATAAATAGCAAATGAATGATAATAACAAGAATAATCATGAATAAAAGAAGAGAAATCATCCCGGACAAAGGCACGAATAAACAGTAAACATCAAATCAGAAATCCCAGAAGATATAACTAAGAAAGCCCCAGATAAAAGACGCTAACATCCACACTGCAGCCCTCTCTCTCCCCGGGACCCGGGGCAAAAGAGAATAACAACGCCGTCCTTTCAGGTCGGGCCCGAGTCTCGGGAATTACCCCGATATGGCCAGGCCTTGATCTAACCTCGGGCCGACATCCTAATCGGACCGGATTTGTTTTCTCGTTCCGGATACCTTCCGAATCTTCATTAAAATTACCGCATGCTCGGCAGACATTTGAAGGGATCTACCTCGGTTTTCTCATTGTGACTCTGCCACGGACCTGTGTCCGAATACGAAAAGGTCTACGAGTGGACGACACGGCCGACAGTTTATGGCCTTAATACAACCTTCAGTGTGATCTCTCCCTATCTCTCTCGCATAATTAGTATTACTCTTTTCGGCCGCGGGGCCTCTAATTTTGGCAACTAATCAAGGGTATTCCTTCGTATGGGGGATGTAAATGACGTCGTGACCTTTATGGCGCGACGGGATTCGGTCCCGACACGAATCACACAATCGTCTGACGAAGTCAGATCGAGCGCACTATGGGCTCTTCGGGGCCCGAATAAATCGTCACCTTTGTGACTGGCATGCCCACGCACTTAATAGACGAACCACCTGACCGAAGTGAATTTTAGTGCGTCCACAGGGTCAAATAAAAGCCTGGTCGTGGCCGTGCCTCGTTTCAACAAACGAAACCCCCCAAACAAAGGAAATTCTACAAAGGGGCAACATAAGTCTGTTCGAGGATTGGTCCGAAGTCGCTCAAAAGGGAAAGGTCGAGTAGGTCCTGGTTAGCTCATCGGGTTAACAATTTTGTCGGTCCTCTCGGGAGGTTTACCCCCGTACTCTTCTCTCTCCCCTCAAAGATGAAAGCTCAATAGAAATCCTGAAAGGCGCGCACCGCTGAGGCAAGCAACCTCGTTTTAGCAAAACACACATATAACTGTCCACTTCGAAAAGCGAAAGCCATCGCCGCGAAGGAGTCTCGGTGTTTCTGGCCGGTCAAGACCTCTATCTACTACCTCGATGGTTTCTTACTTCAACCTCGGGTTTAGGTCAATGCAAGCGCGTCCCCGATAGGTGCGACGGCGTCTGATTCCGGGTCAGCGTCGCGCGGTTGACCGTTAGGGTTCCAAGGTGTTCCATCCTATACCGTCTAGAGTTGTGAAGAAATAGACCCGGGTCAGGCAAATCCTTTACCTCGAACACTTCTTCGGTGTATCCTTGCGGTCGGAAGCAACTGGGAGCCTAAGCATGGCATGACGATTTTGTCATCAGGTTAAGTCTTAACCGGCAGGATTATCACTTGAGGAGTCTAGGGGCCCAAATCAATCTAGATGTGCGCACAGGATACCTGGGAGGTTAGTAAGAAACCCTATCTTCATAAGGGTCAGGAGCCATAAGATTGGTCGCTAGGCATTAATCCAAAAAAAAAGAGAAAAAAATTGTGAAGTGGCCCTCGGGAGACGTCATCAGGTGAGTCTCAAAGTGGGAATCCTCTTGAAGCGTGTTAACCCCGCATTAGGCTACTTAAGAATAATTTAAACACCCCTGGTACAAGAACCATGCCAGTTGTAATAACAAGTGTCTTTCAAAAAAAAATTTCAAAAAAAATACAAAAAATGCATCCGTGTGATCTCATTTGTGTGCTACATTTTTACGTTATGTTCCCATTTGTGTGCCCGTATGTTGCATTCATCATCTTTGCTCTTGCCTTAATTAATAAAGGCTTGGCCCCTTGACTCGTTATCAAGGCTAGTCTCAAAACAATCACCCACTCTTGAGCAAGGGGCCAAGTCAGATTGGAAAAACCGACTTGTTTCATTGAGCAATGTGTACAGGATTGAAAAGCAGGAATTAAGGCAGAAGACATGAAACTGAACATTCCTTCCTTTATTTCCTTCTAGAAATTGTATATTAAGTTTCATCCTCTCTCTCAGTATTACCCCTTTCCCCACTCTCCAGGCGAAGAACCCTGGAGGGTGTTGCTAAACCTTGCGAGGCAGTGCCTCTGTTGCTCTGTACCCCTCTTCCCGTCTCTACTCCCCGTCGATCGACAGGGGCAGCAAAGAAGCTGCTAACACGAAAGCCACGCTCTCGTGCTCTTCGGTAGTGCTCTTCGCCATCTCTCAGCCATTGTTCAACGATACCAAGGCTGGTCCGGAGTTCAAACAGTTGGGCCTCCATGGCCCTACACTCCTCCCTCTCAGCCAATCTGTCGGCTCTCTCTCTTTCGGTGTCTCTTTCCCTTTCCGCGCATTCTCTCTCTCTGTCCTCCCTTTCAAGCTGAAGGGTAATCCTCAGCTCCACGGCATCCCGAGAGGAGCCATCGTCTGGGCGATGCCGCAACTCTCCCCCCAGTTCCGCTATTCTGGCTTCCCCTTGTGCGGTGCGAGCAAATGCATCTTGCACCTCTTTCATCTGCCATAACCATCATCTCAGGTATGTGGAGGCATGGATAAGTGAAATTCCATAGCAAGACTCTCACCTATGTGGAAAGCATTCCTTCTGCCTCCGCGGCTCGCTGCGTACTATGAGCAAGCTGCTCGTGAAGCAAATCAAGTTCAGAAGTGGGGATCCATAAACTGAAAGAGACATCATCCGCCCCCATTGCTAAGGAAGCCGCATCAAGCTGGGCGCACTGCAACACACATAAGGTGACACTGAGGACCTAACACCAGGAATCTTGGTCTATGATGATGTGTATGTAGGCTTATCGAAGAACTCAAGACTGCGCGAGTATCACTTAACTGCTGCTCCGTGCCTATCAGGCGAGCTCGCAAATTCGCTATCATGGTGTCTCGAGCGTCCTGCGGCCAGGGCATAGTTTTTTAAAAAATAATAAAAAATAATAAAAAAGGAAAATAAAATTTTACTCACCTCCACAGTCCCCTTGGGATGGAGTCGCTCTGCATACATCGCCTTGTAGAGGCGTAGGTAATCTTCATTGTCATGAGCGTGTAACTCCACGGGAGTGCCACCCCGTTGCCAATCCGCATATTGCTCGGGGAACCGCGCTCTCCAATCAACAGAGGTCGCCGGCCCCCACGTCTTTCTCCCCACACGCGGTGTTGTAGTCATGTCCACCCATTCTTGGGCGAGCCCTAGTGTGGCGACCCGGATTCCGGATACCCGGTGCACCCGGTATAAATACCGAATACACGTGATACCACATGGGACCCGCGAGGCCTCCCAAGCGCGGGAAAGCGTCGAAGGGAAAAAGGAGTGTGTGGAATACATTGAAGCCAGCAGATATAACAGTAAGCAATTAAATTTCATTACATTGGATTGCTAAAGTAGTAGAAATAAAATTACTTTTTCATTAATAATTTCAATAATTACAATTATACACCAGAGTCTAGTCCAAAGGAAAAACGACAAGTACAGTTTGACAGAGAAGAACGTACACAAGAGTCGGGAGAAGCCCGACGCAGGTACAGCTGGCAGCTACAACAACGCGCTCCACCAGGAACAGCAGAGGCAAGCGGCGAAACCCACCTGAAAAGCAGGGGTGAGTCTCTAAACAGAAACTCAGTAGGGGTCACGCGGAACCCCACTGGAAAATGCACAGAGCAACGGAAGCAACTACGGAAACAGCAAGTGCAGCAAAGCAGGAAAAGCTACATTACAAAGCTGTAAACAGACAGGGTACAGCAGGAGTAGGGAACAGGCTAAGAGCAAGGGGAGCTCAACAACAAAGAAGAGCGAAGCCGTAAAACACGGAACAACGGCCACCGAGGAGAACTCGGCACCCTAAGCTACTCCAAACGGCAACAGACGGTCAACCCCAAACCCACACAGTAGGGTAACCCAGTCCGTCAGCCAAAACAAAGGCGAAGGCAGACGCCGACGCCGAAAGTGCAAACAAAACACGACATGAAACGTCGTGCACACAGCCCCACGCATGACTAGAACGTCATGCAAACGACAAAACACCGACCTCCAGTATGGCCACGAGCGAGCAACTCGAAAAGGTCACAGCGCGCAAGAAAACGCCGAGAGTCACCGCACCAAGTGATAGGAGCACCCTCCTCCCAGAAGAACAGCCAGATGCGTCCACTGACGTCTTACACTGCGCCACAAGTGTCAAGTCTCTCAAGGACAAGACACACCAAGAACCAGGTCCGAGGAACAACAGTTCCAAGGAAACATGGTACCACAGCACGAAACTACAGCACCAACTGCGAGTGACTAGTCAGGGCCACGCCCGTCGGCGCAAGTCCTCAGTCCCTGACCACGTGTGCACACATCGACCTCTACCTAGGTCAGGCCTCTAGCTAGTATTCCCCTCGGTAGGACGCTACCGTTGGCCGGGGCCCACGGAACTAGCTTAAAAACTATACGTACCAAACGCAACAGGAAACACCCCTTCACCACTCCCGGTGGGTCGGCAAAAGCCTAGGGCTACAACTAGTGGAGGCTCACAAGGCACAGACTCTGAAACACAGGTGCTAAAGCACAGACAGTCTAAGAAAAGCCATGTCTCGTGCACCACAAAGCACCAAGGCAGCTAGACAACCGCCAACAGACTCAGGATCAGGCAACTAGACCTATCACGCAACGATCCTTGAGTCAGACGACTCAACGGCAAGATCGTCACAAACAGCGGAACAAGCCGTCAATCGGTCTAATCCTAAGCCAGAAGAAACCACGCTCCACAGAAAACAACACACGGAGATCTGAGGGAAACACCAAGAACCCTCAGACACGCCTAGACACGTAAACCGAGGTAGAATAACACCTCGAGGCATCCAGAAGCAGTGTCTCGAGCTAGACACAACCACCGAGACACACACACGCAAGGTCACACGTCAACCACTGGGTCACACCGGGTTGACCTGAACCCAACATAATGCTTGAACAGTAGGAAAGAGAGTCCCATCTCAAGTAAGAAGACTCCTGGCCATCCTACAACGTAGTCTTAACCCTCATAGGACGTCGGGAGACATCCACGGGACAACAGGCAGACCACAAGGACAAGCCAAGACAAGCCAAAACCGAAATCACGGAAAACGGGGCACCAGGCATGTAACGCGCCACCCCTAGACCGCTACAAGCATGTGACGGTCTAGACCACGGTCGTCACACACCAAGTGACGGTCGGACGATAAACCGTCACACACACCGCCCTATCCAACTCTAAACACAGAAAACAACATGTAACGGCCAGCACCGGCGCGTTACACACACCTGACGCACCCCACCTGGGCCCTCAGAGCCAACACCACGAACGAACCAACAGGTTCAAAACCTCGGCCAGGGGCATGTAACGGTCCACACCGGACGCGTTACATCCAAATAACGCACGGGGGCAAGGCCGTCACACACAAGACAACACACATCCACCCAGCCCTCAGCCAAACAGCATGTAACGGCCTAAGCACGACGCGTTACAACGCTGTGACGCACGGGGACACGACCGCTACATCAACCGCCTTAAACGGTCAACGCCCAGCCAAACTCGGTCAAACACAACGTAACGGCCCAACCTGGGCGCATTACAACACTCTGATGCACCAGGACCAGGCCGTCAGAGGAACCGCCATACTCAAACCACAAAACGACAAAACGGATGTAACGCGTCAAGCCATACGCGTTATAGGGCTTGTGACGCGCCACCATTGGGCCGTCACACGCCCAAAGCCAGAAGAACCCAAAAACGCCAACCGATGTAACGGCCAGTCGTGGGGCCGTCAAAGACAAGTGACGGTCGCTGGCACGACCGCTACATCGATCACGGCGGGAAAACATAGGAATGGCCAAACCGGCCCGTTCCACACCCCATTCACGCCGTAGCGCAGGGGAAACAAACCCAAACGACAAATAACAACACAAGAGGGCCAAAACGCCCACATGTAAGCTCAAAAATGCAAGATCCGGGCGATTTCATCAAATCCATCTAGGGTGGGTCACCGAGGTTCTCGGGCTTCTACCGGCCTCGAATGAACACCAAACTACACGAAATCAACGTGGATGGGATCCTAACATCCCAGCGGTCAGTTAGAAACTAACTACGCTGCAAACAGTCGCCATTTATCGGACGACCCTAAAAACCACGAAAATCACGGTTTAGGCAAAACAAGCCCAAACACGACCGTTTCCTAGCCGAACAACGTGCAATGGCAGGGAAAACGGAGAGGACGAAGTGAGGATCAGTCACCCTACCTCCACCGAAGAAACCGTGCCCCGAAGGGACTAAACCATGCTGAAAATCACTCGCGAACCGATTTCACCGGCTTTGAATCCACCGTACGGGATCGCGCCAGAATCGATCCGATCCTCGCCCCATCGCGCACCTTGACAGCTCCGCCACGTCGCCACCCAGCCCCTGCACCGCTCCGCCTGTAGCCGGAGGCGAGAGGGAGGGAGAATGAGAGAGGACGGGAGAGAGAGAGAGAGAGGAACGGTGAAAGTGAGGAGAGAGAGAGAAAAAGAAAAGAAATAGAAAAGAAATTAGGAAATTTTCCTAATTTCTAAAAATTCCGAAAATGCGCCGAAAATGCACAAATTCAGAAAAATACGCAAAAATAGTCAAAACGACCGGCTCGAAGAGTACATCGTCGCTGTAGGATCCACGAGTTCGAAAATTGACAAACAAACTCACCGTAGGGTTCCGTAACTAGTACGTGCGAAAAACCCACACGGCTCGTCAAACTCAACTCGGAAGCCACCAAAGCGAACCGAAACTCCCCGAAACCAATCCGAAACAGATTCGAAAGATCTAGCAGAGATCCAACAAGACCTGCAAAAAGATCCATCAAGATCCAGGGCATTACATCCTCCCCTCCCTTAAGAAATTTCACCCTCGAAATTAAGGACTAACAAAGGAGAAGCAGGGAAGAACAACCCAACTGCACAAATCTCGAAAAACACAGCTCAGAGGAACACCGTCAGACCACAATTACAGGTACACGCTCTGCTTCCAAGACAACAAGTCCACAGCACGAGCATGGCACCAAAGTGAACACATCTGACACCTTCGAAGCAAAGGCAACGTCGTTTACGTCTCACCAGGAACGGAGACACGACTGCCACAACAAAAGACAACCGAGAAACACAACGGCAGCACGGCAAGCGGCAGCTTACACAAGGAGACACAGTCCTCACAGTTGACAGTTCGACCACATCATCGGCTCCAGTGCCAAAGGTAACAGGGAACACCTGGCACACAGGACACCAACGACAACAACAACACTGGACCACAAACACAATCAAGTCAGCACTCAGCCAACTATCACATCTGATCGAGTCGCAAGCTAACTCCACCAGGAAAAGAGAGCACATCAAGCCAACTGACAAGACCATGGTCCAAGACAGAAACACAAAATCATAAAGAAACAGCTCCAAAACAACACAACGGCAACACTTGCAGAATTTCGGGTCTGCAGAACACACAGAACCACGGAACACACTGCAAGCAGGGTCACATCAAGGCACAGAAATAGCTGAGCACACGACCACAAGAAACAGGTCACGCATCAGACTGCTCACCAAGAAAAAGACCCACAATAATGAGAAACGACATCACTCTCGGGGAACGCATCTCAAGGACTACGAACACGCCTCGAGAGCACAACACCCAAGAAAGAAATGCAGAGCAAAAGGGTACTCAATCAGCAAGGAACGCCGACAAATTCCCCAACACTCACACAATGCCGATGCCAACACAAGAAAACCACAAACAACGGCACGGCAACGGGCAAAGTCAAGGCGCAGGAAGCCAAGACAAAGCCACATCGAGAAGGAACAAAACCTCTCGACAAATGGGTAACCTGTTAGTGTTGGTGTGCTACAGGCCAATTTCGGTCGGGTAGGCTCAATAGTTGTATGATCTTGTTCATTAATAATGTGGTGTTTGAGCGTAAATATGTGATTGTGTTACTTTACGTTGTCCCTAGGATATGTGGTTGTAAAGTCAGCTCGAGATGGGATCTCGAACATGAGATTGACTTTACA
The DNA here is from genome assembly GCA_022559845.1 of Amorphophallus konjac. NCBI lineage: Eukaryota > Viridiplantae > Streptophyta > Magnoliopsida > Alismatales > Araceae > Amorphophallus > Amorphophallus konjac. The sequence continues at coordinate 46,343,901 of CM040121.1, forward strand.
TGTACATATACCTTAAACTGTTCCTGGTTGGAGGGTAATCACTCGGGGACTTTGATTACCTATTAAACCAGTACACATGATGTGTCAGTGACCAGTCTCATGGTCATTGGTGCGGGGCACCAACACATATGTGTAGGTGTATGTCCTTGGAGGATGTACACTGAACTGATCCGCTATTGGATCTTCAGATGGTTGATTATACCTAATGTCAACTGAAGATCCAATTGTCACAGTAGCATCGTTGGTCCTTTGACCTGAGACATTGATCGAATCTTACACGAGGACTGGAATGGTTTAATTACTTAGCTAAGTGACTTTAACCATAAGTCATGAGTTGCCGAGTCATTAACCACTCCAGGAGACGTGTGAAGATCATCAATGGTCAAGAGGGGATCGCTCACTGTCGGGTATATATCAGACAGTTAATGGGTCATGACATTGACGCTCTGTTAAATCCCTGGCCAGGGTCGTGTGAGTTCGTTTAGAACGGACGTCATACACTTTAAGGGGGTCATAGTCAAATGGCACGATCATGGGGTTTGACAGAAACCATACCCTCGATCGTACTAGACTCATAGAATGAGCGAGGGATTATATCGATGTGGTAACTGTGGACTTACAGGTACCAGACAGGTTGGTTTAAACCCAGGGTCATCTAGGATCACGCGGATTTGCTTGACCCAACGTGATCAAAGGTTCGGAATAAATTAAACTATTGTTCGGCTCTAGTAGAAGCGAAGAATACGTTTAATTTACTTCTAATTGAGAATTAGAAGTTAATGGACCTTAAATTAGAGTGACTGTGGGCCTAGAGGATCACACACAATGGATTCTTGGGTGACGGTTTATTATTATACAAGTATATGTATTAATTCCTTTTAATTCCTTTTGGAAAGGAGTAAAAATGGAGCTTAATACATATGTATAATAGTAGATATGATATATATATAATTTTGGTCTTTTGGAGTCCTTTCAGAAATGACCAAATCTCTATATATAGAATCCTACGTGAGTTCATTCGAACTCTTAGCTTCTTCTTTCCTTCCCTTAAGCTAACCAAGCATTAAGCTTAAGGGAGAGGATTAGTCTCCCCCCTTCTCCCTCTTGCTCTCTCTCTCTCTCCAGAAGGTGATTGAGCTGGGGAAGGTCGTGCTGGGGAGGTACCGTCGCTGCGCAAGGGTCCGTGTGGATCTGCTCTAGAGGCCGTACAGCTGTGCGGCTCGGTTTCTCTGCATCGGGCTTAGCAGACAGCGTCGTTTCGCGCAAGGTGAAACACGCAACCCGTAATTAGGGTATTAGAAACACCGATTAGAGCACAGATTAAACTTTCCATAACACCGAAATCGGGCAAATTAAAATTTTATTATCCGCTGCGTCGTCCGTAGGTGCTGTGCGAAACCTTACAGTGGTATCAGAGCCAGGTTCGCGCTCTGGTCGGTGTTTTTATCACCGTTTAGAACTATATTTGAAAGGGGTTTAAATACTTCAATTGTTATTACAAGAAGGGGATGTTGGACATCCCCGTTCTTCCAGGATGCTGAGCATCCCTGGAGTAAAATTTTTTTAAAAAAAAAAATTTAAGTTGGCCCATTTTGGGTGCACTGCGCCCAGGGCGTTGTGCGCCCGCGGGCGCACCCGCGTGGGCGGGCGGCGCCCACGCGGGGCAGCCGCGTGGCGGCCCCCGCCGTGGCCCGCGTGGCGGGCGCCGCGCGCCCTGCGGGCGAGCGGGTCAGCGCCCGCGCGCGCGGGTCAGCGCCCGCGTGCGCGGGAACCGCCCGCGCGCGCGGGACAGGGGGGGGCCGCGCAATTTTTTTTTAAATAAATAAAAAATTTGTATTTTTTACCCTTTTTAATTTATTGTGCTCATATTAATAATATATATATTAGATATATATATATTAAAATGCACAGTAAATTAAATCGAATTTTATCTAGTAAGTTAAATAGTGTTATCTCAATGGTAAATGTCAAATGTTAAATTTTATTTAACCGGGTTGAATTTACCAAGGTGAGATAATTACTTTTTATCTTGAGATAAAATGGTAATAATTGAAGTTACTTCAGTAAAATTTAAGTTTTTAAATTTTTAATTATTAGATAATTAGAAAATTCAAATTTTAAATTTTATTAAAGTTAAATGTGGAAAATTCAATTATTTGAATTTTAATTATTAGATAATTATTAAATTCAAATTTTGAATTTTAAAAAATTACTAATTGAGGATAATTTCATTATTTTAAATTTATTTTCAAATAAAAATTATTGGATAATTAGTTTGAATTTAAATTTAAATTATTGGCATGTTTAAATTTTGAATTTAAATTTGATTATTGGATAATTAAATTTAAATTTAAATTTAATTAATTATCTCAATTAGATGCCCTTGTAGAAAATGATGGTTCTTTACGTGCGTTACTTTATTTACCTTGTATTGGCCTGCTTGTATGTTTAATTTTAGTTAATCATACTTTGATTTTTAAAATTAAACAAAGCTAGCCTATTTTTGTTTGCACATCCCATTTTTAAATTCAAAAGTAAGGATTATTTTCAGAAAATAACCCTTGATTGATTTTATTTGAATGGGTTGGCAAGTGATCATGGACTTGGATTAATGTAATTAATTGGGGTCTGCGAACCTCCTTTCTCCCTCTGTTGAAATTCCAATGTACTTTTATCTTCCTCCATTGTTGTACTCGCCCTAAGGGCTGCTGGAATTTGAGTCACATGTAATTTAATTTTTTCGACCTGCGTGCCGTGTAAAAGTTATAATTAATGCGGCGTCGACGATTGAAAGCGTGGAGCACACCCGACGAGGACGATCCAGCTGCTTCGGAAGCGGGCCGGATGTCTTAGTTACATTAGGGTTAAAGTCCATGATCACTTGCGTTTATTTTTGCATTGGATGCATTTATTTTGTGCAAACTACTAGGTACGGTAAATATATTGGATATATTTATATTACCACCTAGGGTGAGATCAAGATAAAATTAAATTCCCTCGCGTTTAAATTTTAGATCTGGTAAGCGTGGCTCTAGGAGTCGTCGTGGCCCTCCATCATTATGGAGTGAATGAACGTCTTCATTTCATGGATTTGTTGTGCTTTCCACAAGGTCCATGAGTTTGGGGGCGGGATTAAACTCCAAGGCTCGGCCTCAATGGGGTGAGGAATTGAACTCGGCCTTGTTGTGCTTTCCACAAGGGGATGATTTCTCGGGGGTCGAATATCGGATATTGCATTAGATGCAAGTGCTTGTTGACTGCCCTTGAGATGGTGTATGGCTTATTGTGCTTTCCACAAGGTCGTACATCAGTCTCGTTGGGATTCCGACCCACTAGGTAGATCTCGCTGATCTCCCGTTCTATATACTGAGGGTTATATAGTCCGATCGAAAAATAGTGGGACTAACTAAGATAGAAAACCACATCTAAGTTAGAATTTGAACACATGCTAAGTTGTCTTTTATTTCTTATCCAGATTACAATGTCGTCGTCCAACCCCCTCCGCGACATCTTGGATGTAAATAGATTAACTAGACCGAATTACTCGGATTGGCTGCGTAATCTACGCATAGTCCTTACCGCCGAAAAGATTGCGTACGTGTTGGACACTGTTCATTCTGAGCCAGCTCCTGATGCCGACGAGGGCGAGTTACTGGCTTATGCCAAGTGGTCTGAGGACTCCTCCCTAGCCCAATGTTACATGTTGGCCTCTATGGCTCCTGAGCTACAGAGGCAATTTGAAAAGACTGATTGTAGAAGTATACTTCTCAATCTACGCCAGCTCTTCGGGGAGCAGGGTAGGATTGAGAGGTATGACATCTCCAAAAGGCTTTTTAGGACACGGATGTCTGAGGGTTCATCAGTATAGGCCCATGTACTGAAAATGATGGAGTGGATTGAAAGACTCAATGCATTGGGGTTCAAGTTGGATCTTGAACTATGCATTGATCTTATACTCCAGTCATTGTCTGATTCTTTTTCTTCCTTCATCATGAACTTTAACATGAACAAGATTGAGGCAACTCTCCCAGAGCTGCTCAATATGTTAAAGAGTGCTGAAGGAACCATGCAGAAAGATAAACCATCTTCGTCTGTAATGGTTATTGGCCGGACCAACAAGAAAAGGAAGGCCTCTCAAATATCCGCCACGAGTAACAAAGGGAAGGGAAAGAAAAAGGCCACGGGTAAGTAACTCGCCAAAGTTGACAAAGGGAAGGGCAAGAACAATGAAAAGGAAGACAAATGTTTTCGATGCGGGGAAACTGGGCATTGGAAAAGGAATTGCAAGGCAATTCTAAATGAAGGTATTTTTGTCATAGACCTTAATTTGTCATATATGGAATCCACATCATGGGTATTGGATACTGGATGTGTATCTCATATCTGTAATTCTGTGCAGGTGCTGGCAAATAGAAGGCGATTGGGAAAAAAGGAGATTGAACTGAGGATGAGCAATGGAGCTTTGGTTTCTGCCAAAGTTGTCGGGACTGCACGCCTCAGTTTACCTTCAGGAGTCATTCTGGAGCTGAATGACTGTTATTATGTTCCTAATATTATTAAGAACATTATTTCAATCTCTGGCTTGTATAACATTGGATATACATTGGCTTTTAATAGCACTGGGTGCTTTATAATGAATAATGGTTTGATGATAGCCAATGGCTCATTAGTCAATGGTCTATATGTATTAGATACACGTTCTAATGTTATGTAAATTTCCAATGCTGATGAAGTGAATTCTGCATATCTATGGCATTACAGACTTGGTCATGTAGGTGAGAAAAGAGTCTCTCACTTACACTCAAATGGGTATTTGAATTCGTTCGAATACAAGCCATTTGATACCTGTGAGTCGTGTCTCATGGGGAAAATGACCAAGGCTCCTTTTGGTGGACATGGTGAGAGGGCTGTTGACCTTCTCGAGCTCATACACTCGGATGTGTGTGGACCTATGTTCATAGAAGTAAAAGAAGGTTATCTCTATTTTATTTCTTTTATTGATGACTTCTCTAGATATGGCTATGTGTATTTAATGAGACATAAGTCACAAGCCTTTGAGAAGTTTAAGGAATACAAGCATGAAGTAGAGAAACAGACAAGCAAAAGTATTAAGGCTCTTCGATCGGATCGAGAAGGTGAATACTTAAGCCATGAATTCACTTCTTATCTTAAAGACCATGGAATAGTTTCTCAGTGGACTCCACCGTATACACCACAACATAATGGTGTATCCGAGAGGAGAAACAGGACCTTGTTAGACATGGTCCGATCCATGATGTCTATGTCAGGACTACCCTTGTCTCTCTGGGGCTATGCGTTAGAGACTGCGGCTTATTTATTGAATAGGATCTCAAGTAAATCAGTTCCTTCTATACCATATGAGATAGGGAAGGGCAGGAAACCAAATTTTAATCACATTAAAATTTGGGGGTGTCCTGCTCATGTAAAGAAGAACGAGAGTGATAAGCTTGAGTCGAGAACCGATAAGTGTAGGTTTGTGGGATATCCAAAGGAGACGTTTGGATATTATTTCTATCACCCTTCTGAGCAAAGGGTCTTAGTGGCCAAGAGAGCTATATTTCTGGAAAGAGAATATCTACTCCAGAAAAATAGTGGGAGCCAGATAGAATTGGACGAGGTCCAAGAACCACAACCCATACACACAAACTCGTTAGATGAGACGGTATCGGTTGATCCTATTCAAGGTGAAACACTGACACTACGGAGATCTAGTAGACTACCGAGAGAACCTGAGAGATATGTTGGATATATCTCAGAGGGGTCCTCTAAGGTATGTATCGATGAGGATGATGATCCTCAGTCGTACCAGGAGGCGATCCATAGTGTAGACTCCGAGAAATGACAAGAGGCAATGAATTCAGAAATCTAGTCTATTTACACCAATAAAGTTTGGAACTTAGTTGATGTACCCGAAGGGAAGGTCCCTATCGGCTGCAAATGGATTTTCAAAAGGAAAATCGGTGCAGATGGACAGGTTGACACATACAAGGCTAGACTAGTGGCGAAAGGATATCGTCAAAGGCAAGGCATTGACTATGACGAGACGTTTTCGCCGGTAGCCATGGTTAAGTCAATCAGAATCCTCTTTGCCATTGCTGCATACCTTGATTATGAGATCTGGCAAATGGATGTGAAGACAGCTTTTCTTAATGGAAACCTGTCAGAAGAGGTGTACATGGTACAGCCTGAGGGATTCACCTCCAAGCCACATCCTAATAAGGTATGCAAACTTCAAAGGTCCATTTATGGATTAAAGCAGGCATCTAGAAGCTGGAACTTAAGATTTGACGAGGCTGTCAAATCTTTCAACTTCATTCGAAATGAAGATGAACCCTGTGTTTACAAGAAGGTCAGTGGGAGCTCAGTGACCTTCTTGGTCCTTTATGTTGATGACATCTTACTCATTGGGAATGATGTAGCGATGTTGACATCAACTAAGTCTTGGTTGTCTAAGACCTTCTCCATGAAGGATTTGGGAGAAGCATCCTATGTGCTGGGCATAAGGATCTATCGAGATAGATCTAAAAGGATGCTAAGATTATCTCAATCCATGTACATAGACACTATCCTCAAAAGGTTTAGGATGGAAAATTTCAAGAGAGGTCTCATTCCCATGAGACATGGAATTTACCTATCCAAGGGGATGAGTCCTAAAACTTCTGAGGAGGTCGCACACATGAATAAGGTACCCTATGCTTCAGTGATAGGGTCAATCATGTATGCAATGCTATGTACACGGCCTGATGTTGCCAATGCTTTAAGCATTGTCAGCAGATATCAGGCAAATCCAGGCGAAGAGCACTGGAAGGCAGTAAAGGGTATCCTTAAGTACCTGCGAAGGGCTAAGGATCTTTTTCTACTTTATGGAGGAGAGGACCTACAGCTTAGAGCTTACACAGATTCTAGTTTCCAGTCAGATCCAGATGACTGCAAATCCATGTCTGAATTTGTATTCATGTTGAATGGAGGGGCAGTCAGTTGGAGAGGCCATCTGGATGAAGAAATTCATCTTGGAACTTGGCGTAGTTCCCGAGATAACAGCTCCCATCCCATTATTTTGTGATAATAATGGGGCCATCGCCCAGGCGAAGGAACCGAGATCTCACCAAAGGTCAAAGCATATTCTCAGACACTTTCACCTTATTCGGGAGATTGTTGATCGTGGAGATGTGACGGTAGAGCGTGTACCGTCAGAAGATAACATAGCAGATCCACTGACTAAGCCATTGACACAGACTGTATTTGAGCGTCATCGAGATAAGATGGGCCTCAAAGTTGTGGGCAATTGGCTGTAGTTCAAGTGGGAGATTGTTAGTGTTAGTGTGCTACAGGCCAATTTCGGTCGGGTAGGCTCAATAGTTGTACGATCTTGTTCATTAATAAAGTGGTGTTTGAGCGTAAATATGCGATTATGTTACTTTACGTTGTCCCTAGGATATGTGGTTGTAAAGTCAGCTCGAGATGGGATCTCGAACATGAGATTGACTTTACATGTGCACATACCTTAAACTATTCCTGGTTGGAGGGTAATCACTCGGGGACTTTGATTACCTATTAAACCAGTACACATGATATGTCAGTGACCAGTCTTATGGTCATTGGTGCGGGGCACTAACACATATGTGTAGGTGTATGTCCTTGGAGAATGTACACTGAACTGATCCGCTATTGGATCTTCAGATGGTTGATTATACCTAATGTCAACTGAAGATCCAACGGTCACAGTAGCATCGTTGGTCCTTTGACCTGAGACATTGATCGGATCTTACACGAGGACTGGAATGGTTTAATTACTTAGCTAAGTGACTTTAACCATAAGTCATGAGTTGCCGAGTCATTAACCACTCCATGAGATGTGTGAAGATCATCAATGGTCAAGAGGGGATCGCTCACTGTCGGGTATATATCAGACAGTTAATGGGTCATGACATTGACGCTCCGTTAAATCCCTGGCCAGGGTCGTGTGAGTTCGTTTAGAACGGACGTCATACACTTTAAGGGGGTCATAGTCAAATGGCACGATCATGGGGTTTGACAGAAACCATACCCTCGATCGTACTAGACTCATAGAATGAGTGAGGGATTATATCGATGTGGTAACTGTGGACTTACAGGTACCATACAGGTTGGTTTAAACCCAGGGTCATCTAGGATCACGCGGATTTGCTTGACCCAACGTAATCAAAGGTTCGGAATAAATTAAACTATTGTTCGGCTCTAGTAGAAGCGAAGACTACGTTTAATTTACTACTAATTGGGAATTAGAAGTTAATGGACCTTAAACTAGAGTGACTGTGGACCTAGAGGATCACACACAATGGATTCTTGGGTGACGGTTTATTATTATACAAGTATATGTATTAATTCCTTTTAATTCCTTTTGGAAAGGAGTAAAAATGGAGCTTAATACATATGTATAATAGTAGATATGATATATATATAATTTTGGTCTTTTGGAGTCCTTTCAGAAATGACCAAATCTCTATATATAGAATCCTACGTGAGTTCATTCAAACTCTTAGCTTCTTCTTTCCTTCCCTTAAGCTAACCAAGCATTAAGCTTAAGGGAGAGGATTAGTCTCCCCCTTTCTCCCTCTTGCTCTCTCTCTCTCTCCAGAAGGTGATTGAGCTGGGGAAGGTCGTGCCGGGGAGGTACCGTCGCTGCGCAAGGGTCCGTGTGGATCTGCTCTAGAGGCCGTACAGCTGTGCGGCTCGGTTTCTCTGCATCGGGCTTAGCGGACAGCGTCGTTCCGCACAAGGTGAAACACGCAACCCGTAATTAGGGTATTAGAAACACCGATTAGAGCAGAGATTAAGCTTTCCATAACACCAGAATCGGGCAAATTAAATTTTTGTTATCCGATGCGTCGCCCGTAGGTGCTGTGCGAAACCTTACATAACCAACCCGCACACTTCAGCTGTACTCTCAACAACGCGCACAGGCAACAGAACAACATCGGTAATCGCACCTCAGCACACACCAGGCGCCATCGCAATCAACAAAGATCGCAAACCACACGCCACGAGTACCGATCACGCGAACAACCGATCATAAAGAGCCTAAGTGCAACAAAGGAAGAGCACCAGCTTCAGCACAAAGCACGCGGAAAGCAGCAATCTCAGCTTACCTTCACGTCCTGAAACAACAAATGAGCCTTCACAACGCATCGGCCGTCAGACACAGCACGACAAATACGGTGCACAACAGCTCTTAACACCATTATGGAGTCCAAAGCCAATCAACCGTAAAGCAAGGAGCAGATCAGGCTCAAAACAATGCTGTCTACACTTAAGCAGACACATGACATAAGGCATCACTAAGACAGCAATTCCAAAGCAACACTCGAAAAGATTCCACCAGAAGGGACGAGAAGCAAGAAGCTCAACCACAAAAGCTCACCAGGAAGGGGAATCCTAGCTCGCCGGAGCAACTTCTCTAACACGGGATCTAATCGAGCACTTCAACAGAAGCAAAACACATCAGGAGCTACACAGACTCAAGCCGAGACAACCAAAGCAACGTAAGAACGTGCATGGCCATCACACCAACGCTAAAGTCATAAGCCACCTGAGCAAAATACAGAAAACAGCTTGAGCAATGCACTGCAGGTTCATGCCAACCGACAAACACTGCCAAGTGCAACACGATCGAGACCAACATTAAAACTGAAACGAAGCACCTCGTCACACCCAGACGAGAGCAAAACCATCTCGTACAGTGCCAACCAAGCACGCACAAGACCACACATAGAAAACAACGCGATAAACCATCGCAACACCTACGCCAGCAAGAGATTGTACTGGACCTCAAGGACTCTAGTAACTGTATATCTGGATTTCCATGTATCTCACACGACAATGATCTGATAGCTCAGAAAAGAACTCCGAACATCTCAGAACACTGCTCTGATACCAGCTGTGGCGACCCAGATTCCGGATACCCGGTGCACCCGGTATAAATACCGAATACACGTGATACCACATGGGACCCGCGAGGCCTCCCAAGCGCGGGAAAGCGCCGAAGGGAAAAAGGAGTGTGTGGAATACATTGAAGCCAGCATATATAACAGTAAGCAATTAAATTTCATTACATTGGATTGCTAAAGTAGCAGAAATAAAATTACTTTTTCATTAATAATTACAATTATACACCAGAGTCTAGTCCAAAGGAAAAATGACAAGTACAGTCTGACAGAGAAGAACGTACGCAGGAGTCGGGAGAAGCCCAACGCAGGTACAGCTGGCAGCTACAACAACGCGCTCCACCAGGAACAGCAGAGGCAAGCGGCGAAACCCACCTGAAAAGCAGGGGTGAGTCTCTAAACAGAAACTCAGTAGGGGTCACGCGGATCCCCACTGGAAAACGCACAGAGCAACGGAAGCAACTACGGAAACAGCAAGTGCAGCAAAACAGGAAAAGCTACACTACAAAGCTGTAAACAGACAGGGTACAGCAGGAGTAGGGAACATGCTAAGAGCAAGGGGAGCTCAACAACAAAGAAGAGCGAGGCCGTAAAACACGAAACAACGGCCACCGAGGAGAACTCGGCACCCTAAGCTACTCCAAACGGCAACAGACGGTCAACCCCAAACTCACACAGTAGGGTAACCCAGTCCGTCAGCCAAAATAAAGGCGAAGGTAGACGCCGACGCCGAAAGCGCAAACAAAACATGACATGAAACGTCATGCACACAGCCCCACGCATGACTAGAACGTCATGCAAATGACAAAACACCGACCCCGAGTATGGCCATGAGCGGGCAACTCGAAAAGGTCACAGCGTGCAAGAAAACGCCGAGAGTCACCGCACCAAGTGATAGGAGCACCCTCCTCCCAGAAGAACAGCCAGATGCGTCCACTGACGTCTTACACTGCGCCACAAGTGTCAAGTCTCTCAAGGACAAGACACACCAAGAACCAGGTCTGAGAAACAATAGTTCCAAGGAAACATGGTACCACAGCACGAAACTACAGCACCAACTGCGAGTGACTAGTCAGGGCCACGCCCGTCGTCACAAGTCCCCAGTCCCTGACCACGTGTGCACACACCGACCTCTACCTAGGTCAGGCCTCTAGCTAGTATTCCCCTCGGTAGGACGCTACCGTTGGCCGGGGCCCACGGAACTAGCTTAAAAACCGTACGTACCAAACGCAACAGGAAACACCTCTCCACCACTCCCGGTGGGTCGGCAAAAGCCTAGGGCTACAACTAGTGGAGGCTCACAAGGCACAGACTCCAAAACACAGGTGCTAAAGCACAGACAGTCTAAGAAAAGCCATGTCTCGTGCACCACAAAGCACCAAGGCAGCTAGACAACTGCCAACAGACTCAGGATCAGGCAACTAGACCTATCACGCAACGATCCTTGAGTCAGACGACTCAACGGCAAGATCGTCACAAACAGCGGAACAAGCCGCCAATCGGTCTAATCCTAAGCCAGAAGAAACCACGCTCCGCAGAAAACAACACACGGAGATCTGAGGGAAACACCAAGAACCCTCAGACACGCCTGGACACGTAAACCGAGGTAGAACAACACCTCGAGGCATCCAGAAGCAGTGTCTCGAGCCGGACACAACCACCGAGACACACACACGCAAGGTCACACGTCAACCACTGGGTCACACCGGGTTGACCTGAACCCAACATAATGCTTGAACAGTAGGAAAGAGAGTCCCACCTCAAGCAAGAAGACTCCTGGCCATCCTACAACGTAGTCTTAACCCTCATAGGACGTCGGGAGACATCCACGGGACAACAGGCAGACCACAAGGACAAGCCAAGACAAGTCAAAACCGAAATCACGGAAAATGGGGCACCAGGCATGTAACGCGCCACCCCTAGACCGCTACAAGCATGTGACGGTCTAGACCACGGCCGTTACACACCAAGTGACGGTCGGACGATAAACCGTCACACACACCGCCCTATCCAACTCTAAACACAGAAAACAACATGTAACGGCCAGCACCGGCGCGTTACACACACCTAACGCACCCCACCTGGGCCGTCAGAGCCAACACCACGAACGAACCAACAGGTTCAAAACAACGGCCAGGGGCATGTAACGGTCCACACCGGACGCGTTACATCCAAATAACGCACGGGGGAAAGGCCGTCACACACAAGACAGCACACATCCACCCAGCCCTCAGCCAAATAGCATGTAACGGCCTAAGCACGGCGCGTTACAACGCTGTGACGCACCGGGACACGACCGCTACATCAACCGCCTTAAACGGTCAACGCCCAGCCAAACTTGGTCAAACACAATGTAACGGCCCAACTTGGGCGCGTTACAACACTCTGACGCGCCAGGACCAGGCCGTCAGAGGAACCGCCATACTCAAACCACAAAACGACAAAACGGATGTAACGCGTCAAGCCATACGCGTTACAGGGCTTGTGACCCGCCACCATTGGGCCGTCACACGCCCAAAGCCAGAAGAACCCAAAAACGCCAACCGATGTAACGGCCAGTCGTGGGGCCGTCAAAGACAAGTGACGGTCACTGGCACGACCGCTACATCGATCACGGAGGGAAAACATAGGAATGGCCAAACCGGCCCGTTCCATGCCCCATTCACGCCGTAGCGCAGGGGAAACAAACCCAAATGACAAATAACAACACAAGAGGGCCAAAACGCCCACATGCAAGCTCAAAAACGCAAGATCCGGGCGATTTCATCAAATCCACCCAATGTGGGTCACCGAGGTTCCCGGGCTTCTACCGGCCTCGAATGAACACCAAACGACACGAAATCAACGTGGATGGGATCCTAACATCCCAGCGGTCAGTTAGAAACTAACTACGCCGCAAACAGTCGCCGTTTACCGGACGACCCTAAAAACCACGAAAATCACGGTTTAGGCAAAACAAGCCCAAACACGACCGTTTCCTAGCCGAACAACGTGCAATGGCAGGGAAAATGGAGAGAACGAAGTGAGGATCAGTCACCCTACCTCCACCGAAGAAACCGTGCCCCGAAGGGACTAAACCACGTCGAAAACCACTCGTTAACCAATTTCACCGGCTTTGAATCCACCGTACGGGATCGAGTCAGAATCGATCCGATCCTCGCCCCATCGCGCACCTCGACAGCTCCGCCACGTCGCCACCCAGCCCCTGCACCGCTCCGTCTACAGCCGGAGGCGAGAGGGAGGGAGAACGAGAGAGAACGGGAGAGAGAGAGAGGAACGGCGAGAGTGAGGAGAGAGAGAGAAAAAGAAAAGAAATAGAAAAGAAATTAGGAAATTTTCCTAATTTCCGAAAATTCTGAAAATGCGCCGAAAATGCACAAATTCAAAAAAATACGCAAAAATAGTCAAAACGACCGGCTCGAAGAGTACATCGTCGCTGTAGCATCCACGAGTTCGAGAATTGACAAACAAACTCACCGTAGGGTTCCGTAACTAGTACGTGTGAAAAACCCACACGGCTCGTCAAACTCAACTCGGAAGCCACCAAAGCGAACCGAAACTCACCGAAACCAATCCAAAATAGATCAGAAAGATCCAGCAGAGATCCAACAAGACCTACAAAAAGATCCATCAAGATCCAGGGCATTACACCTAGAGTCCTCATGGACAATCATCGATTTCATTCACACAGTGCATCCAGAGGTCGCATCCGAATCGGGCACGACTCGTCATGACCCATGGCTGATCGGCGTCGGTCATGCCCGCATAAGGCCTCCAGACCACCTGGGTCAGGTTACACACATCTTCCTAGTCACAAGGGGGGAGACAAAACAAAACAAAATAAAACAAAAATATATATATTCACCATTGCTGTAGGGAACTCTTGCAACTCGCGCCTTAACACCATCAACTAGTAGGATAGAGAGCCTGGGCTCATGATGGGCTGCCACCGCCTCGCCAACGACACCACCATTGGGCGCCAATGATGGACCTTTCCCATTGGGAGGTAATAATAGCTTCACAACTGCACCATCATGTATCATTAACATTTAAAAAAAAGGGAGAGAAGTCGGGTACCTGGATGAACGGCGTGAAACCACTCACTGTTACCTCTCGATCTGCTCTTTCAGACAGACCCGCGAATAGATGCGCCAGCATGGCTGCTCCCCAGGCGTATCGCCCCACTTTCTCAGGGTCTACCAGGAACTCTAAGAAGCGGCAATGGATGATGTCTCCTCTCGAGCCCAACAACAGTTTCCCCAACAGGAAGAACAGGAATCTCCTCAAATCCATGTTGGCTCTCTCCCAATTGCTCGCGTCTACGCAGTAGACAGTGCGGCATCCTCTTTCAGTCCTCTCCATGAGCTCTTCCAAGGACTCATCATCACGAGAACGAATGTCAGTAAGCCCCAACATCTCCATGATAGGCGTCTTGGCTACGGACCTGTTCTTACGATCATCCAGATCCACTCCTAGTAACCTCTGAGCAGCCTCCCTGTAGTCGGAGTACGTGATATCGGCCAGTGCCTCGCCATCCACTTTCAGGCATGTAATTCAGACCACATCTTTCAGGCTGGGCACCATGTGCCCCCAAGGCATCAAAAAGCATGGCTCATTGGATCCCACCTTTCGCGCAATGCTTGGACGAGGGCAAGGTCGAGCCTGATTGGCTCGATCCGAAGAAAGACTCCAAGCCCCATCACATCTAGTCTGGCCTTCTAAAAATCTGGGAGACCTCAGTATGCTGCCACTACTAGCTCCCACGAGATATGTGATTTCATCACACCCTGCGCGTACACAAGGAATGGAGAGGAGTTTTGCCAGAAGAGAAAAGGAAGAAGAGACTGGAAGAAGAGATGAGCAAGCTTAGCTTACAAATTACAATTGGGTCCTTTCATTGAGGTGCCCTTCAAGCTCCGAGAGTCTCCGAGAGCTGCTACCACTGGACCTGCTTCTCTTCGAAGAGTGGGAAGATTCGGCCTCCATCCCAAGTCTTAGAACTCTTAGCTCTTCCATGCTGTGGAAGCCCCTACTCTTCAAGATGGCTTTCGATGTCCCTGGGAGAACAAAGAGGGGAGGTATTTATGGGAATGGGAGAAGTGAGAGCCATAACCCCCCTCATGTTAGGGCACCTTCCTTGCAGCCCCATGTGTCACTTCACCACTCGCACAGGGAAGCTGATTGAGTGGTGCGACACGACGACTCAGAAATGACCCATCAAGTCCGAATGGATGCAATAGGGAATAGGCGAAAGCCGTTGTTGTCGACTTGGCAGAGGCATGGCAAAGCACGAGTCTCTGTTTCGCGGCTAGGCCTTGTCGAGCGCGTCACTTGGAAACGGTAAAAGAGAAGAAGCGTAGGGAGGAAGGAACGCGCAAGAGGACAATTGAGCAACATGAAGTCAAATCATTCCATTCATAATTCTACATAAACTGTCATAAACATCACAATCATAGAGATCAGGTGTATGCTAGCTCGCCAACTCTCGCCATCACACTCATGCTCATCCCTCTAACCGTCCCTCTGCTCCCCCCTAAGGTGAGGGTCCCTCAGGGGCCTTCTGGAGCCCAGTATAGCAGCAGTCCCCTCACCCCGTGATACCTGCTCCACAGCAGCAGCTCGTTGCTGCTCCCCTGGTGTGGTGAAGAAGCCACCGACAGAAAGGTGACCAGACTGGCGGAGTCGCGCCCCGAATTCTCGTGCCCTCTCATAATTCGCCTCCATGTTCTCTAGCCTCTGTCCCATAGCTCGAAGGCCTAGCTGGAGCTCCCTCACCTGGGCCTCCATGGCTCTTCTATCTTCTCTCTTCTTCTCCCTCTCTAGCCTTTCTCTTTCCGCCTTTCTCTTGGCCACCTGGAGAAACGCCCTCAACTCTAAGATGTCCGGATGTGGCCTCTCCTCGCTGTGACGCCGCAGCTCCGCTACAGTCGCTACCCAGGCATCATGCTCCTCTTCAGCCCGAGCCGCACGGGCCACCACATCGACAAGTTGCTCACGGAGGGAGACAATCTCAAGAAAAGGGGGCGAGGAGCTGGAAGAGGCGCCGCCAGCCATTCCCGCCATCACTGCCCGCTGGGCACTCTGGAACAAACAAACAACGGCCATCGACTAAGCTCCAAATTTAAAATAAATAAAATTAAATAAAAAATGCAACACTTAACTTACCAGGATCGCCAGTTCCTGTTGAGTGACGGCCAGCTACCACCTAGCCTCTGCTAGTTGGGCACGCAAGCCGTTAATGTCGCGCGCATCCCCGGATTGGAGAGGTCTCACATGACTCTCTCTCCGCTGTCGTAGGAAGTCGGGGCTGTCCTGCACCAGTACGCTCCCTTGCTGTCCAGGGAGACGTATGCGCCAGTCCTCAAGCTTCGCCTTGCCGCGACTCTCCTTCCTGACACGGCTCAGCTCATCCGCGCTCGCCCATTCATCTGCCAAACCTAGGGTCTTTGCCATGCCCTACATCAAGAAATGAGGTTCTTACGCCAAACAACGAGAACGCGTCTCCTGTCAAGGACGCATCCATCATTTGAGTGCAACACTCGCCGAACCTTTTTCCCCTTTCACATGGCTCGCTCCAAACTCAAAATGAATCAAAGAGGAGGAGATCGAAGGACCTACCGGGCCGTGTTCACCTCCCTCCATGCCATCGGGCCCCTCGGGACCCTCAAGTGTCCGAAGGGGCCCTTCCTCTTCCATGGACGCCTCTCCGTGCTCTTGCGCGTCCCTCCTCGGGCGAGGAGTTCCTCGCCCCTCTCCCCCTTCACCAAGATTCGGCCCACCAAACTCCATCGATCAGAGTGGAAGAAGACGAAGATAGGCAAGCAAATATCGACGGGAGGCGGGCTCATTTGCGGGCAAGGCATGGAAGAAGAAGGGCCGCCTGGCGTTTTAAATTTGAATTTGAAAGTTAAGACGTGTCCTCGCGCCTGGATGCGCCCAAAAAAGATCCCTCTGTGCAAGGCGTAATTCCCTACTTTTAAGGGCAAGGTCTCGTGAAGCGTGCCTCGAAAAAATAGGTGCAAGAAAAAAAAGCGTGGGAAAGGGAAAGTGCACACAACAAAAGGAACCATTTCTTTGCACATAAGCAAATAGTCAGTTGTACATCATAAAGTAAGGAAGGAGGGGTGTACAAGCAACTCTCTAACTCTCGCTACCACCCTCCTGATCCTCTCTCTCCTCCCCCCTCTGATGGGGATCCCTAGGGGGCCTCCGCGAACTCTAAGAGGCGGTGCTCGCCTCGCCCTGTGGTGCCACGCCAGCCTCGAAGGCGCGACGACGCTCCTCGGCCGAAGAAACCAGGAAGCTGCCCATGGAGAAGGAACCAGACTCACGAAGTCGTGCCCCCACGCTCCTACGCCCTCTGATACCGCTCCTCACTCTCCAAAGCCTCCCCTCCGCTGTGCCAAGGCTCAATCGGAGCTCCATCATCTGGGCCTCCAGAGCCCTCCTTTCGTCCCAATCTCGATGTCGCTCCACCCTCTTGTCCTCCCTCTCTCTCTCTCTCCCTGTCCTCCCTCTCTCTCTCTCTCTCTCTCTCTCTATGTCCTCCCTCTCCCTCTCTCTCATCCCTCTCTCCTCGACAACTCGAGGGCGATCCGTAGCTCCAGCACGTCACGAGGAAGCTCCTCAGCCTCCCGTCGTCGCTCCTCCTCTAGCTCCGCTATCCGGGCGTCACGCTCCTACTCGGCACGGACTGCACGAGCCAGGGCATCCCGGATCTCCGCCACCTGTCAAAGCCCGCATGACCCGTAAAAGATCGGTGAAGGAAGAAGAGCAACTGGAAGGAGAGCCGGGGTCAAGCAAGCACTCACTCGAGCCGCGCAGTCGCGCTCGGCCTCCTCAGCCCGGGCCACCGCATGCGCCAGCTGCTCCTGGAGGGAAGAGACCTCCGGAGGAGGGCCCCACGAACTAGAACCCGCTCCGCCAGCCATCCCGGCTGCCGCTGCGTGATGAGCACGCTGAAACACAAGAGCAAACGACAGTGAGAGGTTAAGCATCGAAAAATCTAGGTCAAAAAAAATGCATAATACATTGCATAGACTCACCAGGATCTCCAACTCCTGCCGGATGGCCGCCAACTGTTGCCTGGCGTCCACCAACTGGGCCCGCAGGTCGGCAATAATGTTATCATGAGCATCCTGCATTTATGCACATAGGTTAGTGTCACATGCATATACATGCAGAGAAGGAAAAATCTTCATCTCACACTTACCCCTGCCGCCCCACCGAGGTAGAGACGCTCCGCGTACGTAGCCCGGTACCGTCGCAGGTAGTCGGTGCTGTCCGATGCGTAGGACACCACCGAGGCTCCACCCTGCTGCCAGTCCTGGTACTGTGCAGGGATGCGCGTACGCCAGTCAACGATCTTCGCCTTGCCCCGGGTCTTCCGCCCGATACGGCCCGGCTCATCTACATCAACCCACTCCTAGGCTATCCCCAATGTCCTCATGACCAGCCTAAGCCGCAGTGGCTCGATCTCGTTCAGGCAATGGACCCACACGTCCCGCCCAAAACGAGGATGGCCCACTACGACCCAAGGCTGGCCAGCATCGGCCATGCCCAGGTAGAGCCTCCACACCACCTGCATCGCCATACATGCATCATATTAGTTGCCATTTTACTCAATTGAGTCACATGCATAAAAAAGATCATACGCATCATACCATAGTCTCAGGGTACTCGGTCAGCTCACGTCGAAGCGACGCCAACTGGTAGCCGTGAGGTGCCGCAGCCATGACCGGCTTCCACCGCGCGCTAGGGGCACGGCCGTCCTCCTCCACTGCCTGGCTCTTCCCATCGGGAAGTAGTAGTAGCTCCACACCTGCATCCATCATGCATCATTAGCACAAGTAATGGCATAACTACGGTAAAATCCATAAACAAAATGTTTACATGGAGAAAAGGTGCAAAGCCACTAACTATCGTCTCCCTCTCTGTACTCTGAGAGAGATCGGCGATCAAGTGGGCGAGTAGAGCTGCTCCCCACGCGTAGTCCCCCACTCGGTCCAGGTCCACTAAGATCCCGAGGAAACGGCAATGGATGCCGTCCCCCTTCGTCCCCAGCAGAAGGCGGCCCAGTAAGAAGAAGAGGAACCTCCGGAGGTCCAGGTCCGCCAGCTCTCGCTCGCTTGGGTCCTGAGTAAAAGCCGCCCGAGCATCTCCCTCAAGGCGCGCTAGGAACTCTACTCTGCTCTCACTAACCCGCTGCCGCGGGTCCTCAAATCCGAGCGCCTCCATGATATCCACTCGGCCAACCACCCTGCTGTCTCTGTCGGTCGCGCTCGTCTCCAGCCACAGCAGGTCCAGGGCGCTCTCTCTGTAGTCGGGGTAGGTGACCCCGCTGACCGCCTCTCCGTCCACTCGTAGCCCGGTGATCCGAGCTACGTCCTCTAGTGTCGGCACCATATGCCCCCAGGGCATCAAGAACGCTCGACTCGGCACGTGCCATCGCTCCCTCAGCGCCTAGATAAGGGGAAGGTCAAGCTGGAAAGGCTCAATCCTCAGGAACGCCCCAAATCTCAAGGCATCCACCCGCGCCCTTTGAAAGTCTGGTAGCCCTCGGTACGCTGCTACCACCAGGGACCAACTGATCCGGCTCTTCATCACGCCCTACACACCACAAAACAAACAAAAAAAGGAACACATCAGAGTCATGAATCAAAAACAACACTGTACACAATATTTTATTTATTTATTTTATTTATTTTCAAAAAAATTCAAAAAAAAATTAAAGGCGTCCAGTTTCATGGACGCTTTCTTCTTTAATTTTTATTTTCTAAAAAAAATATTCCTTTATTATTATTATCACCATTTTAATATATATATATATATATATATATATATATATTTAAACGCGTCTGGACATTTGGACGCTTCTTTCTTTTTTTAATATGATAATTAATAAAAGAAAAGAAAAAGAGAAATAATAATAATAATAATTTATATAATTAATGGAGGCGTCCAAATGCCTGGACGCCTCTATCTATTTTCTTCAATTATTTACATAATAACTCAAAAATAATATAATAAAACAAAATTAAAAAAAGGTATGGATGCGTCCAGGCCCCTGGACGCCTCCTCTCTCACACCCCCTCCCTCCTGAACGCCGTCTCTCACCCCATTTTATGCTTACAATCACACAATAATGCAACAAAGTGAAATGCTAAGGGGCTTACCGGGTCGTGCTCGTCCTCTCCTGCGTCCTCGGGCCCTTCCAACGTCAAAGGAACCTCCTCCTCCACGGCGGCCGCCTCTGCCTGATCCCGCCTTCTCCGCGGATGACGGGCGAGCCGCTTCCGCTTCTCACCTCCCTGACTCGCTTCACCACGCTCCATAGGCTGAGATTAAGGGCAGAAGGGTCGAAGAATATGAGATGGAGTCAGAGAGGAGAGAGGAAGAGAGCGAGAGTGTGAGCGGCCACGTGCGTGGCCTCTCTTTTTTTTGAAATCCCTTTTTTGGACGCGGCCAGGCGCCTGGACGCGTCTATAAAAAAAAAATTAAAAAAAAATAATAATAAAAGCGTCCACGTGCTTGGACGCGTTCAAAAAAATTAATTAAATAATAAAAAATGCAAAAAGATGAAGGAAAAGGATTAAATAAAACCTTTTTAAATTATTTTAATTATTTAAAAGCACCCAAATCTCTGGACGTGTTTTAAAAAAAGAAAAAAATAATAATAATAATAAAGGGGAACAATTATTCGAAAATGTCTGACTTCGCATTTTATTCCATTAGAAAGCAGAGTGAGCTACATTAGGGGCCTAGATGCTTTAGGCCTTAACTTCCCCAGTTCGGTTACATAAGCCCTCCACAGCTCGCATTCTGCCTCCACGTGCGCTAATGCCTTTCCCGCAACACTTGTCTTCCAGGGTGCTTTAATGGCCTTCGCTTCCTTCGCATCCGCTTCCGTGCCCAACTCCCTCTTCTTCAAAGGAACGATGCTGGTTAGCAGTGGGAACGAGTGGCGTGGAATGCCGATTTGGATGCAGCACCGATGTGCGTTATAGAGAACAAACTCAGTCGCGCCAATGAGTTGGAGTTCAACTTCAGGGGAAGACCTCGTGAGGAGTTCGCATGAGAGTAGGCATGCCGGTGCACAAGTAAAAAAGCTTTGCGTCATGGTTCTGAAGTGAGACCGCCAGTCTTCACGTTTCCTCAGCCACGGAACACGGTTCGCTATGGCACCACCAAAGCCTAATACATCAGCTATGTGATGAAGGGGGCTTTGTTGGAAGAGCTTCAAAGCAGTTGGCATCCCCTCGCGGTGGTCAAATTTGAAGTGCAAATCAATCCAGCAATTCAGAAGAAGTGCACAGCCGAAATGAGGCTTACCCATGCTGGAGGCAGTAAGGTCACTATAAAGGTAGGCAAGGACGGTGGGTCCCACCCTCTTTCTGCTCCAAATCCCGCAGATGGCACTCAATTGGTCCTCCTCCACTATGTTGTCGGTATAAGGGAACAGGAGAGCACCCGCCAAACAGACGGTAAACCCTTTCATGATTCCTTCCAAGTGGTCATCGTCTGGTGACCCTCTCAGGGCGTCCATGACCCATTCCGTGAGTTTTTGCAGATCAATTCCCTTTTGAGTCTGGACCTTCCTCGCAGCATCAGGCGGCATGAAGCTTCCAAGGACGCTCTCGGAAGTCACCCTTGTCAGCATCCGCATGACCTTTATCCTCCCGTCACTCTTGAATTTCTTCAGTCCAAGCAGAAGTTCCACCTCCTCGAGAATGATGATCGCCTCGAAGGTAGGGAAGATGAAAGTGTGGGTCTGGGGATGCCAGATCTCCACCAATGCGCATATAGCCGCCCAGTCCATGCGAATCTTCTCGTAGTGCTTGGCGTGGATAAGGAGCCCTTGCAGATGCCACTTCGTGACTATGGCCCTCATGCCGATAGAGATGTTGGAGGTGAGTTTCGAAAGCCACGGCAGCTTGGAAAATTTCCTCGGGCCTGGGAAAAGAGGGTATGGCTGGAAGAGAAAAAGAAAACAAGGAAGGAAAAGAAGTGAAAAGAGAGTTCGCGTGGAGAATTTGAAATAGATCAACTTACCAAATGCGACTGGATCATCCCACTCAGATGACCTTCGAGGTCGGAAAGTCGCCTGATCTCGCTGCTAGGCCTGCTCCTCTTCATAAGGCGGGAAGACTCGCCTTCCATCCTAAACCCTTAGATTTCCTTTCCTCCTCCCCATTTAAGCTTCTAAGCCCACTCCTTGGTGCATTTGGCTGAACTAGCCTAAGGGAGTACTTATAGGAAAGGAGAGGCACTAAAATACAAAATGTGTCACATCAGTGGTCAGTCGTCGACGTTTTGTCTGGATCTCCCTTGTACTGTGGTGCGATTCTGTTGCTTTCTGATGTTATTAATCTGTGCAGGTTTTACTAACGGACGCCACTGTCCCAGCTCGTGTGCCACCATTCGGTGATTGGTCCCACAATGTCATGCATCATATTATATGATATTTACGCTATTAGAACATGTCAAGGACCTTCCGACCCGAACGAATCTGGGATTTGAGTTCCCCTTCAACAAAAATGGCGATGATTTCAGAAGAATTTGGGTTGTACGGATAGGCCGTTAATTTGTGATAGCGTGGGGATGATGGTTCCGTTCAGTGAGTTGATGTGCGGATAAACGAGCCCCAGCTCAGTGTCGGCTCACCGAACCGGTATCCTAACCCATTCTTAACGAATTGATAATATTATCCTTGGCTATTTTCTATTTTAGATTGTTTTAAATTTTCTTTAAACCCAGCATGCATTCATATAGGACTTTGATTTTATTACGGAAGATCATTCAAAGTAATTCTATTACGGCAACCATTGTGCTTCAATTCTTAAAAATATGAGATATTCCACTCCGAATAAAACGCGGAGTTTCCTTGAGATGGCCCTACGATGCTCTTCCAAAGGAGACCCTTGTTTGGACTGACCCTCAGATATTTCTTTACTTTTTACCCTATTTGACCCACCTTGGCTGCAGCACTTCCACATTGGCTGGTAACCGCTCCCCAAAGGTGAAACTTGTAGGTTTACGACCCAGGTACTTCCACACCGAGAAGTTGGTCTACTTTATTTTTATGCCTGAGCGCACATCTCCCCCTCCCTTGTTTGATCTCCGTCTAAGCAATCGTCAAATTTGGAAGACCTTCTTCAAGGTCGCCTTAGCGAAACTACGGGAAAGATTCCAAACAGTAATGTCAAAAGTGTGTCTCATCGCACCTTGGCATCAACTTTTCAGTCCATTCCCACTCCATCTCACTTCACTTCGATACCATTCCATTACGTGTCACTCCCTTGCAAAGCAGACGCCAAGGCGGAGCAGCTGTAGACACGCTATTCCTGCCATCACCTTGAGAAAATCTCATATTACTATATGACGCACCGCAGTGGCTTTCGCATTTTGAATCGCTTGAGTGCTTCCCATTCTTGAGTCTTCTTTCGCCTTTTGAGTGGGTAACGTAACACTTCTTCGGCATCCAAAAATCGCCTCGTTACGGAAATCGTGCGGCATACGGACGGCATCGCCACCAATCGGACGTACCGGAAGATTCTGAAATCAGGAAGATGTCTGACGGTCAGCTGTCGATGGCGTTTCGGGGGGGGGGTGTCCGACAAGTTTTCTTGGAGGCGTCCAGGCCCCTTGACGCCTCCATCAGTTAAAAAATCAAAAAAATATATAAAATAAAAAAATATAATAATATGTTGGAGGCGTCCAAGGACCTGGACGCCTCAGTCTTGAGGCGTCCAGGGGCCTGGACGCCCCCATACCCTGCATACGGACAATCCTGGCACGCCGCTCGATTTGACGCTTCGGAAAAATCCAAAAATATAGGGACGTCTTGTCAACTAGACACGCCCACTTGTGAGTCACGGGTGCCCACCAAAATCACGCGCTTTACCCACTGTCTACGACTTTTGGCGGGGTTCCGGTGGGCGGGATTGGGCGCGTCCAGGGTCCCGGACGCCTCAGCGTTGAGGCGTCCAGTCCCCTGGATGCCTTCATCAAAAGGTTAAAAATAAAAAAAATAAAAATATTTAATTTATTGTTGGAGGCGTCCAGGGTCCTGGACGCCCCCATCTTGAGGCGTCCAGTCCCCTGGACGCCTCAAGCCATCTGCCCTCTATAAATAGAGGACCCCCTCCCTCGAAAGGAAGGGCTTCAGATCTGACAGAGGAAGGAGAGGCTCTGCCGGATCCCATTTCTAACCCGTGGTTTTTTTGTAGGAGGAGGTTCCGCCGACTTCTTGGGTGCCCGAGCTCGTAAGAGGAAGGCCGCCTTCGTTCACTGTGCTTCCACGTCATCCCTACGCTGCCAAAGCTCCGCCGGATACCGCTATCGGCGCATTCAATAAGCCAATTCTCTCCCCTTTTCTCCATAGTTCTTTTGCATTCATCATCTCGCATTCTCCGTCCCCTTTCATAAGGGAGTCTTCTTCTATATATGTTTGCATAATTCCATTCATCATCATATTTCTCTCCCACTCATGTCCGAGAGGGGTTTAAAGGCAATACCAATCAGGGTAATCAAGGAAAGCCCTCTCCATCGGCCGGCCGAAGGGAGAGGAAGAAGCAACCCGCCATCTCCCGCTTTTAAGGTAGGCGCGATCACTTTCTTATTTTGGGGTCTCTGGCCCCTAGCGATCACATCATATTCTCGAGGCCGCGGAGAGTCATTTCCCGCAATGCCCGTTTAAATTTTCATCATTTATTTCTATATTGTGCTTATATCTGTTATATTCTCGAGGTCGCGGAGAGTCATTTCCGCAATGGCCGTTTAAATTTCTGTCATTTATATTCTGTATTGTACTTATATCTGCTCATATTCTCGAGGCCGCGGAGTGTCATTTCCCGCAATGGCCGTTTAAATTTCTATCATTTATACTCTGTGTTGTGTTCATATCTGCTCATATTTTCGAGGCCGCGGCGAGTTACTTCCCGCAATGGCCGTTTGAATTTCTGTCTCTATATTCTTATATATGTTTCTTATATCTGTCATAATCTCGAGGCCGCGGCGAGTCATTTCTCGCAATGGCCGTTTGAATTCATGTCTCTATATTTTTATGCTGCTCTTATATCTGTCATAATCTCGAGGCCGTGGCGAGTCATTTCCCGTAATGGCTGTTTGAATTTCTGCCTTTATATTTTTATAATACTCTTATATCTGTCATACTCTCGAGGCCGCGGCGAGTCATTTCTCGCAATGGCCGTTTGAATTCTGTCTCTCATATCTTGAATTGCTCCATTCTGTCATACTCTTGAGGCCGCGGTGAGTTGCTTCCCGCAATGGCTATTTGAATTCTGTCTCTCATATCTTGAACTGCTCTATTCTGTTACACTCTCGAGGCCGCGGCGAGTCACTTCCCGTAATGGCCGTTCTAATTCTTGTTATTTAATTTTTTTGCACCATTCCCGTCCCCCCGAGGCCGCGGCATGTCATTTCCCGCTATGGCCGTTTAATCCCCATATTTTATTACATTGCATATGTCCCGCACGCCCCGCCGGAGCAATCTCACGTGGTGGTCTCTCTCCTCTTCTCTCTTCTTTCTATGTTGCAGCAAAATGAGCACGCGCGCTCCGCTCTCGCCTCCTCCGGCCTTTTCCCTCCGCGTGACGTCGCTCACAGTCTCCCAGTCGGGGAACAACCAAGCCACGTACCCGACAACCCGATCCCACGGTCGGGAGACGACCAGAACATGAACCGCCCTAGCCATGCTACTAGGAAAACGCCATGACACCTCTATCGCAGAGGCCTGTGCTCGCACAAAGGCCCACAACGAAACCAAGCGGTCAGGAGACACGGTCACAGCCTTCCGTCGTGAACGCAACGCTGTCTAGGGGAAAGCCCTTGATGATGCTCATCGGAAACCCCAGACATCGACTACGGGAACGCCCCCGAAACCACACACGAAGCCCCATCTCATAGACGAGAAATGGAAACCCGCGACACGACAACTCACATCACGTGACGGGAGTACCTCCCACTAGAACCAAGGCCAGATGTGTCCACTGATGACTTAGACCACAGCCTCAGGTGTCTCGCTACCACGCCCCAGGCGGAGACTGAGACATCGTATAGTAACAAGGTACACAGAACAAGGACTAGTTGGGGTCGTGCTCGTCAGCACGTATCCTATGCCCCCAACTACACGTGCACACACAGACCATCTACTCTAGGTCCGGTCCACTAGCTGGTTTTCCCCCCCTCCGGCCTCTGGCGGCAAGGGTAAGGGGCCCTACGGTAACCAGCCTAAAAACCGTCTCACTCAGGTGCTCCGCTCCACCACCCCCGGGTGGGTCAGTACACGCGTGCCGTAAGAAGGCTACATCTACTGGGGCGTCACTGAACGTGAACACAGAAAACCACGTACGCACCCATTGCGAGAAATGCGGAGTAACATGTGACTCGGAGCCACCCGACTCTGGACAGTCCACTAGACCTAATAGTCACAACGATCCTTAAGTCACGAGACTCGGAGTCAAGACCGTTGCACGCGACAACACTGAGCCGTCAATCTGGCCTAATCCCTAGGTCCGAAACCACGAAGCGATGACTCACAAGGCAGTTCATGACTCCCGAGATCCTTCCCTCAAAAAGGGAATACAAGGGACCTCCAGCCCCAGGCTGGCTGACTGAGCTCACAGTTCAGGGCTAAGCACGTGGCCCACCCGGAAGCCACTGTCCGGAAAACTCACGACGTGCAGAGAGGGCCCTCCGCACTCATGCACGCTCACGAGGGCTCACTCGAGCGCCCCACGGAAACCCGAGCACACACGGGGTCACCCAGACCCTCCAAACACACTGGCATGCAAACCGAGGTAACACGGAACCCTTGGAATCTCGAAGAACCACCCGAACACCCTGCCCACATATCCGTGTCACATCCGGACACCTCGGGCAAAGGGAACACGACACACGGGGGCCCGGGACTTCATTGGGCTGGGCGACCACTCACCTGGCCGCCCAAGGGGCTGGGCGGCCAGGGCGATGGCCGCCCAAGCCAAGCCACCCAGGAGGGCGGCTAGACACCTGGTTGCCCTCCCCTCTGGGCGGCCAAACTGCTGGCCGCCCAGTGACCTGGGCGGCCAGGGTCTTGGCCGCCCAGACCAGCCTGTCTGGTACCTGTAAGTCCACAGTTACCGCATCGATATAATCCCACGCTCCTTCTATGAGTCTGGTACGATCGAGGGTATGGTTTCAGTCAAACCCCATGATCGTGCTATTTGACCATGACCTCCTTAAAGTGTATGACGTCCGTTCTAAACGAACTCACACGACCCTGGCCAGGGATTTAACGGAGCGTCAATGTCATGACCCATTAACTGTCTGATATATACCCGATAGTGAGCGATCCCCTCTTGACCATTGATGATCTTCACACGTATCCTGGAGTGGTTAATGACTCGACAACTCATGACTTATGGTTAAAGTCACTTAGCCAAATAATTAAACCATTCCAGTCCTCGTGTAAGATCCGATCAATGTCTCAGGTCAAAGGACCAACGATGCTACATAGACAGTTGGATCTTCAGTTGACATTAGGTATAATCAACCATCTGAAGATCCAATAGCGGATCAGTTTAGTGTACATCCTCCAAGGACATACACCTACACATGTGTGTTGGTGTCCCGCACCAATGAGCATGAGACTGGTCAGTGACACATCATGTGTAGTGGTTTAATAGGTAATCAAAGTCCCCAAGTGATTACCCTCCAACCAGGAACAGTTTAAGGTATGTGTCCATGTAAAGTCAGTCTCATGATCGAGATCCCATCTCGAGTTGACTTTGCAACCACATATCCTAGGGACATCGTAAAATAATACACAATCGCATATTTACGCTCAAATACCACTTTATTAATAATGAACAAGATCGTACATTTATCGGGTCTACCCGACCCTAAATTGGCCTGTAGCACACCTGTAACGACCCGAGAATCCGATTACCGGGAAGGCCCGATAACCCGAGACTCGAACCGCCGCCCACGAGCCGGGAGGGCTCGGAAGGGCTAAAAGGAGTGTGGAGGCACAAAGAAATAGGAAATAAAACAGGACAACCAACAACAACTAGCTGAAAGAAAGAACGACTACAGCTACAACAGAGTCCAGTCCAACAAAAAGTACAGTCTAAAGCAGTGAAACGTACCACATGCCGAGTGAACACTCGGCCCGGCGAGCTGGCAACTGAGAACCTCCGAACAGCAACCTCGAACCTCGAGGAAGAACCGCCACACCTGAAAGGCAGGGAGTGAGTCTCCAAAACAGAGACTCAGCAGGGATCCCGCGGAACCCCACCAAGAACCTAACGGCGGCACAGAAAGCTGTAACTACGAGAGCAACAACAACATCAGGAACAGTAAACCCGGTGGCCGGTCGAAACACGGCACTACAACTACTCCCACTGCACCAGAAGGCACACCTCGAGCTCACAGTCGAGGTCCCTGAACCACACCAGTACTGCCTACCGAAGTAAAAGCCCACGGTAATCGCACCGCAGAGGCCTGTCTCCCAGGGCACGGCCAACCTGGACACGCTGTCCAAGGTACAACCCCGACCACGTGGTCACGGGTACCGTACAGCAAGACGCAACCTCGGTAAAGCTACGAGCACAAGTCTCACGGCACGAGAACCGACACACCCGCCACCGCAAGACCACCGAAACACAACGGTCAACACGACTAAACCTGAAGGTCGAAGCCGCAA
The DNA here is from genome assembly GCA_022559845.1 of Amorphophallus konjac. NCBI lineage: Eukaryota > Viridiplantae > Streptophyta > Magnoliopsida > Alismatales > Araceae > Amorphophallus > Amorphophallus konjac. The sequence goes on from CM040121.1 coordinate 46,372,551, forward strand.
GACTGACAGTCTGCCACTCCCGACTCGACAGGAGCACCTCCCACTAGAAGCACAGTCGGTAGCGTCCCCTGACGACTTACACCGCACCGCAGGTGAACTGCCTAGCGTGGTAGCGCCTACCAGAGGCACGGACACCGAACAAGAACCACAACGAGTGACTAGCTAGGGTCACGTCCGTCGGCGTGGGTCCAACCGCCCCCAACCACGTGTGCACACACAGACCATGCGTCCTAGGTCTGGCCCTCTGACCGGTTTTCCCCCGTAGCCGGACTCTGGCTAACGATGAGGGGCCCGATGGAAACCAGTCCAAAACCATCCTCAGGGTAGCCTCTCCACCACTCCCTGGTGGGACCACACGCGTGTAAGCAGGCTACGACTAGTGGAGGGTCACTGAAGGAGTAGACTCTCGAGACAACGAAAAACAACGTCCGAACCCGACGAAGTACGGGGACCGTCCCACGTACCGGCACCGTCGCACGGCGACCACAGTCGGAGAAGGAATAGGACTCGTAGCCCACGGCTACGCACGCACCCTGCGCGAGAGTCGAGAAAGCCCAAGTGACGCTAAGCCACTGGACTCTGGGCAGTCCTCTAGACGCACTACAGCCAACGGTCCTTGAGTCAGAAGACTCAGAGTCAAGACCGTCGCACGCAACAGCATAAGGCCGTCAATCTAGTCCAATCTCTAGGTCTAAAACCACAGTAGCACGCGTACCGAGACAGCTCACAAGCCGCCGAGACCATTCCCTCGGGAAGGGAACTCACGGGACTAAGGCCACACCCACGGCCCACGCGGAAAGCATAGAAGCATGATTCCCAAGGCAACTTGCACACCACCAAGCTGCAGCCCAACTCAAGGAAAAGATGGAAGCCTCCAGCCCCAGACTGGACAACTGGGCTCGCAGCCCAAGGCCTCACACAGGACCCACTCGGGAATCGCTTTTCGGAGAAATCGACGACACACGTCAACACACGGTGACACGAGTCGAGAACACTACACCCGGGACTACAATGTACCACGACACCTGGCCCCGACGACGTGCATAGCATCCGTCAGGCCACGGGTCAGCACGTGGTTCGAGAACCACAGACTCGGGACTCGAATCGGTCAAAACGGAAACACCGGGTTAGACTGGCACATGTGCGGTTCACCCTGGGCCGCTCAAGGGATGTGCGGCTGGGGCACAGCCGCTCAAGAGACATGCGGTCAGGCAGGAGCCGCACAAGGCTCTAATCAGACTAACCCCAAATGGAGGATGGACGGTTAGGGCTGGACCGCCCAAGGGGATGTGCGGCCAAGGATCGTCCGCACAACCCAACCGACCTACTCCAGTGCCGGTCAAAACGGTTTTGACCAAACCGCACAACCCAACCGACACTAAACTGTTGACCAAGGGTCAACTGGGATATGCGGTCAGCTCCTGGCCGCACAAGCCCACGGAAGGACAGACGGCTGGGGACCAGCCGCCCATGGGGGAGACATGCGGTTCTCACCTGGCCGCACATCACATGTGCGGTCTATCGTGCGACCGCACAACCCCAAAACCAAGAGAAGATGAACGGGCCAAAGGCAACCGCCCACGCGATGGATGGGCCCGGTTCGACCGCCCAACCATCACGGCGGGTAAACCGAGGGGGTCGCCCGATCGCGGCCTTTCCACGCCCCGTTCGTGCCGAAACGAAGGGGATACAACCACAACCACCCTGGCAATCACATGGACTCCGACCGGAGTCAAAACGACGCACGAATCGCGAGAAACGAGCGATTCTACTGAAGTTACCCAAAAAGGGTTACCGAGCTTCTCGGAGCTCTACCGGTCTAACGGGACCACCAATCGAGAAGAAATCAAGGGGAAAAGAACGCTCTCGCCCCAAGGAATCCGTTGACGGTAACCGATCTGGAAACCGTCACCGTTTCCTGACCGACCCTACGAAACCCACAAAACCACAGTTTCGCTAGAACGGACCCAAACACAGCCGTTTCTACGCCGAACGACGTGCAATGGCAGGGAAAATGAGCAGAACGCAGCAGTGTTCCGTCACCCTACCTCCACCGAAGAAACGACGCGCTGAAGAGACTAATCCACGCCGAAAACCGCCCGGAACGCGAACGACGCCATCTCGGAATCCACCGAGGGATCGCGCCCGCAACCGCCTCGATCCTCGCCCATCCTCGCCCGCATCCTCGCCCACGCCGCCTCCACCTCACCCCCGCCTCGCTCCCTCGGCCGCCGAAGAAGAGAGGGGAGAAAGAGAGCGTGGGAGAAGAGAGAGGGGAGTGAGTGAGAAATGAGAGGGAAGAGAGATAAAGGGAGTTTATATAGGAAAATCTGAAAATTTTGGAAAATACCAAAAAGTAGAAAATCACGTTTCCATGATCCTTGGAACGCACCGATTGCAACGGTACCACTCGCGCCCAGGTGAACGGCCCGGTTCACCCGCAACGAGATTCCGAAGGAATTACCGAAACACACACGGGGAATCGGAAAACACACGCGGAAAAGTCGCGGAACGCTTCCAGGCCTCCGAAACAACTCCGGACCGTGCCGATCTGAACACGAAAGATGTCCGGAACGAAATTTTAGACGCAACGGAGTTGGACACTGCGAGAAACCAGATCCAAGACCCGAGAAGAAGGATCCGAAAAATCTGGGGCATTACAGCCCTCCCCCCTTAAAGGAATTTCGTCCTCGAAATTCAGGACAAGCACAAGAACAGGGGAAGAATGTCGTAACCCACTGACAACGCCGTCAGAACCCCAGCACAGAAAACCACGATTCACACGAAAGCTCCAGACCTGAGGGACACAGCCAGACTATAAACATGAACAACACCTCGCTCTGCGCGCCAAGCACACCGGCCATCAGAGCAGGCACTCACAAAGGACACAGTCTAGCGTCACCTCAGTCACAGCACAACGAACACGGCACCGCAGCCAACAGCACGCCCATCGGGAAACACAGTCCCCAACACAAGGAACAACTGCCAATGCAACCCACGGTCGGCAGACGATCCAGACGCCAGTTTCGCAAACCCGCCGACTGGTCTCACGCCCGACACAAGGGAACAACCAAACCAAGCTCCCACCAGCAGACGCGGTTACCCATGCAGACCGCAACCACCACAACGGCTCAGCACCAAGAATCACCTCACACCTGGCAAGCTGAAAGCCAGACATAACACTGAGCCAACTCTTGTCAGAAGACAAACTTCGACAAAGCCCAGATCCTGTCCGGAAAGGCACATCACAGAACGACCACCAAAGGTCTCCCTGACACACGGCTCTCGCCACGCTCGAGCCCCGACAAGCAGCATCTTCTGTCTGTGAACGACCATCCCCTGGTCGCCAGATACACGTCAACGAGAAACCTTCACCGGCCCAACAGGCACGATCCAACTCACAGCATGCCATCCGCTGACACACACACAGACCGATGCCACATCTCGAGCTACACTCTTCTCGGACTCCGCATCTGAGCTTGAACATCGCGCCAACTCGACCCTCTCGGGGAGCACGACGAAACCAAACGACAGATCCCGGTGTCTCCAGTCATCACCTCAGTCGACTCAGACTTACAGGGGAACCATCCCATGCTGGTCTCCAAACCAGGGATAACCATTGCGACACCAACGACCCATCAAGGACCACCCTCCGACGCCAACCTCACAAAAAGGCCTCCGCCCACAGGCGTCACTCTTCCATCTGGTCTCATCAAATCCTTCGATCAATCCAAGTGGACACCGGCCAATCCCGATTCCGCCCTCACCACAGAGCCACGGGACACCACCTGAACAGTGCTCACGGGTCCCCAAGCAACATACATCTCACCGTGGTCGGATACGAGACTAGCCTTACCAGTCACTCGCAGCCACCAACAGGAACCCACAGCCTGCCAGAGATCACTTCTCCAAAAATGATCTCATCCGAGGACACGACTGGGAACACAAGTCGGGCACCAAGCCACCGACTCTGACCCACACGTCCTCAACCTCCATCAGGCGACATCCTCAACAACCCCATCCGGGTCTAACACCGACGCCTGACACGGCTTCCATCATAGGAAAATGGTACTCATGCGGCGCACTAGCCAGCACATTCCCCAACACTCCATCCTGCCAGTGCCAAGAATCACGACTTCTCAGGCAACGGCACGGCAACAACACGTTTCGCAAAGAGGAACCAATCCTCCCGTGCTCAACGCAAACTCAGGAATCCGCCCGTAGCAACCAACGCTACGATCCTGAACCAGTGGGTCACAAGCCCACCACGCTTCCGCTACGCACTCTGATCCACGCGCGCACAGCCGAGAAAGCAAACACCGCCCAACCGGCACTCATCCTTCCGGAACAGCGCCAACACGCCCTCACACGACAAGGGAATGGGCACAGCTTCTCACAGGCAACCACCTTGCCAAGACAAGGAGCACGTCTCGCACGGACTTCATGGCACACAAGGCCAACCAACCCTGACACACAATGTAAGACGACGAACCTTAGCCCAACACAATCTCTCCAACCAAAGGAGAAACCAAACGCACTTCCGACCGACGGAAGAACTCCACGCTCGACCTGACCTCGAACATCGCGCACGCTAGAAACAGCACCATCCAGCACCAAGGAAAAACCACCGCTCCCGTCAGGTCAACGCCTCCGACACACTCGGCGAGTGTCACGTCGGACCACGAACACAGCATCTCTCGATGCACCATCGCTGTAATTCCTCGAACTGCAGCGCACCGCGCCAAGAGCTGCTACACGAGCCACAACGATAACCGCCGACGCTCATCCTCAAGTCCCGAACTCGCCGTGGAGCCTTCACATCACAAGCCAACTCCAGGGCAAACACAACCCATCCACTGACAGAAATGCAGGAGCAAAGACTTACCGGGACATCTCTACCAAATCCTACCTCAAAATCTGCAGAACAATCGGGACTGACACGTCATTTCTGACGCCACAGAGCACGACAAGAACATCAGGCTCGACGCAACAACAGCTCACCGAGAAGATATTCCGCTCACCCGAGCACACTTCTCGATCAGAACACCTCAGGGGCTGGACAAACCTCAAGCTGGAGTGGCCAAAACTGACAGCAACTCCCTCGAAGCACGCTCACGGCCATTTAACCACGAACAATCCTCTCCAGCCACCTGACCACGCTGCAGGTTCCTCGAACGCAGCACCGCGAACTCACGCCTGCCAGCAACCTCTGCCCAACGCAGCGCAACCAGGGCCACCACCGATGAGGGAGAAGGCTCTCGACCTCGATCCTTAGACCCCATGCTGGCACGAAAGCCGCGGACAACCACCACCCTCACAGCGCCACGCAGCGCACTCAAGCTCTCGAGCGAGAAGCAGAGCGGAAAAATAAGCACAAAACCCTAAGCCAGCTGCCGACTGTACTGGACCTTATGGACTCTGATCACTGCAACATTTCGAATTCCTAAGTACGTCCACAACCACCGCTCTGATACCAGCTGTAATGACCCGAGAATACGATTACCGGGAAGGCACGATAACCCGAGACTCGAACCGCCGCCCACGAGCCGGGAGGGCTCGGAAGGGCTAAAAGGAGTGTGGAGGCACAAAGAAATAGGAAATAAAGCAGGACAACCAACAACAACTAGCTGAAAGAAAGAACGACTACAGCTACAACAGAGTCCAGTCCAACAAAAAGTACAGTCTAAAGCAGTGAAACGTACCACATGCCGAGTGAACACTCGGCCCGGCGAGCTGACAACTGAGAACCTCCGAACAGCAACCTCAAGCCTCGAGGAAGAACCGTCACACCTGAAAGGCAGGGAGTGAGTCTCCAAAACAGAGACTCAGCAGGGATCCCGCGGAACCCCACCAAGAACCTAACGGCGGCACAGAAAGCTGTAACTACGAGAGCAACACCAACAGCAGGAACAGTAAACCCGGTGGCCGGTCGAAACACGGCACTACAACTACTCCCACTGCACCAGAAGGCACACCTCAAGCTCGCAGTCGAGGTCGCCGAACCACACCAGTACTGCCTACCGAAGCAAAAGCCCACGATAATCGCATCGCAGAGGCATGTCTCCCAGGGCACGGCCAACCTGGACATGCTATCCAAGGTACAACCCCGACCACATGGTCACGGGTACCGTACAGCAAGACGCAACCTTGGTAAAGCTACAAGCACTAGTCTTACGGCACGAGAACCGACACACCCGCCACCACGAGACCACCGAAACTCAACGGTCAACACGACTAAACCCGAAGGTCGAAGTCACAAGACTAACAGTCTGCCACTCTCGACTCGACAGGAGCACCTCCCACTAGAAGCACAGTCGGTAACACCCCCTAACGACTTACACCGCACCGCAGGTGAACTGCCTAGCGTGGTAGCGCCTACCAGAGGCACGGACATCGAACAAGAACCACAATGAGTGACTAGCTGGGGTCACGCCCGTCGACGTGGGTCCAACCGCCCCCAACCACGTGTGCACACACAGACCATGCGTCCTAGGTCTGGCCCTCTGACCGGTTTTCCCCCGTAGCCGGACTCTGGCTAACGACGAGGGGCCCGACAGAAACCAATCCAAAACCGTCCTCAGGGTAGCCTCTCCACCACTCCCTGGTGGGACCACACGCGTGTAAGCAGGCTACGACTAGTGGAGGGTCACTGAAGGAGTAGACTCTCGAGACAACGAAAAATAACGTCCGAACTCGACGAAGTACGGGGACTGTCCCACGTACCGGCACCGTCGCACGGCGACCACAGTGGGAGAAGGAACAGGACTCGTAGCCCACGGCTACGCACGCACCCTGCGCAAGAGTCGAGAAAACCCAAGTGACGCTAAGCCACTGGACTCTGGACAGTCCTCTAGACGCACTACAGCCAACGGTCCTTGAGTCAGAAGACTCGGAGTCAAGACCGTCGCACGCAACAGCATAAGGCCGTCAATCTAGTCCAATCTCTAGGTCTAAAACCACGGTAGCACGCGTACCGAGACAGCTCACAAGCCGCCGAGAACATTCCCTCGGGAAGGGAACTCACGGGACTAAGGCCACACCCACGGCCAACGCGGAAAGCATAGAAGCATGATTCCCAAGGCAACTTGCACACCACCAAGCTGCAGCCCAACTCAAGGAAAAGATGGAAGCCTCTAGCCCCAGACTGGACAACTGGGCTCGCAGCCCAAGGCCTCACACAGGACCCACTCGGGAATCGCTTTCCGGAGAAACCGATGACACACGTCAACACACGGTGACACGAGTCGAGAACACTACACCCGGGACTACAACGTACCACGACACCTGGCCCCGACGACGTGCATAGCATCCGTCAGGCCACGGGTCGGCACGTGGTTCGAGAACCACAGACTCGGGACTCGAATCGGTCAAAACGGAAACACCGGGTTAGACTGGCACATGTGCGGTTCACCCTGGGCCGCTCAAGGGATGTGCGGCTGGGGCACAGCCGCTCAAGAGACATGCGGTCAGGCAGGAGCCGCACAAGGCTCTAATCGGACTAACCCCAAATGGAGGATGGACGGTTAGGGCTGGACCGCCCAAGGGGATGTGCGGCCAAGGATCATCCGCACAACCCAACAGACCTACTCCAGTGCCGGTCAAAACGGTTTTGACCAAACCGCACAACCCAACCGACACTAAACTGTTGACCACGGGTCAACTGGGATATGCGGTCAGCTCCTGGCCGCACAAGCCCACTGAAGGACAGACGGCTGGGGACCAGCCGCCCATGGGGGAGACATGCGGTTCTCACCTGGCCACACATCACATGTGCGGTCTATCGTGCGACCGCACAACCCCAAAACCAAGAGAAGATGACCGGACCAAAGGCAACCGCCCACGCGATGGACGGGCCCGGTTCGACCGCCCAACCATCACGGCGGGTAAACCCAGGGGGTCGCCCGATCGCGGCCTTTCCACGCCCCGTTCGTGTCGAAACGAAGGGGATACAACCACAACCACCCTGGCAATCACATGGACTCCGACCGGAGTCAAAACGACGCACGAATCGCGAGAAACGAGCGATTCTACCGAAGTTACCCAAAAAGCGTTACCGAGCTTCTCGGAGCTCTACCGGTCCAACAGGACCACCAATCGAGACGAAATCAGGGGGAAAAGAACGCTCTCGCCCCAAGGAATCCATTGACGGTAATCGATCTGGAAACCGTCGCCGTTTCCCTATCGACCCTACGAAACCCACAAAACCACAGTTTCGCTAGAACGGACCCAAACACAGCCGTTTCCACGCCGAACGACGTGCAATGGCAGGGAAAACGAGCAGAACACAGCAATGTTCCGTCACCCTACCTCCACCGAAGAAATCGCGCGCCGAAGTGACTAATCCACGCCGAAAACCGCTCGGAACGCGAATGACGCCATCTCGGAATCCACCGAGGGATCGCGCCCGCAACCGCCTCGATCCTCGCCCATCCTCGCCAGCATCCTCGCCCACGCCGCCTCCACCTCGCCCCCGCCTCGCTCCCTCGGCCGCCGAAGAAGAGAGGGGAGAAAGAGAGCGTGGGAGAAGAGAGAGGGGAGTGAGTGAGAAATGAGAGGGAGGAGAGATAAAGGGAGTTTATATAGGAAAATCCGAAAAATTTAGAAAATACCAAAAAATAGAAAATCACGTTTCCATGATCCTTGGAACACACCGATCGCAACGGTACCACTCACGCCCAGGTGAACGGCCCGGTTCACCCGCAACGAGGTTCCGAAGGAATTACCGAAACACACACCGGGAATCGAAAAACACACGCAGAAAAGCCGCGGAACGCTTCCGGGCCTCCGAAACAACTCCGGACCGTGCCGATCCGAACACGAAAGATGTCCGGAACGAAATTTCGGACGCAACAGAGTTGGATACTCCGAGAAACCAGATCCGAGACCCGAGAAGAAGGATCTGAAAAATTCGGGGCATTAGAACACCAGCATTAACACTTGCCAAAACACAGGGCGTGTCTCGCACGGACTTCATGGCACACACAAGGAGGCCAACAAATCCGGACACATGATGTAAGATGACGAACCTTGGCAAAATGCGATCTCCTCCAACCACACCTCCGACCAACGGAAGGAAAACTCCACGATCGACCTGACCTCGAACCTTGCACTCGCTGGGAACAGCACCTTCCAGCATCAGGAAAAATCATCACTTCCGTCAGGTCAGCTCCTCTGACAACACTCACCAAGAGTTCCGTCGGGCCACAATCACAACATCTCTCGATGCACCTCCGCTGTAATTCCTAGAACTGCAACACGCCACGCCAAGAGCCGCAACACGAGCCATAATTGGCAACTGTCAACGCTCATCCTCGAGTCATGAACTCACCATGGAACATTCACATCTCAAGCCAAACCCAGGGCGAATACAACCCGTTCACACGCAGAAGCGCAGGAGCGAGAACTTACTGGGACAACTCTGCCCGATCCTGCCTCGAAATCCACAAAAATAATCGGGACTGACACATCACTTCTGACGTCACAGAGCATGACAATGACATCAGGCTCAATAAATCAGCAGCTCACCAAGAAGATCATCCGCTCATCCGAGCACAATTCTCGACCAGAGCACCCGCTCCGACAACTCAAACCACAATCTCGACACCTCATGGGCTGGAGTGGCCAAACTCTATAACAGCTCCCTCAGAGCACACTCACGGCCACTTAATCACGAGCAATCCTCACCAGCCACCTGACCTCACTGCAAATTCCTCAAACGCAACACCGTAATCGGACCTGCCGACAACCTCTGCCCAACGCTGTACCACTGGGGCCACCATTGATGAGGGAGAATGCACTCGACCTCGATCCTCAGACCCCATGCCGGCACTTCAACGAAAACAACAACCACCTCACAGCGCCAACGCCGCGCACTCAAGCTCTTACGCGAGAAACCAAACGGAAAACATACACGAAACCCTACGACAGCTGTCGACTGTACTGGACCTTACGGACTCTGATCACTGCAATATCTCAAATTCCCATGTACGTCCACGACCACGCTCTGATACTAACTGTAGCGACCCGAGATCTGGATACCAGGAAAGGAACCTGATACCATTCGAATCCCGACCCGCCGCCCACGAGCCGAGGCTCAGAAGGGCCAAAAAGGAGTGTGGAGGTACAAAGAAATAGGAAACAAAGTAGGACAATTCAACAATTAACAGAAATAAACAATCTAACTACAACAGAGTCCAGTCCAATAGAAAGTATAGTCAAAGTAAGGAACGTACCAAATGCTGAGTGAACACTTGGCCCGACGAGTTGGTAACTACAAACCTCCACGCCGCTCCCTCGGACCTCGAGGAAGAGCCACCGCACCTGAAAACTAGGGGTGAGCCTCCTGTAACTGGCTTAATAGGGGTCCCGCAGAACCCCAACCGTAAACAACAGCGGTAACGGAAAGCAGCAACAACAAGAACAACAGGAATAGCAAACCGGTGGTTGGTAAAACCTCGGCTCTACAACTACTCCTACTGTACTGGAAACACGACCCGGTCTCCCAGTCAGGGAACAACCAAGACACGTACTCGACATCCCGATCCCACGGTCGGGAGACGACCAGAACATGAACCGCCCTAGCCACGCTACTAGGAAAATGCCACGACTCCTTTGTCGTTGAGGCCTCTGCACGCACAAAGGCCCACAATGAAACCAGGCGGTCAGGTGACACGGTCACGACCTCCCCGTCGTGAACGCAACGCTGTCTAGGGGAAAGCCCTCGGTGACGCTCACCGAAAACCCTTGACCTCGACTACGGGAATGCCCCCGAAACCACACATGAAGCCCCATCTTACAGACGAAAAATGGAAACCCGCGACATGACAACTCACGTCACGTGACGGGAGTACCGCCCACCAGAAGCAAGGCCGGATGTGTCCACTGATGACTTAGTCCACAGCCTCAGGTGTCTCGCTACCACGCCCCAGGCGGAGACTGAGACATCGTACAGTAACAAGGTACACAGAACAAGGACTAGTTGGGGTCGCACTCGTCAGCACGTGTCCTATGCCCCCAACTACATGTGCACACACAGACCATCTGCTCTAGGTCGGGTCCTATAGCTGGTTCCCCCCCCCCCACCGGACTCTGGCGGCAAGGGCAAGGGGCCCTAGGGTAACCAGCCTAAAAACTGTCTCACTCGGGTACGCCGCTCCACCACCCCCGGGTGGGTCAGCACACGCGTGTCGTAAGAAGGCTACGTCTAGTGGGGGGTCACTGAACGTGAACACAGAAAACCACGCACGCACCCATTGTGAGAAACGCATAGTAACATGTGACTCGGAGTCACCCGACTCTGGACAGTCCACTAGACCTAATAGTTACAACGTTCCTTAAGTCACAAGACTCAGAGTCAAGACCGTTGCACGCGATAACACTGAGCCGTCAATCTGGCCTAATCCCTAGGTCCAAAACCACGAAGCGATGACTCATAAGGCAGTTCATGACTGCCGAGATCCTTCCCTCAAAAAGGGAATACAAGGGACCTCCAGCCCCAGGCTGGCTGACGGATCTCACAGTTCAGGGCCAAGCACGTGGCCCACCTGGAAGCCACTGCCCAGAAAACTCACGGCGTGTGGAGAGGGCCCTCCGCACTCATGCGGGCTCACAAGGGCTCACACGAGATTCCCACGGAAACCCGAGCACACACGGGGTCACCCAGACCCTCCAAACACACTGGCATGCAAACCAAGGTAACACTGAACCCTTGGAATCTCGAAGAACCACCCGAACACCTTGCCCACATATCTGTGTCGCATCCGGACACCTTGGGCAAAGGGAACACGACACACGGGTGCCCGGGACTTCACTCGGCTGGGCGACCACTCACCTAGCCGCCCAAGGGGCTGGGCAGCCAGGGCGATGGCCGCCCAAGCCAGGCCACCCAGGAGGGCGGCCAGACACCTGGTTGCCCTCCCCTCTGGGCGGCCAGACTGTTGGCAGGCTAGTGACGTGGGCGGCCAAGGTCTTGGCCGCCCAGACCAGGGCTGGACGACCACCAATGTGGCCGCCCCCTGCCTCTACCTGTGGGCGGACTGAACCCTGCCGTGGGTTCAGTTCCACGCCCCATTCGTCCCCAAGCGAAGGGAAAAACATGGGGAACTCATCCCCAGACATTCTCACAACCCAAATACACGATCAAAACCTCGATCGGGCCTCGAATCGGCAGAAAACAAGCGCTCGCCCAAAACAAGGAAATTTCCCCCAACGTGAAATAAACCAACTCTCAGCCTCACCTCGGCCTATAAAACACGCAAAAATGAACTAGATGGGTTAGGGAACCATCCCCCTACCTCCGCCGAAGATTCGACGCGCCGTGGACACCGATCCACAAAGAAACGCCTCACGAAACCCCGTCAGTGCCCCACGCTCACGAACCAGCTTCACCGCGCCCTCGTCCCTCGATCATCGACCCATCCTCGACATCCTCCTCGCCGGCGTTGCCTCGCCCTCGCCTCGGTCCGTCGGTAGTCGGAGAGGAGAGAGAGTGAGAGGAGAGCGTGGGAGAAGAGAGAGAGGGGGAGAGTGAGAAATGAGAGGAGAGAGAGGGGTGGGAGGGTTTATATAGAAAAATCCAAAAATTCTAGAAAATTCTAAAAATATAAAAAAATACCTCCACGATCCTCGGAAAGCGCACAACGCAGTGGTAACGTCCCAGAGTCGGAGAACGTAATGGTTCGCCCTACACGGCGTTCCGAAGGTCCGACAGACAAAAAAAAGCGTAAAACCCACAATGCGACTCGAGACACATAAATGCGCTCTGAAAATTCCAGAAAATTACCAGCGTGCTCCTCACAATGCCACGGACCCAAGGAAATTCACGGGCACACCACCAATGGGTACGACAATCCGGTATAAAAAGCCCGAAGCTCACTCAGACACGATCCGCAACCCGCGAAAAGATGATCTGAAGCCCACGGATCCTGATCTGATAAATGATCCGAAAAAACCTGGGGCGTTACAATCGAGGAGAGATCATGTTGCATGGTTTCGCCATGCTCCCCTGAGAGAGTGGAGTTGGCATGAAGTTCGAGATCGAGTTGGTCTGTGCGTGAGTCAGCGGATGGCCTGTTGTGAGTTGGATCATGCCTGTTGGGCCAGTGAAGGTTGCCCGTTGATATGTATCTGCCGACCAGTGGATGGTCATTTCACAGACAAAAGATGCTTTTGGTTGGGCATCGTGAATGGTGAGAGTCGTGTATTGGTAAGGCCTTTGGTGATCGTTTCTGTGATGTGCTTCCTGGATGGGATCTGGGCTTTATCGAAACTTGTCTTCTGACAGAGTTGGCCCAGTGTTATGTCTGGCTTTCGGCTTGCCATGTGTGAGGTGATTCTTGGCGCTGAGCTGATGATCTGGTTGGGGCCTATTAAGATGGCTCCGTGGGTGAATGGAGGCTTTGTATTGGTTGTTCCCTGGTGTAGGGCGTGAGATCGGTCAGCTGGTTGTGGGGCTGACGTTTGGTTGATTTGTCGACCATAGGTTGGATCGATAGCTGTTTCTCGTGACAAGGACTGTGTCCCCTCAGTAAGCGAGATGGTGCCAGCGGTGCCATGATTGATTTTTGTTGTGGCTGAGATGATGCCGGACTGTATCCCTTGGTGTACGCCTACTCTGATGGGCAGTGTACGTGGTGTGCGGAGCAAGGTGTCATTTGTGATTGTGGTCTGGCTGTGTCCCTCAGGATGAGAGCTTTCGTGAGAATCGAGATTTTCTGTGCTGGGGCTCTGACAGCGTTGTCAGTCGGTTAAGGCATTCTTCCCCTATGTTCCTGTGTTTATCCTGAATTTTGAGGATGAAATTTCTTTAAGGGGGAAGGGCTGTAATACCCCGAGTTTTTCAGATATTTCTCGGATCAGGATCCGTGGGTTTCGGATCGTCTTTTTGTGGGTTGCGGATCGTGTCCGAGTGAGTTTCGGACTGATGAGGACATCATGAGCTTATGGGATGAGTATTAGTGTGTATTAGCTTGTATAGGTGTGTATTATGGGTTGTATTGGCTTGAAAGTGTGTATTTTTTGATTTCTTTCATTTGGGCTCTCTTTGTAAGGCTTCATTAAGCCATTGGGCCACATTTCTAGGAAGAGTCCATTACTAGGTTGCCTTAGTAGAGTCTATTAGGAGTGATTATCATATTGGACCTTATGCCACCCTTATGGACCATAATAGCCATTTAAGGCCCAATTGGGCCACTCCCTCTCATGAGCTATCTAGATGGGAGAATCCATGGACCAAGCATGGGTTGTGGATTGGGTTGGCTGGCCTTGGACCAGCCTAGGCCCAAGAGAGGCCCATGAAGGGGGCGCCCCCTCTTTTGGCCTTATTAGGCTTGGTTGGTGTGTATTAGGTGAAGTTGGAATGGAATTAGTCTAAGGTTGAATGGAGGTGGTCAAGTTAGATTAAAAAATTATATTTGGTGTGTTATTCACACTTCATCTCAGCCATTCAATCCTCAACCCTTGATCCAAGGGTCCACAATAGATTTGATTGGAGTCATATATAATGTTGTATTTTCATGAGAAAATCAATGGAAAAATCAGAATTTTTGTGAATGCCTTGAAGCTTGGTGCGCCCCTCTCTCCTCTCTTGCTATTCTTCCTTCCCCAACCCCAGATCTAGAGTGGATTCTATCTCCTTCCTCCCCTCTCAACCTCCGGTGATCGTCTGTGCCGCCGCCGCCGCCGTTCGTGCCGCCTTCGAGCCGCCACGGGATCGGCTTCGGTTTTCTGTCCTGCTGGACAGAGGTACAGTTCGTGAATTCCTGAAGCCAGCCACGAGCTCCGATCGATTTGAAATTTTGAGGGTTGGTTCCTATCTTCTATCCCATTCTCCAAAACAAAATCCAGGTTCAAAAGCCACCGTTTCATATTTTTACCATTTCGTCCAACCCTCTATCTCAGATCTGTTCTGTCACTGTCTACAGTGACAGTAGCCCTGAGTTCTCCACCTTCGACCACCCTTTTGATTTATGTTAGACCTCCCAATTTAACTGGGTGTTCTGTCCATCGTCCCCTACCCCCACAATTTTTCTTAAATTTTTATCATCCTTCTACCTATTTTTAATAATTCATGTTCTACCGGAGCTACAGTACTTTCAGTCAGATCCCAGATCCGACCTTCATCCAGTAAATAAATCACAGAAAATCATAGACACATCCAAACGTGTCCAAACCAATTTTCCTATCTTCCCAACTCCATTTCCAACAACTTCTTTGAAGAACACAACCCCAGATTCGGACGTCTACCTCGTGGTCAAAGGCAATCCATAGTCAAATTCTCTGCAGGTCTGAGTCTTCAGTTACTGTACAATAGGAGATTGAAAATTCCATAAGTCAAGATCCGAGCAGATCCAGGCCAGATCTTTGGGCCTAGGTTGAATAGCTTCAAGCTAGCTTTCCAACGGCTCCAGTCTCATGTCGATCCGACATCGGGGCTGATCGCAGCGCCCATTCTCGCCGGAGCGCGCGCCGAAATACAGAACCGGCAGATTTCCGATCGGGTACCGACCGGTGCCGAACGGAGCCGCCGGGCCTCCGACCGGCGAACCAGCGTGCCGCCATCCCAAGGAGCGACCCTCCGGGCATCCACCACTACAGCGGTGCCACCGGGTCCCACACGGCCCCTCCGGACAGCACGTGGACCCCACCGTCACGTGTTCGGGTGTTGCCGAATCAACGCAAGAAGCCGCCCGTCAACCCGAATTCGGTCCTCCCAGACCCCATTGTGTAGCCCTTTACCTCCCTGCGTGGAGTGGGCAGCGGCTTGCATTTCTGTAATATTGTGTAATATTGTTCCGGGAGTACGATTTTCGGCCGGGCCCATCTTCCCCACGCCGAGCGCGTGGAGGTATCGTTCTCGCTCCCTACACTCAGCATTTGCTTATTTTCATATATACTTGTTTATGCCGCTGCTAGAGAGCATGCTTTAGGTCTGTTAGCTCGCTATATTATCATTCACCGCTGCTGCGAGAGAGAGCGAGACCGTCCCCGTGACCCGATCCGGGCACGAGAGTGCAAATCGACCACCCTAGCTCTTGCCGGTTTCTCAACCGTGCACGTCCGACGCTTCCCTCATCAAGGGACGATCGCGAGCTTATCGTGTCCGTGGTCCCGTCCCGCATCAATTTGGTATCAGAGCGAGTTTGAGTCTAGGGTGTCAAAAAAAAGAAAAAAAAAGAGAGTCATTTACATCGAGTCATTAGTTGGTTTAAGTCGAGTCTAGGATCATCATTATTTTAAAACACAAAAAAGAGTGTCTTTTCGCATTGCATCCCTTTACTCGGTATATCAAAAGGTGTTGTCCGAACGTTAGGCCATGCCTATCGGGAAGGCCGCACACTTGTGCGAGTAATCTTCGGATCGGTTATCTCCGTCACGTACCGAGTCTTGGTTTACGTCTAGGGTCCTTAGTGTGCATGCATTCCAAACTTGCATAGTCGGTCTAGTGTCTTGTCACCGTGTGTATGCATGTCCATGTCCACTACCCATGGCCGATCCCCAAGACCATACGTCCGAGTGGTCAACTTTTGTGGCCAAAATGAATGTCCTCATGGACTGAGCCTTTGGTTTTGCCCCTCTCATTATGAAAGCCGCTCTACCCAACGGGTCCACAATGGAACTCCATTTCACCGATAGGGAGTCGGATAATTGGGTTTCTCTTGACATCGTGGAGTCTCTCTCCAAGACAGGCGAGATTGTCCGTGATGGTGATTTTGCTTGTGTTGAGTTCTATAAGAGGATCGGCTCTGTTCTCTACACCGATGGCGCATGGTGCAGGATCGGCACACTTGCTGGTTCATGCATCATTTTAGGGCAAAAGTGGTTAGGAGAGAGAAGGGCCAATCTTGACTGGGACAAGAGGACTTGCACCTTATGCCCACCATACCTACCCGGTAAGATCACCCTTAGGGACCCCGTATGTCCAGCCACCCAGCCCCAGCGGCCCACTCCACCTTCGGATTCGCGCTTGGAGCCACCTCATCCCGAGCCACCCGTATTTCTAACGGGTACATTATACATAGCCGAGCCGCTTCTTAATTGGCTCAAGGATGGCTTGGTCCTACTCCCTTACCCGTCTATGGACCCTACCCTACCTTTGGTGTCCATCAACTCCTACCACACAACTTTTCGGTCTAGTCACCATGTCGATACTTTGGATGACCTTATTATGGGATTAGATTCACAATGGGAGTTGACGCATCTTTTGGCCCGAGGCTTTGACCAACCCGCTAGTCTTAGCTTCACCCATCCGGCCTTAGGATCCATTACCTCCGTGTGCACCGTGGGGTGTGTCACCACGGAGATTCTTCTACTCCTCCCGATGCCGGCCGAGTCCGACTTCATTTCCTTTTGCCCGAGGGAGGAAGTTTATTTTCTTCACATGACAATTGTCCCGTTCACTATGACGGATGAAGGTGAGCATTCACACCTTCAAGAATTTCACGATTGGGACCGTGTCATGGAGGAACCCATCTCCCGGGGTCATACCTTCTTTGACCCTTTTGACCCCTCCACTAGTGAAGCTCCCGAGCTATCACATTCCCTCCACCTCTTCCAAGGAGTTCACTATTCCACCCATACCCCTCGGTCTAGTCGGCAAGCCGTCTCTACATCTAGGGATGATGACGAAGGTAGTTTTGGATCTCCTAGCCCTTCTTCACCCAAATCCCATCGGTCACCAATGCATGAGTGGTACATCTTAGGGTGTCTAGGAGTCCTCCCTTCCATCAACCATCGTGTACATCTAGTATATGCATGGCACATATTCGGGTGTCCTGGTCCGCCGTCACCCATGTACGGGTCGGACTAACAGTGTGCTTTTTCTTTGTGTGGTTTGTTTTGAGTGATTTGTTTACATGGTTTGTGTGCCGTTTGTTTATCTGCATGCGTCTTGTGCAAGCTCGTTGTCGTTCTCTTATGAGTAAGAGGCGAGTGGACTCACTCGATGAGTATGGGATCGGTTCCACATCTATACCCGGATCAGTCACTTTTAGGGACTCAGCGGTGATTCCTAGTGAATCTTCGAGCTGCTTCCTTCCCTTTGAGAGTGCCCCACCCGGAGTGTCCACCTCTAGCCTATGGCAGCTTACGCATATCGAGTATATATGGAATGAGCAGGCGACGATCACTTGGAGTGGAGCGTACCCGCGTTACTTGGCACGGTGACGGATCCGCCGGAGTACTCGAGCATCCATACCCCTACTCGACGGGGTCGAGTTTCTCCCACCCGGGGAGAATTGATGAGGACATCATGAGCTTATGGGATGAGTATTAGTGTGTATTAGCTTGTATAGGTGTGTATTATGGGTTGTATTGGCTTGAAAGTGTGTATTTTTTGATTTCTTTCATTTGGGCTCTCTTTGTAAGGCTTCATTAAGCCATTGGGCCACATTTCTAGGAAGAGTCCATTACTAGGTTGCCTTAGTAGAGTCTATTAGGAGTGATTATCATATTGGACCTTATGCCACCCTTATGGACCATAATAGCCATTTAAGGCCCAATTGGGCCACTCCCTCTCATGGGCTATCTAGATGGGAGAATCCATGGACCAAGCATGGGTTGTGGATTGGGTTGGCTGGCCTTGGACCAGCCTAGGCCCAAGAGAGGCCCATGAAGGGGGCGCCCCCTCTTTTGGCCTTATTAGGCTTGGTTGGTGTGTATTAGGTGAAGTTGGAATGGAATTAGTCTAAGGTTGAATGGAGGTGGTCAAGTTAGATTAAAAAATTATATTTGGTGTGTTATTCACACTTCATCTCAGCCATTCAATCCTCAACCCTTGATCCAAGGGTCCACAATAGATTTGATTGGAGTCATATATAATGTTGTATTTTCATGAGAAAATCAATGGAAAAATCAGAATTTTTGTGAATGCCTTGAAGCTTGGTGCGCCCCTCTCTCCTCCCTTGCTGTTCTTCCTTCCCCAACCCTAGATCTAGAGTGGATTCTATCTCCTTCCTCCCCTCTTAACCTCCGGTGATCGTCTGTGCCGCCGCCGCCGCCGTTCGTGCCGCCTTCGAGCCGCCACGGGATCGTCTTCGGTTTTCTGTCCTACTGGACAGAGGTACAGTTCGTGAATTCCTGAAGCCAGCCACGAGCTCCGATCGATTTGAAATTTTGAGGGTTGGTTCCTATCTTCTATCCCATTCTCCAAAACAAAATCCAGGTTCAAAAGCCACCGTTTCATATTTTTACCATTTCGTCCAACCCTCTATCTTAGATCTATTTTGTCACTGTCTACAGTGATAGTAGCCCTGAGTTCTCCACCTTCGACCACCCTTTTGATTTATGTTAGACCTCCCAATTTAACTGGGTGTTCTGTCCATCGTTCCCTACCCCCATAATTTTTCTTAAATTTTTATCATCCTTCTACCTATTTTTAATAATTCATGTTCTACCGGAGCTACATTACTTTCAGTCAGATCCCAGATCCGACCTTCATCCAGTAAATAAATCACAGAAAATCATAGACACATCCAAACGTGTCCAAACCAATTTTCCTGTCTTCCCAACTCCATTTCCAACAACTTCTCTGAAGAACACAACCCCAGATTCAGACGTCTACCTCGTGGTCAAAGCTTGAAACCCCAGATTCGGACGTCTACCCAAGTGTGAAGGTATGTGTGTTATGGTCTTCCCTATAAATAGGGGGCCAAGGGTGTTACGTATGAATCATATGAATGAGAAAAAAAGCTTGAAACCTACGGTGTTTTGCCTTGTGCTCTTCCCTTCCCTCTTTCTCATTTTGTGAGTTTGAGTGTCGCCCGGTGTGAGACCGTCCGGCGTGAGGCCGAGCTGCGTGAGATAGCAAGTTATCCGTTCCCATCCGTGCCATCAGGAGTTGCCGTCGATCCATTTCCACATCGCCACCGCGTCAGATTTGGTATCAGAGCCTAACAACGGCGCCTCCGTCGTCCCCGACGTCCCCGTTGTCTCCTCTTCTCTCTCTTGGTTGCTAGAGTGAAAAAAAAGAAAAGAAAAGAAAAAGAGAGAAAGCATAAGCCCATGGTTGAGAGAGAAGTGAGAAAAAAAAAGAGAGAAAAAAAATATACGCAGCAAGTTGCGGTTGAGAGGAGAAAAGCAGAAATAGAGGGAAAAAAACAAAAAAAGAGGTTCGTAGAAAAGAGCCTCGTTGCCCGTGCCCAAGAGTTTAAAACTCTTGGGCCGCAACGGTCGGCCAGCAGCCACCGCGCCCACCACCTGTGGCCGCCCGCCGCCACGCGCCTTCGCCCAGCCGCCACGTTCGCCACCGCTAGCCGCCGCGCCTACCGTCGTGGCCGCCCGCCCCTGCCGGCCAACACCGGCCCGCGCGAACCCGTGAGAGCCCTCCCGCGCTCAGGCACGCGCCTGCCCGGCCCGCAGCGCCTGCCCGCGCCCGCGCGTCGCCACATTTACGCGTTGCCGCACCCACGTCTAGCGCGTCCGCCTGCCGCGCACCCCCTGCACCCGCCCGCGCCCGGGCACGCGCCCGCTCGGCCCGCTGCTACCGCACCCACGCGTCTGCACCCGCCACCCGTGCCCCGCGCCATGGCCGCTGCCGCCCGCGCCCAGTGCCAGTGCTCCGCCCGCGCCCCTGGCCGCTGCCGTTGGTTGCCCACACAAGCGTGCCCGCGCACCTGCCCACGCCCGCCGTCGTGCACAGGTTCCACCTGCGCCCCACGTGGCCCGCGTGCCCGCCAGTCAACCTATTGACTGCAGACGCGTGAAGTACGTAGGAGGAAGTAGGTAAGGTTTGAAAAAGAAAAAAGAAAAAAGGCAAGGTTTGAAAAGAGTGTGAAAAGTCAAAAAAAAGGTTAGAAAATGAGGAAAAGTTTGAAAAGAGAGAAGGTTTGAAAAGTCATAAAGAGAGGGTTGAAAAAAAAGTGTGTGATAAATATACATAATATATATATGGAATATATATAATGTTATATACATATCTATATATATATCTATATATATTATTTGATTAAAATAGTTAAATACATATAATATATATATTTGAGATATATATAATCCTATATATATCTCTCTACATATATTTATATATATCTTTTAACTTATTAATCGTGGCACCCGAAGTCCGCAACAACAGTTGCCCGGTGCCCGAGTCGCCGGATAGCTGACATACATGCTGTAATTTACGGGACGAGGGTACCTCTGAGTCTCCCTGCGCGGAGAATTTGGACTGATTTGTTCCCCTGCGCGGGAAATTTTAAGCGGTTTGTAATAATTAAATCCTCCCTGCGCGGAGTGAATTCATTGTAACCGTGAAGCTTCGTCGACGCCGTGCGGGCACGCACGTCCCCGCTTGCCTTCGTCTCCGGTCGAAGCTTGACTTCTTAGTGAGCTAGGTACGTGCTCCAGATCACTTGCTTATTTAGTATCCTCATCGTTTGCCGCGCGATGAAGTGAGCGAGAGCCTGATCCATTCAGTCAATCTCCTGAGTGCATCGCTGTGGACAGAAAGCGAGAGCTTGTATGCACCTATCCTTAAGGCCCTAGACTGTCACATTAGGGCACCCTAATTGTCAGGAGGTAGTTCCACAACTACTCCGCCTACGGGCGAGCAATTATCCCTGACCGGTCCCTTCAACTTGGCCCTTTGCCTATTAGCCAACAAATTGGGTCTATAGCTTGCTAATTTTTGGTCCTAGGATTGCATCATTTAGGTCCGAGTCCCTGCATGCCACACTGGTCTAGGAATTCATCAGGTCGTCTAGAGCGCCCCTCAACGCTACCCATGGATCAAAAGAGCGTGACTGCTATGCTAGTCCAGCTAGAGCACAATCTCATGGCCCACTTTGAAGAATTCATAGGCCAACTACGAGCGGAACTAGATGAGAGGATCCGAGCCTTAGAGGATCGACTGAAGGGAGAGGATGGACGAGTGAATGGTCACGGCGATCCCGTAGCCAATCCTAGGGAGGAGAGAGAGCAAGCCCGCCAGAATCATGCACCCCAAGGTAGAGAACAAGAGGCCCGTGCGCCTCGAGAAAGAGACCACGATGATGAGGATATCATCCTACGGAACGTCAAGATTGATGCTCTGAGTTTTGATGGGTCACTAAACCCCGCTACATACCTTGATTGGGAGACCGGGATGGATCAGTACTTTGACTGGCATCGCCGCATGACCCCTGCTACAAGGGTGAGGTTTGTCAAAATGAAACTCCTAGGTCAAGCCAAAACCTACTGGTGTAATGTTGAGAATCTCCTAGCAAGGAGACGAGAGGAACCCATAAGCACGTGGGAGGAAATGAAGGAGAAACTGAGGGAGAAATATCTGCCACCCTCCTACCATCAGCGTCTTTTAGACCAATGGCAGAAACTCACCCAAGATGGAAAGTCCGTGGACGAGTACATCGCCAAATTTGATGACTTCTTCCTTCGGAGTCGAGTCATGAAAGATGCCTCTGTCACCCTCTCACGATTTAGGGTTGGCCTAGACGAGAGTATACAACGGGAGTTGTTCCTACGGGAAGTTAACACTCTCGAGCATGCCTATTAGGTTGCTCGGGACGTTGAGCGGTTTCAAAAGGTGGTCCCACCTTGGGTCCCCACCTACCGCTAACCCGAGTCCCGAAACCCCATGGTCCGCTATTCTGAGAGGCCTGGCCCCTCCACTTCTTATGTCCCTACTGCTACCCCACTCCGGGCCATTACCCCTATGGCTCCTTTCCCACGGAACCCCTTACCTGCACCCTCTGCTGTGCCCAGGCTGGAATACACTCCACCAACGGATAGGAGAGATGACAAGGGAAAGGGAGTCATCTCTAGCACCTCACAACCAGTCCCTGTCTCGGGAGTTCATTACTTTAGGTGCCATAACCTAGGGCACATTGCCTCCAACTGTCCCACCCGAGCCTTAGTCATCACCGACCCCTAGTCTGTGGAGCTTCCACCTCAGGAAGGAGAAGCCATTGAGAGGTACGAGGCCGATCCTGACCTCATCGCCCAGTTTGAGGAAATGGATGTAGGGTATGATGGAACGCATGTCGAGTACATGCAAGTGGGAGATATTGTCGAGCGTTCGAACCAGGGAAGACTTGGTGTAGTTCGTTGCATCCTTACCCAACCCCAGGAGGACGACTGGCGTCGAACCTCCATCTTCCAAACATACATTATGGTAAAATCCCAACCCTGCAAGGTGATTTTTGACAACGGGAGCTGTATCAATGCAGTCTCTTCAGACTTTATCTCCCGTCTAGGTCTACCTACCCATCCTCATCCGAGGCCATACAATGTGGCTTGGGTTGATGACACGTCTATCCCAGTCACCACTACATGTGTCATTCACATCCAATTCCAGTCCTACCAAGGGCAGATTTTATGCAATGTAGTGCCTATAAAGGTCGGTAGCATCATTCTAGGACGACCATGGATCTATGATGTAGACCTTACTATATTTGGTCGATCCAATCAGTGCTCCTTCTCACATAATGGGAAGAAGATACAGCTGTACCCGGCACCCCCAAAGGTGACCCCGAGAAAGAGTTCTACCTCCACCCCCACTGGAACCCCCAAGGTTCAAGAGAGTCCTCGGACTCCCACTTGTTGAGTAGTGGATATCGGATCTAGAGAGGAGGGGTGAATAGATATGCCCCTCTTTTCGCAATGCAACCCTCTTTTAAGCTAGATAATGATAATAGCAGCGGAATATAACTAGCTAAACGAAGAACACAGTGATTTGCTTAGCAAGATGATTACGCAATATGGAGATTGAACCTAAGCATGCATCTATCACGAAGTAATCGCATAAGCAAACCACAACACAAAGGATTTTAAGGTGGTTCGGACTGAATCCCCAGTCCTACGTCCACCCCCCACCAAATCCGGTGAGGCTCCACTAGTGCAACGCACTGAACCGCAGATCGGAAAAACCTCCGATTGCCTTCCTACTAACCACCGGTAGGGACGTCAACACCGCAGATCGGACAGCTTCCGATTGCCTTCCTACTAACCACCGGTAGGGACGATCTTCAGTTTCAAATGTTTGAATGAAATGGAAAGAGAACAAATATGAAAACACTCAAACAAGACGTGAAATATGCTCAAAGAGAAAGAATCTTATCTGAGATTACTGAAGCTTGAATCTGATTCTTCAATGGTATCTTCTTCCTTGTGATATGGTCTTCCTTGAATCACCTTGAGTTGATGAAGAAGATGAAGGATGCAGATTTGATCTCCCTTGAGAATGAGCTTCTTTAGATCACCTTGAGATGATGAAGAGGATGATTGTTGCAGCTTTATCTTCACTTGGCTTGGGGTTGATCTCCACTTGAAGTAGCTTGAATCACTTGAGGATTTGATGAAGAACTTCTTCCCGGAGTACTGTTCACAGCTACAGTACTCGAACTCCTCTCCCTTGAACACACCCTTGCAGCCTCCTTTGATCTTCCCTCTTAGCCTTGCTTGCTTCTACTCTTCCTTGGAGGTTGCTAGATTGAGATATGAGCTTGAATCACCTTGAGTTGATGGAGAGAGTGTTGGATGCAGTTTTGATCTTTCTTTTGATCTTCTTGAGTTGATGAAGGGGTTTATGGATGCAGCTTTGATCACCTTTGATAATCTTGATTGCTTCTAGCTTCCTTGGAGGTTGCTTGCTTCAGATCTAAGCTTGAATGACCTTGGAATGGATGAAGAACTTCTGCACGGAGTACTGTTCACGACTTCAATACCTCTTCTTCCAACCTCCGTCTCTAGCCTCGCATGATCTCTCTTTGGTTCCTCTTGAAGTCTTAGGGTTTCTAACCCTCTTGTATGTGTTTTATAGACTTTGAATGGTCCATAGACATCCACCAGACCAGATCCACGTTTTGTGGGTGATTAGGTGACTTTAGGATTAAACAATTACAAGGAAAGAGGCTGGCCTCGAGGTGGAAATCGAAGTCAAACATGGCTGCATCGGGGCTGGCGGTCGACCGGAAAGCATGGGGCGGTCGACCGAAATTTTACAGTCGGTTTGATTTTTCTTCTCTGGCAAAACCGGTCGATCGGACGTCTAGGGGCGGTCGACCGAAACCTGTAAAAATTGGAGTTTTTCGTTTCTGGAAGAACTGGTCGACCGGCCACTACCCACTGGTCGACCGGAACTTGTAAATTCTGAAGTTCTTCGTCTCTGGAAAATCTGGTCGACCGGCTAAGGTGTGTTGGTCGACTGGAAAGACTTATACCTGTAAAAATGAAGTGTTAGCCCAAATAAATATGTCCATAAGTCAAGATATTCATGTCCTTATAATTCCATGTATTTTTAGGTTTGGTTTATGCATTAGACCATTTGAGCATTTCTAAATTTTGTTCCGGGGGCTCCGCCCCCGGAAACCCCCGCAAGGGGCGCTGCCCCCTTGACCCCCACGACCTGACCGGGCAGGTCGATCCGCGTGCGAGGGCGAAATCATTGAGTTTTCACTTTTGTCATCTCCACTCCATTCCTTGACATATATGTCATGAAAGAACATCAAGTAGTTTAGTCATATAAGAGTGGTAAAACATCAATGACTTATAGTGTTTAGCCATTATCAAAACCAAGAATATCAAATAACTCAAATGACCACAGGATGATGTCGAATGACCCAAGTGACCACAAGATGACTCAAATGACCACAGGGGCACAACACCACTGAAGGGAAACTTCTCATTCCCTCTCCTCCTGCACCTATCACACCCACTCCTAAGGCCCCTAAGGTTGGTTATGACCCGATTAGGCGCCTTAATTTCATAGGTGTCCGTGAGCTGAATAGGGAGGTTGCCGAGGGTGCCCCTGTATGGGTTGTTGTTGTCACCGTCACCCCCAAGGAGTCCCGAGTCTTAGTCCCACCCGAGGTCCAGGTAATTCTGTAGAACTTCCCAGATATTTTCCTAGAGGACTTTCCCTCTAGACTCCCTCCCATACGTGACATTCAACACGCTATTGATCTTGTCCCCGGGTCCACCCTATCCAACCTTCCCCATTACCGATTGAACCCAAAGGAGCATGCTAAGCTCCAAAGGATTGTCGAGGACCTTATCCAAAAGGGTTTCCTCAGGGTGAGCAAGATTCCATGTGTTGTCCCTGCCTTGCTCACACCCAAGAAGGATGGTACCCGGCAGATGTGTGTTGACAGTCGCACCATCAATAAGATCACTGTCAAGTATATGTTTCCCATTCCCCGTCTTGATGACATACTTGACATGATGAGTGGAGCCACCATCTTTTTCAAAATTGACTTGAAAAGTGGCTACCACTAGGTCCGGATTCGACCAGGGATGAGTGGAAGATAGCCTTCAAAATAAAAGAAGGTCTGTATGAGTGGCTCGTCATGCCGTTTGGGCTATCTAATGCTCTCAGCACATTCATGCAGCTTATGACAGAAATCCTTCGACACCTTATCGGTCGCTTTATTGTCGTCTACTTTGACGACATT
This sequence comes from Amorphophallus konjac, assembly GCA_022559845.1. Lineage (NCBI taxonomy): Eukaryota > Viridiplantae > Streptophyta > Magnoliopsida > Alismatales > Araceae > Amorphophallus > Amorphophallus konjac. The sequence goes on from CM040121.1 coordinate 46,398,929, forward strand.
CTCATCTATAGCCACAACCCTCAAGATCACATCCACCATTTGAGGGAAGTCTGCGAGACTTTGAGGAGAGAAACCCTGTTTGCCAATCTCAAGAAATGTGAATTCATGACAGTCCGGGTCGCTTTCCTTGGATTTGTGGTATCGAGTCAAGGAGTGTCTGTGGACCAATCCAAGGTCCAAGCCTTAGTAGATTGGCCAGAGCCCCAGAATGTCCATGACGTTCGAAGCTTCCATGGGCTAGTCACTTTCTACAGATGCTTCTTTCAGGGTTTTAGCACCATTATGGCACCCATTACGGATTGCATCTGTAAAGGAAATTTTGAGTGGACCAAAGTCACCTCCCAGGTTTTTAATGCCATAAAGGAACTCATGACCAAAGCCCCTGTCCTCCGCCTGCCAGACTTTTCCAAAGTCTTCGAGATATCATGTGATGCATCCGGCGTAGGAATAGGAGGAGTACTCAGCCAGGAAAGCCACCCTGTGGCTTACTTCAGTGAGAAGCTTTTTGATGCAAAGCTTCGCTATTCAACCTACGATAAGGAATTCTACGCTGTGGTCTAATCCCTCAAACACTGGAGACACTATCTCTTACCACAATAGTTTGTCTTATACTCGGACCATGAGGCTTTAAAATTTCTTAACTCACAGAAAGGCTTGAACCCGAGGCATAGTCGGTGGGTAGAATTCCTCCAGTCTTTCACCTTTGTCCTAAAACATAAGGCTGGAAAAGAGAATAAGGTGGTCGACGCCTTGAGTCGAAGGGTCTCCCTTCTTTCCACTGTTCGGGTAGAGGTCACCGGGTTTGACCGCATGAAGGAACTCTATGAAGAGTGCCCAGATTTCGGCCCTGCCTATTATGCTCTGTCTGCTGGATCCTCGACAGCATTTGCTGACTATCTACTCCAGGATGGTTTTTTGTTTCGAGGGCAGCAACTCTGTGTCCCGAGGACTTCTGTTCGGGACTTTCTAGTCTGGGAAATACATGCTGGAGGTCTTGCTGGTCACTTTGGCCGTAACAAGACCATCCATTCTGTGGAGGAACATTTTTATTGGCCTGGCCTGAAGAGAGATGTGGCCAAGATTGTAGCTCAGTGTAGGACATGCACAATGGCCAAACAGGTCAAACAGAACACTGGTCTCTACACTCCTCTCCCAGTTCCTGATCGCCCATGGGTTGATGTGAGCATGGATTTTATCCTTGGTTTACCTCGCACTGCTCACAAGCATGATTCCATCTTTGTTGTTGTTGATAGGTTCTCTAAGATGGCCCACTTCATTGCATGTTCCAAAACATCAGATGCATCTAGAGTAGCCCATTTATTCTTTAATGAAGTAGTGCGTCTGCATGGTCTCCCCCAAACCATCGTGTCTGACCGAGATGTCCGGTTCACTAGCTATTTTTGGAAGACACTTTGGCACCTAGTTGGCACCAAACTGAAACTTTCCACTGCCTATCACCCCCAAACTGATGGGCAAATTGAGATCGTCAATAGGAGTCTAGGAAACCTTTTGAGGTGTCTTGTAGGGGAAAATTCTGGCACTTGGGATCTTCTCCTGCCTAGAGCCGAATTTGCATACAACAATTCGGTCAATCGGTCCATAGGTATGAGTCCATTTGAGGTCGTACATGGATACAAACTTGGAAAATATGTGGATCTCATTCCCCTTCCCCTCGAATCCAGGACATCCAAGTCAGCTGAGAAATTTGCACAGCATGTCAAAAGTCTGCATGAGTCAATTAGCAAGCAAATAAACCTCAGTAATGAAACTTATAAACATTTGGCTGATTCGCATAGTCGTCACCATGAATTCCAAGAAGGTGACATGGTTATGGTACGGGTTCGACCCGAACGACTCCCTTCGGGAGCCATTAAGAAGTTACAAGCCTGTAGTGATGACCCTTCCCAATTCTACGAAAGATTGGCTCCAATGCGTATGTTGTGGACTGACCTCCCGAATATGGGATTAGCTCGACTTTTAATGTGGCAGACCTAGTGGTCTACAAGGAACCCACCGCGATTCCTAGTGATCCTTTCGAGCCTTCTCCTCCTATTGAGAGTGAGCCCACCCCTGTGCGTCCCACAGTCTCGAGAGCACCGCGCGAGCAAATTGAGAGGATACTGGATGAGCAGGTGACCACTATACGGAGCCGGGTGTACCAGCGCTACCTTATCCGCTGGCGGGACCGTCCACCTTCCGATGTTTCCTGGATTAGCCGAGAAGATCTCCAGCGCCTCGATCCGGATCTGCTGGAGCACTACTACAGCAGTGTCCCCCCTTACTCGACGGAGTCGAGTTCCAGCCGTCCCGGGAGGGTTGGTGGGGACACCACTGGGTCCACTACCGGGCCCACTACTCGGAGCCGACGCCGCACCGCCTCGACTGCACCGAGCTTGTGGCTCGGAGAGACTCACTCGAAGACTCGGCATCCTGAGTAGATACTTGTGTGTATTTGTATGTATTTGAGTATTTGTACATGTGTAAAATACATATTTTACTACATGTATTTACTTTTGTTTTATTAGGCTAGTCATGGTCAAAAGTTATTGTATTTTAATTTTATTAAACCCACAAAGTCAATAGTGGGTTGGTGGGTCTTGTCTTATTAGGCTAGGACATAAGTATAATAAGCGGAAGTGTGAAGGTATGTGTGTTATGGCCTTCCCTATAAATAGGGGTCCAAGGCTGTTACGTATGAATCATATGAATGAGAAAAAAAGCTTGAAACCTACGGTGTTTTACCTTGTGTTCTTCCCTTCCCTCTTTCTGATTTTGTGAGTTTGAGTGTCGCCCGGTGTGAGACCGTCCGGCGTGAGGTCGAGCTGCGTGAGGTAGCAAGTTATCCGTTCCCGTCCGTGCCGTCAGGAGTTGCCGTCGATCCATTTCCATGTCGCCGCCGCGTCATCCTTGTTTTGTGGTTACTTGTACGGTGTCTCTGTCTCCGCCTGGGGCATCGCAGAGAGACACCTGAGGCGCAAACTAAGTCATCAGTGGACACATCCGGCCTTGCTTCTAGTGGGCAGGTACTCCCGTCACGAGAGGCGTGACACTCCTGTTTCCGGGTTTTGTTTCCCGTCTGCGAGACATAGCTTCTAGACCGTTCCAGCGTGTTTTCCTGAGGTGGTGGCCAGAGGTGCTTGGTAGGGATTACCGAAGCCTCACAGTGCCAGTGTGGGACTGTGCGGTCTTGGTTGGTCGTGCCTGTATGGATAGGCTTCTACGGCAGGGTTGCCGTGAGTGTTTCCTCGGTAGGTCTGGTGTTAGAGTGGTCCGGTTCCCGATTGTGAGATCGGGATTTTTCCTTTCGGTTGCCAATAGGAGTAGCTGTAGTGCCGATGTAGCGACCCGAGATCCGGATACCGGGAAAGGAACCCGATACCATTCGAATCCCGACCCGCCGCCCACGAGCTGAGGCTCAGAAGGGCTAAAAAGGAGTGTAGAGGTACAAAGAAATAGGAAACAAAGTTGGATAATTCAACAATTAACAAAAATAAATAAACAGCTACAACAGAGTCCAGTCCAACAGAAAGTATAGTCTAAGGTAGGAAACGTACCAAACGCCAAGTGAACACTCGGCCCGGCAAGCTGGCGACTAAGAACCTCCGTACAGCACCCTCGAACCTCGAGGAAGAACCACCGCTCCTGAAACGCAGGGGTGAGCCTCCTGTCACTAGCTCAGTAGGGGTCCCGCGGAACCCCAACCGAAAATAACGGCGGCACGGAAAGCAGTAACTATAGAAAAACAACAACGACAGTAGGAAAGTAACCATGGTGGCCGGTGAAACCTCGGCTCTAAAGCTACTCCTACTGTACCAGAAAACACGACCCAGTCACCCCGTCGAGGGACAACCCAGTCACAAACCCAACGCCCCATCCCACGGTCGAGGGGCGACCAGAACACGGACCACCCTAGCCACGCTACTAGGAAGACGCCACGACACCTCTGTCGGGGGGCATGTCCTCACAGACAAGGCCCACGCCAAAACCACGCAATTTGGAAACACCGTCATGACCTCGCCGTCGTGAACTCAACGCCGTCTAGGGAAAGCCCTCGGTGACGCTCACCGGAAACCCCAGACCTCGACTATGGGAACGCTCCCGAAACCACACACGAAGCCCCGTCTCGCAGACGGGAAACGGAAACCCGAGACACGACAACTCACGTCTCGTGATGGGAGTACCGCCCACCAGAAGCAAGGCCGGATGCGTCCACTGACGACTTAGTCCATAGCCTCAGGTGTCTCGCTACCATGCCCCAGGTGGAGACTGAGACACCGTACAGTAACAAGGTACACAAAACAAGGACTAGCCGGGGTCGCGCTCGTCAGGGCGTATCCTCTGCCCCCAACTATGCATGCACACGCATACCATCTGCTCTAGGTCGGGTCCTCTAGCTGGTTTTCCCCCCAGCCGGACTCTGGCTACAAAGGTAAGGGGCCCTACGGTAACCAACCTAAAAACCGTCTCACTCGTGTCACGCTCTCCCCCACTCCCAAGTGGGTCTGCACCCGCGTGCGCAGGAAAGCTAGGACTAGTGGGGGCTCATAGAACGTGAACACTGAAAATCACGCACGCACCCATCTCGAGTAAAGCAGAGTAACATGTGACCCGAGGCCACCAGACTCTAGACAACCCACAAGACATACTAAACCCAACGGCCCTTGAGTCACGAGACTCGGGGTCAAGGCCGTTGCACGTGACGGCATAGAGCCGTCGATCTGGCCTAATCCCTAGGTCTAAAACTACGGTGACATGATTCTCGAGGTAGCTCACAAGCCACTGAGTTGATCCCTCATCTAAGGGACACACGGAAAACCTCCAGCCCCAGGTTGGTTAATTGGACTCACAGTCCAAAGCCATTCACACACGGCCCACACAGAAACTCGAAACACATGCACGGGGTCACCCGGACTGATGCGGGACGGACACGGGAGACGACACTATTAGGTGCCACCCTCGGACTCTAGAAGAAGACGCGACCAGCAGCACACACCAGGGAGACACTAAGCCCGACACTACGAGCTCCTAGTGGTGAAACGTCGCTAACAGAAGTGGAAGCTCACTCGTCGTCCTAAGCGAGGGAAAGCGCGGACCGTGCGCGGTTAAGGAACCGACGGAGGTCAAGGGTAGTCCGACTCAACTTCCGGACTCGGATCGAGTCACGGGACGGGTCACACTCACTCTCACAATGGTGACATGGACACACGGGCTAGTACCTACGCTCTCGGCAGCGACAAAAGACCGTATACTAGCTAAGCAAATGAACGCCAAGAGGTTCGGACCATTACCTCCACGCATCCGGCGTGGCGAAGACAACCCCGGCCGAATCACGGACTCCCGGTTAAACAATATCACAGCAATACAAAGATTTGACCCACTCCACGCAGGGAGGTAAAAGGTCACATGTGGAGCCCGGGAATCACGCAACTCGGGTTGACGGGCAGCATCTTGATGTCGCCAGGCGGTGCCGAACTCTGCGTTTTCGTGCTTTCCGAACGGCGGGTTCTGCGGGCCCGCGGGGCCCACGGATGGCGCTGTCCTCCGGATCTGCGGGGGTGGGAACCACTATGCTGGGGACCCCTGGTGGCGTGCCTCCACGGACGGCGGTCGGCCGGGAACACCGATCGGGGGTCGATCGGTCCCGATTCCCAAGCTTTGAAGTTGCTACCCACGGATTTTTAGTTGCTATTTTCAGGCGCGCGCTCCGGCGAAAATGACCGCTGCGAGCAATCCCGACGTCGGATCGGGACGCATGAGCTATCGTTGGAAAGCTCTCTTCAAATGCTTCGATCTAGATCTAGAGAAATCTGCTGGATCTGGTCGGATCAGAACTTTATTGAATTTACAAGTCCCTGTTGTATAGTAACCGAAATCTCAGATCTACAGGGTACTTGTCTGAGAACCACCGTTGACCGCCTAGTAAACCTCCGATTCAGCTCTTGAGCTCTTCTTCAAAGTTGTAGGGTATCAAACCACGGAACTGGGAATATTTTGGGAATTTGATTTGGAGGTGGTGGTGATTTACTATGATGTTTGGGGTGACTGGTGGTCGGATCTGGGAACAGGGGGACAGAACTGTAGCTGGGACTGAGAACGATTTTTAGAAAATATGCGATGGACGAACCAAAAATTGAGAAAAATTGTGGATGAAGGGATGGATTGGTGGAACCTTCAGTAAAATTGGGCGAACTAGAAGAAATCAAAAAGTGGATCTAAGGCATGAAACGCAAGGCGGGAATGAATCTGGACAGAACTCTGGCAGAACCGAAATGGAAGAGTGGACGAAAATCAAAAAATATGAAACGAGATCTGAATGGCAAAGCAAAATTTGTGGGATGTCCTTGACACCTCTGGAACATCCAATAAAATCCCCAGATCTATCTGAGCTCGGGGCTGAGACATGAAATTTGTGGAAGCTTCTGTGGTACTACGCGGGTAGAACTCCGTTGATGGCGATGGCGGTGCGGTGGCGGCTCGTGGCGGCGGCGGCGGCGACCGGAACTGATAGGGTGGAGTCTCACCACCAGAAGGAAGCCTTCACAGCTTCAAGGGGGAGAGGGAGGGGAGAAGGGGGCGCACCAAGGCTGGAGCTTCAAGCTTTTTTTTCAATTCAAATGGCATTAATTCATGAAAATGGGAAAATACAAGCATATATAGGTCACCCATCTAATCCATCCTCCACCGTTGGATCTAGGGGTTAGGGATGGATGGCTAGGATGAAGTTTGAACAAAATACAACAAAAATATTAAACAAATGGGGAGGGGGGCGCACCTTGACCAAGGGGGGGACATGGTAGGTGGGTTTGGTTGGAAATGTTGACCATTTTGGTCCCTTGTCCCCCATGTGGAAAATTGACTAGTCCAAGACTTCTAGATGTCCACCTTAGATTTTGACCAACCCCACAAGGCTGATATGGACCAATGGGAGGGGGCCTGGGGGTCCCATTTTACAAATAAGCCCCTCGTACACTCATAATTGCAAACCGTATAAAATGAAATAAACACACCTTACACACAAATAAAGTCTAATTAAATATGAAAAATGGGGAGACTCAAGGCGGCGTCTCCAGGCTGTCTCCGAGCCAGATGGATGCTGAGGTGACTCGAGTCGTGCTCCGTGTGCGGTACCGGTGGCTCGGCGTGTCGCGCCGCTCAACTGCTCGGGTGTCCGCACCACGAACCCTCCAAACACATGGGCACGTAAATTGAGATAATGCAGCACCTCCGAACACCCCCAGAAACACAAATATAGGTCCCACGGTTTCCGGGACATTCACGAGGCCGAAGGTCAACCACTGGGTCACCACCGGGTCGACTGGAGACCAAAACAATGCGAAACGGACACTGCGAACATGAAAAACCACCTAGCGGTCTACGCCTGGACCGTTAGGGTGCCTAGCGGTCTACCCCTGGATTGCTAAGGCTAGCCTAGCGGTCTCCCTGGACCGCTAAGCTCCAGGAACTCGCAAACCCCTAGGGGTCACTTCTCGGACCGCTAGGCAGAGTGGCGGTCTTTTGCCTGACCGCTAGGCGATGCCTAGCAGTTAGTTGCAAGATCGCTACCCACCGACCTCTAATCGACCAAATCACAGTCAAACGGTCACCCCTCGGACCGCAAGGCAGAGCCTAGCGGTCTATCGCGCGATCGCAAGACTTGAACCGACATACGGGAGACCCTAGCGGTCACTGGAAGGACCGCTAGGCCATCCCGAACCCGAAAACGTCGAATCACACAGAAAATCCATTCCACGCCCCGTTCACGCCCACGTGAAGGGGAAAATAAGGGGAAACTGGTCCGCTACCTCTCTAGCACCGAGAGGACTCATTTAAACATCAAAAATACAGTCAAAACACTAGATCGGGCTCACACCCCAAAAACATGTATTTTTTTCCAAAATACCCAAATAAATCTGCTCGGCTCACCACGGCCTACAAAACTCACGGGAAATGAAGTACACGAGTTAAGGAACCATCTCCCTACCTTCACCAAAGATTTCGCGCATCGTGGACGCCGATTCACGAAGAAAATCCCGTTAAACCCTCGCCGGCTCGCGATCCCATGAACCGCCTCCACCATCGCGATCCTCGCTCCATCCTCGCCGCTCCAAGCCCCACGATCCTTGCCGCCTTGCCCCTGTCCACCTCCGTCGGCTGTCGGAGAAGAGAGGGAGAGAGGAGAGAGCGTGAGAAGAGAGAGGGAGGGAAGAGAGAAATGAGAGATGGGGAGAGAGAAAAAAATGAGGTTAATATATATAAAAAAATCCAAAAATTCTATAAATTTAGAAAAATACGAAAAAATTACCTCTGCGATCCTCAGAAAGAGCACAACGCGCTGGTCACGTCCCAGAGTCGGAGAACGTAACGGTTCACCCTGCACAGAGTTCCGAAAGTTCATCAGAGAAAAATACACATAAAGCACAAAACACACTCTGGGACCCACGAAAATGATCTGAAACATATCCACACAAAAATCCGGAACATTACAGCCCTCCTCCCTTAGAAGAATTTCATCCTCGAAATTCAGGACAAGCACCAAGCCCCACGATCCTCGCCGCCTTGCCCCTGTCCACCTCCGTCGGTCGCCGGAGAAGAGAGGGAGAGAGGAGAGAGCGTGAGAAGAGAGAGGGAGGGAAGAGAGAAATGAGAGATGGGGAGAGAAAAAAATGAGGTTAATATATATAGAAAAATTTAAAAATTCTAGAAATTCCAAAAAATACAGAAAAATTACCTCTGCGATCCTCGGAAAGAGCACAACGCGCTGGTCACATCCCGGAGTTGGAGAACGCAACGGTTCACCCTGCACAGAGTTCCGAAGGCTCATCATAGAAAATACACGTAAAGCACAAAACGTACTCCGGGGCCCACGCAAATGATCTGAAACATATCCAAAAAAAAATCCGGGACATTACAGCCGAGTTTTGACCGGCCACCGGTTCGCTATTCCTGTTGTAGTTGTTTAGCTAGTGCTGCTTACCTTTCCGCTGTTGTTCTCGGTTGGGGTTCCGCGGGACCCCTATTGAGCCTTTGTTTGGAGGCTCATCCCTGCTTTTCAGGTGTGGCGGTTCTTCCTCGAGGTTCGAGGGTGCAGCGCGGGAGTTTTTGTAGTTGCCAGTTTGCCGGGCCGAGTTCTCACTCGGTGTTGGGTACATTCTTTGCCTTAGACTGTACTTTCTGTTGGACTGGACTCTGTTGTAGTTGCTTATTTATTTCTGTTATTTGTTGAATTGTCCTACATTATTTCCTATTTCTTTGTACCTCCACACTCCTTTTTAGCCCTTCCGAGCCCTTCGGCTCGTGGGCGACGGGGCATGATTCGAATGGTATCGGGCTCCTCCCGATATCTGGATCTTGGGTCGTTACACCTGGTTACTATGTGGTGTCTCAGTCTCCGCCTGGGGCGTCGCAGGGAGACACCTGAGGCTACGAACTAAGTCATCAGTGGACACATCCGGCCTTACTTCTGGTGGGCAGCACTCCCGTCACGTGATGTGAGATACTCGTGACTCGAGTTTCCGTTTCCCGTCTGCGAGACGTGATTTTACGTGTAGGTTCCGTGTGTTTCCCGAGGTAGAGGTCTTGGGTTTCCGGTGGGCATTACCGAGGGTTTTCCCTAGACAGTGTAGGGTTCACGACAGCGTGGTCGTGATCATGTCTACCCAGACCGCGTGGTCTTGGGTTGGGCCTTTGTCTGTGAGACGGGTCTCCACGACAGTGTTGTCGTGATGTTTCTTATGGTAGCGTAGCCAGGGTTTCTCTCGTCAGTCTATAAGTCCCCCGACTGTGAGATCGGGATGTGTATTTTCCGGTACAGTAGGAGTAGCTATAGAGCAGAGGTTTTACCGGCCACCGAGCTTCCTGTTCCTTCTGTCGTTGCTGCTTTCCGCTACCGCCGTTGTTTACGGTTGGGGTTCTACTGGACCCCTACTAAGCCAGTGATAGGAGGCTCACCCCTGCTTTTCGGGTGTGGCAGTTCTTCCTCGATGATCGAGGGTGCTGCGCGGAGGTTCTTAATTACCAACTCACCGGGCCGAGTGTTCACTCGATGTTGGGTACGCTTCTCTGCCTTAGATTGTACTTTTGTTAGACTAGACTCTGCTGTAGTTATTTATTTATTTATGTTAATTGTTAAATTATCTTGCTTTATTTCCTATTTCTTTGTACCTCCACACTCCTTTTAGCCCTTCCGAGCCCTTCGGCTCGTGGGCGACGGGTTAGGATTCTAATGGTATTGGGTTACTCTCGGTATCCGGATCTTGGGTCGCTACAGAGAGCGTCGCCAAGAACTCCTTCGAGGGACACTACTGCGGCTCCTATGGCTATGGCTATCCGACCGGCGACAAGCGCGGCACGGACATCACCTGGCTAGTCGACGCTGTTGACCACGGCGCGGTGATCTTGACGGGGTGCAAGGTGGAGAAGTTCTTCGAGAAGAACAGGCCCGGCGCCAAGCGTGGGAAGAAGTGCCTGGGAGTGATCGCAGGGGCCGTTCCCGACGGCGGGGTCAGGAAGAAGCTCCAAATTCGAGCCAAGGCGAGCATCTCCTCATGTGGTTCGCTGTTGACGCCGGTCCTGATAGGAGGTGGAGGGGCTGTTCGTCTGCGACGCTTAGCTCTTACACACTGTTGTCGAGGTGAACCCCATGATCACCATCCAATCCACCGCGTACCTCCTCGCCGTCTGCATCGCGGAGGTCGTCAAGGTGGGAGCGACTGCGGGTGAGCGAGACGCTCATGTCGCTGCTGTTTTGCCCGGACTCGATACGCGACGTCAGAGACTACCGCATGAGGGTGATCCGGAGGGCGATCGTGCTCGAGGAGTATGGAGGTTTCATCGGGTCCATACCAAACATACCTATATAATTTTTAAAAATTATGTTAGCCTTGCCAACCATGTTACACTATTTTTAAAAAATTGAGTTAAAAATTCACATAGACTAATTTTTTTAGAGAGAAATAAATTTGAAAAAAAAGTGTTCCAAGCACCCTATTAATGTAATTGGTTGGATGTGAAACTTCATTAGTCATGGAAATGAGGATTCCTTATCTTGGGGCAACGGGTTGACCTAACCCTATATGAACTTATCATCACTTTGATGTTAAAACACCGTTAACATCTTTAAGACAAAGTATTTTATAGAATTTTCAAATTAAGCTTACTCAAAAGATGTGCATGATATTAAATTCACAGGACACATATACGAATATAAATATGATCGATTTTTACATAAATTCACTTTTAGTTTTAGAAGAGAAACTAAAAAAAATCTAAAAAATAAAATAAAAAAAGCACTGCTCACCGAAAGCTCGCAGTGTCGTCAAGGCAGTTTCCTCCTCGTCTCTAGATCTCCGGGTCCCCAAAAATTTCTCTCCTCCCCCTCTTCCTTCACACCCCCCTCCCCACCCCGGGTCTCCGCCGCTGAAGTCATGCACCTCCGGCGAACCCTCCCCTGCTCCCGCCCTCCCCTTCCTCCCCCACAACCGTGCCCTACCCCCTCTGCCGGCCGTCTCCGGCCGTAGCCAAGGCAGCAGGAAGCAGAAGGAGGTGGTCGGTGGAGTTGGCTTTCGATGGAGGCGGTGGCGGAGGGGCTGTGGGGGCTGGCAGACGAGCACGAGCGGCGCGGGGAGGTGGGGAAGGCCGTGAAGTGCCTGGAAGCCATCTGCCAGAGCCAGGTCTCCTTCCTCCCCATGGTGGAGGTCAAGACCCGCCTCCGCGTCGCGCAGCTCCTGCTGGACCACACCCACAACCTCAACCACGCCAAGGCCCACCTCGAGCGCGCGCAACTTCTCCTCAAGTCCATCCCCTCCTGCTTCGAGCTCAAGTGCCGCGCGCACGCTCTCCTCGGCCACTGCTACCACCTCATCGGGGCGCTGCCCCCGCAGAAGCACATCCTCCACCGCGCCCTGGAGCTGGTCCGCTCCCTCGGCGACGGCGGGAGGGAGGCCGGGATGTGGTCGTGCAACTTCAATTCGCAGCTGGCGAACGCGCTGACCATCGAGGGGGACTACCAGGCGTCGCTGGCCGCCCTGGAGGACGGGTTCGCAACGGCCACGCGGATGCAATATCCCGAGCTGCAGGTCTGTTGCTTCTGATCGTCGCCGAGGCTGCCGGCAGTCTGCTCTCTTTGTTTCGTTTCTTGATGCAGACGCTTATTACTCTTGTCGAGCAGATGTTTTTTGCGACGTCCATGCTGCATGTTCACCTCCTGCAATGGCAAGATACAAGCCTGGTCCAGCGAGCGGTCCTGAGGTGCAGTGAAGTCTGGGAGTCGATTCCACCTGATCAAGTAGGTCCTCTGTCCGTGTGTGTCGGTAGGGGGGGGGGAGGGACACCAGTTTTTTGGATTCTTAATCGCAATGACAAACTCATAACATACGTTTAATTTCCGGTGGCGGGCATTGTTTAGTTGTTGTTAGATACTAGAAACGCTTGGAATTCATATGATGGCAGCATCTTTTCTTTGCCGGCAATCTTATGAAAGAAAAAAGGCTTTGTCAAGCTTGTGTCCTGTAGCTAGCCTAGGCTACATGTATTTCTCTGTGGCACATTTACCCGTTTGTGGAAGTGATTTCTTAAAAAGAGGTTCGTGATAAGGTGTTTGCTCATGAGATGAGCAAAACATTTTTAACCACGCTTCTTTGCAAACACTTTCCCAATTCCATTTTGTGTGATTTTCATAAAATATCAATCGTGAATTGGACCGGAATTTTGATGCATGGTTGTACTGCACAAGCTACATTTGCTGTTTCTAGTACTGGTAGCATTTTTTTTCTACCATTAAATATAAGATGTGCCACTGTTTTTCAAGACTGCACTCCTGGTTTCGTCCTAGGAATGGCAATCAGCAACCATGGACTGACCAGGGGAAACCCTGCCAGATCATGTCATTTATAGGAGACTCTTGTATTCAGGTGGCTGCCCCATTAGCTGATTTTCTGCTTAATCCAGCATCTTGCTTCTAGATGCCTTTCTTAGTTTACTTATAAGATGTTTTCTTGTGTTCCAGTGGCTGTCTAATCAACTGTTTTCCTGCTTAATGTAGCACCTCGCTTTTAGGTGTCTTTTAAATTTATTTTGGGCATTAATATTGATATTTATACTTTTTTTTGGGGGAAAGTGTGGGGAGGGACTTTTTCACATTTAAACATACAGTTTTGGTAGGAATGGCAATGATGCCCCACGTCGGACGCCCCGGTCGGACCACGGTCGCCGCTGGCCGTCGACCCCTACCGGCTGGAGCTGCTGCTCCTCCCCTCACTCTCTCTCTGTTCTCCAATCACCTCTCTCCCTCACGTAAGGGGCCTCGTCGTGCTCTCTCTCTCTCTCTAACCCTCCGTCTCTCATTCTGTCTCTCACTCTCTCTACCTCTCTCTCTCTTTCTGTCTTTCTCTCTCTTTGTATACGTGAGTTCTTGTGAAAAAAAGGGAAGAAAACAAAAAAAAAAGAGAAAAGAACCCCAATAGAAGGTCCAACAAGTCATTTCAGTGCATGTTCAATTCAACGTCGAAATTGAGTAGCTACTATCGAGATCGCGGGAACGTCATTCGTGTGCCTCACTTTTCAGCGAGTCGGTTAGTGTTGGAAGTTCGCTCATTTGATTTGCTTATCTAGTATTTGACATATTTGCTGCCGTGATTAAGTTAGGACACCTAGCCCGATATTTTATATTGTTGTCGATTAGTGAGTTATAGCATTTTCTCCTATCCCGGAGAGCGCCGATTTGTTTACGTTGCCTGTGCGTGATTGATACCCTAGGCTATGGTAGTTCTATCTACCAATCGGTTTGATGTTTCTCGCTGCGAGGGACAGTTTCTTAGAATGTAGCTACTATTATTTTGCGTAATTTGTCTCTTGGTGTTCGAGTACACGTCGGGTTATTTGTCAATCTGTTGTAGCGCGTTTGCTGATCTCATTTGTCGCATAGTCGGATTCATTTGAGTACACCGTCTCGCATCAATTTTGGTATCAGAACCCAGGTTGACAGTCTAGGGTAGTCACCACTTTGTCACTTCATGTCTTGCATTTATTGTTATATTATTCGCATAAAAAATAATAATTTTGCATCCCTTTTACATCATAGTGTGTTAGTGCATCATAGTTTAGTCACGTTCTATGCCTTATGCCCACACGCAGCAGTGCTGAGTATCACTTGCTAGTGCTGATATCAGATTCACACCCAGACATGTCAGGTTCACACCCGAGCGTGTCAGGCGCGCACGCGGACCCTCAGAGGGGTCCCGACCTGACCGAGTTAGTGTACCAGTTTTGGGCTGTGATACAGAGGATGGACCAACGCCTTGGTGAGGGCTTAGCGGGCATAGATGATAGGGTCACAGAGTCTGACTGTACTGTCCAGGGGATGGTTGGTCGCATCACTGCTCTGGAGGGAGTCATTCGGGATCAGAAGCGTGATCGAGCAGTAGATCATCCTCAGCCGCAGCGCCCACATCCCCGGGCCGCACCTCAGCACCCACGCCCTAGGGTTGCCTACGCTGATGATCGGCGTGGTCCGGTTGAGGATTTTGATGGAGAGTCTTTTGAGGAGGTGGGTGAGACTCCTAGGACCCCCGCTGCCTGGGGGTACAGGAGGTTTGACAAGAGGTGTGCTCAGGAGTTTGATGAGGAGCGGAGGCTGTACCAAGACCGTGGCAAGGATATTCAGAATGCCCGCATCGAGGCTCCCAGCTTTGATGGTTCTTTGGAACCGCAAGTTTATCTTGATTGGGAAGCCTTGATGAACTGCTAGTTTCATTGGATGGGGATGTCCAACCCTAGGCGAGCTTTCTTTGCCAAGACGATGTTGTGAGGTCGAGCCCAGACTTATTGGACGAACCTAGAGGATCGTCTTGCGTAGTGGTACGAGGAGCCTATTGATTAATGGGAGGAGATGAAGGCGAGACTCCGGGAGAAGTACGTCCCCGTGACGTATCGATACCGGTTGATTGATAGATGGCAGAGCATCACTCAGGGCACCCGATCTATTTCGGAGTATATCAATGAGTTTGACGAGCTCCTATTGAGGTGTGGAGCTCGCGAGGAGGGCGCATTGACCCTTTCTCGGTTTCGGAGGGACTTCGTCGGGTTTATCAGTAGGAGTTGTTCCGTCAGTGTGTGATAACCATTGATTACGCCTACAGGTAGTACGTGAGATGGAGCAGTTCGAGTTAGAGAGGGATCCTTCCCCTCGGGCGAGACCCACATATCCGCACCCCTTCGAGCAGCGTGTTGTACCCGTGCCATCTCAGAGAAGTCCACCCTTTAGACCCCTCGAGGCCTCTCGCCAGGATCTTCCCCCTCGCCTTCGTCCTTTTCCCGCGAGCAAGCTTGTGCCAGCCTTACCTGCCCCTCCCACTTGCCCTCAGATTAGTGCGCCGCCTATTAGGCGAGATGAGAAGGGGAAAGCCCCTATGGTGGGGGGTTTGCCTCATGACGGCGGTTCCCGTAACCGCTGCTATCGATGTCAGGGACTTGGTCACTATGCCTCCTCTTGTCTTATAAGGGCCCTAGCCATTGTGAGTGCTGATCAGGAGGATCCTCCACCAGTCCAGTGGTGGTCAGTTATGAGGTTGGGGATGAGTTGGTTGATGAGTTTCTGTCAGAGGAGGGAGCAGTCGACTGTATCCGGGTAGTTGGCACTGAGGACGTGCCAAGTGATGACTGGCTTGGGGTTGTTCGCTGCATTCTGACCCAGCCGAGGGAGAGCGACGACTGGCGCCATACTGCGATCTTCCACACCTATAGCCGTCTTGGTGGTAAGGTGTGCAAGGCCATCATTCGCCATACTGCGATCTTCCACACCTATAGCCGTCTTGGTGATAAGGTGTGCAAGGCCATCATTGATAGTGGGAGTTGCATTAATGCAATCTCCACTGATACTGTCACCCGCCTTGGATTGACGCCTGTGGATCACCCTCACCCCTACCAGGTGTCCTGGGTGGACGTGACTTCCATTCCCGTTCAATCGAGATGTCTCGTACCGATACATTTCCACCCATATAAGGGCCAGATTTGGTGTGATATCTTACCCATGGAGGTCGGGAGTATTATCTTTGGCAGGCTATGGATATTTGATGTGGATGCGACTCTCTATGTTCAGTTCAACACTTGTGTCTTCGAGCATGGCGGTCAGCGTATCACCCTACACCCCTCCCGACCACGAGCTTCCACTACTTCGTAGGAGGACACCCTGCCTAGTGCCACGGCTGGTGCTAGTGCATCATAGTCACGCATCACTGTTGTACCCAGTACTACGCAGCAAGGCACCACTGCGGTCCCTAGAGCTCCCTAGTCTAGTAGCACCCCTACACCTCGTGCTACTCTCTCAGGTGCCCTAGCTTCCAGTGCCTTGCAACTGATCGCTGCGCTGGAGTTTGGGTTAGAGCTTTCCAGGTGTGATTACCATCTATGCCTTAGTGGGGAGAGAGGTTACCGAGGTGCTTACTGATGCGGCATCGAGCGAGCACCCTGTTGAGATTGCCTCACTCCTCCACGAGTTTGCAGATTTATTCCCCGAGGACCTATTGGGTGGATTGCCTCCTATGCGTGATATCCAGCACGCCATTGATTTGATTCCGCGGTCCACATTACCCAACCTGTCACACTATCGCATGAACCTAGCGGAGCATGCTGAGTTACAGAGGTAGGTTGAGCAGTATCTGAGAGGGACTCCGTGAGGGAGAGCATGAGCCCCTGTGCCGTTCCTGCACTATTAGCTCCAAAGAAGGATGGCACTTGGAGGATGTGCGTGGATAATCGTGCGATTAATCGCATCACAGTGAAGTACCGTTTTCCCAGTCCCCGCTTGGATGACATGTTAGATATGATGGCGGGAGCCACAATGTTTTCAAAGATCGATATGAAAAGTGGCTATCATTAGGTTAGGATCTGACCTAGAGATGAATGGAAAACGGCCTTCAAGACGAAGGACATGCTTTATGAGTGGTTGGTCATGCCCTTTGGGCTGTCCAACGCCCCTAGTACTTTCATGTTGCTGATGACCTAGGTGTTGCGACCATTCATGGGGGTGTTCCTGGTCGTATATTTTGATGACATTTTTATCTACAGCCGCACTAGGGATGATCATGTGGGCCACCTACGTCAGGTGTATCTCACCCTTCGTTGTGAGAATCTATATGGCAACCTCAAGAAATATGCCTTCATGACTGACCATGTTACTTTCTTGGGGTTCATTGTTTCGTGAGGGTATCTCCGCTGACCCGGAGAAGATCACGTCGATCGTAGAGTGGCCTGAGTCGCAGACCATCCTTGATGTGCGCAGCTTCTATGGCTTGGCCACCTTCTTCCATCGATTCATACGTGGGTTCAACACTGTTACTGCTCCGATTACAGACTGCATTCGGAGGGGAGTCTTTGTTTGGACGAAGGTTACTACTTTGGCCTTTCGTGACATCAAGGAACATATGACTCATGCACCTGTACTTTGACTACCTGATTTTTCAGGAGTGTTTGAGGTCTCGTGTGATGCTTTTGGTGTCGGCATGGGTGGACTGTTGAGTCGGTAGGGCCACCCTATTGCTTACTTCAGCGAGAAATTGAATAATGCCAAGTTAAAGTACTCCACCTATGACAAGGAATTTTACGCGGTAGTGCAGGTTTTGAGGCATTGGAGACACTACCTACTGCCGCAGGAGTTTGTATTGTATTCGGACCATGAGGCCCTCGGATTTCTCCACGCTTAGAAGAGCTCAACCCCTAACACAGTCGATGGGTAGAGTACCTTCAGACCTACACATTTGTCCCGGGCATCGGGCGGATGGGGAGAATCATGTGGTCGACGCCCTTAGTCATCGATCCTTGTTATTATCTGTTATCCACACAGAGGTCACAGGGTTTGAGAGGCTCCGAGAGGAGTACCCCGATTGCCCAGATTTTGGTCCGATCCATGCTGCACTCCAGCTAGGGCCCTCTAGAGAGTACAATGATTACATACTTCAAGAGGGTTATCTTTTTCTCGGGGATAGGTTGTGTCGCGCAGACGTCTGTCCGCGAGTTTTTGATTTGGGAGGTTCATGCAGGAGGTCTTGCCGGCCACTTTGGTCGGAACAAGACTATTGAGTTGGTGGAGTACCGATTTTTTTGGCTCAGCCTGAAGCGCGATGTGGCCCACATCGTGGCCCAATGCCGCACTTGCGCTACGGTTAAGCACCGAAAGTAGAATACCTGTTTGTACACTCTCTTCTCTGTGCCAGATTGTCCGTGGCAAGATGTCAGCTTGAATTTTATCCTGGGGTTGCCACGTACGGTTTGACGGCATGATTCCATCATGGTGGTGGTCGATAGGTTCTCTAAGATGGCTCACTTTATCCCCTGTGCTAAGATCTCCGATGCGTCGAAGGTAGCTCACCTCTTTCTAGCTGAGATTATCCGTTTGCATGGGCTACCCAAGACTATTGTGTCGGATAGGGATGTGTAATTTGCGAGCTATTTTTGGAAGACCCTATGGCACCTTATGGGCACCAAGTTCAAGTTTTCCATAGCTTTTCACTCCCAGACCGATGGACAGACTGAGGTAGTGAATAGGAGTATGGGTGACCTCTTGCGATGTCTAGTTGGAGAGCATGAGTGAGGTTGGGATTTGATATTATCTTTATCAGAGTTTGCGTACAACAACTCGATCAATAGGTCTACTGGCATGAGTCCCTTTGAGATAGTCACCGGCTATAGACCTAGGAGCCCCATAGATCTTGTCCCCATGCCTCGTCAGGCCCGTGTTTCAGAGTCGGCCGAGTCGCTAGTTGAGCATATTAAGAGTGTGCATGATAGCATCCGTCGTCACATTGAGATCAATAATGCGAATTACAAGAAGTCAGCAGATGCACACCGTTGGCTACAAGAGTTTCAGGAGGGTGATTACGTAATGATCAGGGTCAAACTTGAGCGGTTTCCCTCTGGAACCATGAAGAAGCTACAAGCTCGGGGAGCTGGTCCATTCAAAGTGTTGAAGCGTGTCGGGCCCAATGCGTATGTTGTAGATCTACCATCGGACTATGGTATCAGTTCCACGTTTAATGTCTCAGATCTGGTGACTTATCGGGACCCGACAGTGATTCCCAGTAATCCCTTCAAGCCTTCTCCTCCCCTTGTGAGTGACCCCACCCTTGAGTGCCCACCAGTGGCCCCAGATATAGCACGATATGAGCAGATTGACCAGATACTGGATAAGTAGATTGTTACCTCACGGAGCAGAGTTTTTTAGCGTTACCTAGTTCATTGGAGAGATCAGCCACCTACTGAGGGTCACATGCAAGGAGCTACAGCAGATCGACCCAGACCTCTTGGAGCCATACCAGAGCAGCTAGGACCCTTACTTGACGGGGTCGAGTTCCTCCCAGGTGGGGAGGATTGGTGAGGACACCAGAGCACGAGTTCGGTTTGACCTGACTCGCGTTTACTGCCGTCGGAGAGCTCTTGCAGCGACATCAGTATCCCTCTGGCTTGATGATGATCCATTAGCATATTGATGTATTTCTTTTGATTAGTTGACTATTTGTTTTAGAGAGAGGCCCATTAGGAGCCCATTTGATGTTTTTTCATTTATTGTGTATTTTTGGGTGCTATTTTGGCATTATTTTACATCTTTGGGTCATTTTGGTCTTTAGTCCTACGAGGAAGATCACTAGGGTTTTCCTCCACTATAAAAATGATGTAGTCCCACTTTTTGGAGGATGATGAAAAGATAGAAAATTTTGAGATTGTGAGCTGTCGTATTTCTCCCGTGAAAGGTATGGGTGGGGCACGAAGCCCTAGGTGTGAAGCCTCCACTGTTCCATCTGTTCCCTCTCTCCTTCCCAGTTCGACGCATTAACTGGCAGCACCTTCCTCGTCCTTGGCCCTACATTCCCCGAACCCCACGCCACCACCCTCACTCCCACGTAAACCTCTTCTTCTTCCTCCTTGCCCCCTCCCCTCGCGTTCGAAGCCCCCAACGGCAGCAGAGATATCAAATATTGTAGAAATATCCCCGATGGTGGAAAAATTGTAGAAATATCCCCGATAGTGAAAAAAATGCAGAAATATCAAAAAATTATAAAAGTACCCCCGTTTGTGGGAAAGTTGCATGAAAGTCCTTGATTTAGTCTAGAAACTGCAAAAGTTCATGGCCTGTTTAAAAATTAAAAATTACCAAAGAATGTTCTTGTTCTGGTTTACGCTGTTTGCACGACTATGTGGAGCGGGACCACGCCCCTTCTCTGAAGCGGCCTGCGCTCTCTTGAGTTCAGTTTATAGCTATCCATCTAAATCCATATATTTTTTTCATGGCCAAGAGTTATCATGTTTGAAAACTCAGAAATGGGTAAAATTGGAAATAAATCTTGACAAATCAAGAAATGGCAGATAAACCCAATAAGTCAAGGTGACGAGGCTATCTCGGGAAAATCAAGAAATGACAGATATGTCCAACAAGTCAAGAAGTGACGGAGCTATCTTTGAAAAGTTAAGAAATGAAGACGAGGAATATTCAAGAAGTTGAATGATAGGGCTATTTTTGAGAAGTCAAGAATTGAACACGAGGAATATCCAAAAAGTCAAATGATGAGGTTATTTTCGAGCAGTCAAGAAATGAAGACGAGGATTGCCCAAGAAGTTAAATGACGGAGTTATTTCCGAGAAGTCAAGAAAGAAATGGCAAGAATACCCAAGAAGTTGAATGATAGGGTTATTTTCGAGAAGTCAAGAAATGAAGACGAGGAATGTCCAAGAAGTCTAATGACGGGGCTATTTCTGAGAAGTCAAGAAATGTAGACGAGGAATATCTAAGAAGTCGAATGACGGGGTTATTTCCGAGAAGTCAAGAAATGAAGACTAGAAATGCTCAAGAAGTCGAATGATGGGGTTATCTTCGAGAAGTCAAGAAATAAAGACGAGGAATGTCCAAGAAGTCGAATGACGGGGTTATTTTCGAGAAGTTAAGAAATGAAGACGAGGAATATCTAATAAATTGAGTGACGGGGTTATTTATGAGAAGTCAAGAAATGAAGATGAGGAATGTCCAAGAAGTCAAATGACCTGGTTATCTCCGAGAAGTTAAGAAATGAAATCAAAAGCATCCAAAAAGTCGAACGACGGGGTGATCTCCGAGAAGTCGAGAAATGACAGGAATACTCAGGGAGTCAAGAAATGACGGGACTATCTTCGAAAGTCAAGAAACTGCAATAGTACCCCAAAAAGGTCAGAAATTATATAAATACCCATAAAGGGAAAGAAATTGCAGAAATGTCCAAAAAGAGTCAGAAAAGTCAGAAATGTCCGGGGTCTTTCTGTAACTGCAAGAGTACCCCAATATTTGGGAAAAATCGCAGAAACACCCGGGAAGGGCCAGAAGCTACAAATATATCCTCGCCTTGTGCGGAAGTGCCCTTTATGGACATCAAGCCAAACTAAGGGTCTGATCACGATCAAAAGAGTGGTCATGACCATGAAGCAACTCCGACGGTTCGATAATGATCATCTTGGCGATCTAACGGATTGATCGTGATGAAATTTGAAATCAATGGTCGGATAGCGATCCAAAGTCAATCTAATGGTCAGACCTCGACCACATTCAAATTCAATGGCCTAATCAAGACCATAAAGCAGATCCAACAGACCGACAATGATCATCTTGATGATCCAACGATCCAATTGTGATGGAATTCAAATTCAACCATTTGATCATGGGACAAAAGTAAATTCAATGACCTCATCAGGATGAAATCAAATTTAAAGATCCAAATACAGACTGAAGCAAATTCAAAGGCTCGGATTACAACCGGATGTAATCTTGAAGACCCAATTACACAATCGGGACCATATGTAAAGGTCTTGAAAGATCGATTGTAATTCAAATTACATATGTTCAAGGAAATAAAGTCTTCAATTTTTTTTGCAAGAGTATGTACTCATCATGGGCGATCATCAAGATCATTTATGTCACAATGTATAGAGGTAAATGGCGTTCTTTGACAGTTAATTAGGTGTTCGGATTTGTTCCGATGTAAATTAACATCGACTCCGGTCGGTGGGGAAAGGTCTTGTATACGAACCCTAAATCGTATGATAAACTCAAAACGCGAAGTAAAGAAATGCAAATAAATATGCAAATGATACCCGGAACCCCCCAAATTTTAATTCACTATCAGCGTGTCCGCATTATTTTTCACGTGTAAGCAATGGTTCACCCTCTTTGATGGAGGCACACAAAGCATAAGGCACAAATCTGCACTCCAAGGATTTTCTTCCGGTTCTTCAAGTGTTCAGTCCCATGCGTCTGTCAGTGCATCGCCGCAGATTGACTTGTGCGGTTAGATCACAAGGGTCAGGGGGGCACCCCTTGCCTTCTGGGGATTCTGTCCCTCGGAAGATAAATTACAATATGATCCCTCTCCAAGAAATTACACAAGGGGCATAGCCACATCACGAGGGCATCTATGCAAACCAAGGAGTTGCATAAGGCACAATCACAGTGGCATATTTGCAAACCCGAGGGCACATGTGCAACCTTTGTTGGGTGCACACCCTCCTTGGTGGAGGCACACAAAACAAAGAATTAGGAGCTTGTTTCTCCTCCTCCCGCTTCCATGGACTTCGATCCATCTGTGTCAAATGAGGAACCCCTCGGGGTTTACAGAGTCCGTGTGAGGGAGAATCTACTCGGGCCTAGATAGGTCTCTTGGTAGCCTATCTGGTCCGGATAGGTTCCCCAAGGGAGCCTACCCGGTGCGGTTGGGTCGTGGCCCCATTTTCTCACCCTTTTTTTTGAAATAGAGAGAGAGAGAGAATGGCGGGAGAGAGAGAGGGAGGTTGGGGACTTATCCGGGCTGGATAGGCCTCCCCCCCTCTGCATTTTTTTTAAAAGGGCGAGGGGAGTGAAATGGAGGCCCAAACCCCTTCCTTCTTTTTTTTGGTTTATTAGAGAGAGGGGAATGGGACCGGATAGGTTCCAATGGGGACCTATCCGGACCCAATAGGTGGATTGAGAGAGGGGTGACCTAGGGTAGGTTCCCCCCATTTCTTTTTTTTCTTTCAATTTTTTTTTTGGTCTCAACAACCTCCAAGGAAAGAGAATAAAGATATGACCAGAGAAACAGGAATAGAGACTGAGTTAGAGTTTGTTCAGGTGAATTATCAGGGAACATGAGTACGGCTAGATGAACAGGAAGAGATATTAGAGTTTGTGACTTTGTTCAGGTGAACTCTCAGGTGTGGAGAATGAGATTCAAGGTCTTTGTTGCCGGGGAAACTATGTTGCAATGACACTTTTTAATCTTAAGGCATTTTCATGAAGATAGAGCAGAAAATATGTGAGAGACATTTGCGCAAACTATATGATGGTTGCTGAATGTTTGGCAGAAACCGAAGATGGAGGTTTACTGAACTTGATTAACAGATGGATTGGTTACAGTTTTCTGGATAAGCCGCAGAATCCTCTGATTGGCTGAGTTGGCATGACTTTCCGTGATCAGCATGACAGTGAAACTGATATTCATTAGGTTGGTTCTAGATTCTCTTTTTCTTACTGCAGCTGCTTTCCATACCTGAAATTGCATTCATCTAGAAGGTTTGTTGTGGCAATTAGTATCCTAGGCTGATTTGCGCTTTATGAAGTATTAACTTTTATGTGATAAGGTGTTCTCCTCTTGCCAATCTGAAGAATAATCTTAGAATGAATTTGTTTTATTCATAGTTGTCAAGGTGGTCGCTTAGGCACTGCCAACCAGACGCTTGTATGGGGCCAAGATGTCAGCCCGCCTTTCTGCACCCTAGAAAAGTGAGCAAGGCGACCGCCTAGGCGAACGTGTACTCACTTAGGTGACAAGGTGCCTGCCTAATTTTAAACATATTATTGGTTGTTTGTTTTCAATTTAT
Source organism: Amorphophallus konjac (assembly GCA_022559845.1). NCBI lineage: Eukaryota > Viridiplantae > Streptophyta > Magnoliopsida > Alismatales > Araceae > Amorphophallus > Amorphophallus konjac. The sequence goes on from CM040121.1 coordinate 46,422,791, forward strand.
TTTCGAATAGTAAATTGTTCATTATCTTTTATTCTTTGTTGTTGGCTGTTTCTGTCATTATTGATTCTTTTCTTATATATTCAAGTTTATTATCTCATTGAATTCAATTTTCCACCATTTTTATATTTAATTCATTAGTTTTAAATTTCTAATATTAAAATCTGCAATTTTGGATGCATTTTTTCTTCATTTGTTCATTGGGTTTATATACATTTTTGGGGCTTTTAAAGAGGTGTCGAGGTGTTACCCAGGTGATGCATAAGTGGATGCCTTATCACCTAAGCGCTTAGGCTCCCCATGAATGCATTGGGTTGCCTTGACAACTATGGTTCTATATGGTGGTTGCTTCAGTGTATGGATCCTACCTCTGCGTATTAGTGACTTACTCTTTAATCTTTGAGCATAATTTCCCCCCTGCTTGTTTGCTCTTTTTTTTCTTTCCTGTTGTTTTAATCAATTTTTTACTTGAAAATGTGGGTTCGCTTTGATGATTTGATTTTACACTAATGTTTGTTTCCTATCAATGAACTTAGAGGCAGCACTGCAATGGTCTCTTCTTCTACACTGAGCTACTGCACACATTTTATCTGCTCAGAATATGTGAATACAAGAGTGCTTCCCAACGTGTTGAGAAGTTGGATGCGGCAATGAAGAATGAGCTGCAGCAAACTCAGCGGATGAAGGAATTGACTGTGGAGCTAAATGCTGTAAACCAGAGTCTCTCCCGATCTGATCTTCAACGTAAAGAAAGATCAGCATTGTCCCAGAAACAAATTCAGCTACAAGATCAACTGAAGGATGTTTTGAAATTGAATTCTGCCAGTGAAAGATCTTTTGGAGGATCATGCATGGAGAATGCAAGCTGGAAATGGAAAGACAGGTTGCAACTTGCACCATCACCAATTGATGGAGAATGGCTTCCAAAAAATGCCATCTTTGCATTGATTGATCTTATGGTTGCTATGCTGGGACGCTCAAAGGGGGTTTTCAAGGAGTGTGGTAGGAGGATTCAATCTGGATTAACTTTGATATTAGGTATACATACTGTGCATTATTCAGAAAGAATTGTTTATCTCTTCTTTGTTTCTGGTGCTTTAGTCTCATCAGTTGATAAGTTTCGCTAACAGCTCAATGAGTTTAAGAATCACTTATGTAGGCACATGTTTTTGCCGTATATGCTATGGAAGATCGTTGGATTTAGAGGTGGCAGACTCTGATGAATTTCAGTTGAACCTTAGTCAAAGTCAACATTCAGAAAGGCTAAAATTTAAAAATGAATCTTCTAATTCCTAGTGAAGTTGGATGATTTTTAATTCTTTTTGAGAACATGAGGGTAATCCCCCTTCCCCCAGTGATGGGCTCTCACTAATTGGATAACTTTATGATTTTCCTTTTCTCTAATTTCTTTCTTTTGTCAATAACCACTAATATAAAAGCCACAGAGGCAACTAGCTGACTTCATCTTACTATTCTCTTCATTGATGGCTGAATTGTTTTTTAGGACACAATACTGCATTTTGGAATTTTTCCTAGTTGAGCCATTTTGTCAGACTTTTGGAAGGGTCATGGTTTCTTTTTGTGAAATAGCATGTCTATTGAACATATAACTATATGCTTATGGTTTCAAACCTTAAAGTTTTACATAACGTGCAGGGGAACTAGGGAAGATTGGCATTGGGGAGGACATGACAGGTGAGCTTCAACAGCTTATACATATCTTAATTATGCGTATCTGCCCTCCTTTTACAACTAGTACAGCAGTTGTGTGATTCTTATATGCATACACCAAATACAAATCTTTTGTTATCACCATTTATGTGTCAGTTTTCCATGTGTAATATGGAAATCTTTGTATCTAAATAGCAAGGTCCAGACTGCAGGGTGTGTTCATACTGTTTGCTGTGTTCCTTTCTATTCACCAATTCTTACAAATTAGTACCTGTGTTGTTCTATTATTATTTCTGCATTCTCCATCATCCTTGGTTTTTCTGACATTTTTTTTGAGGGCCTCTACTTCAGTGGAAGAGACAGTTCACTCTTCACAGAAAACCCCTAAAACCCAGCTCACCCAGGTTCGAACCTTGGTGGTTCCCTTCCTAACCCTCTACTCATACCAACTGGGCCACTGCCAGCCGGTGGTTTTTCTCACATGTGTATTCCCACAGTACCCAAATATTTAGTCACATCTTCATAGTTCCATATTTAATTAAACAGCTCAGCACTATAGCTATATAACCACCTACCAGATTTAATTCAATGGATATTTGGCTTAGTCGTCATTTTAGAATGACAAAAAATATACTCTAACAGGACAATCTTTTCCGTTCTCACCATGATTAAGCATATATTGTTGAACTTAATACTTTTTGCACATGTATGATATTCACAGATATGTTCTTAACTTACGGGAATAATTGAACTATTTTTTAAGTATATAATATGATGAATGCAAATTTATGGTCTAAAAGGGATGTGGAAAAATATTTTATTTTATTAATCAACTTTAACACTTGCCATCAGTCAGTGGCAATTGGCAATTACATAGAAAAAAGGAAAATATTCGATGGTAATAGTGACTAGATATCAACTGAATGTCACCCACAAGTCTCCCAACTGCATGTTTTGTGAGCAGCTAGTGGGAATTAACTCTTGCAATATTGGTTGTCATTCTTCATAAAGTGGCCATATTTAATGTATTTAAGAAGGAAGTTGTGGATGTCTACATATTCCTACTAGATGAAGATTTATAAAAGTATCCCTCTGGCTAAGTGTCCCTGAATATGGTGGGAATATTCTCTGGGATTGATCACTTTTGTTACTCATTAGCATGGAACCTAGTTGGTGTTCAGTTAAATGGATGAATATTGAATCTGACGGTAGAGATGTTAAAACACAAATGTCCACATGAGGATACATATGTGGTTATCATCCTAAGAGTAGTGGCTATCCAATCTAAAGTTAAGAACATATCTAAAGGTTCCTGAAACAGAACTTATGGTCTCTCAAGTTGTTACATCTGTATTGACTTTTATTAATGACATTCTAGGCTTAATATTTTAATGGAATATTTGTGAAATATTTTCAATCTTTTAATGGCAAGTTCTTCAGAGAGGGTTAGAAGATTATCTTGCAAAGTGTCTTTATCTGTTCAGAAGCTTGTTCTTTTTCTTTAAAGTTTTTAAAGCTGAGGTGGCTTAGGCCATTGTTCAATGCAGTTAGTGATAGTTTTAGAAAGGTTATGATCTTTATAATTCACAGGTTTTGATGAATAGGTCTCCATTTTATCCTTTCCTACTAATATCTGAATCACAAATATGGTAGTAAGAGGATGGCATTATGTACTCCATCTTTGTCATAGCAACCTGTGTGAATTTCCTTCGCATGCTGAACATGAAGCATGTGTTCGCAATGCAACATCCATAAATTGCAGGCCTTAGCGCTTTGGCATCATCTGGTGCATGTGGTTTCGAAAGTGTTCCATGTGGAGATTTTTCCCTAAGGATTTTTAGTTGAAAGTTGGGCCAGGATTGCTTCTCTGATTGATTAGACATCATCCTACTTTGGGCTGAATAAGGTATCTGCATCATCCCATTTAGGCAGCTCTATCCAGAAGTAAAAGGGGCTCAAAGGGATGGAAGGAGGGAGGGAGAATGGAAAAAAAAGACATTGGTATCACTGACATTTCCATCATTTATTAGTAGTAACTTATCAATCTGGGGCAGTAGCCTCAATGAACCAGATGATTTGGGAATCTTTCTATTGGTTCCTATATATCAGCTTGACAACTCTTCACAATGTTTTGCCATGTTCTTGGCCAAGTGACCTGTCGTGCAGGAGATTTTCCTTGTTTTTGGCTTTCCCAGTCCTCCTTCCCATAATCTGCTGGCATCTAGGTCGAGAAACTATGATAACTGGCTCTGTACACAGTGTGTGGTTGGAGGACTGATGATTTTGCAGTTATGAATCTTATGATTGCACCTAAAGTATAGTTATTGACTCTCAGATGTTTACTTTGACTTTTTATAACAGCTCCATGATGGCACAGGAAGTGGGCCCTTAAGGGTGACTTAGTTATCTGGTGGCTCATCCTCCATAGTCCATGCCACCCTTTGTGCCTTATGGGGAGAAAGGAACAACTGAATTTTCAAAAGAGAAGCAAGAGCAACAGATACGGTTGTTTCTTTCATTTGTGAGAAAGTGAGAGAGTGGGCTGAACATCGCAAAGTTGATTCACACGACTCCTCTGTTTTTTCTTTTGTTGGGGCGTTAGGGTGGATCACACTGCCTTGGTGTGTATTTTGATTGTATGGGAGCTTTTGGGAGCACACTGACTATACTTGTACATCCCTTCTTTTACATTTAATACAATGGTGGTACCATCCACTTTCAAAAAAACATGTTGAGAAAGAGGCAAGTTTCATATGAAGATATGCGATCTTCTCAAAGTAACAATCATCCAAACGAGTAGCTTGCAGTAGTCCTAGGAAGGAAATGAGGGAAAGAGAGAAAATGGGAAGGAGCAAGTGGAACATGCAGAAAAAGGACAAGTCTCCCCCCCCGCCTTGGGCTGCAGCTGTAGTAGGCTAACAGCTGAAAGAGCAACAACAACAGGTCTGCAATAGTTGACAATAGATTGCAGCAGCAGCTATGGGGTCTAGGCTCTCCTTGGTGCGATTCCAAGGCATCCCTTCTCGTCTCTATGTATTCCTCTTTATGACAGTTTTATAGGTGCCCACCAACTTTCTTAGCGATATTCTGCAACACGTCAATCATTTTTCTTTGTTTTTTTGTATATATACCTTTATAGCATTACATAATTGCATACCCTGTAAATGCCATTTTGTTTGAAACAATGAAATGCCCCTAATTCAATCAAAGAATGGCTATATTTTCTGCCATTGGTTACCATCTCCAAAAAAGAATATTAGAGAGAGCGAGTAGAGACCTTTTTTCTTTTATACATTCAGAAAACTCTTTTTACTTTTATGCAATCAGTGTCCACAATGCCAAACATTGTCCTGGATCAGGAGGGAGTGAGAGAGAGAGAGAACTTTTTTCCTTTTATACATCTGAATTTTTCCTTTTATGCAATCAGTGTCTGCGATGCCCTACATCGTCCTGGATCAGATAATGTTGAAAAGATGCCCTGACCATGGCCTGCCATATTGGTTCTAACGGACTGGAATCTTGAGAAACTGATGTACCACCCCGACTTGGGCCAGCTCGTAAAGTGACCCAGATTGACTTGTAAAGGATTGTAGACTTGGTAGTCTTATATCTTACTTATTAGCAACATGCTAAATGGCCCGCCAAAGAAAGGGAATATCTGAGTTCTTTTTCCCTTTTTTCCGGGAGGGGGGATCAAAGCACCTGGGACTTGATAAGCAGGCTTACCGTGAAGTATTGGATCCAGGATAATTTAGCTTGATATGGATCTTAGTCAGCAATCTTTTGATCTATGGTCCTTTGTCTCACATTGATTGTGTTGTTCATGGTCCTACAGCAAAAAATCTTGTGTGCTGAATTCTCTTCCCTAGCAATTAAACATGCCTTTAGTTTGATAAATGGTGAGATAAGTTAATTGCATTCTACCGCCCATTTACTTTAACTGACTGTGGTGTTTTATAAACATGCTTTTTCTATTTCCTTCTACACTGGTTGTTTATTTTTACTGAGTCCATTGTTGTTAGAACACTTGACATACAAATTAGCCATATTTATGCAGAGGTGGATTTGCAACATTCAGCTATTTGGATGGTAGGCCTTTATTTGATGCTTCTAATGCATTTTCTGGAAAACAAAGTTGCAATAGAGCTTACAAGGTCAGAATTTGTTGAAGCTCAGGAGGTACATTAGATGCCTGGCATTTCCAAGATAATCACTTTGAATATTTTTGAGTGACATTAACTTGTTGAATTGAACCCTTGAAATTTATTCACCTCCTCATTGGCTTTGTTTAGTTCTTAAAGTTGCCAATTTCTAGATGTTCATGTTCTTTTTTTAATGACCTGTCTGAAAACTATATCCGTGTGTGCAGGCCTTGGTGCAGATGAAATCATGGTTTATGCGTTTTCCTACAATTTTACAAGGGTCTGAAAACGTTATGGAAATGCTTAGGGGACAGTATGCCCATTCTGTTGGCTGTTATAACGAAGCAATTTTCCATTTTATAGAAGCTGCGAAGGTTTGCTATTGATTTCTAGTACCATCTTTGAGAAAATTTTATGTTATTTAGGAATTTTATATGGCTTGGTAGACTGACTGAACTGGGTCCTGCAATTGGTTTTTGTCAGCTAACTGAGAGCAAAACAGTGCAATCTATGTGTCAAGTGTATGCTGCTGTATCTTATATTTGTATTGGTGACGCAGAATCATGTTCTCAGGTGAAAATTTCTGTGTTGAAATACTGAAATTGTTATTAGCATGTTGCATTTCTCTCCATTTAACGGTCATTGTATAGCTTTTAACAAGGTGATGCTTTTTCCTCTTTTTCCCCCTTCCCTGGATTTCAACAGGCTCTGGATTTGATAGGACCAGTTTTTGGAATCATGGATTCTTTTGTAGGGGTACGAGAGAAAACTTGCATTATTTTTGTCTATGGACTTCTGCTGACAAAGCAGCATAATTTGCAAGAAGCAAGGTTGGTATTTACTATATATCTTAGCCAGTGAAACCCCATCATCATAAATGTTTTCGGACTGTCAAACTTGTTTTGGAGTTATTAATGTTCAAACTTCTTTAGAGTACATTGTTTGAATATTCAATTATATCTAAGAAAGAGGTTCATAACTGTCCCGGAGAAGATTCTCTATATCAGGGTCATTGTTAGCATTACTGTGTTTCCAACATCTGATCTGATGATTACATCTGGTTCTGCTGATTTGCATTATCTGAAGCAGTACTTTTTAGCCATTGTCTAAAATAGCTATATATGAAAAGCATATGGTTACCTGTGTTAGAATAGTCCCGTATTGGACATGGACTAAAATAAGATGTAATAGTGGTGAAGGCAACACCTTAAGGTTTTGAGTTGGATGGCCTACTACTCTAATATGGTATGAGAGCCCATGGCTATGATTGGGGCCATGCATCCCGTGTTTGTCATGATCCATGTGACAAAGCCTAAACCGGCCTGCATGTGAGGGGGCATGTTAGAATAGTCCCGTATTGGAAACAAGCTAAAATAGGATGTGCTTATAATAGCAAAGCCCTCTCCACTCTGGTGCAATCCAACAAATTCTAATAACTTGGATGGTTGAATGATGTTTTTTCTTTTCTTGAAAGTGGGTGGTACCACTATTGTATTAAATGAAAAAAGGCATGTACAAGTACAGTCAATCAATTCTCAAAAAATCCCTATACATAAGGAGGCCACACCAAGACAGTGTAGCACTCTTCTTAATGCTAGGTCCTGGAGATTTATTGATTCATCATGCTATTGCTCTAGGTTTGCATACAACTACCTTGATTTTAGTAAAAGGTTGCATTCCTGATATTCATCTAAAGCCTCCAAAAAACATGCATAGTATTATTAAGCTCTTTAGCTTTCTTTTATGTACGTGCAGGTGCTATCCTCTTGTATGGTGGCTTTTCCATGTGTGTAGGGTGATGTTTTTTGTTGTGAATGTGTGGGCCTATCTTATTCCATATGTGATCTACACCGAGGTTGGCCGGCTCGATGGGGCTGATCGATTTGATCCGGCCCAGATACGAGTCTGACTGGGCAGACTCCTCCATCTCGGCCCATCTTGAGCCAGTTTGGTGAACCGCATCTGGCCCAGGTACGAGTTGACACATATGAGTCGGGCCAAGTCAGACCGAGCCTGCAAACCGTGATCTGCACTACCTTGTTGTGGAGTCCCTTGTATAGAGAAAGCCTTCTTGTACTTTTAGGGGGTATTTTGTGTAATACTCAGGAGGCACTTTTTGAGAGGAGAGAAGTTGACAGCAAGAAATGGCTGACAAATACAGGGAGCGAAAAAAAAATATTTTCCGCTTATTCTTATTGGAAAGATGAATTCAGTATACATTTATCGCGAAACCATATTGGAATGTTCAGATAGGTCGGTGACCATAGGGTTATTTTTTTTCCACTAACAATAAAGTATTAATTAGTTGATAATTATTTGCATTAAAATAATAATGTTTATATCCTAATTTTTCGTTGTCATGTCATTATATTAACTTGTTGTTAGATGTTAATGAATCCGTGTCTTTTTCCTTGGTGAACTGACTTTGGTTGATCTGATCTGGTTCATGGTTGAACCAGACTGATCCAATGCACCAATCCAGTTTTTACATCCATGGTTGTTGCTAAACAGAACCCTTGTACTAACTACTAAAGGACTTGAATTTGAATCTTTAGTTGATCAAAGCATCTTGAGTTATTATCATTAGAAATTGTTTTCTGTTTCATCAATTTCATGTATAACAGTCAGAAATGGAGGAAGACTGAAGACCTGTACATACCGATTATAAATGCAGATATGTGGTGTAGACAATTAATTTGATATTCTTTCTTCAGTGAAACATGGCATACGGTCACCTTCCAAGAGGGTACATGGTTTAGGCATGAAATTTAAACAATCAAAGTAAAAGGTACCCCTTCTTCCTTTCTTGTGGGAGTGTCTATGTTTATTTGGAACTCACTTCTAAGCCTTGGAGAACTGAGAGTGCATGGTCGGAAGGTTGTCTCTGCTTTGCATAGTTTGTGGGACATCCCATGAACATTTGGTGTGCATGTTAACAGAAGGTTAAGGTGAACTATGCCTTCTTTGTTTGTCTTACTCAGCATGCAACCAAAGTTTAAAAACATCGCCCTTATGCAGCTGAGCCCATTGGCTTGACCACCAGAGTTTCAAAATTCAAAACATCGCCCTCATGCAGCTCGGCCCATTGGCTTGGCCCTGTTAGGATGGGGTAGCCCAAGTCTTCTGAGGAGATATGAATAAGTTTTCCTCGGCCCAGAAAAAAAAGGACCCAGGTAGATAAACGGAATGTGATGTTCTATAATTAGGTATATATGACTAATAAATATTAAATATATTCTAGGCTTCAAGTCAATAGTTTAATTTTTACTCTTGTTTATTGGCTATATGAAAAATTACATTCTTTCTTAAAAAATATCTCCTGAGCTTTAGTTGCTGCTCATGGTGGCTACAGCCTATAAATGACATCTGTTGGCTATGGAGCAGCACTGGCAATTAAGGATATTTTCATGACTGTCTCTGATCGAGTTCTGTGACTGCCATGCATGGTTATGGCATATGAGGGGAAACGGCAAGGTTGATGTCTCCAGTGATGAAGGCACTATTGCTTCAGGATGGTAATACCGGTTTCGGTATCGGTTTCGGCCAGGACCGAAACCGAAACGTACCGGTTTCGGTTTCGGTTCGGCCGAAACCGGTTCAAAAAATTCAAAAAAGGCAAAAATTTCATTGAGCAAGTCCAGTTTTGGACCGAAACTAACCATTAATATTTTTTTTTTAGTTTCGGACCTGCTACATTGAGCAGGTCCGAAACGGCTTCGGTATGGGCCGAAACCGATACGTTTCGGCCGAAACCGACCACAATAGCTATCCTCTAAGACATGCCATAAATGAAACCTTTATGTCTAACAACATATGTTATCCATCGTAGTGTGGTCAACCCGTCAATTTAATTAAAAATAACTTTTACATCATATGAAATGTTTTTTTTTCAGTGAGAAAAGTTTCAACACAAATGATCTAGATTGATAAGTTTCCCTTTTGCTTCTGTTTGCAGCGGTTTTATCACTTTGCCACTCGTCACCTCCTGCATTGTTTCCCAATTTAGTGTAGGCAACAGTGTAGGCCAATTGCGAGGCACACAAATGCCAGTGACTTTGAGGAAGCCTGTATAAATTGGCATTGGTCTTTTCTTTAAAACAAAAAAAATGGCATTTCATTATAAAATTGGTTGGCCCTAAAAATCATGTGGTAGATGTGCTTTTGCGATCTATATTTGCTTTTCTCACTGTGGCCTGTTAGGCACCTTCAGAAAACTGTACACTCTAAGAATTAATGTTTATAAATGTGGAACTTATTTTTTGCTTGTTATATGAAGTGATTATGGATTGCTTTAGCACGTGTCTATTCTGAGAATTGAGTGATGCATTTTCTTTCTTTCCAAAAGGAAACAAGATTTGTTTGAACAGGCTATTCTTTCTGCCTTCTGGGAAGACACAGGGTATTTTGTTTGTCCCTTACTTGTTTTGATCCTTATAATGCCTTGCAGGATACGTTTAGCAGGTGGTCTGAAGATAGCTCACCAGCAACTGGGAAATATTCAACTTGTTTCTCAATTTCTGACAATCCTAGGTACATTGGCACTTCAATTACATGACACTGGACAGGCAAGAGAAATTCTGAAGTCTGCCTTGACATTGGCAAAAACTCTTTATGATATTCCCACGCAGATATGGGTTCTATCTGTTTTAACAGGTTAGGACATTATTATGTAGTTGGATCCAGTGATGTCTTGCTTTTCACATTGCTAAATGGTCTCTGTTTATTTGCTATTTTCTAACCTTCAGATCCACACAAAAGTTTGACGCTTGTAGTGTCAGTAGCATCTGGAACATACATTCTGATGGTTTACGTTGCAGATTTGTATAAAGAACTGGGTGAGAGGGGGAATGAGATGGAGAATGCTGAATATGAAAGGAAAAAGGAAGATGACTTGCAGAGGAGACTATCAGAAACACAGGCATCCATTCATCATCTGGAGCTGGTAAATGCAGCAAAGCTGTGTGTGTGTGTGTTGTATCCTTTTTTTCTTTAATCTTTGCTCTTCAAATTGCATAACGGGCCCTAGAAAAATTGAGTGATTCATTTATTTGTTTGAATATGTTTTCTTTTCTTCTTATCTTTTCTTTCAAGACATCTGGATCTGACCAGCAAGCCTGCAACCCGAGGTTTCAACACAGGTCACAGCTCGTCCAGTGCAACACCTGCATTGAACTCTTTGAAAGAATGTCCTTAGGTCTTTTACCTTTCCAGGTAGGAGTTCTGTCATCTACGCGTCCTGACTCGTGGAGTAGAAGGGTGGTCCTTGGCCGCCATCTGGCCACCACCTTACCGAGGTTGATGATCATCGACTTTGTATAACAATTTTTCAGACCCCACTCAGAAGACTAATAGGTTTTGAAGCTTGGATCCTTCCGCTGCCATTCTTTGAAGGACATAAATATTTGTGAGGTTGATCCCATATAGGTGCAGGTTCCTTTCTTAGAACTGTTTGATAACCTTTGCATCTTCCTTGCACCAAAAGTATAAGGCTTTAACTTTTCCTCTTGCCACACAAGCCCCCTTTATATATGATGGGTTCTAAAGGACCTCAAGTTGAACATGGTCCTTCCCCATTTCCCGAGGAGCATGGCCAGCTATGATCAGCGCACTGTCAGCCGCAGGTGTTAACCAAAAGCATACTTGTTCTGAAACTCCTTTTAATCTGTCAACTTTCTTCTATTTTTCCTTTGGTGCAGACATTCCAGGTGATAAGTATTGTTTTCCTCTTCATGCTATATACTAGATGACCATTATCTAGCTCTACAATGATTGGTTTGGATATAAAGAAACCATATTCCATCCAATATATATAATGGGGACCTTAGATTAATATACACTCCCAAGCCATATTATCAAAAAAAGGAAACTTGTTAACGTCAATAAATTTTGAAAATGGAAGCATGATTGTACGATCTAATGTGTTTTTTTTTTTGGGTGCATCAGTCAGGTTGGTGAAATTTTCACCATAGTTCTTAGAGGCGTTCACTTGACCATGCCTGTTCACTAGGCAATGCACAGGGCCACCAATCAGTATCCGCACCCATGTAAAGGTGTGGCCAGTATTTTGTGGCCCCATGTCTCCCACATGTCACACTATGTGCATCACAGGTTGAATTCTTTGGTTTGTTTAAATAGTTCACCTGAGGTAGTGGGTAAAATACACTTAGGAATTTCCTGAGTCCCGATGACGTATCTGATGACCTTGAAGAGATGGCTTTATATCAACATCCCGTAGCTGCAGGACCTGTGGTTATGTTTTCGAAAAGCAAATTCTACATTGAGATCAATATGCATGCAGTGGTTGGAAACAAGATCTTCGATATCTTGCATTTTTAGCACCAAAGTCTTTTTTGATATTGCCAAGGTTTGCAGTTTCAATTCTTGGCAGGATGTCGGATGAAAACACAAATCTTCAGTTTTCTTCACCCCAATACCTTTGTTTGATATTGCCAGGGTTTCCATCTTGATTCTTGTCAATATAATAGGTCAAGAAAAAGAGATATTGGAGAGATCTCAGAGGAATTGTGTACTAGTTTCAAAAGCAGCTTGTCATTTCAAAGAGAAGAAAAGCTCTCAGGATGCTGGGACAAAGAAATCTTGAGCGATGAAAATCCATGGATAGCACTACATTGAGGGTCTTATGTTGAGCAGATATCATTCTTCAGAGGGTAAGTGATGCAAAATAAGTCCTTCAGATGACAAGGAAAAGGAATAATACATGATCTTGTATTCCTTAGAATCAAGGGATTCCTTATGAAATGGAGCTGCTGGATCAGGAATATTCTCTTTTAATTCTCATTTCTATTGAATGGGAGAACAAAGGATATTTCAGTGAGACCCAGGGGGTTTATGGTAGAGGAATTTCTGATGTATGTAGGCAAAGGTTATGGAGGTGAGATGATTTAGACATTTGGATTGAAAGAGTCGAGACTTCCTCACAATCATTTGGCCATGCTATCCTTCCTATCTGCATGATTCCTTTGCATATCAGTCATTTTCACCTTGGGCAATTTCAAATGGTGTTTTTTGAATTAGTGTCAAGAAATCAAGCATGGCATGGGATGGACATGTCTGCAAAGCAAGAGAATGGCTGAAGATTCCTGAAGACATCCAAGTAAGAATGCTGTCATATCACATACTGCTTAGACAGGTTGAATGACAAGTCCTGATTGAATCACTGAGACAGTGCAATCCGAGATAGTAGGGGTGGCTGAGTTACAGTTCATCGAATTTGGTTAATTTTATCCTGGGGAGCATCCTTGTTTAGATGATGTTACCTGAGATCCCAGTTGCTGTGGTGAAGAATACAATTGATCAACAGTAACTTTCTCTGGGTAATGTGGGGGAGGATGATAGATCCATTGAGATGGTGGGTTATGCAAGATGCTGCAGTGTTAATGCTCTTTGTTCTTTCATGCCCTACGGTTCCACCTATAGATTATGGCAGCTCCATTTGGGGATTCCTACATGCTCTGTTCTGCATTTTGTCTTTCTGGATTCCCAGGTACAGGCAAGGGAAACTATCCCTGGGTATTTACCTTGAATTGGCATAGTATTTCCAGGTGATAAAGGGTATTCATGAGCCGGACTAGACAGAAAACGTGCCAGTCCTGGCCTGCTTTAACTGGGCTTAGGCTAGGAAAGAGCTCAGCTTTTAAAGATGGCCTGACCCAGCCGATCCGGCACTTAACATTTGCTGGGCCCGTGCTTTTGCTTGGTCTGGCCCGTATTCCCAGGACTACCTATTCCTCACTTTATACTGTGTTGACTCGCATGTAAATAGTTGGAGCTGGGATTCTACTGGTTTGGTAGTGGACATACCTTGGGTTCCACTATTCTTATATTGGGGGTGTGTTGAGGGGTTTGGGGTTTCCAAATTATTGCATCCTCTGTTTGGTCAAGTTCCCAAGTTGCACATCCTGTCTCCTCTCTCCCACTTTCTATCCCCATCACCCGGCAATACATCACCCCCTCTGTACGTGCTGTATGCTCCACCAGTGCACCCCTGGCTGTGCGGGAACTGTGAAACCATGTTCCTCTTCTCCCTTCTGCCCTCTCTCCTCTCCCTCTCAAGACTCCAATGGTGATGATGGCGGCACTAGATAGGGGCATTAATTGAAATGGTGGCACTACATGGTGATGGTATGGATGTTGCAGTGGCATTGCAAGCCAGCAGTGACAAACCTGACCGCAGCGCCCTCTCTCTATCCATCCTTTTCACTCTCATGTATGGAGATTCATGAGCTTGGCCAGGATCTGAGACAAAGGCCCTAGTCTGGGCCCAGGCCACCTTAAAGATGTGATGCCAGGCCTGAGCTTAGTTGGGCCTGGCACAAGCATACCCTTATGGGTATTGCCACAATAAAGTGAATATTATTATCTGAATGGTTCATTTCAGAATGGTTTCTACACTGCTACCAGGTCTTTGTCAGATACCAAGGAAAGTCCTTTCTAATGATTGTTAGGCTTTAGTTTCTGTGGCTTGTCAGGGAGTTTTCGAACAGTTTCTTATTCTCTGATATCTTAATACAGATTGAGAAGGCTAGAGTCAAGGTTCAGCAACCGCATGGGCTTGACATTAAACGGGCGATTGCTGGACCTGCTACAAAGGTAGACCTTGACATCCCAGAGTCTGTTGGTTTACAGACTCCGGCTCCTTCATCGTCAAGGTTACGTGATTTTGGTTCTGCCAGAAGGGGAAAGAGGAAAGTCTAATTTATTCTAGAAGTTAATGCCACTTTTTGGCTGCTCGTCTATTTGTGAAGCAGCAGCATTGCATTCCATGTTTACTCCCTCCCTTTACCTCGCCCACAGAAGGAAGCCCTTCAGAGCTGCTGGTGGCAAAGGTGGGTGTCTTAATATGGCTGCAAAGGGGGAAAAAGCAAGGGATTTATTGGATGAAATTTGTTGTGTCATTGAAGCGCTAGTGTTAACCAACATACTAAGATACAGAATTCTCTCCGTTGAAAGTCCTTGTACAGTTTTGTAGACAGGCCTATGGGTTGTATCATGTACGATGTGAAGCTTGAAACTAGGTAAAATCTCAGATCGCCCATATTGGGAGCCTGCTGGGCATAGCTGTGTTATGTTTCTTGTTTGTTTTTCTGCATGAACTTTATCTTACACTTAGTATATATATTTCAAAGTAGTTTGATCTCCTAAGTCGATACATCATCACATGGTCATAGCAGGAGTCGAGGGGAAGGAAAATAAAAGAATATAGTGGAGTTTATTGTTATTAATGGGAATTTTGTGTGTGTGTGTGTGTGTTTTATGTGTATGCTCTCATAAACTGAGACGTGCTAGTGTGTCACACTAAATGGCACCCTGCCGCATCCTTACTATCATTCTCCAGAATTTGAAAGTATCAACTTAAATTTGAACCCTAAACATGGTTAATATCTGCCTTCTGAGTCTCGTCCTTTTGAGTATGCCCCACGAACAGTCCCCCCCCAAGATTATCAGCATATATCCATTCCAGCAGCCCCAACTTAGTGATACGTTAACTATTCTTCAGGAAAACCCCAACCTTCTTTTGCTGAGTCGTCAACATTCCCGTCTCCTTAAGAGTAGGTGCAAACATTATTAGCATTGTGGACCCTGTTTTACATTCTGGCATCTATAACTGGAAGGACACTCATCACTGGGTTTTTCTCGCTGCTGCCATGTGGACCTTGTTCGAGAGTTTGCTTATAGGATGTTTGGTTGCATTTTTTTCTCTTCTTTTTCTCTTAAATTTAAAAATAAGAGCAGAGAATTCACCACGTTTGATAGTTATTTCTTTAATTTCTAAGGACGAATCTGATTACGTTTAAATCTCTTTCTTAAAAAAAATAACTCTAGAGTATTTTTTTTTTTTACGCTCATCACGTCGCGACCCCCGTCACCCCCTCTCCCTCCCCTCTTGTCGCGGATGTTCTCTTGCGAAACCTCTCCCTTTCTAAGAACTCTGAGATGAGCCTCTCCGTGGGATGAAACAGCTACCGGAACGGATCCCTCTACGGTAGTGAGTACCCGCTCCAAGGCTCTGCGCCCCTCTGCGCCATCGGGTTCGGATGATGCGGCAACGGCGGTGGAGACATGCGACGGTGCTCCGGGAACGGCGGAGGGGCGTGGACGGGCCGGTGGAAGGCGGGCGTCTCGGCGGGGAAGCGGAAGGGATCGTCCAGAGGGAAGCCGTTGCCGTAGAAAGGGAGGGCCAGGGGGCAGAAGGGGAAGTGGGAGATGTGGCAGGTGGGGCAGATGTTGTCGTGGGCCGGCTGGAATCGCCATGATTCCTCCATCCCCCCACCCACCCAGCTCGGCGGGTACGCTCGGCGGAGGGGCGTGGACGGGCCGGTGGAAGGCGAGCGTCTCGGCGGGGAAGCGGAAGGGATCGTCCAGAGGGAAGCCGTTGCCGTAGAAAGGGAGGACCAGGGGGCAGAAGGGGAAGTGGGAGACGTGGCAGGTGGGGCAGATGTTGTCTCGGGCCGGTTGGAATCACCATGATTCCTCCATCCCCGCACCCACCCAGCTCGGCGGGTACGCTAGGGTTCCGGTTGAAAGAGTGAGAAGATGGCGACCACTGTTCTCCCTTGGGTGAGGGGTATGTTCCGGTTGAAAGAGTACTGCTTGAAGGTGGTCTGGTTGCCGACGTTGGTGGAGAATTGCACGACGGGGATGCCGTCGGAGTCCTTGTTGTACTCGATGAACTCGTTCTTGGAGGAGACGGTGCTGTTGCCATAGGAGGAGAATGTCGCCCCGGGCCCGTTCGTTCTGCTTCAGCCCAGACCCTTTTGTTGCATGCACTTGTTTGGTCTAACAAATAAGTCTGCTTAAAATTTAAAAATATGGTGTTTTTGCCGAACAAAGAGTGACTCATTTCTTTAATTTTAAAAATTAAGTAGAAAATTGATTTGTCATAATTTTTTAAGATAGAAAGAGTGTTTTTTAAAAAAGTGTTCCCAAACACCCTATTATGCTCTGCAATGACATGAAGGGGTGCATCCACCCGCCGGGGTGGGAGGGGGGGGGGGGAGAAGAGAGAGAGAGAGAGAGGAGTCCGATGGGAGAGAATGAGAGGTAGTTTAGGGATTGGTGAGTGAAGAAGCCTCTCCCAAAAAGGGAAAGAAAGGATATTTTTTTTAAAGAATATTTGATAGAGACACTCTAAGTTTAAAATATTCAAAAGAGACATTCTTCTTAAAGTTTATATCAATGAAGGGTAAAATTCATATTTTTTTCTTAACACAATATCGAAAATACCTTCAGTTGTTTTATAAATAATTTTTTAAAGTGAAATCTGTGTAATATAATTTTTAATCTATCAAAATAAAGACAAGATTATTATATTGGTTAAGATCAAAATATAAAGTTGACTTATTAATATTATTTATTCCTAAGAGAAGATGACCCAATGAAACCCGATCTTTTCATATGTAAAATATTTTATATTTCTATATATTTATTTCTGTTGTGATATTTTCACTATCTTTTTTTCATTTTTGATATGTGCTGGCGGACTGACTAGAGTTCGAAATATGATAATAAATCATATCATCTTTCAGATATTTGTATTGAAGGATAAAAAGTCATAGTATATAGATTTAGTTTAAGAAAATTCATGTACGAAACAATCGAAGGCATTCTTAGTAGTTTCTCTCTTATAAATAAGATGTTTAAGAGGAGAGTCCATTTTAGATATTTTAAACTTGAAGAGTGTCTCTATTAGATATTTTGAATTTTCTTTTTGCCCTTTAAAATGACGCTCCTAAGAAAAGGGTTAGACGTTTTTCAGAGAGTCTAATGAGGGATATATACTCCTTCCTAATAATTGTAACAGAAGAAAGAGAAACTTTTGTCTTAAATCCTAAGGCAAAATTAATGCTAAAAAGGTTTATTTGAAAATCAAATAGAAATATTTAGGTTATTTTTATTTAGAATATATAAGCAGGTAATAGTCTTAATTAATATTGTCTTAAGTGGAGTTTACTGAGATGTTAATCGACTCCATCCACTAGAAATTATATTTCATATGAAAGAATTTCACTGAGTTTTTACCTGAAATTTAGGCTAGTATCTTAGTGACTTATGTGATAAATCCTTGAATTTTAATTGGGATTAGAATTCATAGATAAGTGGACAAATATGTGAATTCTAAATGTTTTCTACATCATAGGACAGATGTCACTAACTCCCACCATGTCTGGTTCATTCCAAATTATCTATTTCAGTGACCTAATCATGAAGATCAAATAATAGCAGACATTACTTTCAAATCCACTACAAGAAAAAAAAATGTGAATAGTGGCAGATGAATTTAGTAACTAATCTGTCGCTAAAAATATTAGAGATGAATTAACGATGAATGATAATTAACGTCCAATCATCAGCGAAGGACATAAAAATCATTTTTGATATGTAACAAATTAGCGATGGATTAGTGACGGATAAATATCTGTCGTTAATTCATCATAAATTAGAGACAGATTAGAGATGATTTTTTTATGTCCGTTGCTAGTCTGTCACTAATTAACTACGGATCAGTGATGGATTTTGTTGTTTAAATTGTTCATTCTTTCATCCCTTTATGCCTTAGCTAAACACATCTTAAAACAACGGATTAACTGCGGATTTTGTAGTTTAAACTATTCATTCTTTCATCCCTCCATGGCTCAGCTAAACACATCTTAACTCTTAAGGATCATGGTAACTTCGAACTCCACATGCAATCCCACAAAAACCAGTTTGTAGTGAATGGAACTTCCTCCCCTACGATAGAGCCGAGTTTAAACAATAGTGCAATTAATGTCTTCTTGATGAATGAAATACAATTATCTTGAATTGCATTTTCATTAGATGGACACAATGAGATGCATGCACTTCTAAGAGAAACAAATTAAATAGGAGTTCACGTTGGATAAGGTTATAGCATGGATCATACAATTACTTTTGTCACCATTCTATCACCTCTGAAGAGAAAATGTACAGGAACTGTTTAATATAGGTAAATTTGGAAAGAGTAATATTTTATGCACCGAATCCGGTGCACAAAGTCATGTCACAATATAACGTGTATTCTCATTGACCCCTCAAAAAGATGAAAAGACCTTTTTTGCGTAGAAAAATATGCCCCCGTCAGACCCGTATGGCGCATTTTTTTTGCATATTAAAGATCGAGCTCGTTCGACTGAAAAATATAGGACTGAAATATTTTGTTACAGAAATGAAATATTTTGATATAGAATTGAAACATTTTGTTAAGTTTCGCTCTTATAACAAAATGTTTCATTTCTGTAGTGTTGTATCTGTATAATAAATGTTACGTTCATGTAATAAAATATTTTATTTGTACAAAATATTTCATTGATTTATTTCTAAAGTCAAATAAAATATTTCATTCTTATAACAAAATATTTTATTTTTATACAAAATATTTCAGCGTTACAAAATATTTCAGTCATGTATTTTTTTGTCGAGCGGGTTCGGTCTTTAATGCGCAAAAAAATACGCCGTACGGATCTGACGAGGACGTACTTTTCTACGCAGAAAGAGTCTTTTCACCTTTTTGAGGGACCAATGAGAATATACGTTGCATTGTGACATGAATTTATGCACCGGATTCGGTGCACATAGTATTACTCATTTGGAAAGTGGCTTCCGAACACAAACTCGAATGAATTATTTAGAATTGTGTAATTCAGGTAGAGGCCAAAGAACTACATCAGCTTCTCCTATTTAGGATCCAAATATAGATCATATGATTCGCAAACATGAGGATTTCGATTCTATCTCTTTGGCAAAATTCTCCAACTCATTAGCTCTCCAAAATATTTATTGAAACATCTGCACACATTTAAATCGTCGTGATATAGTGGGAGTTACAAGATAGAATATAAGACGATCAGAGTTCCCTTATAAGCTTCCTCACCACTAAAAAGGGCAAGTTTAAGATTTTTTTAATGCACTTCATCCTAAAGTTAGACAACTTCAAATTAATAATAAGCAATAAAGAACTATCAGAGCAAATTTTTATGCAATGCAATGGGAGTACTCATAAGAATGTAGTTCTTATGATGATAAACAAATAAGTCCAACCTTAATTCACAAATGTATAAAGCAGAACCTACTTTAAAATTTTCTAAAATGAGACCTGATACAGTTTGCACAAACTTTGTGCCAACATACTACTATGATTTTGTATATGCACAAGACTAGTTTATAAGAAAATATGTTTCTTTTGATGGCAAAAATGTGCTAGAAGAGTTTTTATTATAGATCATATATAGGAGCAACATTTCGACAAGTTTCAATTGGCTAATATATAGTTATAAATCTGTTTTGGGATTATAAGTTGTTCATCTATGCAACAAAACGTGTATGCACAAAAATGTTTGCATGATGGTAAAATTGAATTTTCATAGTAATACATGAATCTTCTAGCTAGGTTCTATATATAGATACATTTTTCATAATAATGGAAGGCATATATTATATTTATCATGACAATATCCCAAACAATAGGTTAATATATGTGCAAAATTAAGGTTCTTTCTATAGGCGAAACTAGAACTGTGTTTAATATGGACACATGTACAAATGAGCTTTTCACTTTTAATTTTGTGTGTGCAAGTAAATATCTTAGATAAATGCATGTCAAAATATGAGCACATATGAAGGAAAAAACTATTACGTTAGTCTAATTTCAAGGAATATTGTATAGATATAATTATCATAATATTAAAAGTAGAAATTTATATTTTTAGCATAACAATTTATGAAAGGAGAGATTGGCATGCGAATAAAAATTTCATTTTGAAGGTGATAATATATATATATATATATATATATATATATAGTACCATGCATGCATGTTTCATATAGATTTATTGTAAAAAAAAATAAACCAGTGAGTACTGGTGATACATGTTTAGACATATACTTCATGGTGATGATTAAATTTCTATGTTGTAATGATAAAAATACACCATGCATGAAACATAAACAAAGTCGCAGTTCAGGAATAAGTGCGTAGTTTGTCTAAAGAGAAAATGAAAGTTCAAATGTACAAGCTGACAAATACATGTCTTGGACGAAGAGACAATGTTTAATGCATGCATGGAACTAAGAACTTAACTACAGAAGGGAGACATCACCTGTAAAAGAAGGAAGTGAACGTTGCCATTGTTAGTTGTCAGCCTCAACGGAGATCCTATAGCTCCAATCCTTAATTACTCTCCACCCGCTGATCGATCAGCAACTAATTAACAACTGTAGGATACGATATATAGTAAGGATACATGACTAATTAACTAACGAGATGCTAAATATGAAATGCACAAACAAAACATTCTAAATGACAGTATTATACATCAACTATCACGTACAAATTAGTTCTATTTTTTTTGCAAGTTAATTCCAAATGCAGAACATGGCATGCCCTAATTGAACAAATCACAAAGAACACAATGAAACCAATTAACCCAACCAAGACCATTAATGCAATATTGTAAACTAATAATTATTGTCATCTTAATTCATCATCCACACCACTTAATTAATAATGGTAAGCCATTATCAGGTTAATTATTAATTTAACGGTAGCTCAAACTGTCAATTAATTACCTGCGCCTTTGGAGCACTATATATATATATATATCAGCAATTAGTTAATATTATGCACCATCACTACTCACTCATGGTTGACGATTAATTAATTAAGGGGTTCCATGCGGCATTCACGTGCGTGGGGTGTTTTGTGTATATGTGAACGTAGGTCCAGCTCCCTTCTCCTCTGTAATTATAATTAAGAGGTGTCAAGCCATATATATATATATATATATATATATACTCTCATTGGCCCACCCAAATCAAAGCCAACTAATTAATGACATTATGACATTAGATTCTATAAATTAACCACCCCATCCCAACTCAATCTCCAACCATGAATGAGAGAGAGAGAGAGAGAGAGAGAGAGAGAGAGAGAGAGAGAGAGAGAGAAGAGAGAGAGAGAGCCAATTAAAGGCTCCATATTCTTTTCACCCTGCCTTGGGGATCATCGGATGCCTACCTTTTGTTAACGCCTGGTCCAGGCCTCTCCTCACCCCCACTCCCTCCCTCCCTCCCTCCCTCCCTCTCTGTTAAACGCGCCCAGGTGGCGTCCGCCACCTGTTTGTTGCTGTTTTTAAATGACAAGGCGACGAGCGGGCCGGGCGTTGTCCGGTCCCCCGCCCCCGGCAGGCCGCAGCCACCCCACCCGCCCGCCCACCGGAGCCGCAAGCCAATCGATCGGAACCCCGTTACGTTTATGGGGTAAACGACTACTCGGTTGAATTAATGGTCGACGTACGACAGAAACAGTAGACTCACACGGGTCACACGGCAGCTTCAATTCCACACCCCCCCCCCCCACGTCCCTCATCCTCCTTCCACAGCCATGCACACCACCCTAGCTCCCCTCCTCTGTGTGTCTTCTGTGAGCGACTGGCAGGGAGAGAGAGGAAGGAAACGGCTGCAAGTGTTCTCACAGTTTGCCGCTCAACATCGTCCCCCCCTTGCCTTGCCTGCAGTGAGACCCGATCGACCCAAGGTGGGTAGCCGGCCAACTCCCAGCAAGTAAGTAAATAAGCAAGCAAGGAGTAAAACCTGGAAACGCGGACAAATGGGAAGGCAGGCCCGAAAACCGCGAAACCGAAAAGTGCAGCCCCTATCCAAGAATCAACAGTTGTCGGGTCTTCTATCCCCTTCGTTTGTCCGAGCGTGGGGGAAATCCGATGGGGGTTTTTCTTTTTTTTTTTAAGTTTTTAAACCTCACCCCCATCCCCGGAAATCCGGCCGGTGGGAAGATCCGGTTTTTAGAAACCACAGCCCCGAGTTTAAAATTCCACTGCTGATCATGAATGGGTTTCCTCTCTGTGATGACTTCCCTTTTGTACGTAGACAGCATATATGGTCATATATAGGAGGTATCATTTTCATGCCATTGATGTGGTTTTCGTGATTGTTGAGGTCCATCATGCAGCTTAATTAATTAACATACATGCATGTGGTTTTGACCCCGTTCATGTAAGCCCGGTAGATGATGAAACTCTCCCTCAATTTCTAATGTAATATATATATA
Source organism: Amorphophallus konjac (assembly GCA_022559845.1). Taxonomy (NCBI): domain Eukaryota; kingdom Viridiplantae; phylum Streptophyta; class Magnoliopsida; order Alismatales; family Araceae; genus Amorphophallus; species Amorphophallus konjac. Next base: position 46,445,702 of record CM040121.1, read on the forward strand.
TATATATATATATATATATATATGTATATGTGACCCTATCTGATCCGACACGAGATACAAAATGTGTTTGGGAGAATTGAGCTGGTCAGTGAGAGACAATTGGTTTCACATTCTTCAGGTTCAACTTCCCATGAGTCATAGACCATGACTTTAATTGGTGGGAAAATGTAATTGCCTCAGCTTTTTTTTACCTTCCATCTCTTTCTCTCCTTCCACATTATTGTGGGCTTGTGATTGAACTTATAATTGTATATGCCATTAATTAATTTTGCCAATATAATCTTGGCATATCCTTAACCTCCACCGATGAGTGTGTTGACAAAAGTGCTACCATTTCAAGTCATGCATGAAAGACCTCCCATACAGTGATAGCAACTCATGGGAGGGAAGTTCTAGCCCTCGCACACCTCAATAGTAAAGTCCTAAAAAATCATGAAGACCTGTCTTATGCTGTCTTTAATCTTTTGGATTGCCGTAATTTGGGATCTAGATGAAAAATACTTCTCATTCACCATTCCAAGATGTTTTACCCATAGTCCAAAATTCCAAAATAATGCATCGGATTCGGCTTTTTACACTCTTCCATCTTTACAAGTTAATTACACACTTAACACATCAATGACATTCCACATATCTATTACTGTGGATATTTTCCATATCATGATAGTCGATCTTCATGCTATCACAACCGTACACGTGGGCCTCTCGACACTCCCTTCCTCCGCGAATGCACGATATATACCGCCCGAACGCCGTGAAGGAAACCCAATGAATGAGTGACCGAGGAAGACCGCTCGACGCCGGTGGAGGGCAACCCTGAGGGGTCTTCTCGATCCTCTCCTCTAGGGTTGAGGAGATCTTAGCATGGTGTCCTTGAGGTGAGCCTTCTCTTCCCATCCATTCAAAGCATTTTTTATCTTGTTTCTCCTACTCTACCATTAGTGCATGTTAAGAAACAAAGGGCAAGGACCCTCTTGCTATTTTGCCCTTTCTTGTCTTCAGTCTTGAATAGCTGCTTTTGAAACTTCACATGCCATCTCCCTCTTTTGTTTTGATATTCTTTGCAAGAGATTGTCGGCATCTCGTCCTACCCCATGCATCTTCGATCATATTGCACAAGATTAAAGGATTTTGGAACCCAAATTAATTTTAGAAAGTTTTCTAGTTTCTTGTTTCATGAATATTGTCCAATGTGCTTTTATGCCGATCATGAGCTTAAGCTAGATCTGATCATGGGTAAGAGATGATTTTGCATGGTGGATCGCAACTGTTCCTCGATCGTGAGTCGTATCGCCTATAATATTCAAGAACTTTTTTTATTGTTTATTACACCGTAAGCTCCACATGAAAAGCTTTGAAACAGAATCTGAAAGAGCTAGATTTTTTTCCCCATTTCCCATCGGGTGAGATATGTCATGCATTAGAGATATCCCTTAATACTTTTGCATGACTAGTGAAGTCCATGTCAGCTCCAAGATATTCGATTTTAACTTGGCTGCCCAAGACTTAGACGTGCAAGCTAGTCATCTTTGTTCTGTTCTTTTACATTCATGAATGTTTTTTCTAGCCGATCTGATCTTGATGGGAAAATTAAGGAGGATTATTTCAAGGTACCACCTCCTATATATATATATGAAATCAATGGCAGGATATATATATATATATTTCCTCCGAACAGTACTGCTATTTAGGTCCGTTTTATAACTACAAAGGTTTCTTATCTTCATGAAGTGTTTGAATAAAATTAAGGATACGTTGCCTCCTCGTTTCATGCATAATATACCTTTTCCCTCGGCCGGCATCTCCTCTTCTTCTATGTATATATCCCTCCATTTCATTACGAGGTCTAATCACATGCTGTAAAAGAATACAAGGTTTGAATTGAGAGACAAATAATCTTTCTCCACATTTTCATTACGAAGATCAAAGGAAAAGTAGAGATCTAACGATGTACATATGCCTACATGCTAAGAAAATATCTATATACAACGCAAGGATCTATGACCCAATAATCTTTATTCTCTATAGTTGTTTTGACATATATATATATATATATATATATATATATATATATATATATATATATATATATAGAGAGAGAGAGAGAGAGAGAGAGAGAGAGAGAGAGAGATGCATCTCTTCGATCTTGAATACATGTCTCATTTGCGACAGGAACATGCAACAAGAAAGTTTTCCTCTCCCTCTTTGTGGCTTCATGAAGGGGGTTTTTAATTTTTTTTTAACGTTCCCCATCTCTGTTGCATGCAGGAAGAGCAAGAAGATGGCGCTGCTAGCGGCAGCAGGTGCCCACACTCACCGCCGGAGTGCGCGGCTAGTGGAACTAGAGGAGAAGAAGCGGCTGGAGCAGGCAGCACGTGCGGCGGCGGCGGCGGCGGCGGCGACAGTCCCAGATACAGAGCAGCCACCCACCACTAACACCCAGATGACCCGGCGGAAAAGAGGGAGAAAGAAGAAGCACGTGGACGAGGTTGCAGTACTTCGTTCTGTTTTCGAGGTAGTGACGTCATTTTTATCTATTTTATGATTTTAAAAATTAATATTTTTACATGAAAATTATTATTATAAGTGAACTTGTAAAAAATTATTCTTTAAGAATATATCAATAAACATATCACCGTGTTAATTTAAATAGTTCATAAATCTCATTTAAACATAATTTTTTACAAATTTTTAATAAAAATCAAGAAATGATATATATATACGTAAATCAATATAATATTTTTATACAATTCAGATATAGACATTGATATATCTACTAATATATTTTTAAAAATATTTTTATAAATTCTCATTTAACTATAACTTTCGTGCAAAAAAATTTCTTAAAAATTTATCTAGTTAGGTCGTTAACTAATTAACACAACACCAGATCCATGTTCCTAATTAATTTCCCTCTCTAGCTAGCTAGGTAAATAATTAAGGGATGGAAGTGGGTGAAGGACAATCAATATAAATCTCTTTCATGGAGGGAAGTGGATAGGATACTATACAATTGACCCGAGTGGACTTCTGCTTTTCATGAAAAGATTTTCTTTTGCATTTTTAGTCTAGAAGCTGGCCTTGGATTAAACAGAGATATTAATTAATATCATGCCAATTGATTAGTACGTAGCTCTCCATACTTAACTAGCAGCTTGTTTTGCCCACAAATGATGGGCAGGCTGGGGATTAATACTACGTACGTACGTACCCAAGCCCCTGACTTCATGAATCAAATCACCGCCTGTCAATGTTATTGACGAAATTAATTAGCTTTTGGGGGTTGTCTTAATTTCCTAGAAGAGAGAATCCCACTTCCACTTTCGAAATTCTAATTAAGAAGAAAAAAAAGAAGATGACATCTTTGAGCTAGCTAATTAGAAGGAATATAATCTGTTTTAAATTTCTTCCTTCTTTTCGGTTGATGCATGCATGGACATATACATGGATGGATGGATATACTCTACCTGCAGGAAGGACAATGCTCGCAATGGCAAGCTGCAGGCCCGTCATGTGCCGGTAATTAATCGTTCTTCAACTTCCCTGTTTACCCGTTATTCATTAACTACGTATAATTATGATCATCACATATGGAAGATCATCACATATAGAACATGCCGCATTTGGCGTTCATGGGTTTCTAATATATATATATATATATATATATATATATATATATATATATATATATATATATCAAAGATGTAATTGCCATATGTAGCGGGTTTTAATTTCTTCTTCCAGGGAGCTCGTCCAGCTACTACGTGGCCACACGCTTGCCCACCAAGAGGACATTAGAGTCCGTGCTCGACGTCCTGCAGATGTGAGATTTTTTATCCTTAATTATTAAATTTGGTAAACGTTGTCGTCTGATCATGTCCTTAATTATTAATTTATTGCTCATGGAACGGGGCGTGTAGTTAATTAATGAAAGGTCAAGATAAGTCATGACGTGTGTTAATTTAGAAGATGAGATCTGATCATGATGTGTGGAGTTACTCAATTTATAATTATAAGTTGGTGACTCTAAATTCTAGCTAGCTAGCTGGTTTCAAGGTCAATATATATATATATATATATATATATATATATATATATATCTTTGGTACGTACGTATGCTGACTTTAGTCGAATCTCTATTTTCAATAATAATTAAAAAGTTGTTTGACTGGAGTCAACTACGTACGAACCATTTAATTAATTAATTTCATCCGGTGTGTGTATCTCTAACAACCCATCATTCGCCAATATTTCAGGATGGATTCTGGTAGCACGCTGGAGATGCCCCAGGGTTTCGAGGTTTGTTGGTTGGTGAAGTTGCAGTTTTGCTTAATTTAGTAGAGGAATATTATTTTGGTATATATATATATATATATATATATATATACTACATTTGAAATTAAGGTATATATCACATACATCATGTTTATAATTAATTAAGGGCCGTCCGATCGACTTTTCTTTGCTAATTAAACAATCTGATTTAACATGTTAGAAGTAGACAGTAGAGAAACTTAAAATTAACTTCGCGATCGAAAAGCATGCATGTTCAAAAGAAGAACCGAAGATATATATATATATATATATATATATATATATTAATCAAAGGAACGCATTACGTGTATAATAAAAATTTAAAAATTATGTCATAAAAATATACGTGATCAAATTTTATTGACATATTAGTCATATTAATTTTTAAAATTTAAAAATAAAATTAATTTTTAAAGTAAAAATATTATGTGAGGAAGAGAAAAAAAGAGAGTCACGAAAATTTGAATCGGAAGAGATATATAATTGAATCGGAAAAAAAATGAGACAATTCTTTTGGTTAAGAAATATGAGAAAAAGAAATAATAGGAGTCATGATAATTTGAATCGGAAGAGACACATAATTAAATCGGAGAAAAAATTAATTTGAACCGGAAGATAAACTTAACTGAAACATAAAAAGAATCGGACAAGTCTCTTATAATATATAGTATAGATAGATATATGACTCTCTTATTGATATACATGTTAATTATGGCATAATATTTTTTTGAAATATCTTATACCAACATCCGATTCTCTCTCCCGGGTAATTAATTAATCCTGCGATTTTATCCCCTGCGAAGTAACTGATTGTGATGTTATCAATGCAGCTGGAGACCGAGCTTGACGACAACCTCTGCATGCCCCAGGATTTTGGGACCGTGAGAGCAAAGCTCCATGAGGGATACTACACCACATTTGAACACTTTGAGGTCTCTTAATTAATTTCTTCCACAGTGTTGAGCACTATTACTTAGTTTGATCCAATCATGCATGATTAGAAAACTCCTCATCGCAGGCTCATGCTTAATTAGTACTATATATATATACAGATATAGCTCCCTTTCTACTTTGTTAATTAATTCGCTTATAAAACTTTTGCTGGTATATATGACAGAACGATATTTTCTCCATTACATCAAAGGCAAAGCATCCTGACCCGCCTGATCCGGCCATGTCCAAGCTGGTCAGTGTTCCCATGCTTGCGGCCATGCATGGATCCCCACAGCCGTAAGAGCTTCCTGTTCTTGAGTTCTGTGTGGATAGCTAACTGATCACCAGAGGACCTCTGATCCGGTTCCTGCAGGCGTTCGCTATAGAGCGGAAGGCCACGCTGATCCTCAACGCCCTGAGGACTAACCCGGGCTTCGAGCTGTACGTTCTGAACTGGGCCGCTAGCAACAGGAAGACCACCGGGCAGCTCAGAATCGGCAGTGGTTCAGCGGAGGCGGCGGCCGCCGGTCCGTCCTTGGGGCAAGCGGCTACTGGTGACGGCGGCGGCTCCGGTCCGGGCGACGTCAACGAGCCAGCGAGGGGTGCACGTCGCGGGAGGCCATGCGCCGCGGCCGGCAACAGAGGTCTGAGAAGGGCTGCCACTGCGCGAGCCGCTGCCGCCGCGAGAAGGTGCAGAAGAAGAACCTTGGGTGTTTCCGACGGTGAGAAGCTACTTAAACCCATCTCTATTCTTCATAAACACCATAACTTTGTGGCGATGTTCTTCAATGCGCAAGTACGAAGTTATTTCTTGCTTCAATCCTGATGGGTGCTCTGTGGTGTGCCGTTTCTCTGCAAGCAGTTCATTCCAGGCGGGGCAGGCCACCGGGGGACCGCCCATCGAGCTACACCTGGCGTCGCCATCCCGCGGGCTACATGTATGACATGATGCTGCAGAACCCTCCGCAGCTGGTGAGGGTGAGCGCCACACAGTGTAGATATATTAGCTAGCTAGCTAGCTATACACTGCCCATGTTCTTCTCGTCTGACCGTCGGCTGATGTTAATTGGTCGCCCTTCCGGCTGCATGCTTAGGATATCCAGGTGGGCACGGGCATCTCGTACGAGGACAGCCTGATGAGGTTCGCCCGCGGGGGCGGCGCTATCGCAGAGAAGATCGCCCGGAAGGTGTTGGACGAGCAGCGGGCGGAAACAATGGCGAAAATGGGTATAAGGAACCAGCTACCCCCTTCCCCTGGAGCTGCTCAATGGAACTTCCTCGTTCACAACAACAGCAGCAACCTCACAGCTACGGCGCCTCACCTCTCTCGCCCCCACTCTGCTGGCCTTCCTCCCGCACAGGCGAGCGTGCTCTCGCTCGACAAGCAGCAAGGCGAAGCTGCAGGGCGCCAGCCTCCCGTCTTCTACGATCTCACCCTGGACGAACCTGAGCCGTCCACCCTCGCTGACGGCGCCAACCCTACACCAATTGGTGGCTTTTCCTTCCCGCCGCCTTCTATTGTGGCTTGTTCTCCAGGTATGCCTAGCTTCGGCATATCGCACTCTTACTGGCCGACCTCCGACGTGGGGAGCTCCTCTGCTGCTGCTGCTGCTGCTGCTGCCGTCGGCTACAACTTTTACTCTGACACTGCAAACGTCCCGCCGGGGAGCACCAGCGTGGTCGGGAGAGACGGCTCTCCGTATCATCGCGACAGCTCGGCTGGAGAGGGCTGTTTCTCCGCCGCCTCCATCTTCGGGCCCAGGAAGCTCAACTATGCTCCTCTCTTTACTACTGCCTCTACTTCGGTGGCGCCCGTGTACTACCAGCCACTGGCGCCGGTGCCAGCTCCTCAGGTCGACATGTCCGATTTCCTGCAACTCGGGAGCTGCAACAAAATCGCCGGCTCGAGCTTGACCCAGCAGCTGCCCGCGGAGGCCGTTGACGGGTTCCAGTATCTGTTGTCCATGGACGTCGGCCCCGGCGGGATGGTCACCTCCACTGATGTCTCAGGCGCACAGCTCTTCCCCGGAGGCGGGAAGGGGAAGGCACCCATGGAGGCACCGCCAGAGCCCAAGTTGCAGGCACCATCGCAGGCCGTGTTCGATCTGAAGCTCCTTCAGTCGCGCCTGGGGGAGAACCCGTGGGGCAGTAACGGCATCTCAGCTCTCAGGGCGCCGTGGGCCTACACCGCCATGCATTCCCAGAACCCTAGCTTCGTGGAGGCCGGACCGACCACCAGCCATAACGCGGAACCAAGCACTTTGGATCTGCTGGGGACCCGAAACCCAGACCTGAACCTCAACCTTTGAAGCTTCTCCTTGATCCCCGCATGCACTCCCATGCATGGATGCATGCGGTCGCCAGTTCGTGCGAGGCGATCAAACCCACCGGAACCGTACCGCGTCCTGGAATCTCCTCCTTCCCGCGGTATGGCATCCATTGCAATCAGCAGCTCGTGGTGAATGGCTTTTATATGTTGGATCTGGTGATGAGGTCGAGCAGAAGCTAGGCTTCTGTTTTAGGTTTACTTATTTCCGTAGACTTTTGGTTCTAGTTCGTCATAGTATGTAGCCTGTTGAACATGACCTTGTGTTGTACTTTGTTATGATGTAGAGCAGAAGCTAGGGTTTCTGTTTCAGTTTATCTGTGTACTTTGTTTCTGTAGACTTTTTAATTCTGATTCCGTGCTTTTAAGACATCATCGGGGTAGGGTATGTATATGTTACAGTTCTGTTTTTGGTTATTTAAACCTCATGGAGTAGGCATGTTGTTTAGGAAGTTTTTCGTGTAATAAATGGTTGTAGATTTTATTGACTGATCTTCTCAGTTGACTTTGAAACTAACATTTCTTGGAGCAGCGAGTGGGTGGTGTTGACACCAGCTTTTCTCTTGATTCCGTGAAGGAGGGGATGTGGATTTTTTTTTTGTTTAAATCTTATCTCAAGGAAAGAAAGAGGTCAAAGACGCTTACCTCTGGTTCTCCAGGTTTGATAAGGTGGTATATATTGACACCAAGATTACTTCGTCAATGTGTATAGTAAGGGTCATTTTAATAACAAATTAAGATAAAATAATTTAAATTATCACATTTTTAATTTGATAGCTATCTTATTCAAGATCGGATAGAATATTTATGTGAGAGAGGTGAAATAAGTTAACCCCAAATTAAAGATCTTAATCAACCCTATCTAACATCCTGACTGATGTATTTTGACTCTTAAATTTGAATAACTCGTTCGCTCGCAAATAATTCATCGTAATTGGAAAGAACTAGCACAAGGAAGTCATTTTGATCAGTAGCAACTTCTTTACGAATGCTGCCCAATTGCCCAAGAGATGACTATCTTTTAGATTTGATCATTGACGACTCAATGAGGGGGGACAGAGATGATGTGGGGCGTAAAGGTTGAGGAGCACTGTTTCTTAGGCCACTTTGGAAATATATGGCCTTCAGATTCTTGAGATAGATATTTGAGAGAAGTATTCAATTATTATAGCTAGGTTTACGTGTTAACAGAAGAGATTCGAAAGTAAGATTTCTATTCTATTCGTCTACTAACTTAAACAAGAAAGATGTAATTAGCAAAACCGAAGAAGAGGATGAAAAAAAGATACGAATGTATTTTGGACAACAGGACATATCCTATATACACCCCTAGGATATATATGCAGCAAATATTATTCTATTTCCAAACGTGACTTTAGAGATGAAGTGTAATAAATATAGAAGATCCCTGACCCTTGTGGGGACGGATTTTTATTTATTATTAATTTATTATTTATTTGATTTATTTATTTATTTTATTTATTGATTTATTAGTTAGTTTATTAGGCGTGTCAGTCACCGGGGTGACAGTTTTATTGTACGCTCGATCTGACTTGGTCAGTCGATTGTGAAGTCCGAGTCGGGACCAAAAGTCCGCCATGCCATAAAGGCCATGACGTTAATTACGTCCTCCCCTAAGGAGGACAATCCTTGATTAAACGCCAAAGACAGGAGGCCTCGGAAGGCGATCAAAAAAATACTAATGTGCGAAATAAAGATTTCATGCTTATGGAAAAGGAACGAACAAGTGACAGACTTGTTGAGTTTAATGAATTAAATCGGGCGGCGTATCCCCACTATCTTGGACCATGCCGAGTGGGAATAGGAGACCGTCCATGCAGTGGCAGGATAGAATCCGTAAGAGATCGGGCATATACATATGACCCGGGATCCGGAGGGACTAAGACATCGTAGTATGCTGCGTGACAGTACGATGCTTTATTGATATTCCCCTTACGGGACCGTTGGAGAGCGTGCAGTGGCAGGACTCCGTGGACCATCGGGGTTTTAGGAGAAGACATCATAGGACTTGGTGCAATGCGGGAGAGTTCCGGTAGCACCTCCCCTTAATCTTGGATTATGCCAAGGAGAGATAGGACATCCATTGAAGGAAGGAGTTGAGCATGCAGCCCGAGCTCCCTTATGATCGGGTCATGGCACCTCACTGGTATTCCCCTTCTCAAAGGAGCCATCGGAGCACATGCAGTGGCAGAGCTCTGTGGATCGAAGGGCCAAAGAAATGTAGGGACAAAGTCCCGTTAATTTAGCTCTGAGAACTAGTGGGTATGGGACTCATATTCCCCTGGCGGTCCAGTGGGGCCTGGGCTATAGGATAGGTCTGATTGAATGTGTTTTACAGGCCCTGGAGGGTTCCCGGCGCAGAAAGAAGGGTGTGAGTTTGGTTCTCGGCGCGGCGAATAAGTCCACATGGGAGATCCCGGCACGCCCAGGCTGGAGGTCTCGGCGCAAGGGGGAGCATGGTCCCGGCGCGCCTTGGCCGGGTGATCTCGGCGCGGGAAGGATGTGGTCTCGACGCGGGAAGGATGGCGCCGAGTGGTTTTGGGGCGCCGAGAGGATTTGGCGCCGAGAAGCTCCTCTCAGGGTTTTTCAGGAGGGTTTAATTCTGGGGATTTCGCAGGGTTTACTGGTGAACTTTCAGAAGGATATAATTCGGGGTTTTCGAGGGGTTCATTGGTGGATTTTTAGAAGGATTTAGTCAGGGTTTTCAGAGGGGATTAGAGGGATATCAGAAAGTCTAGCTGCAGGCTGGATCTCCAGGGGGATCGAACTATACCGGTAGTGTTCATCGGAGTAAGATGACGACGGGTATCATACGTATCATGTTCCTCACAGATGCATGAACGGGAAACATGAGATAGACTGTCTCAGATTCCGCTCACGACTGGGATATGGATAAAAGTAACGGACGATATGATCGACAGAAGCAAACGATGGGGTAAAGATTTGGGAGTGGTTCTGAAGCTCGTTAACCCATGGAATCGGGTGAAGAGCTCCATACCCTTTTCCAACAGAAAGAAAATAAAACACACTAGCGGCATTCACACAAGAGGCACCGACAGAGTAAGAAATGTAAACATTCAATATTAGAATCGAGAGAAGAGATATCATTGATTCAGATACATCCCTGATTACATCGTCTGGCCATACCAACTTATGAGAAATGGGGAGATAATAGCATGCTTCTAACGAAACAAAACACAGACACAGAGGATATACATCGGAGGAAAACAACAGAGAGATGAAAGATGGGGGAGGGTGGAGCATTGACTCCTCTCCCTCCCCTTACAACACACCTTCTCCTTCCTTCAACTTCAGCGGCGGCTTCTCTTCTCTCTTTTTTTCTTGTTATCTGGCTATCTGTCTCTTATCTCTCTCTGATATCTCTATCTATCTCCTCGTATGCATCTATCTGTCTCTCTTTTTTTCTTGACGAAATGGGGGGTTTTATAAGCACAGCGCCCCCCCTTCTCGGCATGATCAACTTCGGCGCGTCTTTCACACCTTCCCGGCGCGCCTCAGTCGATTGCGGAGGCTTCTCGGCGCCAAGGGTCTAGCTTCCCGGCGCCACCTTCATGGGCTTTGGGCTTTGGTGAAGAGCTCCCGGCGCCACACTCATGGGCCCATTTAGGGCTTTTAATGTTTTGATCTCTCTCATCATCAACCTTGAGCTGTTAAAGATGCATAACCTGTCTTTTCATTTGTCAGTCCTTCGAATCTGTCTGAACAGGTGAAGTCCTCTTAGTTGGTGAGTTGACATAGTCTTATCAGAATATTTCTGGAGATTTTCATCAGTCAATAGACTGCAATTCTTCATCAGTACTGTCATCTGGGCGATGACAACACCGGACATCAACATGGCTAGGGAGGGCTTCAGCCGGGTGATAGCTTTAGTGATGAATTTTCTGTAGTTCTGGCCTTGCAGATATTACGAGGGTCTCCATTGCTAATTTTACTCTCATTCTTGTCTCAGCTCATATTTCAGCTGTCAACACCCCTCCAAAATTATACCAATTCCAGGGGAGCATCTTTGTCATATTCATGAAAAAGTCATCAAAAATATATACCCCCTGTTAAAAACATCATTGACACATTTTTTTGATAAATGATAATTTTACATAGAAACCATCTCATTACATATATATGATGGAACATTAATTCTCATATAGTGTGATAGGCAGTGTGCAAATAACTCAGCCATATCATTCTTGAACCTAGCCGGCCCGGTGTAAGTTTTTAGCTCAGAAGTTCGGGGTCATGCTCCCAAATTTTGATGTATTAAATAGCTAGGTCTCATTGTCCTCACGAGATTTCAATTAAACACATACGGGAAAGAAGCTAGAGAGAAACCGTTGGTCGAGTTAATTTGTGAATTTTGTCATCTTGTATCTCTTACTTGAAACGTCTACTGGGCAGCTGATAAGTGCTTGTCTTAAATGAAATTTGGATAGATAAACTCAGTTACCCCCCCTTTTTTTTCCTCTTCGAGCACATCCAGTAAATTTTGATTCAATTAATGATGACGAAGAAAAAGAATTCTTGAGTCAGTTCTGCACCTTAACAGATAACACACAAAAGAATTAATCAAATTCTATTGAGTCTGATCAAACTGATCAATCTGTGTGTGAGTGGTGGGGGGGTTCATAATCAATAGTGAAGAGGTGAAATCTCGTATTAAATTACAAATCATCGGATCTAGGGCGAAACGAGTCTCAGATCAATCGTACGAAATCACCTCAAGACAGAGTACTGCAAAAGAGAAAGAAGCGATCAAGGGACTTGAGATTGCTATCCCAAAGAAAACTCTCTGATGCTTAAATCAACAAGGACAAGAACGAAATGCAAAAGGAGGCAAAGAAAATGCAAGGCACGAGACTGCTCTTCACAGTTGAGAGGTTAGAATTGGCTTACCTTTCTAGAGGTGATCATTGGGGTTAAATAGTTGCATGCTCCGTCTTCAGAGTAATGGGAATCTTGAGAGTATGGGGAAGTTACGTTCACGATACGAACTCTTACCATTCAGGGACTCTTGCTTACTCTCTCCTTATCCTCATGGACTCTTGCTCTATCCTTATTCTCATGGACTTCCCACTTTCAGACGATAACATAGAATTCGCTTATAGTTATTAGAGATAAGTGTTCGGCCACGAGGAATCTGCTCTGGCTCGTTGGGAAGTTCTAGTGAAGGGCTGATCCACGGGAGATAAGGAATATTCTCCTTCTAAACATGGAGTACTGGCCATGGGCATCCTTGAGGGAGTATCTTATCCACCTTTTGCTGACTCGGTCAAGGGTGTGCCCGGGTTCCTCCAGAGCGTCGGAGAGACTTTTACGTGAGCGACCGAGCCGAGACTCGATGGGTCTTGTTTGGGCCCTATACCTTAGATTTTATAGCAAGTGGGCTCTCACTACGAAGTTGGGCTATCACATACTGGGCAACACAATCTTTTATTGATCTTTGGACTACGAAACACTGGGCCGTGAATCTTCCCCTCTCTAAATAGTATAGTATTAACAAACTATATGTGGTGCCATGACTCAGTGGTCATTTCTTTTGTTACCGTCTTTATGCACCATGTACGAGCTATATATGTGCACCCCTCCTACACACACAAACACAATTATTTTTATTACATTTTGAAACTTAGATTTTAAATATGTTAATTAACTCATAAGGCATTTTCTCCGATTTTTATTTTCAATCTAAAACTATTAAAAATCTTCGGATCTGAAAAATTTTACGTTTAATGATTTTAGATTCATAGGACTACACCATGTTATTGCACAGCTAATAACATTAATTAATCCATTTGGTTACTCCTTCGCAGGACATCATGGAAACAACACTGGTTATTGTCCGGCAAATATTCTCATTAGTGGCAAATGATACGATTGTCCCCATCCTCTATTTATTTCTAGTAAAATTGGCATACTTTTTTGGAAAAAAAAATGGTTTCCCCTATCCTTGACAGTTTTGACAACGCTAGAATATGAAGCTTAAATGACCCTTTGAGCATGGTGGTTGAAAGAAAATTATCATACTTAGGAATAAAGAAGAAAAATTTGGCATCTTATAACAAGCTAAAAACAAAAAAAATGTCAATGAGTCTTGTAGAAATTCGGTAAAATTAATATTAACTAATATTTTGCTGCTGCACATCATGCCAAAATTCTTGGTATCATTAGGGGGGCAAATTGTGCAAACTTTAGTTTGGTCAAATTTGATTTATTGACTACTTTTTTGTTTTTTTAGCTCGAGTTACTATTAATTAAGGGAGTCGAGTTCTACTTTACTCAAGTCCAACTTATTTGCTAATTGCGCCTAAATTTCAGTGATCAACAGAGTGTGAGAATGAATGAAACAAAGGTACTCTCTTGTATTACGTATTGATTAAATTATTAAATAACATATAAATGAGTTGTGATTAAATAATTGAGCTTACCTATACCATTTAGAATAATTAAATATGAATCAAGCCAACTCATGAACATTAATGAGCTGAATATAATTATGTTCAAATTAGACTCATTATTAAGTTTGCCTAAAATTTTGTTCAAACTTAATATTGGTTTACTTAGTCAAACAAGTTGAGCTAAACATTTATCAACTGCTAGACTACAACTTCTTCGCGGAATACAATTAATTGTCCATTAAAACCCTAGATATCACATATCAAGCAGATAATATTTTTTTTTCTTTTGACTAGTTGAAAATCCACCCCTAGTGTCAACCTTCAGCATCTGATCACTTTGGTTCTATGGACCCTATCACTTGTGCATGATGGGATCTGGTGGCTGTGGCGAGGGATGAGCTTGGTAAAACTCTGGAGCTGGTGGGTGCGGACACTGTGGGAACGGCACAGCCACACTTTACCGTCGAGGGGAATAAAAGAACCTACGATCTCTCGTTGTTATCAACGAAGCACAAAATCATTCAATCCATTCCTCAAGCCCCATGCAGATCAAGCGATTATATCCATATTAGACATTTCAACAATTCAAAAGAGTTGAAATTATTCTAGTAAATAGGTTAGTTCTGTATTCCGTTGGTTGATGTACGTCAACGGATTGTTTGAAGGTGGTCATTGTAAAGGTCAATGCAATTGATTGTGACGCCTATGCTGATGTAATTTCTGATGATAGTATTAGACTTACGCAATGGATATGATGCAACTGATTTCATCTAAATAAGATGATGCGAAGAACATGATTTCATTTAAATATGAAAAAAATAATGTTTAGTGCAACACATGCATTAATTATATTCACGGGTGTAATTAGTGTAACATTTAATTTTTTAAAATTTTTTAAGTGACTCCCACTTAAGTTATCTTGATGCGAGTGTCACGTCACTTAATGACGTGATATGGGAGTCAAGTAAAAATAAGAATCGGATCATATAAATAGTAAAAATACTATTTTTCACTGTTCACACGAGGATGAATTTATTTTTACTTGACTCTGACGTCATGTCATCCAGTGACGTGACACTCATGTCGAGATAACTTGAGACGAGAGTTACTAATTTTTTTAAAAAATTATCATATTAATTACATAAGTGAATATAATTAGTACATGTATTGCACTATGCATTTTTCTTTAAATATATATGAGACAGCACAGGTAATATTCAAATTCAGATTGTACCAATCACATCTATCTTCGTCCACACAATTGTCGTTCACATCCATTCACACATTCACAATCCTCATTTTCATTATTAAAGATGATGGAACACTACAAGGAAACATGATCTTAGCGACGGACATATTCCATCGTAAATCAGTCACTAATTCGTGCCAAAAGATCTTAGCGATAGATTTATGACCGATTAATGACATAATAAATCCGTCATATTTTTCTAGTCACAAATTAAGGATGAAAAATATCTTATACAAATCTGTTGCAAATATTAGTGACGAAAGATCTTTTAAATGCTTAGCATTGCTACTCGACGAAAGATCTTTTAAATCTGTTGCAAACATTCCGTCTCAAATATGTCTCTAAATGCTTAGCATTGCTATTCGACGAAAGATCTTTTAATTTCTTAATAATCTATCACTAAAATATTTGCAACGAAAAAGCTATTGATCGCAAAATCAGTCATGCAAAATTTAGTGATGAAAATAATGTCAGTAGTTAATCTGTCACAAATACACCTGAAAATGAGCATCGTAAATCCGCACCAATTGCGACTGATCATGGTTGTCGCATTATAATTAATCTTGACGGGTAGAAGTTCGTCTCAAATCTATTGCAATTGCGACTGACCATGACCGTCACAAATCTATCACTAAAGTTATTAAAAATATTTTATTATATTAAAATATAAAAATATTTAAATAATAAATATAAATATAACACCCACATCACAATGGCAAATACAAGTGACACTTAAATTCAAATACAAAATTGTTCAAATGTATTTTTTTAAAAGTATTATTTTTCACAATATAATAAACAAATCAAGAAAGATCCTGAATGTGCTCGTCGTCCTCCACCTCCTCGTCCTCCTCGTCTCCCCCGTTGCCATATGTTGTGTGTGTAATAAGATTTTACATTAACAATAAAAATAAAATAATATATAATATATAATAAATTTGATTTAAAAATTAAAATAAATTAATTATTTGATTTTATATATTTGAAACAAGATGATTCGTACATGAATTTACTCCAGACGAAAATTTGATCGTTGGATTATATGTTTGATCAAAATCGGACTGTCAGATTTACTCCTATCACAATCTGATCAAGAATCGACTGTTGGATTTACTCCCGATCGAAATCTGATCGTTAGATTATACATTTGATCAAGATCTGACTGTTAAATTTGCTCCTACCACAATCTAATCAAGATCTGATCATTGAATTTATTCTCGATCAAAAATTGATCGTTAGATTGTATGTTTGATCATGATCCGACTGTTGGATTTGCTCTCGATCAAAATTTGACCGTTGGATTTAAGTTTGATAAATATTTGACCATATATTGAAATTACTTTCAAACGAACGCTAATCAAAATTTAACCATTGAATTTGCTCACACCGAGATCTTATCAAGATCCAAGTATTAAATTTATTATCAATATAAATCAGATCGTTAGATTTAAGATTGATTAGAATTTGACCATTTGATTTGATCTCCATGTAAATTTGACTTATAAGTTTAAATTTAATTAAAGATCTAATTATTACATTTGCTCTTGATTGCATATTTTTTCTCTAATATAGTTTGCGAATAAAATTCATCGATAATCCATCGTAATTGCGGCAATTTAGAGACAACTAACATTCCATCGTAACTTACAACGTACTTTTCCATTGCAAGTCTGTCTCTAAAAGGAATTGCGGGTCTATTCATTAGTTCCTATTTGTAGGGCACAACTATGTGGATCATCAGTTCACGATAAAATATTGTATCTAGATATTTACGATGGATTATGTTTATGTCTCAGTTATGTCGCATAATTAATTATTGCGACAGAATAAAGATATATTATCATCCATCACAAAATCAAATATTCTATAGTTTGCGAGAGATGAATCCATCACAATTCTGTCTCTAGAAGGTCGTCAATCAGTGATATGAATTTTGTAGCTTGATCTTTTATGACGGATCATATATTGTGATCTCTATTCTGTCGCAAAAGTGCGACAGATTAGAGACAGATTACCGTTCATCGCAAGTCTGTCTCTAAAAGATCGTCGTTCTGTAATATAAATTTAGTAGTTAAAACTTTACGATGGATATTATTTCCCATCTCTATTTTATCGCAAAAAAATTTTCTTATTGAGACGAGATTTGCAACTTGATTTTTTGGTCGTAAATGGATGGCGAATGTATTTTTCGTCATTAATCCATGACAAATCAGTGACGGTTATGTCTGTCGTAAATTTTTCGTCGCCAACGTCACATTTTGTTGCAGTGGAATAACAACAAAATATATAAATGAAAGTCATGTGTACATAATTAACATCGACTTTAATAACAATAAAAATGTCAAAAAAAACACACCGTACACACTATCTGGAGAACCGTATTCATGAGAACTAACGGTAATACGAATCAAGTGTGGGCTCTGCTATTCTTCCATGAAGTTCTGTACGTACCGTCCCTCTAGCTACTTCATTAATTCACGTCTGCAACGGTCTTTTACACCTGGAAACACACGATACGATGACTTGAATAAGCATCTTCACATGATCCATCACTCTTAATATGAATGCAAACATAGTACGAATTTAGTAACATAATAATTCATCACTATAGCATGATCCATTCATCAACATGGCTACCTCTCTTTGGTCACATTCATCCCACTTGACCTCCCACAAGGGACCGATCAACCCTCCATTTGACATAATCTCTTTTGAGGATCTCCTCTTCGATGGATCATGCTATAGTGCCTACCTAAAGTGGGAGGTCACCATGGAAAAACACTTTGAGAGAACTATGGTTTATGGACCCGCAAGAGTCCGCGTTGCCATGGGGTAATTTCGGGGTCAAGCAAAGGAAAAATGGAGGAACATAGTGGGCTTAAGGGACGTTAGGAAACAAGAACCCATTTCCTCATGGGATAATATGAAGAAAGAACTTAGAAAAATCTACATCCCCAAATATACCCACCCCTCCTATTCAAGCACCCCTAAACCGAGGAGCACTACCACTCCTCCATCCCCACCCGGCCAACTTGGGGCCGACCTTTGGTCTCCATCTCCACCAACCCCAATAAGTCACCTCTCAACCATCATAACTACACTTCTCAACCATCATAACTACACTTCGCAACCAAGTCCTCTCCTTTAAGGCCCAAATAAACCAAGCATCCATCTCTCCACCAAATCCCCTAAGGGTCCCCACACTCCAACCAAAACCTCCTTCTGCAAATCTTACTATCCAAACTCAATTGGGCCCCATTTTCCCCCCTCCACAACTGGCCGATCCCAAGGGGAAGAGACCCCTAACCGACCCGGTTTCCCCAATAAGGACCACCATTCAAACGTACCCAAGTGGACCCCGTGTCCATCCCTCCACCTAGACCCATGACGGCTACCACCACCCAACCCACAATCCCTCACCAAACCCATACCCCACATCTCCCCTTGGTCCCCACCACTACCCCTCCATCGTCCCCTAAAAAGGGCACACCCCCCAAAACCCATCAACCCAAATCTTGTCACCCAACCCACCTTCCACTTCCAACCCCAATCCTACCCCAACCTAGTCCTCCACTACTTCCACTCCCAAACCCCACTCTACCAATCCCAATCCAAGTTTCCCTTTACCCTCCACCCCGGGAGCACCGCACACCAACCCTCATCACCCCAAAAGACCCCCTCACCTCCTTGGTAGAAGAACTCATACCCGATCCAATAGTTGTGAGCACTCCAAACCCACCCCCACCTTGGAGGAAACCCAAGTCCAAGTTGAAGAAGAAACCTCACACGATAGTCTTTACCTTACACCACCCTCTCTAGTTGGGGCGGAGCTCATCTTAGGCGAACCCATTGTTAGTTGGCTAAAGGAGAGCCTAATTAGAGAGATCCCGGCCCATGTTTTCCCTCCCATAGAACAAGAACTTCCCATAGTGCCCTTCTTCTCCTATCACACCATAATCCAAGCATCCTATCAAGTGGAGACCTTAGAGGACCTTCTCAAGGGCATAGCATGGCAATTAGAGCTGACTCGCATGTTGACCCCTATGGTCGAACAACCTAGGAGCCTTAGCCCCCTACACCTATGCATACGGTCTATCACCTCGGTTTGCACCATTGGTTGCTACACTAGCGACCTCCTTCTATTCCTCCCTACACCCGATGAGCCCAACCTTCTCCTCGATTTAGAGCTTCTTATCTCGGGTAGAAAGACAAGCCCTCCACTCATGGCTGACCCACTTGCCAAGAATATTGGCCCAACTATCATGGAGAAGGATGACTTAGAACCTTTTGAGGATCTTGAGGACATGGAGTTCCTCCCCCTAGGTAACCTATTTTATGATTCATATGATCCATTCCAATGGGAGTCAAGAGACTCGTGTGACCCAAACATTTTATTCACCACCCACCTTTCCCTACACCAACTCACCATGTTTGACCCAATTCACTCCATCTTAGACCCGGGTTACACCTTGGGAGCCATGACCTTGGGTCACATATCCCTAGGTAATGAGGTTGTGTTCCACCCCATGATGACCACCTTCTTAGATCCATTCGACCCTTTCCAATGGGAGTTCAAAAGTTATCCCACACCTATACACATGGAAGTCACCCATAAGAAAAACATGCATGTGTCTAGGCTTACCACACCACTTGGCATGAACACTATGTTGGGTCCATTCATTCATATCACCCAAATGTCAAGTAGAAAGCATGAGTGGTCCATATTCGGATGTATTGGTCCACCCTCATTCATCATGGGTCTTAAGCATGTCAAAAGCATCTACGGATATCCAGGTCCCCCGACATTCATCACCACTTTGCATGATAGGTTCACATATGGCTGTCCCGGCCCACCTAGGCCCACTAAAGTCTACATGACAATATTGCATGATAAGTCCACATATGGTTGCCCCGGCCCACCAAAGTTCATCAAGGTCCATATGTCATCATGGCATGATAGGTCCATCTATGGTTGTCCAGGTCCACCCATAATCACTAAAAGGACAGCATTCACAAAATTGCATGATAACCTTGCAAGCCCATCAACAAGAGTCATGAAATCTACAAAAGGCCGACCGACTCAATGGCGTCACCAAGAAATCTAAATGGGTGATTCCGGGATGGTGAGGAATGAGAGGCTCTAACATAGATACAACTCAAGATTGAAGTTTTGTGGGATCATCCCCTTCCAGGTTTTGAGGTGCATTAGCCCCACTACTAAGTTAGGCCTTCTCAAGGGATACGGAGTTAACTTCAGTTTCAATGTGAAAATCCTTGTGCCACACAAGGGACCCACGGTGGCACCAAGTGAGAATTTCAAGCCCCCTTCCTCCCTTGAGAGAGCACCCACCCCTCCCCATGTGAGCACCATCATCGTAGAGAGCCCGACGTAAGCAACTTGAGAGAATATTGGATGAACAGGTAATCATCACTCGGAGCAAGGTGAATGGGCTCTACCTCGCTAGGTGGAAGAATCAGCTTCTTTCGAAAGACATGTGAGTGGTACCACCTCTTACTCGACGGAGTCGAGTTCTCCGCACCCCGGGAGTGTGATGGGGTCATCACCATCCGTCCTGACACTCTCGACCATTCTCGTCACCCCGGAGGCGTACATCATGGTCTAGTCATTTATTTTGAGTCCTATGTATGTTTCTTTATTTTATTTGTGTCATATCATTGTAATTTCCCTTTTATTTGAGTCATGTCCCTAGGTCTTATGCTTATTTCCCTAGGTTTGAGTGTCATTAGGTTTATTAGTTAACTATTGGGCCCAATTCATTGGGCTTGGCCCATGGGCGCCCCTATCTTGTTGGTTATTAGTCAATGTGTCAAAAGTCAGGGTCTTATTGTAAATTGTGGGATCCCTATAAATAAGATCCCACTCTCTCCATTTTGAGGTAATGAATCAATGAATAAAAAACTTACCATTTTGAGAGTTCAAACTTCTTATCTAGTGGAGAGATTCCATTATTTGGGTGAGAGACCCTAGGGGAGAGATTCCCCACCCATCCCTCTCTTAATCTCTCTATTTTACTCCCCTTTCTCTCTCCTCCACACCCAATTTCAAAAATTTTCTCTCTCCTCCCTTCCCAACCACCACTCTCCCACCTACCCCCATTAAAGGTCACTCCCCTTCCTCACACATCCCATTACTCCACCCCCTAGTCCCAAGAGAGCTTCCACCTATCCTAGCTCCACCTCCTAACCCCCAACTACCCCACCCACTTCCCCAAGCACCCCTTCCCTTCCCCAACACAACCCCTCCCATCCCCAAGATCACCATTGAATACCCTCCATTAAGGAAAATTCAAACTCACCTTCCCTCCACCCACTTGTGCCCCCCTCACCTTCCCCTCTCCCTCCAAGCCTAAATTCGCAACTCCTCTCTCACCCATAGCAAGCACCCCCTTCCAGCCCCCATTATCCCCTTCCCACACCTTGAAACCCTCCCTCCTAGACCCCCTCACAGTTGGGGGTTGCCCCTACACACAACCACTTCATTTCCCCTCTCATCTACCCCATTCCCCATTACCTATCTCCACCCTCTCAAGTTCTAGTTGCAGGCAGCAGATTGGCCACAGGTTGCAGAGGCCATCCTGTCATCCCCTTGGAGCTTCAGGTGGCATACCATATAGCAACAGAAGCGTCTGCCTGTCTTCTTCGCAACGGTGGTGGTCCCGTCCAATTCCGAGTTCGAGATCGACCAGGAGAGCCATTCTCCCACAACTGCGCAGATTCCCCCTGACAGGAGACCAGAGCCAAATTGGAAGCTCGACTGCGACGATCGTATTGGGAATCGGATCGAGAGTTCTTCTTCAAACATCTTCTACTACGAGTCTTCTAACATCTCCAAGAAGCAGAACCCCATTTGGCGACTGGACCTGAAAGTTATCAATTTTCTCCCTCGGGTGCTCGGTTCTGCTTCCACTTAGTCTGCACCGACCCCTCCTCAGTGTTCAGAGCCTATCGGTCGACCCCGATATCAGCTGGCATCCCCGTCAGTCTTGCTTCGAAGAGGACTCGTCAACGGTCCCAACGACTCTGGCGGAACCTGATTCTGAGCTCGGGAGCGACCGTGGAAACCTCTGCTTCCTGATGTTGGGAACCTGAAGCTGTCAGATTCGAGGGTCTATCACCCTGTTCAAGCCCCTACCCCGACCAGCAGCGGTGCCCAAAGAAATTTAAAAAATTCAAGCATCATCCAGATCTAGCTACGAAGAATCTCCAAGTGGTTTCGTCTGCAACAAAATTTGGGGCTGACCACAGCGTCCAAATACCTGACGGTCTATCCTGAGACACAGTCAGCGGGCAGATTCGGCTTCGACTTCCCTCTCTTCACTTCTAGCTCGAATTCCCCTCCCCGCTTGGTCGGCTGAAGGCCCCTCCCTGCGTGGAGGTTGTACTGAGTGTATTCATTGGCTTCCCTTCCCCGAGATCCCCCCCCTTGCATGGGGGTAGTTCATGTATTATTTACACTCACAGGTTTGAAGCTTCATCGACGCGGCGTGCGGGTGCTTCCCCTCGCCTCCCCGCTCGCGCCCATCTCCCACCGGAGTCGGTTTCTTCAAACCGGCTAGGTGAGAACTCGTCCCTTGCTCTCAATTATTCTTGTTCATTTAATATTCTCCAATTGCGCCATCGGTAAGGAAGAGAGTGCCCGATCTTAAGGCTCCACCGCACTTGTGCGACCCCCGTGGGTGTGAGTGAGTGATCCGCGTCCCTTGGCCAAGGCCAACACATTGAGTTGAATATCCGCACTTCAAGGGGAGGTTTGACTTAGACTTTGCTGGCCTTCTACCAACAAGGGGCTTGTCCCATTTCCTCGACTCGGCATCCCCGAGTTACCCCCGGGTTAAGTGTGTGCGCCATACGAAGGTCCGCTTGCGTAGGCTTCATAGCCTTGTGGTTGTGCTTGTTAAATTAGGTCCGAGATTATGTCACATCACATAAAGTGACTCTCAAAGAGCTGACTGGTCTGGATTTGATCCACGGTCCAGTAGGGACAGATCTTCAGATGAAGCTTCTCTTCTTCTCCCCTAATTCTCTATCTCTCTCTCTATCTTTCTTCTTCTTCTTCGTTTCTTTTCTTCTCTGCTACCCTCTCTTCTTCTCTTTTTCTCTTCTTCTGGATCGTGCAGGCTCTCTCTCTATCTTCTTCTCTTTCAGATAAGCTCCCCTACTTCGATCACTCTTCTCACGATCAATTTCTCCAGATGGAGAAGTCTTCTATTTATAGCATCAGAGAGGTGGGCGTGTGTCCTCCACAATTCCTGCCCAGAGCGCCTTGACCACGTGACAACATTTCAGCTCACTGCGTTACACGTGTCACGATCCTGGCACATCCTTCATTCTTGGATCACGTGCCCTTCTTAATTTCTTCGAGCAGATATCCTGCAAAGGTTAGAGCACAGAGTTGGTTCGAGATTTGATCTAAGCCTGTACATACTTGATGCACATAATGCAGTATGCATATTAGAAAGTATGTACAATGAAGGTGAATGCACGGACATGCCACCAGAGAATGTATAGACTTTGTGTGCAATGTACAAGACGATGTACAGACTTGCTGGCTTGTAATGCAATATGCATATAGGAAAGTATGCACATTGAAGATGAATGCTCGGACATGCCATCAACGAGTGTATGGACTTCGTGTACATGCGACAACGATGTACAGACTTGCTGGTGTGATGATGCATGAACTTAAATGCTCGTGCCAGCAACGGTTGTACAAACTTATGAATTAATGCACGAACTTAATTGCTAGTGTCAACACAGGTTGTACAGACTTTGATGAGAAAGATGCACACATGCACAATGAACACGGATGCACTGACTAAGCCACGAGCTGAGCTAACGGATGTATAGACTTGCTCAGTCATCAAAGCAACCGTGTGCAGACTTGGTGTATGTGCGAGACAAAACAATGCATTGACTATGTATATGCATGAAGAGCACTGGCTGTACTGACTAGTCGAGTGAAACAACGGAGGTTGTACAAACTTGTCATCAACGAATGTACAGACTTGAGTTGATGTAGTCTAGGCAAAACTCTGTACAGACTTTATTCCTTGAACATGCATGAGTCTAGGCATTCACTAACTTATGGCCACCATGAAACATAGTTATGAAATGCACAAGCCTAGACAATTAACCCTGCACTGACTATGTATGCATAATGAACACGCATCGACTTTGAAATAAAGCACCTGATGAATGCACCGATGCAATGTATGCATATGGCATATATTGAACTGATGCAATGTATGCATGAGAACTAACAGTGCAGTCTATTTACCAGATCATGCATCGACTATATGACGTGCAACAACAGTTAATGTACCGATGCAAACTACACTTGTTATGCAGGAACAGAGTTGCACCAATGCAGAGACAGACAATGCAGTGAGATGAATGTGCCTACTCTCAAATCAATCAATCAATCATGCTCATAGTGATTGCTGACATCAAATCATAGGGGCACAACAAGTTCAAAGGACAATGTTGCTGATCCACTCACTAAAGGACTTGATTCTGAGAAAATCAAGAAATCCAGTAAGGGAATGGGACTGAGGCCCTATCTAGTTTCATATATTGCAGCAACCCAACCTATCTGATTGGAGATCCCAAGAAGTAGGTTCAATGTGGTTAAAAACAAGCTATAAGGGTGAACCATAAGCATAAATTGATTGAGATGTAATCTCAAAGTTCCTTCCCTTGATAGATGCTTGACTGCTAGTAAGGATGAGCTTAAAGCTCTTAATGCGTTCAAGGTCTTGATGACCGGATGATTGCAGTACATCCTTGAAGAACTCACCCATATAAGTGTAACTGTGAGGCCGCAGTGTGGGGGGGGGGGGTCTAGACAACTCTCTTTATCACTTATGAAACAAGATTCGGTTGCATGGCCGTAATGCACCAACTTAGAAGGATTCAACCGTTGCCAGTGATGAGTTGTTGTCAATTCCTTTTCGCATAGAAAAGGTTTAAGTTCAAGACATAGTTCACTTCAAACATATGTGAGAAAGATTAATGTACTTAGGTGAAGATTCAAACCGGAAGGCATCTTCACTGAAAGCTCGTTACAACAAGCCTCAGGACATGTTTTATTCCGTCAACATGATTTGAATTTGTGGGGGATTGTTGGATTTCTTGTTTGGAATTCAAACATTCCTTTTCTTTTCCGATTTTTTCGGGACCGAGGGTTTTGTGACGATTCGAGAGGAGGTGTGTCTCCTCGGGCTTTGTAGTTTTCTCTTATTTATCAAAAAAATGCAGCGCCGTTCTCTGTTCCTTTTTTCTCTTACACACCGCGTCTTCGCTTCCCTGCTGCTATTCATGTCCTGAGGTTTTCCTGAGGTGATCGAGGTTTAGTCCGCGGGCGACGTTCATCTTGGAGTGCACCTTCGAACGCCGCAAGTGGTTGTCGGATCTTGGGAGAGTTTTGCCAGCGAGCCTATGCACCGTAGGGCGGTAATATATTCTCTAAAGATAGTCGGCACGCCGGCGTTTCAACTAGATAACATTCTTCTGATCTATGTGCACACATCTTCTATTCTCTGTGCATCTTTCTACTTTGCATTCACTGTCTATCTCGTACATCCCTGTTACGGATTTCTTACCGTTTCGAGGGAGGGTGCCACATGATGGTAAATCAGTGCACAATTCTGTACATTCTCCCCTGCCAATAAGCCACCCTTCCCTGCTGCTTTTGTAACTTCAAGTTTGGCTTCCACATGATGGTAATTTCAAGTCAATATTGTAAGTTAGACAAAGGATTAGCGTTTGCTGGCTAAGGAGATCTGACCTGAGGAGTTGAAATGGCATGACTAGTTTTCTGGTTATGAATCCTTCGTTTTTATCGCAATTGCATTGTGTCAAGCTACTTCCTGCTAACATTGAGCTCAATGTGTTTTCAAATTGTTTAGATGTTTATTTTCTTTTGTGAAGGATACAAATCTTGAAAAAAAATTAAAGATGGGAATAAGCTCGTATGCTCAAAATCTGCTCTTGCATCCTTGGGTGCGGCGGTGGGTGTGCTTTCTCTTCTTAAATCTCATGGTGATCAAATAATTTACAATCTTCATCTTCCCAATCTAAATTTGGATGTCGACGGAACACACCTAAGGGAGAGTTAGTGACATATGTAATTGAATGTGAATCGTATTTCAAAATGTGAATGTATGTCATTGGGTTTTATTCGACGATTAAATTCATGAGTTAGTGAGTTAAGTGAGAGTTTGGATTATGAAATCTATTCACAGGGTTAGTGAACATGGATTTGTTTTAAGAAAGATATGTGAACGAAGACAGAATTGAATTATTATCTCTCCAAGTCGTGAATTCAATACTCAAAACTCTTATTTAATCAAATTTTTCACAAAGAACCTTAATTCCTTGTGAAATATGATTCACATCTAAACATATACGGTTCACTAACAATAGATTTTAATTCACTCGGTAGAAGAATTAAATTATACATCTCACTAACCCCACCTTAGTGTCTTGCAAAATACATCCACTGGAATCCTAGCACTAGTTACTAAACTGGGTGAGTATTTTTTACTTGAAATTTACATATTATTTTTAATTCTTAGGATGTAGCTCTCATATGTGAAGTTTTATTTGTTTGCTAGGAGCCCATCTTTTAGACCTATACCCTTCTACTGATGAGAGTCCTGACTGGTTAATGGCTCAAGGAGAATCATAAAATAAACCAGATTGGGGAGTGGATAAGTGATTATTACCAGGAACATAAGGCCACTTTTACATTCAGGTTGATATGAACATTGGGAGCACTTTTGTCATTTGGTGGTATTTTTGAAATTTTTAATTAATAATGATGAAACATATAATATTTGATAATTAAATATAATATTTTTCATGTAAAGAAGGTATATAGTGGCAAAAAAAAATATGACGATGTGGTAAAATTGCCCAGGTGGCAGGCATAGTTTTACGAGGATAGGGCATATTTAAATAAATACTTATTAAAATAAATATATTTTTTAAAAAGATCCCCCTTTTTTTAATCTTCTCATCCTTCCTCGGCATCCCTGGCCGAGAGCAGGGGGCTGCATCAGCCGGACCGTTGTGGCGTTTCTTCCCGAACGAAGTCCTGTATAAATCATTACATGGCCTCCTCCTCCCTTCTCCCCGCCACCGCGGCCTCCCACTTCTCTCCGGCGGCCCCGAACCCACACCGGAAGGGCAGGAGGGCCCCGTCGCTGACCTTCTCCACCAGCCCTTCCCACCTCGACCCCGCCCGCGTCCGCGACCTCCTCCACGCCTCTGGCCGCTCCTGCCACAGGTTCCCCGACCTCGGCGCCGATGGGCGGCCGGAGCCCGTCGATCTGGACAAGCTCAGCACCGCGCTGGCTCACAGCGCCGTCGTCGTGTCGGTGTTCTGCAGATCAGGGTCCTTGCTCGGCGGGGGCGGGATGCCCGCTTTTATGGGGTTGGAGGAGTTGCTCCAGAGGGCTGCCCCGGGTCCCGGGCCGGACTTGGAGCTGGTGGGTTTCGGCCGGGCTGTCACCGACGGGGGGTTGACGGCCTCTATCCATGATGTGGTGGTGAGCGGCCTCATCGTTCTTTCTTTGGTGATTGCTGGCCATTTCGTGACTGTCTTTGAAAGTAATTGTAGAATATGCGTTAAGGAGAATTATGGTTTCACATTTTGGTCATTCGACGTTCTAATCTTTATTTTCCGTTTTTTTTCTATGGTATTGGGTTTGCAAAATTGTAATTTAATCCTCGTCTCTGTTCTGGCAACGTCTGGTTGCTTTCAGAAAAATGCCAGTTTTGGTATTGGTAATCTTGGAAATACTTGATTGGTGATGGATCATCAACTTCATTTTAATATATATTTTGATATATATTTAGAACAAGGAGTTCAAATTTAGGTTGGGTTCTGTTCCTTAACTTTGATTGGGTTTAACGGGTTGCGGTAGCATATCATATGGTTGTTTTATGGTAACATCATTTGGGGTTAACTTACTTCAGCAATAGTATCACTAGCTTTTGGCAACGTTACTTGGATTTTCTGTCAGCTTTATCTTCCTTGCAATTTTCATATCTTAACTTTGGCTCATATGTCTAACGGTGCAATCTATAGTTTTTCCATTAATTATCATGTTTCTGGAGAAAAAAGAGAGGAGTTTGGTTATTCGGGCAGGTCATTGTAGTTCATTGACCATTCCTTAAACTTGATAAAACAAAATGAGTTGCTGTGAAGTTACTTAATGGAGTTCCTCTGGACAGTGCAGTTAGAGCCAAAGCTATCTAGTCAATACAAACTTTTCTTAGCGCCTCCATTGTCATACATTGGGAAACTTATCTTTATTTCATTACCCTTTTTTCTCATAAAATATGCATTAGTTAGCATTGGTCTTCTTTTTTTAAAATCTTGTTGTTCTTTATAAATAAGACAATTTGTTTTTAGTACATTACAAGTTCTCGAGTGCAGTTAAAGCACTGAATAAGTGATGGTTAATTTATGGCAAGCCGTTGCATTCCTTTGCTATGATGAAGTTGTTGGGAGCTATAGAATCCTCTTCCTCTTAATCTCTATCTGTGGCCCCCCAACTCTCAGAAAAAGAGGAGAAGGGGGAGAAGAGAGATGGTTTAGAGAATTGTTCGTCACAACCCTTTGCGTACATGATAGCATCTATCTTATTGTCTTCAGGTTATTCCATCACTGCAAAGACTGGGAATCGGTCGCAAAATTGTTCGAAAAATCGTTAGGTATGTGCAAACATCAGATACCTATTGATATCAATTTTGTGATTCATTCTATTTGATACATCCCACCCATTATTTTAAGGAATCCTTTGTAGAATCCTGGAATCGGATTTATTGGAATATAAATTTTGCATAAGTTGTCAAGAATTTTCTCAGGGTACTTCACAAATACTGTCTCATTGTTAAATTTACCTATTCCGAAGCATATCTTGATCATAAGGATTGTAATGTAAGCAGAGATTGCCTTTTAGCTTTATGAATATTTTCCATAAGCAACATTAAATTTCATAGTTCATATTTGTTTTACCTTTTGCCTTGTGAATGCTGAATGGTCCTGAGACTATCAATCTAAAATGACAGTGGGAAATATGAAAAATGGTCTATGAATTTTTTTTATTGTAAAGTTGTCAACCTGTCTTGGTCAAAGTATCACTCCTGCAATATCTGGAGTGGCATTTCATTCCAGCATCCAAGGGCGGTGCTGGGGTTGAACATGGTGTTTCGTCCAAGATCAACTGCACATAATCAGGAAGGCCATACAGTATCAAAGCTGGAATGAGAGGAAATGATACTTCATACTTTGTTTCCATTTCTTTCCTTTTTGTTTGGGGCGGGGTGGATTTGAAAGAAGTACCAGTTGCATAGCTCAAAATTATTAGAAATTAGAATTGTAGGGGGTATAGGTGTTTTTACTTTGCAGAAAGTAATTGCTCAGTCCAAGATTGTTGGAAATTACAATGTAGGGAGCCTTTAAATAACATCCATGTAATTCCTTTCGCTCTTGTGTGCATAATATGCTATTTAAATTGCATTGAAATCTAAGGCGCTTTTTACTTTTCAGATTTCTCACTAACAGAGGCATATATGACATTTCTGCCCTGTGTTCTGAAGAGGAGAGGTGCTCATTCTTTCACTTCATTGACCATCCATTTTAGGAATATTGATCAGTCTTCTTTAAATTAAGTATTCATTATGAATAAATTCTTGCAGCAATTGATATCTGTGGGTTGATAGCTTTTCAGGGTGTTAAAAATGGCCTGGTTGACATTGACCACTTCGTGAGCAAATGAGAGGATTATAGATAATTTATGTGGTTTTTTACCCCATTCTGCAGTGATAGCAAACCACTTAGCTGTTACCAAATGAGAGTATTATAAATAGTTGATTATATGGGGATGCTCGTAAATGACTGGTTGTATGCTTGCCTATTTTGTGTTAGCTCAACTTCAAAATAATTAATAGCTTGTTTCATGTTTGCTCAACTTCAGAAAGAACTTGTGTTTTGAATTGCTATCCTCTTTCAACTGTAAGTTGTCCAAAGTGAGAATTGATAATTATAAACAGACTATCCTAGGAGTAGGATAAATAGATGATGTGACAAAAGTCGAAATGATCTTATCAAGAAGGATATCTAGGCAATTCCTGATACAAAAGTTGGATTCCAGTAAGTATGGTTCTCTGAGTGCTCATCTCACTGATCTTTCACTAAGAAGAATGCCTTCTTTCTTTCTGGCAAGCAGATAGTTCTGACAAATCATTAAGAAGAATAGCTATCAATAGGTAAAGCCTATTGAGTAAAACATTTGAACTATCTCCTAGTATCTGAATCTGCATGCTCGAATGCTTAAAAGTTATTGGACATTTGCTTCCTAGTATCTAAATCTTTATAACTGAATGCTCAAAATTTATTGGCATTTGCTTTTGACTGTTCTCTTAAAACTGCTACTAATGCATATGCATTGATCTGTATACCCCCACTGTGTGTGTGTGTGTGTGTGTGTGTGTGAGAGAGAGAGAGAGAGAGAGAGAGAGAGAGGGAGAGAGGCATTTTAGACTTTTCTAACTTTAGTTGGTTCAAACATTTTAAAAAAAGGTGTCATCAGGGTTAACCTTAACGATGCTTGGATGTTGTTGGGCTATTTAATAAATCCCTTCAAGGACAGTAATTCCTTAATTTTACATACAAGGGGGTCATATATGCCCAAATAAAAAACTTCATTATTCATGGGCATCACCATGTTGTTACCGCGAAACCATTGATCCTCATCCTCTACTTGGACCTAGTAACTACTGTTGAGTGCTGATCTGGTTGAAATCAACTAACATCGATGCTTACGCACTACATCTTTGGGAGTTTGGTACAGGTTGCATATCACACGTGTAGAATGAATGCCTGCATTATAGATGAATTCATATCCCTGCTTGATCATCCCTCATTTCATGTATATGCATTATGGGCCTATGGCCAACCCCACTAGTCAATTAACGTTTGTTAGCTTTTCAGGTTGTTTTTTAGGGCATGCGGTTTTGGCGAGGACTCGCTGGGTTCTGTCACAATGATGTATACGCGGACCCCTTCAAGCAGCAGCATGGAGGCAAATCTGACGATCAAACATGCTGGACGGATGTTGCTGTTGGTTCCAGAGTTGGCAAGAAACCGAATCATCTGAGCACGTCTGATGACATTCGTGGCAATCTACTACAAACTGAATCACAGTTAATTCTGAATGGTAGACGAAGTTGCCATGACAGGGCTGGGTCTTTATGCTCTTGATCTTTTGAGGCACCAGCTTAGCTTATATGTAGATTGCGAACAGAGCAAATATGGACACCCAATGGAGTATCTTTGGCCCAGGCTATGGAAAAATCCCAGAGGAGTGCAACTGTCAATAGAGAGGATGAACGACGTTGATGGCAACATTACAGGCGCCCTTCATCATTTGATAGGCTTCGTGTATCTCCTATGCTGTAGCATTCCTGTCAATTCTTGTCCCTTGAGTATTCTTGTAGATCCAAATGCGATGAAGCTAATATATGTTCTAGAGACCACGGGGGTTTAGAAAAGTGCAGTTCCGAGGGTATCTCATTCTCAGAAATTTGTCCTCGCTTCTATGTTGTGAGAACTCATAAAGGACTCTGATCCGCTCTAGTGGTTCGACTAATACTGGCGGCCTAGTGGAGCGTATGCGTTCCATTTACTCGTGTGGATGGCAATAACCGAGGTCATACGCAGTCCAAGTCGACTCATTTGTGCTTTCATTGACAAGGCCATTAATGGTAACCTCCATGGCGATCCCATTAATTACTACCATACTGGTAGTTCCATTACGTACATATGTTTAGACGGATCCAAATGCTCCCGGGAGTGGGATTTGACGAGTAGTCTCCGAGGGCACCTAGGGGTGAGTACTATTCGGGTTTAATTTGAAATTCAAATCGAATCGTTAGATTTGATTCTGTCTGTTTCGGGTTGAAATTTAAAAAAAAATAATTTGATTTCAAATCGAATTGTATTAAAATATTTGGTTTGATTTTATTTTAATTTTTATAAGATTAAATCAAATTATATAACTTAATTTAAAGAATATTTTTATCAAATTAATATAAATGTATAGCCGAACGACAACTCTAATTTCGAATTTCAAAGACCCCAACCTTAACGGCTCACTGTTCCGGTGACAGCCAGACACACCAACGGCAGGCCCTTCTTATTCCTCAAGTCTTCATGTCGTGCTCAAGACCCCCCCTTGCAACCCCCGCACCTCCACCTAGCGCAACTGTCCACCTTCGTCCCCTGCGAGCCAGGTTGATGTCGAACCGTGAGATAGTCACGCCTTGCCTGCCCCCTCCAGTCGCACCGCCATCGATCATGACTGCCCTGCAAAGCTTCCACTGGGCACCGTCGTCGTGCCACTTGTCTGTCACCCTCCCCCACGCCCTTTCCACCCCCACCCCTCATCTTCGTCTTCCGTCTGCGAATAGGGTCCTCGGACCTCTCCAACACTCGTCGTCGTCGATCGTGCACGCGTCAACAGCCGCCAGAGCCCTATTGTGCCAACCCCGCCATTCACCCCTTGATAATGTTATAAAACCTCTTCCTCACCTCCCTCCATTGTGTCATCCCTTCATTGTGTCAGAGCCCCATCGTGTCAGCCCCATCATTCTATCCCACTGCTGGCAACGGCAGCCCGCGACCCTCGAAGGTATCCCCTTGTTCCTTGAATCCTTCTATTTTGAGTAATCATTTATAGAGACATTGTACTTGAGATCAAGAGCAGTACCTACTTTCATGTCCATATTGAAAGTTCATATCTTAAATCACATAACTTTTTACGGAATCACAATGCCGAGTGACAAAAAAGTATTTAGCTATATATCCTATAGAAGTTTTTAATGGATATTCCTCTATCACGCAAAATTTAAAGTCTAAACATCATGAAACATCGTAAACACAAGAACATCCCTTTCAACTCTCTCTCGGTCACACCCAACGAAAAATAAACAATACTTGATATATCGATTCAAACGCATATCATCTCTCAAAAGCAATATGATCTTAAACAACGTATTTTCTTGTGTGTGAATATTAGAACATAATCTTAATCTATTTTATAATTTTTCTGAGCAATCTTAAGGGGAAAGCAAATGATAGTATCAAAATCTGGTAACATATTAAATTTATTGTGACCGATCCGGCCATCATCTTACCTAATTATGGTTAAAATCGAATCGAATCGAATTAATTTAATTTGATTTAATTTTAAAATTATTTAATTTAATTTTATTCTGATTAAATTTTTAATTCAATTTAATTTTATTTGAAAAAAATTTCTTCCGATCAAAAGAAACCAAACAGTACTAAAGACTGTACTTGTATGTTGTTTCTTACAATGAAGAAGAAGAGATGATGGACAAACGAAAGGGAGAGAGCAGGGCGAGGAATATGGAGAAGCCCTCACCAATTGTATCGTCATCTACTTCAATACCAATTAGATGGGCCAAGGTTTAAATAAAGCTAATGACTTAGTGTGCAGATGAGAACACATTAAACATAAAACATTGTATCTGTACACATTTATAAGACAAATATAGCATGCTGATATTTCATTGTAATTTTAAATCAAGGGAACTTGTCATAATCATCATTAATAAATGGGGGTAGTTGATATCATGAGGGAATAAGAATGGTGTTCCGTAATAAAGACATGCAAATAGGTGTAAATTAATGGCTGTGGTAGAGGAGCTACGTACTTGGCAAGAGAAAGAGCAGAAATAGATGACAAGAATTCAACAGAATCTACTCGGGAAAACTTTAAAAAAGAAGAGCAGAAAATAGATGACAACAATTCAACAGAATTCACCATATGGAGAGATATAAGTATCTACTCTGTGCATGAGGGGCTCGCATAAACATGCATATATGCACAGTCAGGTACTGTGCAGCCCAGTTGCATAGTACCTTCGATCAGGATTGATACCTTTTTAACAAATATAAAAAAAACATCAAAGTGAAGCAGTTAAACAACCCCACTGTGTGTCTGCAACAAACCCTATTGCAGTATAAAATGTGGACTCTTAACTCAAGTAGTCTTCCATAATCATAGCTCAGGGATGCTCATCAAGCGGCATGCGACGGAGAATGCCGTGGTTTTGTCATTTGATGATAAGATCAATTTACCCATCCACCTACCCCCATCTGCAGTTTACACATTTTTCCCTTCATTTTCTGAACTTACTGATCTCATCTTGTCGAGGGGTGAGCTGGTTCGACCGAAAATTAAATCGAACCAATAAATTTAGTTCAATTTAATTTAAGTTAAAATTTAAAAAATATTTGAATTCATTTTAAAAATTTTAGTTTGATTTAATTTTGATTTTTAAAAAATCGAACCGAACTGAATAACTCAATTTTAAGTATATTTTTGTCAAGTTAATATAGGTGTATAGATGACCATTAATTCTAATTTCAAAAGTCTAACCTGATTTTAATTAAGGATGTTTTTGTCAAGTTCATGTAAGTGTACGTATGATTGTTAATCCTAATTTTTAATGCCCAACTCTCGTTATCTCGATGAAATTTCTAAATCTAATATCATAAAGTAAGTTTCAAATGACTTCTCATTTGCAATTGAAGTTCTTAATTTTTTACGTAAAAATATCATGGGCATAAATTTCTTTAATATTAATTTGAAAATGAGAGTTGACTCGAGGCTTATAAATTTCTTTGCATGTGAAGGACGTGTTGACCGGTAAACAAAGTAGAGGGCGAAGAACGTGTTGACACGAGACTTATTAATTTGTAATTTTTGATGTTATTTTTTAATATTTATTTTATTTGATAGAAATTTTTTATCTTATATTTAAATTAAAATGATTTGATTTGATTTAGTTCAAAGTAAACTTTTAATTTAATTTAATTTAATTTGAAAAAATTCTTTAAAACTATCCGAACCAAACCGTGCGCTCACCCCTAATCGTGTATGAATCTGTAGTTGAGCTGCTATATATGCGGCTAGATATGGAGAAAAACTTTGCCATTAATTATAATATCACTGACACGTACACACAAGAGCTGTTGGCTATATAATTAATATAGTACTCGTGCATGCGTACATGTACGCATGTGACATTAGAGATGCAACTGGACTGAATGCGTCCGTCCTTCACCGATTATTCAACTCAGCTCGGCGAGATCCCTGGAAGCGCGATTCGATCAGGCCGCCTGGCTCATCCACCAGGCCGCCTGGCCGGAAGGGACCGAATTGAAGGGTGCGGCCGGATTCCGTTCTCCTGGCCGGAAAATGCCTCCAAAATCATGGGTCAAGCTAGCATCGACACATAAGAGGGATTTCATTTGAATTCTTATCTCGTCAGATTCGAGAATCTAACTAGTAGTACGTAGTCTTTTGGTGGCACCCGGCCGGCCGGCCGGATATCTCGAGTCTGACTTCGAGCACGTATCGACGAGGAGCAGGTCACAAGCTAGCCAGCGCAATCCCTGGGGTACGGTTTTGAAGGCATTCGATCGAACTCGTGTTTTTGGAGGGGGCATATATGTTTCACACGTCAAATGCTGACACTGTGTGGGCTAATAGGATGAATACTTCTGTCAAACTAAGATGCTCCAAGAGGGAGGGAAGTGGACTAATACCCAGGAAAAATATATATACATCCTTCTGTCAAACTAATTAAGATGCTCTAAGAGGGAGGGAAATTAATGTTGTTTCCCAGTACCCTTTATTCTTTGTATCAATGATGTGGACTAGTAATTGGATGTGCATTCTTTTTCAAATTAAGATCACCCAACATGTGTTAATAT
Source organism: Amorphophallus konjac (assembly GCA_022559845.1). Taxonomy (NCBI): domain Eukaryota; kingdom Viridiplantae; phylum Streptophyta; class Magnoliopsida; order Alismatales; family Araceae; genus Amorphophallus; species Amorphophallus konjac. Next base: position 46,481,794 of record CM040121.1, read on the forward strand.
TGTCAAATATATTGACGAAAGAAGATCCCTTAATCTCAGCTATGTATGTATCCTCCTAATTAACTATGATATGTATGTTGGGAGCTTCTCATACAAACTTCCAATTGATGCGAAAGATTTGAGACTTTCGACCTGAGACTAAAACCTAATTAACCCCAACCTTCCACCCAGTGATCAATGAAATGCATTAAGATGATTGGATACATTAATGGGAAATTAAAGTCGGGTGCAATGCAGAGGATGTATATGATGGGATGCAACATGTAGAAAATAACCCCCCCCCCCCCCCAAAAAAAAGCGTCATATATACATGTTCTTATTGTGCTCAGAGGCGTATGATCACAGATCTATGAACACGCAAATCTAAAGTTACGCAACCCTCACACCAGGAAAGCACACGTACGAGAGAGAGAGAGAGAGAGAGAGAGAGAGAGAGAGAGGTCTAATTAAATAGAAATTCGTGTTCGATCTCCCATCAAAGTTTAACTTATTAGAATGCCATGAGAAAATGCTAGAAGTCCTTAATTTCTTGAACCAAGAAGACGACTGCTTCTGTTGGGCGATCTACTTAAGCTGTTAATCGTTTAACAATGGTTAAGAGTAAGCGAAAGAAATTAATCACACTTCATGAAACAATCCTTTTTCGTGGAACAGCATGCATGCAGAGTTCTGGGATCCTTCAGTAGTCAATCGATGCCCTTCTATCCCTGAAACGTACGAAAACTTAATTAGCTTTGGAATCTGTTTGAAAGGGCATTAGCATGCATGTATGGACTCATAATTAACCCGGTGACTAATAAATGACATTGATTCCTTGAGGATGGATTCGATCTAAATGGTTCGTCAGTACTGTTAATTTCCTGCAGAGTGCTGATCCCTTTGTAATTAAATAAACGGAGCTTTACGCATGCTTCGTCGTTTCTTCTTTACAATATTGACCTGGATAAATTAACATGCATAAACCCTTCCTCAGGTTGGCGCCCAGGCGCCCGTAATTAAGCCCGCCCCGCTTTTAATTAGTTAGCACAGCCATCTAATTAACGCATGCCCTCTCGTGCATTGATGCTCAGCTGAAACCCAATTAAGAAGATTCCTTTCCGAAAACGGCAAGCCCGCCATCTTGATACGCGTGTTTATATATCTTGCATCCACGTTTACCAAGGCGCCCCGATCGACCGTATTGGGTCCATCTTATTACAAGGCATCTAATTAAAGCCAGTGTAATTAATGACATGTAAAACGAGTCCAGTAGTTGATTTCAAGACAGCTTCACAACAAGATCGTGGATGCCCGCCCCCTCCCCCCGGCCTCTTGCATATTTTCTCTTCCCAACGAGCATTCAGCAAATTAACTTCAAGAACAAGAAGAGAGAGAGGGAGAGAGAGAGAGAGAGAGACTTGAATGCTACACCACATGCAGTTCTGTCCTTCACAAAGGAAGATAATACGCAGAGGACAAGCACACCTCAGCTTGTTAATATAGATAATCCACATTATGTACTTTCCATGGCAAGTGGGAATGATATTATATGGCGCCACAAGACTCTGCACAGGTGACACACACACACCTCAGCGAACCAATATCATAACCCGAAGCGTAGTACTTCAATTTGATGATTCCCAAGCAGAGAAGAACAAAGCCCGCCGGACCCTTTGAAGCTGCTTTTCAAGCTTCAGGAGGTGGAGTAGTAGTAGGAGTTGGCGGTGGTGGACTGTGTTTTCCTTCACTTGGCGTCTGTAAAGTCCGTACTCTTTGTCCCAGGCGCACGCAACCAGGCACAAAACTACAGGCACACCCCACAAGGTAAGGCAGAAAACAGTGCTGCCCACTCTCAGTTAAAGTGGACGCTTTGCAGTAGAATAAAGATACGTGGGAGGGGGAGGAGGCGCCTTCAGGGTTTCCAAAGGTCCATTGAATACATGTACGTACTTCCAAGAAACTCCAAGTTCCGAGCTGGCCAATGGTAATTCGGAGCTTTCAAAGCAGGTGAAACGGGAGTCCGGTGGGCGCAAAAGAAAAGTAAAAAAAAGAGGGAAAAACTCTTCCTTCCCGGTACCCACCATCTCACACAAGTCACATCACCTGAGAGGCCAACTCCCACTCTTTCTTTTCCTTGGCTCTCTTTCCCACCACGGGCACCCGTGCACGCAAGCGCACACAGTCACAAGAATGGCGATGAGTGTGTGTGTGTGTGTGTGTGTGTGAGAGAGAGAGAGTGTGAGAGAGATTCACCTGTCCGGAAAAAGCAATGCAGTACGAGTAGATTCTTTTCATTCTGCAGCAGACGCAGGCTGTTCTGAGAATTATACTCGAAACAAAAAAAAATCGACGCAAGGACTGGAAGAGACGCATGTAAACTTTGTTAGGGGAAGAGAGGAGGATATCAATAGACGTCGCAGATACGTTCTTTATCCGCGGAGCACAGTGCAACCATTGCCTACAGTGGATGATTAGTTCCATCATCCAGCAGCTGGAAACCAGAGGCTCCCGCGTTTCCCGGTTGGACGCGGGACTGTTCATGTGATGTTGACATACACGCAGGGTGCCTACTGGCAGATAATAAGATCTAAAGAGGAAACATACACGCTGCGGCACATACCAGAAGAAATAAGTGGATCGGTGGATAGCTTTTCAAACAACGGGATCCACCCCCACCAAAGAGTATAAGAATGTCTGAACGGGAAAGAGAAGGAGCCCCCTTCAGTCCAAGCATGAGAAGAAAGGAACAGAATCATCTCCCGCTTCATTCACTCATTCACAGAGTAGCAGTTGCCCAGTTGATTCGCCTCTGAGATGACCGAAAAGGTTGAATGTGCTGCTGCTTCCACTCTTCTACTGAGTGTTTGAACGAATGAGTCGGCAGCTAATTCAAACCCTAACCTCCATGAGTGGACTGAAAGAAGCTCCTTCCAACCCCGTCTCTAATCCTATATCTTTAGGAAGGCCGTTTAGGGGTAAGGTTTATCCAGGGGATTTTTAACAGAGAAAAAAGAAACGCTTCTCTCCCACAAAAACCGCAAAGTAAGAGTCAAAAACCGCGAAGTAAGAGTCATAGCCCACAAGCAAACTAAGGACGGTGCTTTGAAGTTATGGCAGAAGGATGAGAAATGTAGACCTTGCTCTTTTGGGTGTGGTTAGGACTGAACCAGTTCCTTGTAAACTCTTCAAACTATGCAAGTTTGTCGCTGCTAAGTCCGTCAAAGCTAATTGTGACACAGAATATTCCTGTTGAGAATATACATACATATATATATATATACAAACACACACGCGAAGAAAATGGATAGAGCATATAAAGCAACATTTCACAAAGCTTTCAGTCTATTTAATGTTTTCTTATTAGGGTGCTAAAATGCTTGCATAAACCAAGGATTACGGGTGATTCTTATAGCAAGAAAGCATATGAATATAAATGCATCATTGATTTCAGGCGACCCAGAAAGCTCTTCTTTTTTCCCGAAGTTGAACGGACACCGGGTCCCAAAATCCTAGAACAAGCATTGACAAGCGAAGGAAGGTTCCTAGAAACAATTTCAAAAACATGGACTTACAGTACATGGCAGTCCTGGTATGAGTAAAGGAGATCCTTCCCAAGAACACCTCAACCTAACCCTAATCTGAACTTCCTATCACTTTCTTTTTCCTTCCTTTTCTTGGGCAGGGAGGGGTTGGGGTGGGGATAGAGATGAGATCAGTGACCTCAGATCATTGACACATGTGCATAAGTTTCAATCCTTCACAGCTCTTAGTTAAATCAACTTGTGGTGAATCTTTGGGCCCCATGGTCACAATAAAGGATTGCAATACCTACTCGAAAAACCCTAGAACAGTACAAGAGGACTGTGAGTGCCCTATGTTTTCATAAACAACATCGTAAAACCATATCTAAAAGGCCCAGCGTGGCCAGTTTTAAGCGTTACCTTAAATCTCTTCGGGCTTCGGCGATACTGATACTTTCTGATGGACACGGCATCTGTATTTCGGAAACAAAGGAAAGGTTTATTTGCAAACAAACGTTTCTTCGACCATGATGGGCGAAGAAGAAGCAAGAAACAAAGTACCAAGATCACCCGTAAAGATCAAATGCTAATCTACAGAATCTATATAAGTTCAATCAGAGTTGCATAAAGAAAAATAGTAAGCCAACTAAATCAGGAAAGAGACGCCTTCAGTTCACAGTAAATGATGAAGCACTCGTACTTTCTCCTTCTTCATGGGCTTATGCCAGCCCTCGCAAGTAAATAGTCTGATAGTTCATGTGACTTCTGGATCCAGGCAAATCCAGCTAGCGGAATAGGGGGGAGGAAGTGCGAGGAAGGAAGTTTGAACAAGCAGATCGAGGACTCTTTGCATACAACAATCCAGCCAAGAAAACTTCTCCGAGCAAAAAAATCATCGTTTAGGAGTAATAACACGAACCGCTAAAGAGAAACCACTCCCTAAAGAGGAACACACAACCACGTTGCTCTTTCCCAAAGCAAGCACGACAACCCTACCCTGCAAAACTCGTTACCAGAAAACAGGGGGAAATAAAGAAGAAGAAGAAGAAGAAAGAAATAAAGAAGGCGACCAGCCGTTATATATCAAAGGGAAGGAGAAGATTCCTATATATCACCGGTTACCAACAAGACCTTACTACACATCTAATACACAGAGTTTAGGAGATGCAGGGATTCTGCATGTGGAACGGAGGATGAGTATGGAATCAACACCTGCTGTAGAAGACGAAGCCACAACAAGAGAACGATCGGACCTAGCATCCCTGAAAGGGGGAGACATGTTCTTCTTGGCCTCATCGGTGAAACCGGAGAGAGAGAGAGAGAGAGGGAGAGAGAGATTACTTTCTCAAATCGAACCTCGCGACGGAGACGTAGAGGAAGAGCTTGGGTGGGTTACCCGGAGGGGAGGGCGGGGGGTGATGCTTAGAGATAGTCACATCCCAGGGGATGAAGGGGGAGAGTATGGTATGTCCTCGGGAGGAGACGAAGGAAAAGGGTACTTAAATACAAGTGAGGAAAGGTGGGCAGGTGGCCTCCGGGTGATCCGCAACACCCGGGACGGGTCACAGGTGGTGGCGGGCACCGGGGGCAGCGGAGGCAAGTTTGACGGCGACGGAAAATTCAGTGGAGTGATATTAGGGTATACGTGGTATGTTAATTCTTCTTTCGTGAGTCCCACTTTAATAACTAAATAAATTCGGTTATAATGACTCAGCGAGGATGTTACTTTAATTAGTTTGATGTTACTTTAATTAGTTTGATTTACTTTGATTTAATCGAAGTTAGATATAAATTAAGATACAATTTTTTGGTTCTCGTGAAACAAGTGAAATGACTTCACCAGAATCGAATATGAACATAGGACGCGCATATCACCCGGAGTAGGTCATCCGCTCTTATTCTAATTTGTTATCAAAGTGAGTCTCAAAAAAATGAAAGATGAGTTATTCTCAATTAGGTTAATTATTTAAATTTAAAAGTCAAAATATATCATTCAAAATTAGATAAGATTAAGATCTTTAATTCGAACTTAACTCATTTCACCTCTCTCATAAAAATATTCTATCCGATCCCAAATAAGATATATACCAAAGTAAAAATATGATAACTCAAGAATAACTCACCCCGAGCCCACCCGAGTTAGTAGAGAAATCCAGATTAGTTTAAACCTAAGATAAGTGGTTCCTATTTTTGCATTTTTTTTATTTTGAAATATATCTGGATGGATTAATGTGTAATAATTTATTTTATCTTTTAATTAGAATGAGTTAATTATTCTAATCAGACAGACTAGCTGATAATTAGAATAATTAAAATGAGTTAATTATTCGAAGCAGGAGATCCTAAGTTCGATTCACTCTAGAAGGATTTTTATTTGGTCACATGTTCAATCCTCGAAGGATGCGTGACTCGGGATTTCCTAATTTGTCAAATTTCTCGTCACCAAAAAATAAGATAATTATTCTAAAAAAATCTGAGTTAAGGGTGAGAAAATCTACCTGTCTTACCAAATTATATTTTTATCTATTCTCTAGATTAAGATATTTTATTCCACCCTTATTTTGTTATCAAAGAGAGTCTTAGAGATCTAAATTCAAGACTCGCATATGCCCAACTTAAATGCATCTATTTTTCTAAGATCACGTTTGGGAATCCACCTCCCTTTTTCATTTTCACAAAAATTCTCTCGTCGTACAAATCTCTGGTTCATCCAAAATTTGTAATCATTGAAAATCTTCAAAAGCTCTCCAACACTTGCTTATAGGATTTATGGACAGAGCATACTTTTGTTTATGCCGTCTCTCTCCTTTGATGTTTTCTGTCTCCTCGAAAACTAGGCACAGGTTGGACGTTCGTTAAAAATTATGAACTGTCAAAGATTATGGCTCAAAAGTCAAAGGGAGGTGGGTTCTCAAACGCGGCCTAAGACTACAACTCCCAAGTCCATATTTCTTAAAGATTAAATATGAACCAAGTAATCCCCCCTTCCCCAGTCAAATTTGGGATCTCTTTATTATAATACTGAGCTCTTATTAGCCAACTCACTTAGCCCGCTTTGTTTCAAACTTATCTCACGATTAACTCATTTTTAATCCAAACTTAACACGTTTTGCATTGGCACGCCGGATTAAGCAAATTGGGTTAAAACTGGATCAAACTAGAGTTAACTCGGGTTAACCTATCCCACCTCTGGAGGTGGGACAAGTTAATCCTCTCCCTTTTGTCCCCCCTCCCCCTCACCCGTTGGTCACTCCCCCTCCTCTCTCCAGATCTCCCCCTCCCCCTCACCCGCCGGCCATGCCCCCTCCCTCCCGATCCTCCCCCTCACCTGCAGTCACTCCCCCTTTCCCCTCCCGATCTCAATCCCCCTCCTCGTCACTCACTGGCGCCGCCCCCTCTCCCTCTAGATCTCTCCATCCCCCTTACCCGTCGTCCATGCCCCCTCCATCCCCTCCACCCCTTCCCTCCCCACGTCGCAACCCCACGCTCACCAAGGAGCACATAACACACATGTCTCTTCCTCCCCCCCATCTATGTAGCCCCGCCTCCCCACTCCCCAACCTGTCATGCTCTCTTGACCCTCCCTACACTATTCGCAGACCGCCGTTCACTAATTACCCACACACAACCTCTCCTCTCCTCTCTCTCTCTCTCTCTCTCTCTCTCTCTCTCTCTCTCTCTCTCTCTCTCACACACACACACACATCGGCGTGCATAGAATGCATGTTATTTTAGTAATTTTACATAAAAAGTCACCGGATTAACTCATTTTTTATCGAATCACACCTCTCTCTATCAGATTAACCCAATGATTTAACCTGATTGTTTTCAAAACAAAAAAAATGTGTTAAATCTGAAACAAATAATCCGGGTTGAGTTAATCAGGAGGTACTCGTAGTACTCTTAAGCCCTCTTTGATAATGGAATAAGAAAAATCATGTTAACTTTAAACTCAAGTAAGTTATTCTTATTTTTTTATTTTTTTACTTTAAAATGTATTCAGATTAAAGTGGAATAACACATTCTAATTTTTAACTAGAAATAAATTATTCTAAAAAAACTTAAATTATGGGTGAAAAAATCTACCACCTTATCAAATTTTATTCTTACTTATTCTCTGAATTAAGATCTCTTACTTCACCCTTATTTCGTTATCAAAAAGACTCTTGGGCCACTTTGATAACAGATTAGGATAAATTATATGAGGTGAGTCCATGTGAATTATTCCTTGAATTTTCTTTTTTTGAGTTTGATAATTTACTATTATCCAGAGAATAACTCATTCCATGTGAAATGGTAGAATGAGTTATTCTTAGAATAAGGATCTTAACCTTAATCGATTCCAGATAACTTAATTCCGCTATCAAACTAGATTAAGGACGAGTAAGCGAAATAAGTCATCCTAATCGCCCCTTATTATATTATCAAAACCGCCGCTTAGGTCTCTGCTAGGTTGCCCTTCGCAGGTGCTTTGTCAGCGTTCTGTGAGGACTCTGGGGATGCCTTTCTTCCTATGTATCGATTGGTGAGTGTTATTCTTACTCTTTTCAAGTGGCACCCCATCAAGTACGAGTCCTTCATGAGCAGTACTCTGGGATATCGATCGGTGTTCTTTGAGCGTCACAAGGAGAACTTTTAGGCCCGCTTTGATAGCGGGGTTGTCGGGGGTTGCGCTAGTTGAGGAGAGAGAAGGCCCCACCTCCCCCTCACACAGTCGCGACTAACCGACCCCGGATAGCGTAATCGACCCTCCGGGGTCGATTACGCTACCCCTGCCTGGGTATCAAATGGGCCCTTAGTGTAAGGTGCTTGGTTGGCGGGTCGACCCAGTGCCTTGTGGTCTAGTATACGTAGGGTTAAGTACGAATAAGAGGTCATCTAAAGGTAAGCACGGGAGGACTTGTTGAATGGGTACGCACGATAGGAGCCAGAGCACACACAGGACCACCGGTTGTGGTCACAGTGGTTGCCCGATGGCTTTTCGATGTAATCGAGTCATCCTCATTGTTTTACATGAAATATTCTCTTCACTCCTAGTTGATTAACATCATCGTTAATTATTATCTATTTTCCTTGAAGGGGTTGCAACTTTTAATCTCCATCTCTATCTCTCTCTCTCTGGTGGGTAATGCATTGCCCCGTATATCTATTTGATGCGCACCTAAGTGGGAAATTTAAGTAGGGGTAATTCATTATGGTCCTCTAGTGGGATAAGTCTTATTAATTTTCTCCCCCCACCCTGTTAAAACTCCTCTTAACCCATCTCGATCCCTTACCTTTTTTGCTCCTTATTTGACACCCACTGCTGTTAACCCACGTTATATCTTGCAGAGATTGCATAAACATAAACCAATAAAGAGTTAAGATAAAATTGATACGTATTATAAAAGTGAAGTGATTATAAAATATAGAGTGAAAAGTAAACTATGCATTGTACTTATAAAAGGAACGATAGATAAAGTGACAAAGTGACAACATATTTATGTATCTAGTGTTGGAAATATCTATGCACGAGTAGAGATATTCTATTAGATATAAGCACGAAAATCAAAGAAAATCAATCAATCGAGAAATATACGTAGACTCAAGTTGAAGCACATAGTCATTTTTTTAGAGTCGTCTCGCCCATACTCCAGGGTAAATAAGTTTCACGACAAAATTTCTCTCAAGATATGACAATCCATACTGATGGCGATGCGAAGATATACTCGAATTCACGTTGTCGGGGGCGAACATCACTGCGATTGTAGACTTTTGTAGGAAGAAGAAGAAGAAGATTGGGAGATAGGAGCTTGAGAGAGATAGCCATCGGGTGAAAGAAAACTCTAAACTGTAACTCTCACACAAAATTGACTCGATCTCCTCAAATACCATTTGTTCATGTACTCTCACACAAATTTCAATTTTAACCTTATACGAGTACTCAACTTATTATTTATTTTCTCACTTTTAACCTTAGCTATTGCAGCTTGACTATCACAGTGAATAGAGATAACAAGAAATGGCTTACTCAGTAACAGAAACTCAACCATAAGGTTCTTCAGCCATTCTGCTTTCTCTACCAGTCACTTCTACTGCCACTAACTCAGCCTCCATAATAGACTGAGCTAATATGATTTGTTTGGTAGATTTTCAAGCAACTATCTCACCACCCATCATAAATACAAAGTCAGTGGTATCCTTTTCTTGTGCTTTTTCAGTCACTCGACCATCACCACTATATCGTTTCATTATAGCAAGATAACTTGCATAATGCAGTGCATATAATAAGGTACTTTCATATATTTGTAAATTCTTTCACGTGCATGCCAATGTATTTTATTAGGACAATGTTTGTATCTACTAAGTCTATTTACAGCAAAAGAGATGTTATATCTACTATAATTTGACAATACATTAAGCTACAAATTAACTGTAAATATCTATATTGTTCAACACATTCACCGTGGCATTTCTTATGACACTATGATCAAAGGGAATACTTACAAGTTTATAGTCATAAAGATCAAACCTTTTGAATACTTTCTCAGCATAATGAGATTGGGATATAGAATAACCCTCATGTAACTCTAGAAACATAATCCTCAGTATCACCTCTGCCTCTAAGAGATCCTTCGTGTCAAACTTACTATTTAGAAACTATTTGGTTTCATTTATCAACATCAAGTCATTGCCTAATATTAAGATATCATCGATCAATATAAAGATATAAAATAATACAAGTAGTAGCTAACAATTTAACATAAAGTATTTATCAGAACTATTAATTAGAATAGATGACTTCAGCAAATTTTTCATGTCATTCTTTAAGGGCTTGTTTAACTCCATATAAGGATTTCACCAACTTGCATACTTTATATTCTTGGCCTAAAACTACAAATCCCTCTAGTTGATCCATATAGATCTCTTCATCAAGTTCACCATTTAAAAATATAATTTTTACATCTATATGGTGAACCTCTAGATCATATACAGAGGCTAATGCAAAAAGCACATGGATTGTAGTCATCCTAGCCACGGGAGAATAGATATTAAAGAAATCTATTCCTTCTTTCTGTCTGAAGCCCTTAGCAACTAATCTAACCTTATATTTGTCAATGGAGTCATCTAGTTTTAATTTCTTTTTCAAAATCTATTTATAAATTATCTTGGTACCAAGTGGAAGATCCACTAGTTCTCAAGTGTGGTTGCTCCTAATTGATTCCATTTCTCTATTGACTACTTCTTTCTAGAACATGAAATCACTAGATGACATGACATCTTTAAAGGTTAAAGGATCATCCTCTACTAGACATTATATGAAGTCATCTCCAAATGATTTTTCTATTCTAGTTCTTTTACTCCTTCTAAGTTCTATATCTATATCTAAATGATCATGCTGAATAGGATTAGAAGTGCTAGATAAACGAATAAAAGATGAATCTACACGTACAATATCCTTATTCTTAAAAGAAAATATATCCTCATAAAAAAATACATCATCAAATTCTCAAATAGTATTAGCAAAAACATCAGATTTAATGATAAGATATCTATAAGAAGAATTATTTTTGGCATAACCAATAAAAATACCGCCCATAGTCTTAGAACCAATTTTCTATTCTTATTTTATAGATTTTTTATTTTGGCTAAACATTCCCAAACTCTCAACAACTTATAATTTAGTTTTCTTTTAAACTAGAATTCAGAAGGTGATTTATCGTTTGCCTTGTGAGGAACACAATTAAAGACATGGCATGCAAAGAGTAAAGCTTCTCCCCACATATTATCAAGTAATCATAAGCTACACAGTATGGAATTCACTATATCCATCAATGTCTTATCATCCACTCCATTTGATTCGGATGAATATGGAGCTGTCAACTCATGGATGATTCCATTTTTGACACAAAAGTCATTCATGACTTTAGACATGTATGCATCACCCCTATCAGATCTTAATCTTTTAAGTAACTTTTAGTTTGCTTTTCAGATAGAGACTTAAACATCCTAAATTTTTCTAAAGCCCCATCCTTAGTTCTAAGTAAATATAACATACAGAATTTAGAAAAATCATCGATAAATGTAATGAAATATATTTTCCCATCTCTAGTTAGGGAACATATCCCTTCACAAATATATCAGAGTGTATCAACTCTAATATTGAGGTGTTCCGTTCAACGGACTTAAAAGACTTCCTTAGTTGTTTAGCTTGCATATATATTTGACACTTATCAATATGCTTCACATCAAACTTGAGAATTAAATCTAAATGTATCATGCTTTTGATGGTATAGAAATTAACATGACCAAGTCTAGCATGCCACAAATCACAAGTTTCAACATGAAAATTGACATAAGAAGAAGTTTTATTTAATGAAAAGCTATAAGAAACATTAAGTACAAATAAGCCATCACACAAATATCATTTTTCTACAAAATTTTTAAGTCTAGTTATTACAATTTTATTGGACTTAAATACAAGTTCATAATCTTGTTGCATTAATAATAACCTACTAACTAAGTTCCTCCTGATATCAGACACATGATGCACTTTGTATATGTTTAAGGTCTTCCCCAAAGTAAGCTTCAGGTCAACACGTCCTTCACGCTCTACTCTGGCTACAGTAGAGTTATTTATTGTCATGCTCTTGCTTTCGAGACCATGATAAGAAGAGAACAAAGTTCTATATGAGCAGACAAAGGCATTTGCTTCCGTATCTACTAACCAGTTTGTTGGTAGATATACCACATGAATTTTAAGATTAAAATAAATAAATATTTCATTAGAAGTGGAGTCAATAGTTATCACGTTGACTTGTTGATCTATTGCAGTAGACTTCTTTCCTTTGTAGGGTTTATTATTCCTGTCTTTTCTCTCAAAACACATGTAAGCTTTATGACTTAGCCTTTCGCACACATAACAAGTGACATTGTTCGATTCCCTCTTAATTTTTTTTCTTCCCTTTGATATCATTGGTTTTTTTTTAAGTTTCATTGAAGGAACGGAAGGTAGATTTTTCAAACAAATTGATCTTGGACTGGAATTCAGGTTCACGTGGAGGATTTCTGATTTTATCCGTGTCCCAATTTCTCTCTTCAATTTGAATAGCAAAGATCAACTGTTCAACAGTTATCTCATCACATTTATGTTGAAGAGATGGAGAAAATTCATTCCAAGATAGTGAAAGTTTTGTAATTAAAGTACAAACCTAGAATTTCTCATCAATAGACATTCCACACCTTTGAATGTCTAAAACAAGGGACCGGATCTCATGGGCTTGGTCAACAATAGATACAATATCATTCATATTGTAGTCAAAGTAATTGGCTATCATAATTTTATCTAGACCGACATCTTCAGAGCCATACTTCTTCTCTATGGTAAATCATAGGCCTTTGGTAGATTTGACAATGTAATAAATGTCATAAAGTTTATGAGAAAGGCAAGAGAGGATGTTACCAATACATAAGTCTAGTCCCTCTCTTTAAACTTGGCTACATCTACTGACCTAGTAGGTTCGTTTTCATCAATTGCAGGGGTTTCAAATTCTATGATACAGAATAGAGCCAAAGAGATTAACCAATATCGCATCTTTGCCAACATTTAAAGAATTGGCTAGTAAGGGTGTGCAACAATATATGGTGCCATGTGATCTAATAAAACAGAACGACTCTAAATTGTTGGAAATATCTATGAACGGATAGAGATATTCTATTAGATATAAGCATGGAAATCAAAGGGAATCAATCGATCGGAAAATACAAACTCAGGTCGAAACGCGTAGTCACTTTCTTTAGAGTCATTCATCCCCTATTCCGGTGTAAATAGATTTCATGACGGAACTTTTCTCAAGATATGATGACCCAGATTGACGGTGACGTGAAGGTGCACTCCAACTCGCATTATCGGGGCGCACACCACTGTGACTAGAAGCTCTTGCAGAAAGAATGAAAAAGATTGGGATAGAGAAGCTAGAGAGAGAGATAGCCGTCAGGTGAAAAAAATCCTAACCCGTAACTCACACAAAATAGACTTTTCTCAAATACCCTTTAGGGAAGTGACTTTTGACTGAGTCACATCCATCCGCCTAAAGAGGGAAATCCGATGAGACGTGAAGAGAATCCAAGAGACGCTCAGTCAAACAATCAAAAACAAAAGAAAAATAAATGTCAAATATCACAAGCACAATACAACATCGGGATCGACAAGATAATACACGTGCACGTGTGATATAGGATATATCTCAAAAAGTCCACAAGCTCAAATAGCACACCTACCACAGTCTCCCTAAAGGAGTACATAAGGTAGTCAAGAGTCTCAACTAAAAATTAATAAAAACTTTTTTCATCTTCTAACGTGGGACAAAATAATATAAGAACTCAAACTTTAAAAATTTAAAATATTAAATCCAACATCTAGAGTCAATTAATGTGGGTTAACAGCAAGGGGTCTTAGGTAAAGAGGAGAAAAGACACATGGGGAGAGATGAGGGGTGTTCAATAGGAAAGGAGAAAATAAGAATCATGATCTACTAGGGATCTTAATTAATTATCTTAATTATGTAATAAAATAGTAGTGATTAGTAAATAAATAAGGGGAAGAGAGAAATGAACATGTAAAGGGCTTCAGAGGATGTAAACAATGTTGGAAGTAATCAAAGAAGTTCACACGAAGATTTTATTTTTTGACATCACAGTGTGACGTAGCCACCTACTGGAGACCAACACCTACAACGTTGTTAATTTGTCCCTGCCTCTATCATGAAAATCATTGCTCACCCACTCTGCACCTCTCACACTAGTTGAGGGAAAGGCTATCATGTAACTAATCTTTCCTTAATTATGAAATATTCATTCCTAATCATTATAATGTTATTCAACTTCGATATAAGCTATAGTCTTGTTTCACTAGTAGAAATCTACTAACGAGGTTTCTCTTATGTCCTCTATGCGCTGCACCAGGTAAAAATTTAAGACCTATATGATGTAAATGTTCAAAATTCTAGAAATAAGAAGACAAATTAACTTCTAGAAAAACAGACAAGGATTCTAACTCCTATGCTTTACTGTCCAATCATAAGGAAAGCATGCCATCTAGCTAGGCTCCATTACTGTAAGTAGTGGATATTTGACCTCGCTTCTGTTTCCTTCTTAAAGGCTTAGATTTTCTTATAATTGAGATGGCATGTTATATTCCCATGTTTTGCTGCGAACAAAGCTAAGAAGAGGAAGGATCTGTTGTCGCCACTAGTGTCAACAAAATAGTGGTGTCATTAGTTTCAAAATTACATGATTTGATTTTAAATTTTCAATTCACATTATTAAATCTTCTCTAGTACTAGCAAATTATTTGAAGATTAAAAATCATATGGTTCTAACATTTATTTCTTATACATCATATGAACATAAAATAAACAGCTTAGATAGTATAATATTTGATATCATATAATATATAGATTTTGATATCAAATTTTTATGATTTTTCATATGTAGTTAAACTTTATGATATTAGATAAGATTTAACGGTGTGAATTGAAACTTTGAGATTGAATCATGTGATCTTGAAATTGGTGGCATCACTCTTCTGTTGTCACCGGTGCCAACGGATCTCTTCTCGAGCAAGAAAGCTTTCCAGATTCTTTTTGACGTTTTCTCTTCTATAAGTCTTTAGATTTTAGGTCTCCATGCCTTTTCAAAAGACTTGATTATTTTATAGAGTTGCTCTTAGATAAGAATTCCAAAGTCTTTTGTTGTAGATCTCTAATCTTGTTTCTATCTTTATTCCTCTCGTTAACTTGGAAAATCAAAATCAATCATTTAACACTCATATTCTCATGTTTAGATATACTGAAGCCTCAAGGAGGAGTATATCCAAGATGGAATAAGTTTAGCTATTAATCATACAATTACCTGATTCTAGATTTATAGGACAAGAGATTGAGTCTCATGGATTTGGTTGACGATGGAAACACCTTCTTTTCTTCCATCTTATCTTGCCCCTTTGATTTTGTGTTTAGACCAGTATCTTCATGACTTCTCTAGGACAATCTAGAGCTGCTGTGAAGATGTGGCAGTAATATGATAGATATAACCAAAATTTAGTGGCCATCCAGGACAATATACTAGCCTATATATGCCTAGCCTGCATGTATTCCACTTTGGAAGAACTCTGTTCAAAAACACTAAATAATGCCTAAAGATGCAAGGAGGTTTTTTTTGTTGGCAACTCTTATAGAATTTTATAAGAATTCTGAAGAGCAGGCAACAACATCGAGAACCATTACGAAATTAATTGAAACTTGACATGATTCTAAGCTATGAGACATAATATTTGAGAATTGAATAGAAGAAATTTTTTATTGACTTAATTTAGAGCTAGTAGAAAAAATAAAATTTTAAAAGAATTAAACAATCTCCAATACAAAGCCACTCTTTTTAGAATTGCTTCACTCTCTCTATGATGTTGCAACAGCCATAGACACTACCCTCTAAATATAATGATCTAAAATTGATGTTCCCCAACGGCATATGCTAATTAACATCCAATGGACACCGCCATAACCACATAAAGTTCATATAGCTATGAAACAAGAGAGAAATATAAGAAATTGGAGAAGAGTTCTATGGAAGAATAGGAAGGGGAGAGAGAGAGAGAGAGAATTCTAAGAGTCATGAATCTAGTCTTAGGATGCGTTTGATTCGGATGTTTCTGATGAGGAGGTTATGTGAAAAATCTATATACCATAGAATCGTTGAGTTGTCAGGGATTTTTGAGAGAAAAAATCTCTCTCCTCTCTCTCTCTCTCTCTCTCGTGCCATCACATAAGGAATGGTAACTTGCAATAAATGTTGGGGTGATTAAAAATATTAGTAAAATTTAAATGGGCTAAAATGATGGATGAAGGTTTAAATGTGGTGATTTAAATGATTGATGGGTTTAATTGAGTATTTAATTATTAAATGTTCTCAAAATTCACCCTGAAGCCCCTTTCTATATATGGGATTGTTAAGATTTTAAGTTACAATCTTTTACGTGTCTATCTCTCTCTAACTTCAAAATCTATGGAGCACGGAAGTCAGAGCACTCTTCTTCCATTTGATTGAGATGATAAAAATATCAGATATTTCAATAATTAGAATCATAAAATATCTCTCCGTCGTCTCAACCAAACACGCCCTTAGAAAATGTGATTTGACTGTACCTCTCGTTCACTCACAAGTAAAGAAGTTGTTTTCTTCTTAAAAAGAAAGCCACTATCTAGGTAGACTCTCTCAATCAATGGCTAAATTAGATAAATAAAATACAAATTAAATGTAAGTGTGATATGCTACAATATTGTTTTGGCTCAGTTTCACGTGGCACACATACATGAATGTGTGCAGTGCATTTATACATGGTGAAAAGACATGCTCTACACTTTTTATACTCCTTACACATGGTCTTGCTATACTAAGAAGTGTCCCACCGTGAGAGGGAAACTTTCACAACTTAGACTAAAGGAAGTGCGAAAGAAAATAGAAATGTTAAACATTAAAAAAAAATCATCACCTCAAAAGAAATTTCGTAGGCAAATCCTCCATAAAACTTCTAGAGACAGGCAGCACATAAAACATTTTAAAATTCATTATAAGGCCTCTACTTTTGATCGTTAAGATCCAACAATTCAACCATCCTCGAGGGGATGTTGGGTGGACCCATGCATTTGGCAAGTGACCATTGATGTACACATTCCTTCAGGCACATATCAATTTAGCAAGGAACAAGAATCACAATATTGCTACGTACAGTTTCCCTTGTTTCTTGACATTCTTAACTCATAGATGCGGGAGATTAATTAATTACAACAGCATACGTCGTGAATTTATTTAGCCCTAACAAATAACATTATGGTTAAAAATATTTTTTTGATGATACTACTTCCAAGAAAATTCGCTCGACCCCGATCACAGGCTAATTAATAAGCTCAAGGTCCATGTAACAACGGGCAATTATGGATAGTGGCTAGTAGTATTAATT
This sequence comes from Amorphophallus konjac, assembly GCA_022559845.1. Classification (NCBI taxonomy): domain Eukaryota; kingdom Viridiplantae; phylum Streptophyta; class Magnoliopsida; order Alismatales; family Araceae; genus Amorphophallus; species Amorphophallus konjac. Next base: position 46,499,293 of record CM040121.1, read on the forward strand.
ACATTATGCTCGGTTAATTTCTCCGACAATATATAAGAGTCAATGACCGCTAGTTTCAACTAAAAGCTTAAAAATATATAACATTAAGCTCTCTCCCCACACAAGTGAATCGTCTCATGACATTAAGTGGAGGAAGAGATACCATCGATCTCATTCACAGACCAATATATATATATATATATATATATATATATATATATATATATATATATATATATATATATATATACTTGCTTGCCTTGTTTGTACGTTCTTCGACCAATATATGCGGCTAAATTAACCGCTAAAGAAATTGCGGAAGATCATTCCCAGGCACTTTAGCATTTTTTTTAATTATTCCCGACTTGTTGGGTTTTATCCGTAAATAAGCACCAAAACACGTATACTAGTTCTGGTGATTAGAGAAATTAAGCATGGGGGCCCTTCTTCGTTAGCGGAATTTTTTTTTAACTTCCCATCTCTCTTCGATCAGTTTTCTTTCCACTTTACTCCCTTTACTTATTGCTTAACCAGAGGCGTCGGTAAACAAGAACGGTGGTTGTAGCTTTCTAATCAACAGTTTCAACTATGGAAAACGTATCTGTCATGCAGACCAGCCTTAATTGAGCCGCCGGCCATTGTTTGAATATATATACTCAAAATATTAACTCATAGAACAAATGTAAAATTTTACCATCGATCAAATTCCTCTTTAATTTCCCTGCAAAGAGCAAATTGTTTGAGAGGAGTTTCTGAGAGTACAACTACAAGAAATGACATTAATAGCTAGCTAGAGACGGATTATTAGAGACAACTTTTGAAGCATCTCTAACACACATTATTGGAGACAGTTGTCAGGCATCATCTCATTAAATGATAAGGTATGGCTATATTAGACTCTTTCTTTTTACTTATTATTTTAGATTTTTTTTAAATAAATCGCACTTAAAAGGTGATATTGCATATATATCATTCGTGGAGACGTATTAATAGACATATCACTTGTTTTGACGAAAACTTGAAAAAATGTTGTCGCCGTCACTCCCGTTACCATCTGTCAATTTAACCATGGTTATCTTTAACTACACTTGATAAAAGATGATAACGCTCATGGTTCTCTCTTAGGGTTTGAGAGAGGCGTTTGGGTTCCCAATGATGACCACCGGATGTGTGCAATGACGATGGACGTCTGAGTATCTGATGAGAGAGAGAGAGAGAGTGTGAGTGAGAGAGTGAGGAGGGTGATGAAGTGCAGGGAGGGAGATCCTGGGGCAGGGTGGGAGAGAGAGAGGTTGGGGAGGGGGTTGCAGAGTTGAGGAGACTCCGACTGCAATGGGCTTTCGTATATTAGGGCAGGCGGAGGCGATGCCACTGGCGGAGATTCACAAGGAGGCAACATGGGTGGAGACAGAGGTGGCGATGACTCATAATAAATTGGTGTTGAGGGTGGCGGAGGAGAGGGTGAATGGGGAGGGTTGTAGTGCACAGGTGGGGGTGGGAAAAGGTGGAGGAGGGCTCGATGGGGGTGGCGACACATAATGGTAGATTGACGTTGGTGGTGACACGGAAGGTGGGCAGGGGCGAGGGAGGCAGTGGAGAGGCATAGTGGTAGATTGGGGTTGGTAGGGCAGAGGAGATTATACCGAAGAATACATCAGAGGAGGCGGGGAGTAGATCGGGGGAGGAGGGGAGTTCGGTGGAGGCAGAGGAGATTGGACATAGTAAACTGGCGCAAGAGGAGAGGTCATAAAGGATAAACCGGTAGAGGCGGGGAAGGAAGTTGCGGTGAAGGAGGTGGCGGCGAAAGGTACACTTGCGAAGGTGGGGAAGGAGGTGGAGGTGAAGGTGGGGGCAATGATGTAGGTTGAAGAGAGAAGGTGGCAATGGTGACGAGGAAGGTGGTGGTGGGGATGGTAGAGGTGGGAATGGCGACAGTGGGGATGCATAGTACATCGGGGGCGAGTGAATAGGAGGCGACAATGAGGTTATCAGAGGCTATGGTGAAGGCGAGTACATGGGAGGCGAGAGTCACAGAGAATACATGGGTGGTGGTGGGGGGTAGAGAGGGAGGCGGTGAAGGGGGCAATGCGTGCAGGAACGGGACGCACATGAAGGCGTTGCAGTCCACCAGCCAAGGGAGGATGGCCTTACATGCATTGGCCCTACAACCTCTGCACCGGGTGCCTTGGCAAGTAGTTCCTACGATCGTCGAATGTGGGCACCTTCAAGCACACTGACGGCTCTCTCGTGAAGAAGCTGTACTAGTAGGTGAAGTTTTGCAGGTGTGGGAGCAAGCCCTCTGAGGAGGTTGGGGGGCGTTTACAGCGAGAGAGGCGACGACCGATTCCTCCTATTCATCTTGGGATTGGCCCCCTGGCTATCGCACACCACCCAATGCCACCCTCTGAGCCCACCACCATTGGCGCCACCAGAGTAGGGACAAGTCTCTCTCTCCCTCTCCCTTTCTCTCTTCCCCTTGCACGTGCGCGTTGAGTGGTGAGAAGGGGTGAGATATATTGGTCATTTCATGATCATTTAACGGGAATCTTCGAATCTTTGTGGAACATTTGTGTCTCCATCGACGCCAATTAATCGTGATGGCATTTTTATAAATTTTCATCAAAATAAGTGTCATGTATGTTAATACATTTTCAGGAACGATATATCTACAATATTACCTCTAAACGTCATTTATTTGTAAAAAAATCCTATTATCTTAGAGGGCTATAAAAGACAACTGTCTCTAATGATCCACTAATAATGGAGACGGCTTCCAGGAATAGACTCTTATGGTGCATTATTTACGGAGGATTATTTGAGATGGCCACATATGCCTCTGATTTATCATATTTTGAGTCAACTGCGATAGGATCCGTCTCTGATTCTCTCCAACCTGAGACGGCTCGCGTCAATCGAAAATTTCAAGCAACCGGTGACAAGCGCCCTTGAGCATAAAGTGATCTTAATTGGACTGCAGATCTGCTCACAATATATAGTTAGCCTTGCAACCTCCTGTCTTTGTGTAAGCTTTGTGCAAAGCTCTTCTCATTGGTTTTATGAGTACCATTTAATCGGTGAAAAGGCCACGGGGCTTTGGGCTGCACGTTCCTTCTCATCATATCGTCACTGCACGTTTCTCTCTCTCAATTTCATAATTTTTCTTTTAGTACTCTTATTAATGTATCTAAGGATATAGATATATATATATATATATATGGACCAAATCAAATTGGGGTTTTTCTTTGTTTAAACCTATGTATATATATATATATATATATACAGCTATTAATCAAGTCGAGTTTAAGCTGTATATTGGGTGTCTGAGGACGAATTGAATGAACATGAATTCCATATTTGAAGGAAGATTTTATATATTGATCAAGCTGAACTGGTACCCAACCCTAGCTCTCGAACAGTAGTAATAATGAGAGCTACGTTCAGTTCTTACAGATGAGAAGGGCATATATATGTATCCCTTACTGTATATATATGTTAAGCAAACTATTAAACAAGATACGTACAGACAATATTATTAAAGGAAGATCAAAGACTATCAAATGAATATAATCACTGTCGTGCATGAACTTGAACGACCTCAAATTATCTATATTCAAATTTAGTTTATTCATGAACATTATAATTTTGCTTTTTTTTGTGACGAAAAACTTGACAAATCAAAAAATCCCGAGTCATCGTACCTCTCGAGAATTTAACACATGACTAAGTAAAATCTCCCCGAGGTGAATTGAACCTAAGACCTCCTGCTTAACTTAGTGTTCATCAACTAATTAATTAGTGAGCTGAACTAGATTGTCATCCAATCAGCCCCAGTGTTGATCATCTAGCTAGTATATCGGTTCACTTAAAACGGTATCTGATGTAACAGCACTGAACTAGTCTGGAACATCTGTAATCCTAAGAGTCGACATTCTCATCTGCCGTAGAAGTTTTCCATCACTAGAAGTGAAACCAGTGTTGCGGTAGATGGTCAAGTCAGTCTTGGCATGGTATGCCTACAAAATTTTCCTTCACCGAAAACAGAAAGATGAAAGCATAAGCAGTACGTACTATCTTTATGATCGATGTCCTCATCCTGGCTACACATCTCCTCCTCCATCCTCTTCCTCCGGCGAGTTTGACTCTTCTTAATTAATTTCTGGAGGGTCATTAATTAATATGAGGTGAAGGACAGGGGAAAGGGTCCCAGCCAATTCATGACTCAAAAGTAATTAGAGGGAGATTTAGACTTAAATTTTACCTCCTGTAATTGTACGATCGAGAAGAAGAATTCGATCTACATAGGCTATGTGTGTATGCCTACCTTTAATTAGTTAATTAAGCACAGTACATATATATATATATATATATATATATATCCATAGACCGTGAAGCCCGTGAGGAGAGGTTTTGCTCTCCACGGTAAAATCGCGGTATGGAAAATTAAACCTCTGCTTAAGAGAAAATATTTGGAATATCGATATATTCTCTCCATTGAAATGATTGGGTAAAGACCAAGAAAGTAGTGGCCACCATCTCCCCCCACCCAAGGCTCTTGGTGTGTCTAATGTTACGCACATAGAATTTTTCTAATGGCTTCTTAAAATATAAAATTATAATCCTTTACGTCATTCTCAAATGTTAAAAGTTCATACTCGAATTCAAAATCTATTGATAACATTCTACGCAGATAAAGAGCGTCCCTAAATCATCTGACATAGAACTAAATCTCAACACTCCTCTAATTTCGAACTCGAATGATTACGATATAAGTTAGTGACCTATCTAGTTAGGACAACTCTAATTCCATATTGAAATCCCCGGCTTAAACCCAAACTTAGACATTATAAATTCTCTAAAAATAAAGAGGGAAGCTGTCCACTAACTATTTGATGTGGCATTAAACCTCAGCATTAAGGGCGCGTTTGATAATGTCCGTTACTTATGACTTCCCTAAATAATCCCGTCACCGTACAAATGTGCAGGATATGTCCGATTTTTCATCATTTAAAATCCTCGTAATCAACTCTCGCGTTGCTTTGAGAGATTATGAGAACGGCATATTTTTGTGTCTGATTCTCTCTCCATTGTCATAATTTCATCTCCACCAAAGCCAATAACCAGTGTGACATTTGATGAAGATTAAATGTTGTCGATGGATTAACGTTCGAAAATCACACCCGGGGACTTTCCCAGACGCGACCTAAGAATTTTTAGAAATTCCATATTCATCAATTTTTTCAAGGTGAAAAAACTCCCCATTTTATTTGTAGTTTAAGTATCTCTAACTAAAATTGCAATTTGTGTACAACCCTTCACATTTGAATCTTTTCCTGACCCCCGAGAAACAAAAAATCTGCCTCTATCATTTCAATTAAGTTGATCGACTAAAAATAAGAACAAGGGGGAGAACCCTTTGTATATATGACAAGGGTTTATCTAGTCATCATCGTCATAATAATTATTCTCCTCCTTCTTGTCCTTCTACTTCTTTTTCTATATCTTTTGTTGGGACGTTGATTTGGTGTTCACAGTCATGCCACCGATCCCCTCAAATTAGACAAGGAAATATGGTGAGTGTTGCATATGTTACACTTGTATTTATCAATCGAGATCGAGTTATAATTTTTTTCATGAGAAAGGGTACAACATGACCCCTCATGTACTCGTCTTTAGGAGTCGTGTGTTGAACCACAAACTTGACCCTATGAAGGAGTAGAGAGGTTTAAGACGCTAGTGGATTCAGTTCTAGAGCAAGCTTGCACCAACGGGGGACGAGATATTCTTCGAAGGATAGGATAATATCTCCATCTCATCTTTTTCAGAGGGCTTGTTCTCCTTGACAGATCTACATAATACGAAGGCAGGAAGACATGGGCTTGGCAGCCCCCAACCACCGTGTCGTGGAGTTGGATATATAGTGGCCCACCAATCGTCACACCTCAACATGGTGCATGGTGGTGCAACCTCCTTGCACAACGAGTCTCAATCAGGGAGACTAGGTCGGCTTGTGAAGAGCGCAATCTATGGCAAGGCATGACCTAACACTCACTCTCCTACTATTCTTGGTTGGCCATGCTACTGTCTCTTAGCAAAGTAGTGAAAGATCATTGTCATGTTTCTCCCCTCGACTGTCCATTTTGTGGGAAGTCTAGAGAGAGCTTTGTTGAAGTCCATCTTACAACACAGTTCCCACCGAGGTTATATTTCTTCGGGAGAACTCTCTAATACTTAAGTCGATACACGTACGAGAGAGGAATGGAGAGATTTTCTTAGAGATGGAGGTGGTTGAGGCTGATACGGGAGGCTTGACGAGGATGGGGGGAAGATTGCTATAACTCCACCTTTGTGGCTCTTTCTTTCCCTCCTATTAACCTCTTGCCCTTCCCTAACATATTGTTGCACTACCTTCGCATATCTAGGCGAGGTCGTGGAGACCCCCTTTCATAGTCGATGAGGAGCCCTTAGCTAGTTGCGATAGGGATGCAAACTAAAAATACACCCTAGGGCGGTGTGGTTGTAGTCGGGACGAGTGGGACGCAAGGAATGCCAACAGATCGGAACATATTACGAGCTGACTTGCTGATGTCAGCAGTAAGGAGGGGTCTCAAAATCAAGCGGCCGTGGGACACGTGGCCACTATTGGAGAGGCACACACATCGTAGGGCAAGTATTACTCCAGCAACAGTCCCATTTCCGAGGTCTCCGAGTATCCCCATTCTCGCGAGTTATCTCTGTACTGTTATGTTCACAACTTGTTATCCTATCGTCCTGTATGGAGATAGTTGTTGTGGCCTGGTGGTGACTTTGTATGTTTGTTGGGCTGCTATGTCCTTCGCTTGTATCTTCTATCAGTTTTAAATGAATGAATTATCTTATATCCCAAAAAAAAGTATTGGCTGCAGGAACATATGGTAATTAATTACGCGAGAGAATGGTCCGGAAAATACACCTGGGTCTGTCACCTTGGATACCTGGAGGTACGCGCCTGGCCACCTGCGTCTTCCCGTGCAGTGGTGATATTCCAACGGGCAGAATATATGATGTACCGCTGTCCTCCCTGAATTCGGGCGAGAAACCCCCGTGCAGTGGTTGGAGTCTAGTGAGGAAGAAAACAAAGGACAACTAGCTAGCTAGGACTCTTTACTTGCAGCTCATTTGGACATTAACGATGACGAGATCTTACTCGAGTTAATTATCTGTGTTTTCCTGTACGTACGCAGTGGCTTATAATTATTAATTAAGTGCTCCACTAACTACAGGAGCCTTAATGTTGGCCACGTTTAAGATCTTGATCAACAACTGCATCAGACACACTGCGTGCTCATTTCTCTGTGCGATCGACCACACAGTTTAACAAATTAAATATGTGTGTTTGATGAAGAGAATCAAAACAAGCACCATCTTACGTACGTACACACCCTATAACACATGAGACTCTGAAAATCTTGCTCACACTACACCCCATGGCATTGGCAGGTTTATATAATTACTTGGGAGAGTGGGTTGGGGGGGTGAGGCGACAACTTTTAAGACGTACCTTGATACAGTAATCGGATTCCCGAAGACAATTGTTACCTGATATTTTGGCTCGAGAAGCTCCAAGATGCGGCTTTTAAAATGTGCAGAAGAAGATGATAGCAGGAGAGATCGGGAGGGTAGGCAGGTGGGTGTGGTGCTGACTCATGTAGACCCACTGATCCCGTCCACATGCATCTAATTTAACGAGTGTCGACAGACGCATGCATCTCGATCGATAGATATGCGTATACGTATATATATGAAGAGAGAAATGGGTTATGGGACCTTTGAAAATGACCTCTCCTGATCACTATATATATTCAATTAATCTACCTTGTCCGATTCATGTATGCTCACTCTTAAATTAGTCACAACTGTACGTTCCATTCCATGGAGTACAGTCGTCGAATGGTATGCCAAGACAGATGCGGCTGCTGCTGGGGCTGCCGTAGCTAATACAGCGCGGCGCCGTCCCAAGAAACCACGCTTGTTGGCAGAGTTCTTATTATTAGGGTAGACGATTCTGCCGAACGCGCCATTCATTACAAAAGGGGGTGCCGGGGAATGTGGAGACATATGCACCGCGTCCCCAGGTGAGGGGAGGGGAGGGGGGGGCGTCCGTCTTCCCAATTCCCATAACCTGACACCCAGAGAGAGAGAGCCTTTGCGTTCTTGGAAGCTGATTGGGCGGGGGCGGGGGCTGCTCATCTCTTTTCACGTTCAAGTGCCCGGCCGCCTCTCCCCTCCACCAGGTGAAACCTTGGCAAGGGAATTAAAGGAGGACGACCAGATCACTCCCAATTATTCTGTACTTCAATCAGACGCCAACGTTGACCCACCGGGCACAATTATGAACTTAATTATCTGTTAAATAAGTAGCTACGATCTGAGACGACTCATCTGAGAGAATTATAGGATTCGAGACATCTCACGTTAACCCACCACACACTGTCGTGAATATATGTCCTCTGAAAGAAATAAAGTAGTGTTTGAGACAACTCATCCCCCCCAGAGGATTAGGATTTATTTGAGACACCTCACATCTCTCCCAAAGTAGGATTCGAGACAACTCATCTCACAACTCATCCCGGTCCACTTTGATAGCGGGTTAAGTAGGAGGTAGCCCGATTTTTATCCCTGGGTTAACACTTTTTTACCTTGATACCAAGGACAAGTTAAGTAGGGTAAAAACATGATAAAGCTTGGGTTAATCCGAGTTTACAAACTCACCTCGCTAGGTGGGCTAATCCAGGGATTTGATTTTTGCGCCTGATCATCTCCGTCCTCGAAGATTGAGATGGCAGCGCTCGTTGATACGTGAATTATACCTTCTCATTAATGAGCGCTGCCATCTTTATGTTATTTGACAGAATTTATTTTTATGAAATAACTTAATTAATAAACAACAGCTACATCATTAATACGTGAATTATAAGTTGTATTTTACATTTTACAAATTTTTATTTAATTACAAAAATAATGAAGAAATATAAAAAACTCTGTGTGTGCATTATCATCAAAACGCGGGGGGGGGGGGGGGGGGGGAGAGAGAGAGAGAGAGAGAGAGAGAGAGAGAACATTATAATGGGTAAAAATTTGAAAGGAAGAGGCATTTTTGGTAGATCAGTTGTCATTGTTACTGGGTTAATCTAAAACTTACCTAGTCACACTAGGTTAAAAATAAGTTAACTCACCTATTTATTTCTGGGTTAACTCCCCCCTTATCAAAGTAAAAGTGAGTTAACTCTCCTACAAGTTAACCAGGTTAATTGACTTATTCCCCTTTTAATCTAACCTCTATCAAAGTGGTATTAAAGATTAGGATTTGAGACCTCTCTCTCTCTCTCTCTCTCTCTCTCTCTCTCTCTCTCTCTCTCTCTCTCTCTCTCTCTCTGACACACACACACACTTGTTGAGAGAGTGGAGCCTGATAGTGATCATCACAGAAGGATTGAAGACCTAGCGCCCCCCCCACCCGTCTCGCGATCGACAACCACCCCTGGAGCGAGATACATGGGATCAGATCGGGGCGGTCCACCGCCTCATGAAAACGGTGGACCGATTGCAGCCCACCTACTCAAAGGAGGGGGTTCAGGGGGCAACACCCCCGAGGCGAATTTTACCCTAAGGTGTCATTACATTTCTCCCGAGATCCTATATATGTAACCCTACTAACTTGTATAAATAGAGTTTGACATCATAGTAGTGGCTAATGGCAAGTTAAGTGCACGGCCTCACTCGTAATCATCTCAACATAGTGGATTTGTGTGTTGTTATGTGGTTTTTCCCAATTGGATTTTCCACGTAAATATATGTGGTGTGTGTGTGTGTGTGTGTGATTGCGCCTTCTATTCTTCTTACTCCTCTGTTATTTCTCCCATCAATTGATATCAGAGTCAAATTCGTGATGGCAGAAGAAGGAAAGATCATAATCGAGAGATTCAATGGAGCAAACTTCGGATTCTAGAAGATGTGGATTGAAGACTACCTATACCAAAAAGAATTTAACCTCCCTCTTGGGGGGGAGCACAAGAAGCCTGAGAAGATGTCTGATGACGAGTGGGAGGACCTCGATAGAAAAGCCCTAGGGGCGATTCGATTATCTCTGGCCTCAACAGTGGCATGCAATGTCTCCAAAGAGAAGATGACCCAAGACCTGATGGTGGCCCTATCGAAGATGTACGCGAAACCTTCAGCATCAAAGAAGATTTTTTTGATAAAGATGTTGTTCAATGTGAAGATAGCAAACGAAGGAAGTATGGCTACACATCTCAATGAACTCAACACGCTGACGAACTAGTTGGAATCCATTGAAACATTGAAATCAACTTCAACAACGAGGTCAGGGTGCTGGGCCTACTATCCAGCCTACTAGAGACATGGGACAATCTCGTCATGATGGTGAGCAACTTTTATGGTATAGGAATCTTAAAGTTTGATGATGCAATGGGTATTAGTTTCAGCAAAGAGGTGCGTAGGAAGTCATCAAGAAGTGCCCTAAGTGTTGAGAAGAGAGGAAGATCAACGAAGAGAGAGAAGAAAATGAATGACAAGTCCAAATCAAGATAGAGCAGTTCCAAGTCATAGGATGACGGTCGTTGGCAGTGTGGTGAGAATGGACATCTTAAAAGGGACTACAAACAAAAGAAGGATGGAGATGACAAGGGCCGACATTGATGATTTCAATGCCATGATTCTCTCCTTGGCTGGTTCCAATGGATCATGGGTGATTGATTCAAGTACCTCCTTTCATGCCACTTCTCATGAAGTCTTGAAATTATGTGAAAGGTGACCTTGGAATGCGTATTTGGGAGATGATAAACTATTAAACATCATTGGAAAGGGCGATATTAGAATCAATCTCTCAAATGAATTGACACTACAATTATAGAACGTTAGTACTGAAGTTGAAGAGAAACTTGATCTCTGTTGGTGAGCTTGTAGATGTCAAGATGAAGACTACTTTTGTTGGTGATGCTTGGAAGATCACAAAGGGTGCCATGGCCATGGGATGCAGGAGGAAAGAACACTACAAGAAAATGCGCTATTAGCGACATATAGTATCTATTGCAAAACCATCATTAATCCATGTCAAAAGAGATTAGTGATGGATTTCTAACGGATTCACAATGGAAACTTTCCGTCAAGCTATATTTTCGTCGGGAATTTGTCACTATTTAGAGATGAAAATTTCAATTGAAAAATAATCGTCAACTCCGACATATAAGCGAGAAAGAAATGAAGTCCATGCTCTCCAAAGGCAAGTTGCCAGGGTTGAATCTATCGATTTAAATTTATGTGAAGATTGCGTCTCTGGGAAGCAGAAGATCGAAAGTCAGTTTCTCAAAAGTGAGAAATCTCCAAAGGCAAAAAGTTTAGATCTAGTGCCTGCCGAGATGTATGGGGTAAGGCTTCGGTTCCCTCTCTTGGTTGTTCATTAAATTTGGTGATCTTTATTACGATGCAAGTACAAAGGTCTGGATTTATTTCTTGAAACAAAAGTTAGAATAGTTTAATGTGATCAACAAGTGGTTGGCCCAAGTTGAGAATGAAATAGGCTTGAAGCTTTCAGACAATGGGGGACAAATTCTACGATAGTAGATTTGAGGAGTTCTATGCCAAGTGGGGAATCAAAATAGTGAAGACGATTCCTAGAAAATCTCATCAGAATGGGGTGGCGGAGCGCATGAATAGGACAATTCTAGAGCGTGTCAGGAGCATGAGGATACATGCCGGATTACCTAAGTAGTTTTGGGTAGATGCAATCTTCACAGTAGTGTACCTGACTAATAGAGGGCCATTAGTGGCCTTAAAACTGTGAGATTCTACAGGAAGTTTGGACCGGAAAAGATGTAAATCTGCCTCATTTGCACACTTTTGGTTGTATCTCTGATGCTCATATTGAGCTAGATCGTAGGAGCAAGTTGGATCCATGGTCCAAGAGGTGCATCTTCATTAGGTACGTACTAAACAAGTGAATATGGCTATCGGTTTTGAGATTCAAAAAACCAAAAGACTCTTAGACATGCGAATGTGATGTTCAATGAAAAGATGATGTACAAGGACTTGTTGACTCAGACGAACAGTGCTACAGATTCTGAGTTTGTTGAGTTTGATGATATCTCTATGAAGGAAGTTGACAGGGGCACGCAAGGAGCCGGTATGGCTAAAGAACTTCATGAAAGATCTTGACAACGAATAGATGAGTTGTACTTTGATCGGTGACGGTCAAAGTGCAATACATTTGGTGAAGGATGCAGTTTTTCATGTAAGGACAAAGTATATTGATGTGAGATGAGATATCACTACATTTGGATGCTCTTGGAGGATGGACAACTCAACTTGAGTAGGATATACACAAGTCAGAATCTTGTAGATATATTGACCGAAGTGGCCACTGTGAAGAAGTTGAAGGCTTATTCAGCTTCTGTGGGTCTTCAGGGTTGAGGATCTTGGTTTAAGTCACACCAAGTTTCATTACGAGTTAAGAGATGGTGAAGCACTGTTGTTGCGTCCGAAGATCAGTCTCCAAGTGAGAGATGAGAGAGTGGAATTTGATCATGAGGATCGTGGAAGAATTGAGGACTCAGTCCCCCCCCCCCCTGCCCGAAGAGAGGTCCATGGGATCAGATAGGGGCGATCGACCACCTCGTGGAAACGATGGACCGATTGAGGCCCGCCTGCCCAAAGGAGGGGGTTCGGAGGAAGCATATATATTCAAGGTGAATTTTACCCTAGGGGTATTATTGTATTTCCCATGAGATCCTATGTAACCATAGTAGCTTGTATACAAATGACAACGTGGGTGCCCTCTCTCTTGTAATCAACTCGACACATGGTGGATTTGTATGCGGCTCTACGATTTTTTTGGATTGGATTTTTCACATAAATCTCTAGTGTTGTGTGTGAGTGATTGTATCTTCTATTCTTCTTCCTCCTCTGCTATTTCTCCCATCAACACTTACTTGCGCCGACCTTTCCATTTGGGTCAGGATGATACCATTTAACCCTCACGAAAGCTGCAGGAGGAGTTTCTGTTGAAGGGTTTCACACAGTCCTGTTAACAAGACGTAAGATAAATTATAAAAGCTACGAGTCATAAGTAAACTTTTCCGGATGAAGTATGAGCTATAATTAATCGCACACAGTAAAAATGTGACCATTATGTATGAATTGTGACTGTGGAGTAGCCACTGCCAAATGGGTAGGTGCAGGGAGGCAGTGCCCGTTCTGCTGCCGTGGGCTACAGCGGTCACCAGTACTGTCTGTTTGAAGTACAGCTTTAAGGGAGAGGACATGACAACACCTGCGCATCTCTTTCGCAGTGTCCTGTGCTTTATTGTTGACCGTTTAAAAGAAAATAAAATAAAGGGGGCATTGGATTGAGAATGTAAAAATAGTTGACGGGCTTTGGAGGCGTCTCGTTCTACCTACACTGAAGAATAAATAGTACGTCTCCCCATGTGACCTGCCCACTGTGATAAGTGCAGTCCGAGCCCGTTCCGCTGCTGCACCTGGTCGTAAAGAACTGGAGGAGCCCGAGGACGGCCTGGGAGGAGGCCTCGCGGAAAAGTGGAGGTGGGACTGGTAGAGGGAGCAGAAAGGGCCCGAGGCCCTCCTGCGCTGCAGCGCACCGAGCTCGTGGAGAGCCTCTGCCCATGGTCACGGGTCAGTGGCACCGCACGCAGCCACGCGCCACTGCACAGAGCATCTCCTCCTCTCAAAAGTAAGAGGGGGAAGGAGAGTTCACAGCAGCACACACTGGAACTCTTATATCATATGGAACAAAGCCAAAAAGGAAGGGGGAGGGGGAGAGAGAGAGAGAGAGAGAGAGAGATGTTGGTTGACAGGGGTAGGAGGGGAGGGAGGAGGACCTTTCTGATGGTCATAGTTTGCTGGACCACCCACCCAATTGCGAGGAAGCCACGATTTTGAAATAACATCGCTGCTGCACCAGGAAGGGGCGTATCAAACAAAATCATTGGCCTGTCGGGTTAGTTATATGAGTGGATGATTAGTAGTACTATTCTTCCTTAGCTCTTTAGATATTCCCTCGTATCACATGGTAGAGATTATCCACCGCTCGTCCATTCGCATATGATAAACGCTATATATGGAGTACGATCTGTGTAATCCGAAAGCAGTATAAACAATATTTTCCTTCGTAGAATTCAGGTTTTCTATGATCATTGGCCGTGAACCCAGCAAAATTGAACGGGTATCGCCGGCAAGCCCAATAAAAGACTCATTAATTTGGGTTCCAGACCTGTAGCATTCATAGTTCTATAGTCCAATTTCATCCAGCTCTCTGTGGACGTGCTGCAAAACAAACAAGAGAGCCATAATAAATCTGTATGTCTCCGGTAGTTATATGCAGCAGAGTCTCATAAAGAGAGCAAAGCATACACCAGCAAAAGGCCACGATGTACATCTGCATTTTGAAACGCCCGCATCAGGAAAGATGACGAAAAAGGTGTTTTTTTAATATAATTAGCATTAATATATATAATTTATATGTATATATGTATACGAACTGTACGCCATTTTCCTGTATACTAAAAATTTCCTGTAACAGCCTTACATCATGGCAGACATACGAGAATTGAACTCTGGCATCGTGAGCAAAGCTGCGCAGCAAAATGGTGGGAAAGAGGGGCACACGCGATACATCGTTTATGTCACCTGGTAGCATAGCTGACATCCATTGGTCACCTCTTCCCGATTCCGGTCCGTATCTGAATCTAGTTGTCTCGGCCCCCAGGGTGCGACTTAGAATAGCTGGAAGAACAGGCTGGTTGAGCCATCACCAAATGATCTAAGATCCGCAGGTTTTACCAAGGCCCTGCACAACGGGCATGTCCTTTCCCGTTCAAACCTGTGGAACACGGGAGCATAGAATGGCGATCATCATCCCAGTTGACTTTAGATCCAGATTATCTTTGAAAGACACCAGCAAACAAACATAAACAGCATGGGAATATGGCACGGTAACCTAATAAAATTGATCAAGTAAAACCTACAATGACATTGGCTATTGTTGATCCTTTAGGTACACTTGGGTTACCCCAAGGTTAGCCCGGAGTTAACCCAGGAATTGGTTTGATAGCCGGGTTGAGTCGATCCATGATAATAGGGGGTTAACTCGAAACCCACCTCCTATGGTGGGTTAACCCGGAGTTAACTCCGCAATTAATGCCCCTTGACTCTCGCACCACCCTCTCTCTCTCTTCTCCTTTGTATGCAGACTCTAGGACGACACCCTCATCCGCTGCTCCGACGATGATGACACACCACCCCACCGCCGGCGACACCGCTGCCGGCGGACGCCAGATGCCACCCCGCCCACACGCCCGCTACCGGCAGACGCCCCCCCCCCCCCTTGCCGCCAGCCCCTACCTCCCTCTCTCTCTCTCTCTCTTATTCTCTGACTTTGCCCGCCTACACACAGCCGCCCCGCCCGCCGCCGGTGGACGCACCCAGCCACCCTGTCGCCGGCCACTCTCTCTCTCGCGCCCTGCCCGCCCCCTGCCCCGCCCCTCTCAAGCTCTCTCTCTCACTCAATTGGAGAAGGTGACACTGTAACAATGAACAGTGTTGCGAAAAACTCGGTACATATCCCAAAAATACTGTGCAATGAACAGTAGCCGATGGCAATTTACATAATTCTTCACAAAAAAGTAGTAAGTTAACCCCCTGTATCAAAGTAAGAATGTACGGGGTAAGTTGCCCCACTTGAGTTAACCAGATGTTAGCTTACTCCACTACCAAAGCGGTGCTTAGTGCATGCAAGTCTGTTTTGTCAGTCTTCTGTGCACATTTTAAATTGAGCTCCATTGTGTCATTCCTCACTTCTTGCAGGCTCTAAATTATGCTCCTTACTAAAGGGAATCATTTCTTATCGGTAAAGTTACGCTATTATGAGAATACTAATGGGGAAGGGATCACCCATAGAAAAACAGGAATTCCCATGCATGTGGAAACAAACCTCAAGAATATGGAAGTGATCACCTATAAAAAATTGGCAGAAAGCAAGCAAAAGATAACCTACCATTCAGAAACACAGTCTTCACAGAAAATATGTTTACATCGAAGGAGAATAGGAGCATGCATCTTCTCTTGGCAAATAGCACATAAATCACCAGCTGTGTTCACCTGCATCAATTGCCACATAATAACGTATGTTAGGGTAATCAAACTTCCATAAATCAAGCCTTATAGCATGATGTTAGGCCAACTGCCTATCACCCCAAATCTTATGAATAACAATTTGCCTCAACCAACTATGGATGGTAGTTTCGGCTGAAACGTATCAGTTTCGGACTTGCCCGATACGAAATAGGGCATGCTCACTATAGTAGGTCTGAAACTTTAAAAAAAATTATTATTTTAGGCGAAACCAAATCCGGTTTCGCCCGATTTCGGGCGTTTCAGCCCGATACGCCCGAAACCAGGCGAAACCAGACGCGAACTCCCCTCTTAAGGGGAGTTTAGTTCCGCCGCACCCCTCAGATCTCACACCCCTCAGATCAGAGATCTGGGGGGTGCTGCCGCCAGGGGAGGTGGAGGAGGGGTAGGGGGAGCTTAGGAGGAGCTTTTGATGTCGGGAGGAGATCTTTTCGCCGCCGCCACCGTTTCTTGCTGTTTTAGAGTGCGTAACTGCCGCCGCCGCCGTCATTCACATCATCCGTGCAAAGATTCCTCAAGGAGGATGTAAATTTTTGTATTTTTTTCTGTCTTTAATAGTTTTCTTGTTGTAGGTAAGGTTATGTTAGATTCTATTAGTTTTTATACATAAATTATGATAAATCTCCAAATTAGGGCCTAATTAGCAATTTAAATTTGAGAGTTTTGTCTAATTGGATAAGTTTAGCATCAATTGAAGCATAATTAAGCTTTATTGAATGCTTTAAGATGGGAGCATGCTGCGAATTGTATTACACGTCGGATAATTAGGGTAAATCTCCAAATTAGGGTCTATTTAACAATTTAAATTTGGGACTTTTGTCTAATTAGGTAAGTTTAGCGTCAATTGAAGTTTAATTAAGCTTCAATGAATGCTTTAGAGTGAGAGCATGCTGTTAATTATATTACACATCGGATAATTAGGGTAAATCCTCAAATTAAGGCCTAATTAGGGATTTAAATTTGGGAGTTTTATCTAATTAGATAAATTTAGTGTCAATTGAAGTTCAATTAAGTTTCATTGAATGCTTTAGGACGGGAGCATACTAATAATTGCATTTAATGGAGGGTAATTAGGCAAAATCCCCAAATGTGACCCTAATTAGAGGATAAAAATTGAGACTTGTCTAATTATCTCAATTCAGCGTAATCTGATGCTCAATTATGTTTCATTATATTTTTTATTGTACTTACAACCATTTGTCTCTGACTATCTTAATGTAGCATCATGGCTAGACATGCATAAGGTCAGGAGCATCAAGGGCAGGACGATCCGAGATGGGCTCACCTCACGTTACTTGATGATGGAAGAAGAAAAGTCAAATGTAATTATTGTGATAAGGAAATACATGACAGAATTACTAGAGGAAAGTAGAATTTTACAGGGATAAGAGGAAATGTCAAGCAATGCGACAGATGTCCCCGACAGGTGGTAGAGGAAATACGCCAATACCTTCTGGGAAAAAAGACAGGATGTAACGAAGAGTTGAAGATTTGGCTGAAATTGCTGAAGAGATTTTAGACAGAGTAAGCAAAAGGGGAAGGAGGGATGATGATCCAGAGCTGACTGAAATAGTAGAGCATGAACAAGCGGCTCGAAGAAAGGGAAAAGTACAGATAGGTTCAGAGACCTACTTCAGTACAACTGGTGTAGCACGACATCCTGACACTGATGTAGCTCCGCAGAGAGTAGGCCACGTGGACAGCTATTTGCACAAAAGGCAAAGTGCTACACAGCCAAAAATCAAGCAAGCATTGAGAGAGGTTAAAAAATCAACTAAAGCTGCAGGACATGCATTTAAAAATATTTGCAAATGATTTTTTCATGTAGGTATTCCTATACATGCAGCTGAATCAGAATACTGACAACATATGCTTGATGTCATAGCAGATGCTGACCCTGGCTTAAAGGCTACGTCAGGTCGAGACATACGGGCGTGACTTTGAGAGAGAGGTTGAGAAGGTTATCAGTGGGTTGAAAGCTTCAAACATATCTGGATGGAGAGAAGATGCACCATTATGTGTGATGGCTAGACTGGTATCACGAAGAAATCCATGATCAGTTTTCTGATTTATTGTATCGAAGGTACAGTATTTGTGAAATCAATTGATGCATCAAATTATGAAAAGAATGTAAATTATTTGTTTCATTTAATGGATGACATGGTAGAACAAATTAGAGAGGAACATGTTGTGCAAGTAATCACCGATAATGAAGCCAGTTGCAAGGCTATAGAGAAGAAGTTGATACAGAAGCGTAAGCACTTATATTGGCTCCCATATGTAGCACATTGTCTGGACTTGATACTTGAAGACATTGGGAAGGAAAAAATGTGAAGAATACAATTGAGAGAGCACAAAAAATCACTCAGTACATTTATGACCATCCTAATATCTTGAACATATTTAGAGAGCATGCAAGCGGGGGGCGAGATATCATCGATGCAGGGCCAACAAGAGTTGCTTCGAATTTCATTTCTTTAGAGTCCTTACACAAGTATAAGAATGAGCTCAAGTCTTTCATGTACCACAATTCCATACAGGATTATATAGGCAAATCCAATCTTAATGCTCAGATAGATTATTTGGATGTGTGGCACATCGTGGAAGACAAGAAATTTTAGAACAAGCCCTCACGTTACATGAAAATAGTCACACCTCTCGTGAAGGTCCTAAGAATGGTGGATGGCGATGAGAAGAATGATATGGGATATCTGTACGAGGCCATGGACCGTGCCAGGTTAGAGTTGCAAAAATCCCTTTCGAGAGAGTATGCGAAGTGGTGAAAAATTATTGACAACAGATGGAACAACACATTACACCATGAATTACATGCAGCTGATGAGCGATTAATTGTACTAATATAAAGTTCATTATTTTTTAGGTTAATTTACATCTTACATTTAGTTAATTATACACAAATGCATGTTATTTCCTCAACCCTCGATTTATGTGCAATGTCAATGCAAACGTTGATCATGAGGTGCTTCAAGGCACTTTAACAGTCATTGGTCATTTATCGAGGACACCAGAAAAGATACTTCAAGTCGAGCTACAGGTTGGCCTTTATTGATTTATCAATAAGAGGAAAAGAATTTACTTAATTACTTATATTAACTGTTACTTTATCCTTATAGATGGACAGTTATAGATTGAGGGCTGGGACATATTTTGACTCACAATTACAATACGATGTGGGAAGAGTAATCCCAGGTATACTAAATGTTTGTGCTTAAATTGAATCAATATGTATTAGTACATCATGAAGAATTGATCTTCATTTATATCTTACATTTATTTCTTTATAGTTGGTGGAACAGCTGACTGGTGGATAAAGGTGAACAATAGGGATTTGGGCAATAATGCATTGGCTTACATTGCAATTAGTGTCTTGAATCAAACAACATCATCAAGTCAATGTGAAAAGAATTGGAGCATGTTCAACCTTATACACTTAAAGGCTCGCAATCGGCTAAACGCTAAACGGCTAAAAAATTGATTTACTGCCACTACAACATGAGTTGAGAATAAAGAACATGAAGCTGAAACGACAGCTAAGGGACAAACGCGTCGCAGACGATACAATTCCAGAAATTGAAGTGGATGCATTATTTGATGATAATAATCCCTTGCAGTCTTAGGTTGAGGTACGAGCGTAGGTTGATGAGCCCGTTTTTTATCCTGATGACAGAACATGGGCAGAGGGTATATTAGATGAACATGGGCAGAGATCCAGAATTCAGAGGATCAAGACTCATGCGGACCAGAGAGAGGACCCAGTTTTGTTTGCTGACGACACTAAGCAACAGCCTGAGATTGAGCCAGGTAGATACCCAGAATTAGATAGTAGGCCAGTCACTCCTAGAATAGTCAAGCCACCTCCATCCTTAAGAAAAAGTGCATCAGTGCATGAGATGACTAAGAGGACTAGTGTTGCTGCTCGAGAGGACCCGACAATTGAGCAATTGAAGCAAGTTTATGTGAGACGCCACGAGGAAAAGGATTGCTTTCAAAAATGAAGGATAAAGTCACACCAAAAGAAAAAAAAACACAGTCAAAGGCTAGAAGGCGATTGGTTTCTTATGGTTATGATGATGATGATAATGATGCACCAAGTGATGATCGCAGTGCAACTGCGGGTGCTACTATTGGCGGTGGCATGTATGCACCTACTTCTTCCTTCCACGCTGACACGGGCAGAGGATACAGTCATAGTCAAGGACGATATGATTCACAGAGCCAATATGGACATCCAACAGGTTATGGAGGTGGCCAACATGAAGCAAGTATGTATGAGGGGGGTCATCATCCACAATTCTAATTCCATCCAGTTCAAACCAGTAGTAGTTAGGAGTCAACATCCTCTTCTAATCCTCAAGGTTTTGCTTCTTATGCTGATTCTGGATTCCAATCAAGCCAACCACCTTATACTCCAAGAGGGATCCAAAGCGGGATGCACGACTTGGCTGCATCATTGTTTGGTTACAGTGAATATACAGAATATATGCAGCCATTTTATGGGTATCAACAGCAAAAGCCAAACGATGAGGGAAAAGGTCCTTCCAGCTATTATCCATATTAGTGCATCATTATTTGAGTTGGGATCATTTAATTTCTGTAACATTTACTGTGTTTGTAATGTTTATTGTACTACTTGAACCTACTTTATGCTTAATATGTACTCAACAATATTAGTTTAACATGTCCAATGTCTATTTCTAGCACTTAATCCAATTTATTCACACTCAAATGCATGTCCAATGTTTTCTATTTTTTCTATGTTTTTATAATTTTTCTGATTTTTTATTTTTTTATTTTTTCTAAAAAAATTTGAATGTTTTGAACAGGTTTCGACCGGTATCGGCCGAAACCGAAACGTTTCAGTTTCGGACCGGGCCGAAACCGAAACTGAAACCGCCATCCTTGCAACCAATTGGGGTGAAGAAAATTGGTCTCTAGGTAATGGGACAAAGATATGTGGCATACTCACAGACTTTCAATTGACTCTTCCTACTCTCAGTTTTCAGCATTTTAAACATTTCAACAAATATTAAATAATAATAATCTATAAGTTACCTGATCTGCTGTTGCATAAGACCCATAATGCACCTCCTTGCGTGACAATGCCTTCAATGCTGTGAAGAAGGATTGAACCTGGACAAATGGCATGCAAACAATTGAATGTCTTCGTTTGGCAGACATACCAGAATAAAATACTGATGGCTATAACCAATTTAATCACAAAAAAATGGTTTAAGTATTAGGACAGGTAATAAAAGGTCTACGGCAAAACCACTTACCTTCTCAACGATTGATGTCAGCTTGAAAGTTAGGTAAAGCCCTGTAGTGAGAGATGAAAAAAGACTCCCATATTCCTTGTTCAAGAAGAATCGGTACCAAACAGGTGTTGGAAGCAAAGCACGATACAGAAGTAGGAGATACTCCACCAGAGTTAGCATTTGTCCCTACAAATCCAAGACAGAGCAACAACATCATATCTTACAATAGCAGATAGAGTCCACAAAGAGCTCATAACTGATGTGAAAAGAAAGCCAAATAGAACATAAATGATTATGTTTATAAAGAGCATCACAATTAACTAGGATTTTTGCAGTACAGATTTGCCTGCAAAGTGCATGTGGGAAAATAAGACTTTAAGTTGACATGGAAAACTTCTTGGTGAATTATCTTACTGCGAAAAAGGAACTCACAATGAGCAAAAATAAAAAACATGTCGCAAAAAATCTAAAATGTCATTTGAAGAAAAAATTCAATTAGAGCAATTTCTGCAAGTTGTTGAGGTTTAGTCTCGCATTGGATAATCTGTGGGCACCTCCCTCTATGTATGAGGAGGATTCCCTCAACTAATGCGCAGTAGAAGCATGGTGGGCCCATAACCCATAGGTCCCAAGATCGTTACCTAGCTCTAATACCATGTAAAGGCCCAAACTCAAACCCAAAACCTAGGCACTGCTTGAGAGAATCCTCAACATATATAAAGGGAAAGTGCCCACAGATTATCCGATGCAGGACTAAACCTCAAAGGAAAGCTTCTTATGACCCATGAAAACAGTTCATGAGCATACAAATGTGTGCTTGAATGCGAGGATAGCAAAGATAGACGCAGATAACTTAGCCCAAAATAAAAATAGGCAGCATTCCTCATTCCATGTTTGGCCATTGTATCCCCTTAGAGCCATAGATAATCTTATTTGGAATATGCATGCATGTAGCCCTATTTCAAACAATAGCATAAACAGGACATATTTGAGGCTTTAGACCATCATCCTTGTTGATGCAAGTAGAACAGCATGGAGGAGAACAGCATGGAGGAGCTTCTCTGATGTATTGCAACTTTATCAACAAATAAACAGCTGAGGTGAAAACAAAATTTAAGCTGAACCAATTCCCAGATAATCCAAGCAGCAAATATTACGCTTCCCATATGCAATTCATCAAAAACAGTGTCAACTTATGCCAACAGAAGAAAAAGACGGTAAAAATTGTGCTAGAGAAAACTTCTTTTGAAGATCCTGAGCCTAATGATTCTAGAGAAGCTCCATAATAAGGCCCTGCGAATGGTATGTTACAGGAGTATGGGGTTTGAATGAGATACTGGGAATAGCCAAGGCTGACAATCCATGTTCTTTGTTTGGAAGTTATAAAACAAATATTGAAGGATTGAAGAAGATATCATCTGGAATGGAAAAGATCTAACAAGGGTATTCCTATCAGAACACAGGAGCATGGACCACAAAATAAGCACATGGGGGTCCATGATGGATCAAGAACCCACCACCTGGGCAGGGTGCAGGGGGTTTACTGTCATACCCTCGGGAAAAAGAAAAAGCATGCAGGAAAATCCATGTTAACATAATGTAAACGTCGAAAAAGGGAAACTTTTCAGACAAAAATGAACAAGATGGGCTGACAAAGTAATGATGAATTACCTGCCTACGATAATTACGTCCCCGGCCATTCTTGTAATACACCAGCAGCAGGCACTTCAAGACCATTGCCGCCTGTCTCACCATCGTATCTGACAAACAAAAATAAAAGCAAACTTAGTTTCTGATCAGCATCTGTAAAAACAAAGGTATCCCGTCTTCCAATACTGCCATAAGATTGATCAGTTCCTTCTCACAGATTATCCCTTCTTTTATTTTCTTCTCTTGTCCCTATATGTTTACCTGCTCATGCATGCTTATGTGTAATAGCAAGGAAACCAAGTCAACCCAGGTAGGGAACTCCAACTAAATGCTTGAAGCATAGAAAACCGATCTGTACACTATTGGACTATGGTATACGGTGGATGTTTGCTTTTGTCTTTGAAACTGTCTAGAACATATTTCTTGAGCTAGGATGTATGCACTCAGATTGCTATCTGATTACTTGACTGGCTGAATCACACCCTACAACAGATAATGATCTCATGAAACACAGATGCTTGCTACTTTCTTTTTTTCCATCAACAAAAGGTGGTTTGTACTACCAATTTCAGAAATATAAATAGGGAACTACCATCAACTTTCTAAAACCAAAATCCTCAGCTATTTTCTTGTAAATGTTAACACATGGTAACATGCCTTTGTTTTTTCATTATTTGTAAAACTATGGAACAGTGTCCAAAATTATATACTCATCGTGGGCTCAAACTATCATCACTATAAATTTATGTCACAATGTCTTGAGAAAAGAAATTTTGTATTTCCATCTATGCATCTGTGCCGGTATGTTCATATAGGGTATAGCCAACGAATATCTACTTAGATTTACATGCAAGAAGGCACAGGTTACTGCTACAAAACACCTCCAAAGTAAAGCCAATAGTGGAAATTCATATGTATACAAATACATAGCTACATAACAAAAAAATTATAGCCACAGTGAAGATAGCATACCATTCAACATGATAATAAATATGGCATGCCAAAATGGTGGAATCTCTTTTGGTGGAAGCATGACTAGTGGGTATAGAACATCGTCATTTCTGTACCACCAATAAACCCCAACCACATGAAGCATGAAAACGATTGTGATGCCAACAAGGACAGAGATTTTTCTCTCCCCCTGCAAGAACAACAAAATTATGACATTGTTGATGAGCAAGTTAGAAAATGAAAAGGCATCCACATCCAGTAACTGATGAAATTTCCGACGTATCAAGGGATGCATGCAAATAGATATGGACCATATGGTGAATAATCATCAATGAAATGCAATGCTAAATGACCATTTGGAACCTTGGATACCCAGAATCACGGGCTAGTCCACTTTCCACCCCCAAGGACAGACTCTTCAGAGGGAGAGATGAATAACATGGAACAACTTTTGGAGACTGGCACAAACTCAAAGCATCCATACATGCAGAGGACCAATATGGAAGGTAAATTCTGAGGTTTCATCCTCAGTCACATCCGTAGAATACATGGGACATTTGGAGGTAACTATAGTAATCTGACTCCTATGAAGACAAAATTCTTATTTTGCGGTTTTGCCTCTGCAAGATCAAAACAAGAGAAACACTTCAGCCAGAGACCATTTCACTGTGAAGTGGACTGCCATCAGCCCATCACTTCCCCATGTAGAACTCAGCAGCAAAATGGTGAGCACCATGCTATGTAGTCAGAGGCGAGAGGCGCCTAAGGCAACCAAGGGCATTTGAGGTGACATTTCATTAAAACTATAAACAGGTCAGGCATGTACATATTTCATTTAATATGTCAACAACACATATAAAACCTATAAGAATACTTAATATACATGCACGTGTTATAGGAATGAGTTGGTGTTGAACCCTGAAAATTCTAGGGGCAAGACCATAAAAAAGGGGGTGGAGAAAGAAAACCCCAGCCTTAGCCGGGAGAGATGAGAGGTAGGGACACACCCGCCTCCTCTCTCTCCTTAACTGGGGGAGATGCGAGGGGGTTGGTGGGCCCACCACAACTCCCCGCCTCTCTCTCCTTCACTGGGGGAGTTTGAGAGATGGTTGTGGGGCCCACCACAACAGCTGACCCTCTCTCCTCTCTCAACTTAACTGGGGGAGATTGAGAGGTGGTTGTGGGGGGCCACCACAACATCTACACCCTCTCCTTCTCTCACCTTAGCCGGGGGGAGTAAGAGGGAGCCGTGGTTCTCTCTCTTCTCTCTCCTTAACCAGGAGAACTCCCATTCCCCAAGGCTTAACCGAGGGAACCCAAGGGTTATTAATGCTTAACCGGAGGAACTTGCATATTCATCTCCCCCGGACAAGCCCTCTCCAATTTCTATAAATAGGCGAGTGTTGAGAAGGGATACACACACGGGAGAACACGCGGAGTTCCAAGGGAGCTGACCAAGGAGGAGGCGCCTTGTGCTTGTGCTTGGGTGTTTTGAATATATATATATATATATATATATATATATATATATATATATATATATATATATATAAAGGGCACATTGCATAGACACCCCTATGTGCATTTTTCGTAAGTACTAACGAACATTTTAGGATATCAATTTAAGTGAACGGGCCAATCGTGATCATATTGGAAATCCGAGAGTCATAATTCAATCTGACGGCCCGATTGTGATCATTTGGCCATCCAACGGCCGATCGTGATTATACTTCAATCGACGGCCCGATTGTGACCATTTGGCCATCCAACGGCCGATCGTGATTATACTTCAATCCGACGGCCCAATTGTAATCATTTAGCAATTCAACGGCCAATCGTGGTTATAATTCAATCTGACGGCCAAATCAAGACCATACGGCAACCTGACGGTCAATTGTGATTAAATGTCAATCCGA
This sequence comes from Amorphophallus konjac, assembly GCA_022559845.1. Lineage (NCBI taxonomy): Eukaryota > Viridiplantae > Streptophyta > Magnoliopsida > Alismatales > Araceae > Amorphophallus > Amorphophallus konjac. The sequence continues at coordinate 46,525,268 of CM040121.1, forward strand.
CAGTCCGATCATGATCATATGGCGATCTGACAGCCGATCGTGATTAAGTGTCAGTCTGACGATCCGATTGTGATCATCTGGGCATTCAACATCTGATCATGATTACATGCAAATCCGATGGTTCGATTGTGATCATATGACGATCCAATGGCCAATTAAACACAAATCCAACGGCCGATCATGATTAAATACAAATCCAATGGTCCAATCTTGACTAGGAACAAATATGACGGTCTGATCTTGACCAGGAGCAAATCCGACAGTCCAATCTTGATCAAAAATAAATCCAATGGTCTGATCTTGACCAGGAACAAATCCAACAGCCTGATCTTGACCGAATACAAAATTCAACGGTCCAATCATGACCAAGAACAAATCCAACAGTTTGATTGTGAACAGATTCAAATCCAAGGGTCTGATCATGGCCGGAAGTAAAATCAACGGTCCGATCATGGTCGAAAGCAAATCCAAGGGTCCGATCGTGGCCGGAAGCAAATTCAATAGTCTGATTGTAGTCTGAAGCAAATCCAACGATCTGATCATGGTCGAAAACAAATCCAACGGTCCAATTGTGAACAGAAGCAAATTCAACAGTTCGATTGTGGTCGTATATAAATCCAAGGGTTCGATTACATAATCGGGACCAAATGTATGAGTCTTAAAAAATCTATTGTAATTCATCTTACATATATTCAAGAAATAAAAAACCCTTAATTTTCCTGCAAGAGTATATCTCTAATGGGCGATCATCATCATCATATCCATTAGATAAAACCCTTAATGTCACAGTGGATATTGATAGAGACTAAAGATTTTCTTTGACAGTTAATCAGAGGTGTTCAAACTTTCTACCGATGTAAATAAACATCAACAACGGCTGGTGGGGAAAGGTCTAGAACACAAACCCATATTGTTTGATAAACCTAAAAATTAATAAATTAATAAAACCTGATGACCAAATCTAAATTTCTATTAGTCAACAAAGTATCACATTTTTCACGTCAACCGTTGGGTTATAGGAATGGGATGGGCTTGGCTAACCGCCATGGCGAGATTGGCTAAGGCGAGGCGAACTGATGGCACCTCACCTCATCACCTAGGTGAGCACCTCAAGCGCCTTTGATAACATACACACCATGTTTTCTCCTCTATGGCATCACAAGCCATCTGGAAGGGGTCACCTCTTCGCGTGGATTATCAAATGCAGGCATTGTCCTACTCGCTGGTTTGAATGGTGAAGAGAATGGTTGCCAGAAGTCCAAAACAGAAGCTACTCCTCATATTGGTCCAAGCAATCTGCTGAAATATATGGAAGGTGAGGAACTAGATGATATGAGGCTTAAAACCTGGATTCACTCATTTTTTATATGATTCCTGCTCCCAAAAGTGCTTCCTCCCCCTTTTCCACTCTTACTCTCAAATAAAATTTAATTGCATCCATAATTTTTAATTTTAGTTTGACACATATATAGACATGGATACACACATACATATTAAAGCTTATGAAAGGAGGAAAAAAAACAATCACCATAAAAAACTTCTTCCTTGGACCTAAACATAGACAATACTATGTCAGGCATGGCAAATACGAAAGTAATCAAACATTCCTAGATGATGAAAATGTGCAAAGTACAATGCCAGAAAATCCCAACAACATGGAACCAAAGTTTGTTGCATCACCTTTAGTGCTGTCTGTTTTCTCAGAATATCATTTGATTTGAACATCACAGCAGCAATCCAGATTGTGACGAAGAAACCTATAGGGTCTCCAATGAAAATAACACATCAGTACTCTGAAGCATGTCCATTGCCAAACTAAATACACCAGCAATCAAATTGAAGAATCCAATAAGTTTAACGAATATTGGAGAAGACCTTCCAGTGCCGATCATAAAAGCAATTACAAAATCAGAACACATTCATGACGGGAGGAAAAGAATTTACATAATTCCCCTAATTATATTACTAATACTTTACCAAGATGATATTAAATTCTAGTTGTCATATTAAAGATCACACTAATTTTGTCCCATTTCTTGTGCCAATGTCATGGGCTATGGTTCAATAGTCTGCCGGTTACCTCACATATGTCAAAATGAACCCAACATCAGGATCAATGAACACCTTCTGCAGTTATCTTAACTAATACTGAGAAAAAAAACAAAAAAGCCCTAGCCCCAGAAATCTAGTATTTTAGGGTACAAAACAAAAAAGCAGTCAACTGGAAATACATAGCACTTTCATCTCACCCCCCAAGGAAAGAATAAAAGAAAAAAGAAAAACAGGAAGAAAGGAAGGAAAAAAATGACTATAAAGATGAATGCTGGAAGAACCCACCAACAAAAAGAAATGATCACTCAAAAGATTGCTCCTCTTCCAAAATAAGAATCTCAAGAAATTTTGCACATCCAATCATACTAAAGGTTGAGAATGCTCTTCAATACGGTGAAGTGTTCCCTATCCATGACGAAGGTAATCCCACACTTGTGACAATGTTATGTCATTCTATCTACCAAAACTTTTAATCCATCGTGCAAGTAATCCCTCGGTAATCATAGTTTAAACACCATTGACCGCATTTATCAACTCCTTGCAAATTAGCTCTCATATTTCATCCCTTTATAAGCTCCAGGCAACGGCATGAGAGAAGAGGCCAAATGCCTGCAAGTGTTTGAGCCCAGCAAAAACTCTCGAAATATAAAATTGAAGTTTTACACCAGATCCCATATTACACACACACACACATATCAATCAGATTTTCGTTGAGATCTAATCAAAGGATCCATGCGTCCTCACAGACACACACACACAACAATCAGATTTTCGTCGGGATCTAATCAAAGGATCCATGAGTGCTCAAAGACGTAAAACAGTTACTTGGGAAATGTTTCAAACAAATGTGCATTTGCCACTTTTTTAGGATCAAATAGACAAAACATTTTTTCTCTTTTGACATCTCCAAAATGATGATACATATGTTTGTGTGTGGCAGGTTCATGTCCAAAATTTGACAATGTAGATTGAAAAATCCAAAATTGGAGATTGTACCATGCAGTTTTGGGGTAGATGGCGCTGCTCATATTTTGCCACCAGTGGTAATGGAACCCCCCTCGTGTGTGCGTGCAAGTGTATATATATGACAGGATGGATTTCCTGTTACCTAGCAAAAGGACATTTCCCTGTTACTTTTTAGCACATCTAATGGTTAAAAAAGATAGAAATAGAGGTGTTGTGTCCCTTTGGCACCCTAAATTCATGGGGTCGTTGTGATTGTTGCAGGGGGGAGAAAACTCAGAAGAAAAGGTTAAAAAAAGGAAAAGACAAACAACGGCCATGTGATCAAAAGATCAGACGGCCGAGGCCATCGCAGCCAGAATCCGCCTGGGTGTGCATGAGGATTCCACCCGGGTGCACGCAAGGAGTCCTTGCATATGCCCAAGCAGATTCCTCCTGTGCGCAGAATGCACTTGGGCACTGGCACACTCCAGCGTGTTCTACACTGGGTGGTTTCCAGCATCAGTTCTGACTTTCTTGACACTATTGGATTCAAGGTATTCAGTACCGCCCAATATGTACCGTACAGGGCTGGTACCCACCGGTACCGGCCTTGGCCAGTCCGGTTCTGGCCATTTGAGTCCAGCTCCGGCCATCTGACCCCGGTACCGCCCGGTAAAATAAAAAAAAAAAAAAGAACAGAGGCCGCAACAGTCGCACACCTCCAGACTTTCTTCTCACTGTTGAGATTGAGGGAGAGAACGGGAGAGATAGACAGAGAGAAGGGGGCAGGGGAGACCGGGAGAGAGAGAATAGGGGTGACCGGCCGGTGGGACTGTGAGAGTGAGAGATTGAGAGGGACAGAGACAGAGAGTGAGAGAGAGGGGGAGAGAGATCCCTGCACCGGTCACCGCCATGCACCGTTCGCACGAGAAGGGGGGAGACGGGAGAGACCTAGGGCTCGACAGGAGATCAGGGAAAGAGAACAGAAAGGGGGAGGGGATTTATTATCGAAGGGGGAGTCAGCCACGGATCCCTATCGGGTCGCGGGCTGGGCTGGAGCACCGAGGCGGGCCATCGCGGTGTGGGCTGGGCCGGGAGCTCACAGGTAGACCAGGAGCAGGAGCCAAGAGATCCCCTTAACCTCATGCCATTGCAAGGGGGGGTACCAGTACCGGCCCTGCCCGGTACCAAAACTGGTACCGGGAATGAAGACGTTGATTGGATTAAACCCAACAATTTCGGTGACTTGATAGCAGGAACCTTCCCTGTCAACAGGAATCTCTCTCTCTCTAAACCCGACAATTTCAGTGATTTATCTCTCTCTCTCTCTCTCTCTCTCTCTCTCTCTCTCTCTCTCTCTCTACCAGGAGAAATAGACAAGAGGAAGGAAATATGAATCTCTAGGACATTAGAGCTTCCTAGTGCATTTCTTTATGGACTTCTATATAATCATCAAGGGCCCAGTAATAGCTCTTGCCCAAACATATTGCACATTCCTGATTCTTGTTCCATTGAACATGAGAGGATTGAATATTTCAGTTGAATACCAAGGCAGGGAACTTACAGCATCTCCCTAAGACCTCCAAAGTTGATGATGAACAAACAGCACTGTAAGAACAGAACAGGTTCTCAGCAACTTCCTAATAGAACATGTATGCATTCACTCCATGTAAAAGGACAGAGGGAAGACTTCTTTCAGAAATTGGGTTCTAGAAGCTCTCAATAGACTGGAATTTTCATTGTGGAAGCTGCAGTCAACCAGAAGCTTTCTTTGATGGAGGCATAATGGATGGGGAACTCAACTACATGGTCCATAGTCGATATAAGGGTTTGTATCAATAGAGAGGCTCTAGATTTCTGGGAGTTGCATGTTTTGTAAATGAAAATTAGATCTGAAAGAAACATTCTTTTCGTGATACCAATGTACAAAGACACTTTAGCCTCTTGCAGCAGGAATGGTGTGTTCGTTAACAACTTTCTGTTTACACCATGCTGAAAAACTCCTCACCACAGTATGAATATATTGAGCTTCAAAGAAGATTGAGTGCCAATTACCCACTTGGAATTATTGAGTTAGCAATAGCTTAAGAATGGGACCAAACAAAGTACAGAACAGCCAATTCAGATCAAGATCAGTTTCCAGAGGCTGAGGGTCTTACATTTTTTCAGATGACGAGAAAACAAGGGGGTTTTACTATTTTATGAAATTATATAACATATCTTGCAAGCATAACTCCCGTTGGTAGTTCAAAGGTATCTCCCCCTTCCGCCTTTCCATTCATTTCATCACCTGGCCTCCCATGTAACCTTGAGGATCTGGCAGTGGAAGAGAAGAAATTGGGATAGGTGTTCCCCCCAATAATTGCTCTTGCAGCCATCCCTCACCTCTACTGCTGCCAAAGTGCCACTGCCTCAATTTTTTTTTTTATGACCAGGGAAAACCCACCCCCACCACCACCTCAGCATGCGGCCCCTTTGGACCTACGAACTGACCGCTTGTGCATCATGGGGTCCGCCGGCTGGGGCAAGAGGCGGGCTTGTTAAAACACCTGAGCACTGCTGCCAAGACCTGATCCAGGGAACAACCCATGGGCGTGGACACCATGGCAAAGGCACAATATGCTTAGCCGCTGAAAGGAATAGAACCTGCAACCATGGTTGGCCAACTCATACCATACCAGTACGAATCAACCATACTGTATCGTATTTGGGCAACTCTGGTCCCTAGATACAGTCAACGGTCCAGTCTTGTTAGTTTTAATCTTTAAATCATTTTCTTAAAAAAACTTAAACTTTAAAAAAATAAGTTAAAAAACCAAATGGAAATGGTGGATTTTTTACAAGCTTCAAAATGGGCTAAAAATTGTTAAACTTAAGCACAATCTGAAAATGGGCTAAGAAACATGGCCTAATGGTGGATCTTTTAGACTTTTACAAGCTTCAAAATGGGCTAAAAGCTAAAAACCCCTTAAACTTGGATTTTCAAAAAAAAGAAAGCTAAAAACATCCATGGGAATGGTGGTTCTTTTACGAGCTTCAAAATGGGCTAAAAAAAACCTACAAATTAAAAAACATTTTGCAAAAAAAAAACTCAAATGACCGACTCAGATTGGTCTGAACTGGCACGGTCCAAGTCGGCCCGTGCTGTACTGTGCCGCCAAGGGACCAGGTCGATCGGACCTGATGGCAAGGCGAACCCTACTGCGACCTCTTTGTTACCGACAAAATGCTGAACTGTTCAACCCACCCCTTGGGTCACTGAATAAGATCATCATCACAATTGGAGACTCGTCACATTTATTTGGTCAGCCAGACGAACCCTGTCCGGCCATTTTAATCTATCCAATGCCATGCTCATACTTAAATCTAAAAAGGTCTATTCTTACCATTCCAACCATCTCATTTTAGGCCTTCCCAAAGTTCTTTTACCCTCCTCTGCTTAAGTTTGATCACACCTTCTAACCAGTACAGATGCACATGGCCAAATGATCTAAAGCTTACTCTCCATCAGCTTAGCCTTAGTGTCACATGAGCTATACCAAAGTCTCCATATAGATCATCTTTCCATATCTTATCATTTCTCATCTCACCATAGGTCCAATCAACATCCTCATTTCTGCTATGCATAGTTTTCATGTGTTCTTTCCTTGCAGCCCAATACAAAGTCTCATACAACATAGCAGGTGTTGTAGGTCTAACAGTTCTAATGTTCTATAAAACTTTCCTTCGAGCTTTAAGGAGACTTGATAATCAAAGAGACATCAGATGCACTTCTCTACTTCAGTTAACATGCCTTAACTCTGTGGATGTCATCTTCTTGGATCTCTCATTCTCTTGAATAATAGAACTTAAATAACATAAGTTGCAACATTTGGGAATAACTTGCCCATCAATCATAACTAGATCCTCCTAGTTTCCCCTCGCATTACTGAAACCATATTTCATATATTCAGGCATAGTTCCACTAATCCTAAAACCTTTAGATTCCAAAGCATCCCTCCATCATTCTAACTTATCATTTAAACCCATAGGATTCTAATTGATTAAAACTATTAGAGACCCGAACTCTAACCCAAAGCATAGGCCTTGAGTTGAGAGAATCCCCTTCATGTATAGAGGAAAGACTCCCATAGATTTTGAATATGGGAGTAAGCCACAACATTTCCCCCACCCCCTGTCATGACCCGGATTTTCGGATTTAGTATCCGCGGGTTTCAGAATGGTTTCGCGGGTCTCGAATCACATTTCCTAAATAAAATGGATTTTTCCTAAATGTCGGATCTTCGGATACCCAAATAAAAGAAAATAAAATATTTTGGGTTCCGCAACATGACAGGTGAATTATGCATTTTTCGAGGATCGTGTGACTAATTTTTGGTGACTTTCTAATTTCTGGAATGTTTTAACCTCAAAAATTTTCTATAAATATTCCTAACCCTCACCCCCCTCTCTCATTCTCTCATTTCTCTCCCTCTCTCCTATGTTTCTCTCCCTCTCTCTCCCTCACACCTCCGGCGGCCAACGGAGTGCTTGGTGCCTCAGGCGGTCGGAGCGACGACGGCGGCGAGGATCGAGGGCTCGATTGAGAGTGGAGGCATTTCGCATTTTCATGAAGAACCGGCTATAGAAGCGGCATTTTTTGTCGTGGAACGGCGTCCGTTCTTCGTGGGTTCTTCGAGAAAGGTAGGAGGATGGATTCCTACTCACCTTGCGTGATTTCCTCGCGGGTCTACGTCGATTCGGGAGAGGAAGAGCGGGTTTCCTTTACGTTATGGGAAAAATACATATTTTAGGCGAGTGGCGATTCCCACATATTCGGACGATGTTTCTTAGATTAATCTTGTAATGTTGATGGAATGGATGACGGGGAATGATTCCCCCCTTGCTTTTCCAGCGTTTCCATGCGATCTGGGGCCGAGGTAGGGCAGAGAGTAGGTTTCGTTTATGTTTCGGGAAGATTTAAGCATGTTTTCAGGGTGAGAACGGTTTTGCCGATTCGAGTGGTTTTCCGAGGTTCAAATGGATCCTCCGGGAAGGAAGGAGGTTGGGGAATGATTTCCCCTTATTTTTCCCCTCGTGTGGAGCGAGCGGGGCGTGTAATGGGACCCCACAGCGGGGCTCTCGCTGCGAATTGATCGGAATCGGTCGACCGATTACCTGATTCGATCGACCGATCGGGCCTGTATGAATACACCATTTCTGGGAAAAACGGTCGACCGACCAAGGCAGGGCCGGTCGACCGAAAGGCCCAGTCGGTCGACCAACCAGGATGGCCGGTCGACCGATACCCTGTGTTGGTTCAGGGGTCTTTTGGCCCATTTGACCCCCCCCTTTTTCCCCTGTTTTCACCTGGAACACATAAACTAATATTATATTCATGAAAACCCATGAAAATTGGACCATTTCGACCTCGTGTGGGCGGCGGTCGTCCCAATAATTGGTTCCTCCATGTGCGGAGTCTTAGGGTTCTCGCGGAGGATTTTCCCACACGAGTTAGTGGCCAACATTCGTGGTTTCTACTTTGTCGACCTAGGAAGATTTTACGGCATTGAACCATATTGCTTAGTGGCCTTAGGATGAGTCGCGCGACTCGATGGCAGATAGTTTAGCTGGTCTAGTTAGCTATTCCGAGTAGGGTGGCACCGAGCCACCCAATGTTCCGAGATAATTACGAGGGGTGCGTGCGTAGCCGTCACTACTCTGGCAGTTTCCTTTCTACTAAGAGTTTTCACGTCAAGTGACTTCTCCCACTAGTCGTAGTTTGCCTAGGCACGCGGTTGCCGACCCACCTGAGAGTGGTGGAGAGCTAAACCCAGAGAGATGATTTTAGGCCAGTTTCCGTAGGACCTTCCACAGTGGCGGCTTGAGTCCGGACCAGGAGGAAACCCAGCTAGAGGGCCTGACATAAGGCAGTCAGTCAGTGTGTGCACACGTGGTTGAGGGCTTTTGGACGCGTGCCGACGAGCGCGACCCCGACTAGTCCTTATTCTTTGATTACTTATACGGTGTCTCAGTTTCCGCCTGGGGCGAGTAGAGAGACACATGAGGCTGCGAATTAAGTCATCAGTGGACGCATCCGACCTTGCTTCTAGTGGGCAGTTCTCCTGTCACTTGAGACGTAGTTTCTCCTGTCTCTCGAGAGTCTGATTTCCAGCAGTGAGGCCGTGTTACTCTCGACGGTCTAGACTATATTCCCTTTGACACCTGGATAGAGTTCCCCGGAGAGTTATGGACGTGTTATGGTTTAGCGGTTACATGAGGGTGATTCTTCCGATACTCGAGGCATCCAGTAGTTTGTACGAGCTTTACATGACCGGTAGCTTAGTTGTGTTTATTTATTGTTGTTAGTCATGTTTTCCTTTCGATATTGTTGTTGCACTTGTTTATTGTAGTTCATTGTGGTGGGGATCCGCAGGTCCCCTACTAAGCCAATGAGATAAGACTCACCCCTTTTCTTTTCAGGTTCGGTGTACCTCCACACCCGAGGCCTTGAGTAGCGCCTACAGAGTTCTAGTGCCGCCAGTCTTCCCTAACTGGTGTATGCCCCAAAACTTTGTACTTTTCTTTTGTTGAGCTGTACTTTTTGGACTTATACATCTGGACTACAATCTGTGTAAAAATTGTATAAATCTGTTTATAAATATAAGCTCTAATTTCTATATTTTATTTCATGGTAGATTCCCACATACTCTCGTGACACTAATTCTAACCCTTCCGAGTCCCGTGGCTCGTGGGTGGCGAGTCAGGATTCAGGTCGTACCGGTTACTTTTCGGTACTCGGATTCCGAGTCATTACAGGTGTACAAGTCCAGAGAGCCCGGTACACTCAACGGCTGGCTTAGAGTGTTGTGTTTCTTACTATGTTGTTTTCCTTGCTTGTTTAGGGATCAGCGATGGTGCCAAGAAGGCAGGCCCAGCTCCAGGTAGAGCAGGCCGTGGGAGCGCAGGAGGAGCAGGCCGTGGAGCACCACCCCCTCGGGTGGTTGTAGCTCCGGGTGCACCAGGACCGACCCATTGTTTCTTGCGATCGACCCAATTTTTGGCATTGAGACAGGAGGAATTGCCAGTTGCTTTGTATTGGACCAGATTCATGAAGCTGAGTAGGTATGCACCACCAGTTATGGCGAACCAGACGATGCTGACCCAGCAATTTATTGGGAGATTGAGGCAAGAGATTTGTCATACACTTAATGGCTGACGTGAGCAACTTAGAAGTGGCTTTTCAGACTCCGGCAATCCTGGAAATGGATTTTGTGAGGGTTCAGAAGCAGACTAGGGTGGCGCAGCTTCAGCAAGGCGTCCCACTGCAACTCCCCATCCAACCAACTGTGCCTCCTTCACCTGCTCGTGGACAACCTCGGAGGGGCAGGCGGAGGCATAGAATTTAGCGGGCAGTGTATTTGCAGCACTGACATCAGAGGAAGCAGGCGCAAAGGCAGACTTCGACTGAGAGCGTGCACCAGCCGGTGGCCCGGTTACTCCAGCCCGGATTGGCAGTTCAAAGGGAGCAGTGCCAGAGATGCGATGGTCCCCACCTCAGCCAGACTTGTCCAGATGTCATTGCAGTCAGGAGCTATTTCACGTGCCCCCAAGTGGGGCACGCGGCGCGTGAATGCCCGATGAGAAGGTGTTTCAGATGCGATCAGGCGGGGCACTACCACCGTGAGTGTCCCCAGCCATCTCATTAGAACAGCTTTATTGAGGTGGAGGTCCTAGAGTATGCGATATATTTTGGTCGAGTAAGGAGCGATGATGCCCATCGTTAGAAGGTATGGTTATGATTCTTAATTGTATCATTTGATTGTATTATTTAAATCCCTCTATGCTTCCGATGTTTCTTGTGGTTTCCTTATAGGTTATGTGTGTAGGGGCGTGTGTCTGAGGTTCGCCTTAGACTCTGTAGATCGTTTTTAATGCTGAGAGGTGCCGCAGGTACAGTCAGGCGAGACTTTTGGCACGTGATTACCCTGAGGGGCTATCCCAGCAACCACAACGACTTTTTGGTGTGGCGAGGTTGCATTCCCGGGCTGTGAGATGTGTAGCCGGGCTAGCGTGGAGATGCCCCATCTCGTGGCAGGTATAATTTCAAATCGTTTAAAATTGTGCGCTAGGTGCGTCTTCCTTAACTTCCGTTGTTTTCCGTTTTATTTATAGTTATCTTCGTAAATCTCCATGAGCGTATCGGTAGTTGGGGACGGTGTCCTATGTGGTGGTAGTGGAGCTACCTACAGAAGTTGGGTGCTCATCCCCCACCTAGGTATGGTGTGTTGGTGCCGTAGTGAGAGGAGTGGAGTTACCAGCCGGATTGCATGTGTTGCGCTGTGTGGCTGGTGTCCTGATTTTTCCAGTGGAAGTCAGACTTGGATCTTCGGTTCGGTGCGTGAATTGCCAAACTAAACGTGCGACTTACCCTGTTTTCTAGATTTTGTCGGTGGATTTAGAGGTCATTTTATAGCAGGCACCAGAATCCTCTTACTTCGGTTGTGCAAGCCGTGCAAAGTTGCACAGTAGAAGCGTGGTGGGCCCATAACCCACGGGCCCAGGTTCGGATGACTGAAGAGATTGAAGAATATCCCGGTGGTGAGTAGAGTCACGAAGGTCCTTTGATTAATTGTAGTGTGTTAACCCTCGGTATTAAGCGGCGTTGGCCATATGGGTGGCATCGATCGTCTTGTTGTTGGTTAAAACATTGTGCTAAGCGGCATCAAGGAGGTAAGAATTGGATGCATCAGCGTCAAGGGCTATTGGATGAGGACTGTATTTGCCCTAATTCTCCTCTCGAATTGCCTTGTATGACTTGTGGAAGAGCCAGTGGGCAGTTGAAGCGGTGTGTAAATCGTGGGCAAATGAATTAGTCATCTTAGAAGCGAGAATTGATGTTCAGAAGGGATGAGTTATTTGATTGGCCTTGATCAAGGTGGTGTTCTCCAAGTCGATTCAGGTTTTAAGTGATGTGTATGTGATGAGAAAAATAGTTCTGGGTCCCAGTAGGAATGTCGTGAATAGTCGGTGTGGCAGGTTAGACTGCTGGCACCCTGGTGATTTTAAGGATTGGTGCACCGGGTATGCAGCAATGATGGTAATTTGGAGACCCGGTCGAGGGTTAGATGAAAATCGTTGGAAGAAGGACCTTGTTATGACCAAGCTCAAGCATGTTTGAAGTTCAGTATAGTTTTGGCACAGTTGACCAGACTATTATGAGGGGAGGCACTCTTCCACTTGGAAAGGAGGTGCGCTAAGATTATAAGGTCACATGTGGCGTGTTGTCGCCTGGTCCGAGTAATTTTCTGATGTGACTGGGGCGCCGAGGATTGGTGAATGCTAATCAGAGGGTCGAGGAGGGCCGATTGAGAATGACCAACTGAGAATGAGGTTGAGAGTTCGGAACGGATGGTTCCGTGGTGTAAGGGTTTCCAAAGGAATAACGTCTTATGGAGACCCCCATGTTGTTTCCATCTGGGAGAAATTCCAGAAGTATTGGAATTTGAGCTGGTCTAGGTTGAGAATTCGAGGTTTGTCTAGGTAACTTTGATACACTTCCCACGAGTAAAGAGAGTTGAAAAGGAGTTCAGTTAGAACCAGAGGTGGTATCCAGATGCAATCCGACTCAGTAAGTTATGATATCGGATGTCAGAGTTGGCGAATGAGTTGCCGAGGTCTTGTTGATTCCTGCGGAGAAGCAAAGTTTTTTTCGGTCGACGTGGCCTGTGGTTGCCAGATGGATTTTCGCAGCCATGTTGTTGTTAATTAAAATAAATATGAGAATGGCGGTCAATAGAATTGACAAACCTCAAGTGTCCGGCGGTGAAGTGTCCCATGCGTATAGTGGGGACTGATGAGAAGCTGGTGTTGGGGACCAGAGTTGGCCCAGCAATGTTTAGTGATGGTTCAGCTCGCGAGGTAGTGGTTGCTGGTAGTGTGAAATCAGAGATGAGTCGCGATCAATCGAATCAACTACGTGACCTAAGCTGAGCTGAGGAGCAAAGTTTCGCGAGGGCATACCTTGTGAAGGGTGTGAAATTAGTCGATAGACGTGAAAGCGGATGTTCCGGTTACCTGATGAGTATAGTTGCCCTAGTAATTAATGGAAGGGTGACGCGAGTCACAATCCCTTGATGAATAGGATTTCGTCAGGTGGCGATTCGAGTTCTAGAGAGTCCAGTGTAACTGAAGTAATGCCAGACTGATTTGTTTCTATGTGCCTCCATCATTCCAAGAGTCGTCATGAGTAGTGATGGGAGGCGAGAGGTCTCCATTGAATGTGTGGGTCTGACCGTATTCCTTAGAACCTATGATGATTGAAGAAGTAAGAGACGGTGCTAGAGCAATGAGTGCTTTGCCAGCTGAGTGAGTTTTCTTCCCCTATAAGCGTAATAAGTCATTCCGAATTTCGAGGATGAAATTTCTTTAAAGGGGAGGGGGGAGAAATGTCATGACCCAAATTTTCAGATCTAGTATCTGCGGGTTTCGGAATTATTTCGCGGGTCTCGGATCACATTTCCTAAATAAAATGGATTTTTCCTAAATGTCGGATCTTCGGATCCCCAAGTAAGCGAAAATAAAATATTTCGGATTTCGCAATGTGACGGATGAATTATGCGTTTTTCGAGGATCGTGTGGCTATTTTTTGATGATTTTCTAATTTCTAGAATTTTTAAACCCCAAAAAATTTCTATAAATATTCCTAACCCTCACCCCCCTCTCTCATTATCTCGTCTCTCTCCCTCTGTCATCCGTTTCTCTCCCTCTCTCTCCCTCACACCTCCGGCGGCCGACGAAGTGCGTGGTGGGCAAGGCGCTCGGAGCGGCGGCGGCGACGGCAAGGATCGAGGGCTCGATTGAGAGTGGAGGCATTTCGCATTTTCGTGAAGAATTGACCGTAGAAGCGGCGTTTTTTGTCGTGGAACGGCGTCCGTTCTTCGTGGGTTCTTCGTGAAAAGTAGGGGGATGGATTCTTACTCACCTTGCATGATTTCCTCGCAGGTCTACGTCGATTCGGGCAAGGAAGAGCGGGTTTCCTTTATGTTATAGGGAAAATGCATATTTTGGACGAGTGGCGATTCCCACCAATTCGGGCAGTGTTTCTTAAATTAATCTTGTAATGTTGATGGAATGGATGATGGGGAATGATCCCCCCTTGCTTTTCCTGTGTTTCCATGCGATTTGGGGACGAGGTGAGGCCGAGAGCGGGTTTCGTTTATATTTCGGGAGGTTTAAGCATGTTTTCGGGGTGAGAACTGTTTTGTCGATTCGAGTGGTTTTCTGGGGTTTAAATAGATCCTCCCGGTAGGTAGGAGGTTGGGGAAGGGTTTCCCCTTATTTTCCCCCTCGTGCGGAGCGAGCGGGGTGTGGAACGGGACCCCACGGCAGGGCTCTCGCTGCGAACTGACCGGAATCGGTCGACCGATCGGGCCTGTCTATAAAGAACAGACCATTTTTGGGAAAAACGGTCGACCAACCTAGGCAGGGCCGGTCGATCGAAATGCCCAGTCGGTCGACCGACCAGGATGGCCGGTCGACCGATACCCTATGTTGGTCGACCGACCAGCTGGGCTAGTTGACCGATTCAGGGATCTTTTGGCCCATTTGACCCCCCCTTTTTCCCCTATTTTCACCTGGAACACATAAACTAATATTATTGGTTCATTTCAACCTCACATAACCCTAACCGACCAGCTGCGCTAGTTGACCGATTCATGAAAACCCATAAAAATTGGACCATTTCGACCTCGCATGGGCGGCGGTCGCCCCAATAATTGGTTCCTCCATGTGCGGAGTCTTAGAACCTCTTTGATAACAGAATAAGGGGCGAATAGGATGAGTTATTCCGCCTACTCGCCCTTAACCGAGTTTGGTAGCAGGGTTAAGTTATCTGGGCTCGGTTAGGGTTAAGGCCCTTATTCTAGGAATAACTCATTCTACCATTTCACATGGAATGAGTTATTCCCAGAATAAGAGTAAACTATCAAACTCAAAAAGAGAAAATCCAAAGAATAACTCACCCGAACCCACCTCGGATAATTTATCCTAACCTATTATCAAAGTGACCCTTAGGGTTCTCGCGGAGGATTTTCCTGCACGAGTTAGTGGCCGACGTTCGTGGTTCCTGCTTTGCCGACCTAGGAAGGTTTTACGGCATTGAGCCGTACTCAATGGCCTTAGGATGAGTTGCGTGACTGGATGGCCGATAGTTTAGCTGGTCTAGGTAGCTATTCTGAGTAGGGTGGCACCGAGCCACCCGATGTTCCGAGATAATTACGAGGGGTGCGGCGTAGCCGTCACTACTCTGGCGGTTTCCTTTCTACTAAGAGTTTCCACGTCGAGTGACTTCTCCCACTAGTTGTAGCTTGCCTAGACACGCGGGTGCCGACCCACCTGGGAGTGGTGGAGAGCTAGACCCGGAGATATGGTTTTAGACTAGTTTCCGTAGGCCCTTCCACTGTGGCGGCTTGAGTCCGGGCCGGGAGGAAAACCAGCTAGAGGGCCTGGCATAGCGCAGTCAGTCAGTGTGTGCACACGTGGTTGGCGGCTTTTGGACGCGTGCCGACGAGCGCGACCCCGACTAATCCTTGTTCTTTGATTACTTGTATGGCGTCTCACTTTCTGCCTGGGGCGAGTAGGGAGACACCTGAGGTTGCGAATTAAGTCATCAATGGACGCATCCGACCTTGCTTCTAGTGGGCAGTTCTCCTGTCACTTGAAACGTAGTTTCTCCTGTCTCTCGAGACTCTAATTTCCGACAGTGAGGTCGCGTTACTCTCGACGGTCTAGACTGTATTCCCTTTGACACCTGGATAGAGTTACCCCGAGAGTTATAGACGAGTTATGGTTTAGCGGTTACATAAGGGTGATTCTTCCGATACTCAAGGCATCCATTAGTTTGTACGAGGTTTACATGACCGGTAGCTTAGTTGTGTTTATTTATTGTTGTTAGTCATGTTTTCCTTTCGATATTGTTGTTGCACCTATTTATTGTAGTTCATTGTGTTCATTGTGGTGGGGATCCGCAGGTCCCCTACTAAGCCAATGAGATAAGACTCACCCTTTTTCTTTTCAGGTTCGGTGTACCTCCACATGACTCGAGGCCTTGAGTAGCGCCTACAGAGTTCTAGTGCCGCCAGTCTTCCCTAGCTGGGGTATGCCCCAAAGCTTTGTACTTTTCTTTTGTTAAGCTGTACTTTTTGGACTTGTACATCTGGACTACAATCTGTGTAAAAAATGTATAAATTTGTTTATAAATATAAGCTCTAATTTCTGCATTTTATTTACCGCGTTCATTGTAGATTCCCACATACTCCCGTGACACTAATTCTAACCCTTCCGATCCCCACGACTCGTGGGTGGCGAGTCGAGATTCAAGTCGTACTAGTTACTTTCCGGTACTCGGATTCCGAGTCGTTACATCCCCCCACCCTGCCGCACCTCGAACCAACTAGTCTGCAACACATCATAGGTAGGGCCAAGTGTCCATACTCCATATATGGATATAATGGGTAAACAAGACACTAATACCATGTTAGAGGTCTGAATTCTAACCCAAAATCTAGCCGTTGAGTTGAGGGAATCCCCTACATGTATAGAGGAAAGACTCCCATGGATTTACGATATGGAACTAAACCACAGCAAAAATTACATCATTTACAAATAACATGCATCAAGGGACACCATCATGTAAATGTTTTGCTACTTTATCTGTAAACAAAGTAAAGAATGTTTTGACCTTGACTATGTTGTACTTTCTTCTAATAATAAAATGTGATCTGTTGGTCACCTTCCACCAAAAAAAAAAAGTAAAGAGGTAAGGACTTGGTGTTGACCCTTCATGGGGAGAGAGAAAATTCTAAAATATCTGATACCGAACCAATTAGCCGAACTATTAGTTTCTCAGGTTTTGGATAAATTCCCAAACTAACTTTCTTTTTGTTTTGGGGGGAGGGAGGAGTGTGGAATGTTAAAATATCAACTTTGCCTGAAGAATTATATAAGATGTAGTAGTTCTAAAGCTGTCCTTATCTATGAAACCAAATCGAAGTAGTTCTAACACCCCTCCCCACCCAAAAGAAAAGCTATTATAGTAAATCCAACCGAGTATTTCTATTAGTCTGACACTTGGTAGTTTCAGTTTAAAAGGCACAAGGGAACAGATCAACAACCAGAAACTATTCACGCCATGACTGTCAAATATTTCACTCTAAACTGAAATTGTAGGCAAAGGCGGATGATAAATTGATCAGTACTAAAAATAAAACTACAATGAAAATGACGAAGTGAATAGCACATACATCAGTCGAACAAACCCAGAGGATTCTTCTTGGATTTATTAGACGTAAACACTGTAGTCTCAAAATCAAATAATTAAATAAAATCAAAAAACTCTTAGGGTCTTTAGGGATGTGCAAGGTTATTCTAATTCATAAAGTGCAATTTCTTTGATTTTTTTTTGGGAAGGTAGCCAAGAGACCACAATTCATGGATAAAGTAGAAAAAATTTACACAAGGTTACAGCCCAAACACAGAACAAAAGAAAAGAAAAGGTCATCTACCAAGGTGTTAGTGTCTAAACCAAAATGTAAAACCCAAGAGACCAAAGAAAGCCTAAAAGAGATTACACAGTGAGGTTAGTCCAACCTCCTAGCCTGAGCAAAAGAGAAGATTGCTGGATATTGGACCCTCCCAGTCTAAAATGCCATTCATGAAGGCATTTGATATAAGAAGGGTGTTTGAACTCTTCCCTAAACAGTCTGTTATTCCTTTCTCTCCAAATTGACCAAAGCATTGCTACAAGACATTGCGACCATAGATCCTTCTCTTGCTGAACTGCATTCAGATTCATCCAGTCTCTCATCCAAACTTCCATGTGAGAATCCACCATCCCGGTAAGATCTAACACCTTGAAAAATTGCTGCCAAACAGTCTGAATGATGTCACAATTTATGAAAAGATGATCCATAGACTCCCGATAGCATCCACAGAAAACAAACTGAAGCTTGACATCTGGTTTGAACCTATGCACTCTATCAGTTGTTGCAATTATCCCCCAAGCAAGCTTCCATAGAAAAATTCTGATTTTTAAGGGTAGTTTATTCTCCCGCACTTGCTTGTACCAAGAGACTTTCTGTCCCCCTTTGGCCAAAAACTGAGTGGCTGATCCAACAGTGAAAATACCTGATTTATCCCATTTCCACCTTCTAGTATCACTGGCTCCCTGGGCAACATGTATACCGTCCAGCAAGTGGGAAAACCTCAGGAATTCCTGCCACTCCACCTCGCTTAAGTTTCTCCGAAACTCAATGTTCCAACCTGGTTGTTGTTCAGAATGAGACAACAGAGCACTTATCCTAACTCCCTTCCTGCAAGCAAATTCAAAGAGATTGGGGAAGTCATCCTTGAGGTGCCTATTGCTCATCCAACGGTCCTCCCGAAAGTTTGTCTTGCAACCATCTCCAAGTCTGATTTCCATTGAACAAAGATAGAGATCCCTCAAGCTCATAATGCTTTTCTAGATGCTAGACAAAAGATTGTGTCTACATTCATGTGATAACCATCCATCGAAGTTGTCAAAATACTTATGGACCACTAAAGATCTCCACAGTGCCGCAACCTCCATATCTGCCCTCCAAAGCCATTTCAAAAGAAGGCCTTGGTTAATAGTATCAATGGGGGTCAAACCAACTCTGCCTTCCTCCTTAGGTCTGCAAACAGACCTCCAAGCAATATGGCACCCCCCCTTCTCAACTGGTTCTTCCCCTTCCAGAAGAAGGAAGCTCTCAAAGACTTCAAGTTTTGACAAACAGTTATCAGAATATTAAAGATAGAAAGATAATAAATAGCAATGGAAGACAGCACCGTCTTCAAAAGCACTCATCGCCGACCAGCTGACAGTAATCTTCTTTTCCAACCTGCAATGCAGTCACCACATTTTTTCAGAAGACCATTCCAATCAGCAACTCTGAGCGTCCCTACAGTAAGAGGGATCCCCGGACATTTAATAGGGAAGGATCCCCATTTAGCTCCAGAAATTTGAGTTAAACAATCCTTCTTATCCTCTTTGATGTTGACCCCCACTAATTAACTTTTCAGAAAATTAATTTTGAACCCTGTCACCTCTTCTAGAAGTCTAAGAATGACTCTCAAGTTGATTATCTCCTGCTCCTCTGCTGAAGCAAACAAAATTAAATCATCGGCATATAGCAAGTGTGTTAGATGATCACCCCTTCCGCCTATAGAAACTCCAGCTAATAGCCTGGAAGCCTGTGCTTTCTTCCACATAACACCAATCACCTGACCCACCAAAACAAACAACAGAGGGGATAGAGGGTCCCCTTGTCCAAGGCCCCTTGTGCTCCCAAAGAAGCCACAAGGTCTACCATTCACAAGAACTGAGAATTTAGCTGTTTGGATGCAGCAGCCGACCCATTCAATCCATTCTTTTCTAAAGCCCATGCTATGCAGAACATGAATCAGACAATCCCAGCAAACTCTATCATAAGCTTTCTTAAAATCAAGCTTTAAAAAAAGGCATTCTTTTCTGTTAATTTTCTGATCATGCAGCCATTCATATGCTGCCGCATAGTTGTCCGAGATCAATCTTCCCTTGATGAATGCCAACTGATTACTGTCCACCAACTGATGAATAACCTCCTTCAGTCTATTCGCCAAAGTCTTGGTGATTATCTTGTAGGTACCGTTCAGTAAACTAATAGGCTGGTACTCGGTGATTGACTCAGCATTCTCCTTTTTTGGAATAAGCACCAGAAATGTGGAATTAAAAACCTCACAGCCGCAGGGTTAATCAGAAATTCTCGGACAGCTGCCATAACATCGTCCTTCACAATATGCCAGAAATGTTGATAGAGCCCCATAGAAAACCATACTGAAGATAGAAAGCCTAATTTCCTCATCCGAGAAAGGTCTGATAAGGGAGACAGCTTCCTCTTCTGAAATCTTGTTAAAAGGTTCCCCGCTAATCTTTGGTCTCCATTGTTCATCTTCTTTAAAGAGGTTTTCATAGTACTTGAGAATAGCCTTCTGGCAATTTCTTTAATAGGAAGGTATCTTTGTCAAACAACACTCTCAGCATCAGCCCACACTAATATCACAATCAAAGTTCAGACTATATGGCAAAGCATTACAGGGAGATAGCATATACAAAGGTCATCGCAGACCAAATAAAAATATTTGCATTTGGTGCCAATTGTTTCTTTTTGCCCTCATTGCAGTGAAATCTTTTAATGGTTGAGGAAAAACTTCCCTCACATGTTGCCAGGCAACTCCGGCCACCTGCAACATAGAACTAGACCAGCTAACACAATTCCACAGGGATAAGCTTCTGAAAGCCCAGTCATACCTGGGAAAGGGAGAAAGAGGTGCCCTACATGTTAGCACCTGTTGATAAATGGTATTGAATGATGGAATCAGACCCCATGCTATGGAAGAACAGTAAAAAAGGCCATATGCTTTATAAATTTCTAAAGTGTATGGTGCACATATTTTTGCAGACAATGTCTCTAAGCAATTTTTCAAATCTTAAACCAGGGAAAACCAAAACAGTTGTCAAATTAGTGCAATTTCTCCCCTTTGAAATCAAAAAATATATATGAAACAAAAAGAATCAGTAGAAAGAAACGCCAACAGGTAAAAGTTGTCCGAATGAGAAATAGACACCTTGTAAATGCTGCCGGATGAACACAACCAACAGAAGCAGGGAGAACGGAAGGATCTGCTCGATCCACCTAGCCGCTTGCTGTATGTCATACCTCTGGTATGGTGAATCCCTGTTGCTCCCCCCAGGACCATTCCCTGCTTCATTCTCTGTACTTGGAGAACTTACAGAAGAGACAGACGGGGAAGAAGCAGTTGACGAAGGCCCCTCCACCACTCCATCCTCATTCCCAGCATCTCCAGCCTGACGATCAGATGCTGCAGGAGCATGCTCCGCCTGCACGCCGGTCTCTCCCGCAACGCCCTCTCTTCCCGGACCGGCAGCCAGCTGCTGAGGGGACCCCGTTCCCGCCCTCAGGCCATCTTGATCACCCGACCCTATAATCCTTATGGAGACCTCTCCTCCGGCAGCGTTGGAGACCGAAGCCTCCCCCGCCCGCCCCGAGGCATGGTCCCGCAAGCCAGCGGCAGGCCCCCCTCCATCGACCAAACTCTCGTGCTCCGGATGGACCGACCGAGGTCGCAAGATCCCCGAATACTCCAAAAGAGCAGAAATCGGCGTCTGTATGAAATTAGAAGCGGACAACTGCATCCCGTACCGCCTCGACGACCCGCCACCATTGCCGCCGGCGCCGGCGTTCCCGGGCCCATTCCTGTATGAATCAGATCCCCCACCGGGCGTTTCCATGGACGCAAAAAACACGCAGAAAAAAAAATACCAGCAGCCGCCTACTTCCAAATACCAACCAAAAACCCCCACAAACAAAGAAGTACAGAAACGAGCTGCCACGAATGACAGATCAGCAGAGCAACCGGAGATATTCCAAAAAAGGAAACGCCATCCCAGGCGAGGCTCGCAGCAGGAACACCCGGAAAACCCTACCCAGACACGCGCATACACACAGACACCTCTCGATCACAGAATGGAGCTCCTCCTCTTGATCCTCGCCGGCGAATCGAGCTGCCCCCGGCGCAGTGCAGGTCAGGCGAGACGGCCGCAGATCCTCGGTCTGGCGACTCTGCGCTCCTCCTCCTCCCCACTGCTGTGCTCCTCCTCCAGTCCTGCCAGCCCTGTGCAGGCCACTTCCCCGCTCTTTTTCCTCTCTTCTCTTCTTCCCCCACGGGGAAATGGTAAAGAGAGTGGGAGGGGGAAGAGGACCCCCCAGGGGCAGGGGTGGGAGAGAAGAGTGGAGATATCCGAGTGGGTCTCTCTCTCTCTCTCTCTCTCTCTCTTCCGAGAGGTTCACTTCATCGTGGCCCTTGGTTTGGTGTGTTCCCGATGTACTACGACGATCGCGGTTGTTCGTTGGGATAGAGCATACCGCGGAGAGGAACGTAATTGGGGACCTGTCGCCGGTCGGTGGGTTATAATTAAATAGGGATGGTTAGAGTTGAATTTAAAATATATATTTTTAAAATATATTAACAAATATATCATTACATTAATCTAAATAATATATCATTACATTAATCTATAATATATAATTTATAGAAGTTTTGATAAAAAAAGTGATATGTCTGTAAATAAAAATAATATTTTTACACAATTTAACTTTACATAGTGATATGCATGTTAATATATTTTTAAGAATAATTTTTTTATAATTTTTCATTTAATAATAATTTCCATGTAAAAAATCTTATTAAGTATTTATGTATACCTTGAGCGTTCGAGGTATAAACTTTGTGCATGGTGTATTTTTTTGATAATTCATAATCTCATATAATTGATTTAGTACTCAACTTAGAGTAATTAGCATATTCCGTTCAATACTTAATAAGGTCAACAATTGACATATTAACTTTTTACAGTTAACGTTTCAGCAAATCGGAGGTGTATAGTCATGAACTGGGACTGCACACTGGGTAATTTTTCACCCACTCATGTCTTGATTCGAACACGCAACCTCAACCATGTGGGAGGACGCAAAATCACTCGGCAACGAGATTGTTCTCTTTTTTTAATAATCCATAATCTACCATGGTTAGTTTAAGACTCAGCCCGGCACCCGACACCTTGAGTTTAAGACTTAATAGGACCACTGATTAAGATATTATCTTTTTACAACTAACGTGCCAGCAAACTAGAGGTGTATAACCAAGAACTGGGAACTACACGCTAGGTAATTTTTCACACATCTCATGCCTGAATTCGAACACGCAACCTCTCAACTATGTGAGATGGCACAGAACCACTCAACGATGAGGTTGTCCCAGGAGAGGGGGACCAGAGAGGGGATGGGCAGTCGGGGGAGGGGGAGAGAGAGAGAGAGAGAGAGAGTAGGGCGTCATAGGGGATCTATCCCTTCGGCACCAACATCTTCTGCATCTAGAGAGAGAGAAGTGAGAGAGAGGGGTGGACAGTCGTGAGAGGGAGGCGATCAAAGAGAGAGAGAGAGGGGGTGGGCCAATGGAGGGGGTGATAGGAGAGGGGGACCAGAAAGGAGGTGGGCGGCCGAGGGAGGGGGAGAGAGAGAGAGAGAGAGAGAGAGGAGGGCGTCAAAGGTGATCTCCCCCTCTAGTAGGCATCATTTGCATTCAGAGAGAGAGGAGTGAGAGAGAGAAGGTGGGAGGTCGAGAGAGAGGCAGGCGATTGGAAAGAGAACGAGAGGGGATGGGATCGGTATCCTGTGTTACAGATAAAGAGAGAGAGAGAGAGAGAGAGAGGGTGGGCCAATGGAGGGGGAGTGAAACTCTCCTCTAGTGGGAACTAGATTTGATTTTTTTATTTTTCTTAAAATTTGAAATCATAAAGTTACTATGAGTGGAAGAGACTTCAGGTGAAAGTCTCTCCCTCACGGAGCAACTTCCTCCCCATCCCCGCCGCTCTCCCTCTCTCTATCTCTATCATCCGGTGTCCTCCCCCGCCCCTACCGCTCCCTCTGGAGTCCCCCCTCCCATGTGCGCGCTCTCTCTCTCTCTCTATCTATCTCATCCGACATCCTACCCCCTCCTCGCCGCTCCCACTCTCTCTACATCTCTGACAGGATGACGACGTAAGAGGGGGAGACCCCCTCCATCACCCTCTCCCTCCCCGCCTCTCTCTCTCTCTCATCTTTTTCTCTGCATCCCTGGTGGGATGCCGATGCCGGAGGGGGGACTCTCTCTGGCACCCCCTCTCTCGTCTCTCTCGCTCTCTCTGTATCACTCTCTCTTTCTCCCTTCTCCCCCTCCGGCACTCTCTCTCTCTCCCCCTTCTCCCTCTCTTACACCCTCCCCCTCCCTGCCACTTCCTCTCTCTATCTGTATCACTCTCTCTCCCTCTCTCTCTTCTATCTTCATCGTCACCGAAGGGGGAGACCCCTTCATCATCCCCCTCCCCTACTCTCTCTCTCTCTCTCTCTCTCTCTCTCTCTCTCTCTCTCTCTCTCTCTCTCTCTCTCTGCACCCGTGGTATAACGGCCCACTCACATGGTCCGTCAAGGTCACCTGACCCGATTTTAACCTCGGGGACATGTGATAACTGAATAATAGATTTTAAGAGTATTGCGATAAATATGATAAAATTTAGATATAAAGATAATTTTAAATGATTCTAAAGATATATGGATAATTTTACTCATTTTTATTTTCTAAGCAAAGTTGGCGATGGGCCCGGTTAGTCTTCAGGTCACGTTATTAGAAAAAGAAAATTATGAATATTGTTTAACCCTAACCTGAGTCGACTCGATTTTACCTCATAGCAATACCACTCATATTTCACCTAAATCAAGACGGGCCAAACTGTGTCGTGTCAATTCAAATTGAGGTTAAAAAAAGTACAGGTAAGATTGTGATTAAGATAAATTGTGATCAAATTTTTGACCCTAACCTGACCCAGTGAAAAATCTAATTAAGTTAAAATGATCCAACCCGAAATAAACTCAATCTTCAAAACTTATGGCCTTACCCAACATTTTTTAGGGCCTCTTTGTTATTAGGATAGGTGAAATTGGAGTGGCAAATTCGCCGATTGCCTCTTGGTTTAGTTCATCCTATTATTTTTCCACTTTGATAGCACCGAAGTTAAGAGAGTAAAATAGGTAAAATATGAAAGAAACCTTGGATTTTCTTGGGTTTTTCTATTCTACCTCTGGCGGTCGAATACGCTATCCGAGGATGACTTATTCTTCCTAAAATTTATTCTAATAATAAAGAGACCCTTAGGCCCTGTTTGATAATAGATTAGGATAACTCACGTGAGATGAGTTAGGATGAGTTATTCCTTGACTTTTTATTTTTTCAGTTTGATAACTTGTTCTAACCCTAGGAATAACTCATTCCATAGAAATGGTAGAATGAATTATTCCTAGAATTCGACCTTTTATCCTAACCGACCCTGGTAACTTAATCCTGCTATCAAACTCGAACAAGGATAAAATGCCGGAATAACTCATCCTACCCGGGTTTATTCCGTTAACAAAGTGGGCCTTAAAGATCATGCCCATGTGTTGGATTAGACTTTACCAAGTTTATCAAATAAGTATATAATTTAGTGTTTTTTTTCAAAAAAAAACTCAAAATTGCATAAATAATTTCTGAGACCTGCCATCTTCCCATTCAAAATAGCTAAATTAAAAGTTGTGGAAGTTCAAAAACACTCCCAAGAAAAAACTGTGCCAAACATGACGGCGATGGGTTTTCTTACGGTTGACACCAAACTCCGGATTCCAGCTCATGACGGCGCTCTTCTGACGAGTGTCCCATTTTGGAATCTATTCCAAACGCACATCTCATCAAACAGTGAGTGTGGTGAGGGACCCACTAGATTGCAACGCGACAGGATGTGTCTGCAATCGATATTTTATCAGTTTGTAACGCAAAGTTCGTCATCAATCGAATTCATCATCTTGAAAGACTTGTCGACACTTTCTTAACTCACCAGCCGCATTAAAGATGATGTCAGGAGGAATGTTCCGCGAAACGGGTATCGTGTGATCCAAGGCAACATTGAGGAGTTCCTTACGTCAGGTCAATAATGGAGGCCATGTAGCCCCGTTCGTTTCAACCCTACCAACTAGCTTTACTTCTTCCTTTGACCTTCTCCCAGTCATAGGTTTTTAAATTTCTACAGGCGTCATAGGTCACATGCCTTTGTGTTTATAAAATTAACGTGGGCAAAAAGGGTGTATAGTAATAAGAAAAGAAGGTTGTCGCGGGCATGTAATTTAGGCTGCGTCTGACTGTCCGAGAACTAAATCAGTAAACTATGTTACTGTAACGGTAAGAATGGAATTCCTAATAGGGAAAATCATCCATGTCTCTCCGAAATCTTTATAACGAGCCTTTCCATCTTTACCTTCATCTAATCTTACATGTATACCTCTGAAATCTTTAACAATAATATATGTACAACTCTGAAGTCTGACCTCTGGGTGTATAACAACCTTGATTAGTATATTTTTTTTGGGGGGGGGGTATATGGGTTATTTAAAAATCTTGTAGGGTATGGGGGTAATTAATCCTTCGTGGTATTAATTATTAAACAGGACGGGCATGATATTTTCCTATCGAAGGGATGGATTCTCCGTATATCATAACTTTGAAAGAGATTTTACGTAAAATGAAATTTTTGCAGAGCTTATTCATTCGGGCCCGCTTTGATAGCGGGTTGGTCGGGTTGATGTCGACGGGTTATGCACCCGGGATTACGGTGAGCCCTGCCTCCCCCTCACACAATTAGATTTAATCGACCCCGAGTGACTTAATCGACCCTTCGGGGTCGATTAACCTACCCCCACCGATTATCAAAAAGGGCCTCAAGAATTCTATGAAAAGGTTTAACTCATTTGATATCGTAAAAAAAAATGTTCCTAAATGATGAGTTATTTCACAGTCCAACCCTTGCCAAGGCTCTTCAGCTGCCCCCACTCTCACTTTCTCCGCGTGGCCGCGGGGCGGGTTGCATTTCTGTCATTTCTGTGTGTCCCCCGTCGTGCTGCACACAGCCCCAAACTAAATAGATTGACGTGCACGGCGCGCTCGCGTTTTGTCCCACTACTTTGCATTCGTCGTTGTCGACTCGGGGGAGAGGTAAAGACATGCCGAGTGAGAACGATATCAACTCCGTTGCGACGGGGACGTGCATCTATGAGAAGCGTCCGTTCCGAGGAATAGGGCGTCCCGTCTTAAAAAAAGAGTTTTCTTAAAAATAGATTGATGTTAAAATTAAATTGATAAAAAATAATATGATCTCCGTGACCCTCTGTTATCCGCCCTTAATCTAATTTTGATTAACTTTAACTAGACATATGAAATATCTATAATATTATTAACTTAAAAAAATATTTTATCTCTCTCTCAACTTTGTCCCCCTCTCATCCCTCTCACTTATAGAGGCCACCGGGTGGAGGGGGCGTTCGGAGAGGGGTTGTGTATAGCAGGGGGGATCATTGGGGTGGCCATCGTGAGGAGGGGACATTAGAAGGAGGGTGCTAACAGGCGGAGAGGGAGGGAGAGAGGACCAACAGCCGACGTGGAGGTGCTAATAGAGGGAGACGTTGGTGGTATAGGTGCTGACAAAGGTAGAGGGAAAGAGAGATCGAGGGAGAGGAAGAGGGTGAAAGGGATGGAGGGCCATATAGAAGGGGGAGGAAGGGGCCATTCAGGGGTGGTGCATACAAGAGGGGTGGGTTGTCGGCCTCGTCACTGCCGTTAGCACTATCGACGATCTAGATCTCCTTATCGTGCAACTCCTTTTTCATTGGATCGGAGAGCATCGTCCATGCATCGCACGCGAGCTTGAATGCCTCGCCTGTGATGGCTACAAAGAGCGAGGAGAACAAATTGAACTCCCTTGACAGGGGTTAGGGCATAGGAGGAGGGCCAGGTGGCAGTACTAGAGGCGCATGGTTGCGGGGGTCTGCACTAGGAAGTCCCTCTCCATCGAACTCTGTCCTTCTCTACGCTCTTCATCCCCGGCGCCAAGAACAGGGGAGCTCTACCTTCGTCCTCCTATGGCTATTGTCTCCCAAGAGACCTCCCCTCTAACGCCTCCCTCCTCTCCTCCGTTCACACCAAATCTCATCCCCCTAGCCCCCTCTCTAGCTACCCGTCCATAAATGGATTTGGAACTCTTGCATCCACTGCCCCCAAAGGGAAGCAGAAAGGCGTAGCAGCCTCAATGGCAGTACTGGACCTCCATGGCGTGCTCCGCCAAGTCCCTATTGTCGGTGAGGTAATGTCCCCCTAGCTAGGGTTTCATTGGGCATAGCTTGCATCAAGAGTAGGTCAGCCCGCACTCGACTCATCAATTTTAAAGTCTAGCCCGGGCTCGGGCCATGTCAAACCAGGCCCGACTTCTTCACAAGCCCGACTTCGGCCCCACTCAGTCTGACAAAATTAAATAAAAAATAATTTTCTTACATGAAAATCATCGTTAAATAAGAATTAAAAAATATTCTTACAAATGTATTAGTAAACATATCATTGTGTAAATCTAAATTATGAAAAATGTCATATTTATTTGCAGTCATATCACTTCTTTTTATAAAAAATTTACGAAAAACATCATGCTTAAATAGCAATTGTATACTATTTGAATTAACCCAGTGATATACCGTCTACTGCATTTGTAGGAATACTTTTTTTATAAATTTACCTTTAACAATAATTTTAATGTAAAAATTTTAAAAAATTAATAATAAATATAGATAAGAATATAAAACTTACAATATCACTAAATTAGTTAGAGTTTTAGATATTAATTTATTTAGAAATATAGTTTTTATTTTTAATTAAATAAAATTAGATGTTTTAATTTTTAATTAAATAAAATAAAATTTTGAAGGGAGTAAAAAAAGAAAACAGGTTGGGTCGACTCGCGGGTCGAATTCAAAGTCCGAGCCCGACCTACGAGTCTAGTCAGGCCAGACTTTTAAGCCCGACTAAGGTCCAATAGGTCGAAAAAGGCCTAGTGGCCCAGCCCGAAATTGGGCCAGGCTCGCGGGCCAGTCGATCGACATAGCCCATTCACAGCCCTACCCCTAACAGTTGCTCTATCACGTCCAACACCCATAATGCCTCCTCTTGGCCGTCGTCGATGTCCCTGTCGGTCCTCCTCTCCGCTACCATATCCTCCCCTCCTGCCCCCTCTCTCACCTAATCTCTTTATGTCCTCTCTCACTCGCCCCCTTCTCTCTCTCATAGTCACTATCTCTCTCAAGGGGGTAGGGGTAGTCGGTGTCGAAGGGGGCACCTCCCTCTCTCTCCCCGTAGGTCTCTCTCTCTCTCTCATTCCACTTTTGATAAAGGTGGAAATTTTGAAATTTGAGAAGGATATCTTAATCATTTATTAAAAAAAAGAAAATACTCGAATCTTTTAAGAATGTTCGTCACGATTATATTTCAGC
Source organism: Amorphophallus konjac (assembly GCA_022559845.1). Taxonomy (NCBI): domain Eukaryota; kingdom Viridiplantae; phylum Streptophyta; class Magnoliopsida; order Alismatales; family Araceae; genus Amorphophallus; species Amorphophallus konjac. Next base: position 46,554,256 of record CM040121.1, read on the forward strand.
ACTATTTGGGCAAAGTAAAGATATCCCGCAAATGTATTTGCCGGCATATTTTTTTGCAGATTCAATTTTAACTGTAGTTTATTTACTAAAATTATTAAAAATATAATAAATTTCTGTAATCTAACCTAATTTTAACTGAATTATTATAGCATAAAAACTTAATTTTTTATTCTGTTTCCAGATAGGTCCCCGGCGTTAATTTTCTAACAGTGAAACAGGCATTGTTTTACTTAATCGTAGTTTAAAAACAGCCATAGATAAAAGATTACCTTTTTACCCTTTGGCTGTTGGGAGTGGGAGAGGGGGAAGGGCTGCGTCGATGGTGGCCATTGGCCCATTGCAGTTGGACCTGGTCCGACTGGATGTGCGGGGAATCGTAGGGTCCGCAGGTGACAGCGGAGGCATCGTCAAAGGTCGCGGAGTGGAGAGAGAGAGAGAGAGAGCGCGAGCGAGCGTACAACTCCACGGGAGAGCGGAGAGCGGAGAGCGGAGAGCGGAGAAGAGATCAGTGGGGGAGGAATATATATATTTTTGATTTTTTAAGAGTAATTAAGTCTTTTTATTCTTAAAGAAAGAACATTTTTTAAAATATTCCTCTTCTTAACGGACCTTAACTGCATGGACTTGTGTTGGAAAGTTAAATAATTTTAAGGAGTTTGTTTTGATATTATGAAGATTACACAGACTTATTTGGAATTGAACTAAATTACCATGACTTATTTCTAAAAGTATTGCACATATCCTCTCACATGTCCCTAGGAAAATAAGATCGTTGGATATATATGGGGAATATTACTACAAGAGGTCATTTGGTTCGACGGATTTCGTGTTTCACATGAACAAAATAATTTACACTATTTATGTATTAAAATAAACAATCATTTATTTGTAGAGTTTTTTATATACATACTCCAGTTAAAAAAGTGAATTTGAATGAAAATGTATCATGTATTTGCATGTGTATTCTCTTTGGGTAAATTAAATATTATGTATATCTTTATAGACTATTTTATATGAAAACATCGTTAAAATCTGTTAAGAGATGAAGAAGAAGATGAAATATTCTATAAATATTTGACTGATATTTACTTTATCAAAGGTGTATATGATTTAAAATTTACGGGAAGAAGATGTACATATAAATGTAAATATAACTAAATTTTTAGATAAATTTACTTCTAATGGGAATATACATAAAAATCCACAAATTTATTGAGGTCGCTCATGTCTGATGCAAGTATCCCAATGCAAACATGTACTCCTCGACAACGCATCATATACATTATGTGCGGTTGTGACACTCTCTATCCACATTAGATATATTAATTATGTGAGTAATGTTTTATGCACCGAATCTGACACATAAAGTCACGTCAACTTATAACATTTATTCTATTTAACCTCAAAGAATATGAAATGACTATTTGTGCACAGAAAAGGACACCCGTGTTAGATCTGCACTATGCGTATTTTTACGTGTTAAATACGGAACGCACTCGACGAGAAAACACATGAATAAAATATTTTGTTATAGGAATATTTGGTATAGAATTGAAATATTTTATTAGATTTCATTCTTATAATAAAATATTTTATTTTTATAGTATTTTATCCTTATAACAAATATTTCCTTCGTATAATAAAATGTTTCATTTTTATAGAGTTTTATCCTTATAACAAATGTTTCGTTCATGTAACAAAATATTTATTTGTACAAAATATTTCATTAGTTTATTTCTGAAGTCAAACAAAATATTTCACTCCTATAACAAAATGTTTCATTCATATACAAAATGTTTCAGTTCTACAAAATATTTCAGTCATATGTTTTCCCGCGCTCCTTCTTTAATACGCAAAAAAATTGGTCCAATAGTTCTAACGTGGAGTGTCCTTTCTGTACAAAAATGATCCTTTCACCTTTTTTGGGTCAATGAGATCAAATATTACATTTTGACATGACTTTAGATTCGATGCACAAAATATTATTCTAATTATGTGAATTTGAACCTTTTCCATTGTATTGAGAGATCAAATTAACCGATCATGATGGAATACCATCTCGATGGCTAAATTGTGGGGTGGGGTGGAATGCCTTGTAGTTGATGATAATGATGTGAGAGTTAGCACTTTGTGAAAGGGAAGCTAGTAAATATCGTAGAGTGACCATAATAATAATAATAATTCATTTGGATCAGATTCCTCGATAATCATGTTATGAAATGGTGGTATCCTGTCATGTCTGCTCTAACTTGGGTGGTTTGTCTTGGAGTAAGGGATGTAGCTATCATCGAGGTTTGTCGAGCCATTCGTACCCGCCGTATCTGTATTTTACTATTCTATCAATACGGTATAGTATAGTAATGTACAGTAATGTACCGTTAGGTGTCAATAAGAATATATTGTTAGAGTGTGGATCGAGCCTGAACTCGACTTCATTCGCTCTCGCACCGGAGCATATGTAGTCGCTGGAGAGCATCCACGGCCTGAGGACAACATCCTCGGTGTCAGGGGAGAATGCAGTCTGGGTTCAAGTGGGGAAGCACATGTTGTCTCTGAAGGGTATCCACTGCCTCAGGAGGGCATCCCTGGTGTCAGGGAAGAATGCAGTTTGGGTTCAAGGTAATTCAATGTCAACCCTTTGGGGGATCATATGCAGTCTCTGGGGACTATACATGGCCTCAAGAGAGCATCATTGGCGACAAGCGAGCATGCATGACCAAGGTTCAGAGCATTGTATATGTTAACCCCGGGAGAGCATTTATGTTATCAGGGGCATTGTTGTCTTTAGTACCCTGACTAATGACGCCCTAATCTCCTTGTATAAAAACTTATGAACTCTCTCTTTGTATGTAATCCTGTAAGATCCTGGAGTGATTAATCTAGTGAAATTCTGTTGCGACGGTGAATGTAGGAAGGCACATCGCCTCCGAACCACGTAAAAATCCTTGTGTTCTTATGTGATTGTTCATTCTATCTTTTCTTTGTTTCTCTGTTCTGATCTCTCTTAGAGGGTCGTGAATAAGAGAGAGGCTCGCCGTTCCGTTTTACCCTAACATATACTACTTCATATATATTATTATAGTAAAAAATATGGAATATTTATTTGTTGCTCAATTGGTTAACGAGCCTCTCAGTTGAGGAAGAGGTCAGCGGTTTGTATCTCATATGTTTCATCTTTTTTGACGTCAATTTAGAAGAAGAATAAAGAGAAAAAACACAAAAATAGGTGTTCAAACCCAAAATCGCACCAAACCGACGAAGACACTCAACCAACTTATCTGGTAGAACCGTTGTGTTTAAAATAAAATACTAGATATATATAGTGTATCGATTGCAAATCATAGACCGCTCGTACCGATCTTCAGTTGGTATGGTCCGGTACGGGCGGTTCACCCCGTACCGGGCTGGTTTGTAAAATCTTGATTGTCACAAAGGATATACGATGAAAGTCTCACGCGGTATCCATCGTACACAATTCTAGTTATTAGACCCCACTTTAGTGCACTGAGGAGGGTAAATCTGGTTTGACCCAGAAACGGCCCAAACATGAGCGGCCCATTAAGGTTCGGAAGCACTGAGCCCACACAAGGGTCGAACATGCACGCCCAACCCAGTAAGAGGATTACCGACCCAAAGGAGCATCGGATTCCACGACGCCAAGAAGGCCGGCCCAAGCGCAGTTCTCGCAGGAGGACACTCCGACGATCGACCGTTGCCCCCACAACGCCGGCCTTGACCCCGTAACGGGCGAGCACGCGCCATGGGTGCCGTAAGACTCGCCCAGGAAACGGCCGACGCCGGGGCTATCGCCCTCCAACGGGAAACTCCCGCCACCATAGCGGAGGAACGTTACTCCAACTAAACGGACCCTTCCCTATCAAGGGATGAGGCCCTCGCTCCAGGACAACCCATATAAAAGGGACATTGACGGAAGAGAAGGGCACGGTAGATTCTTCTACTAGACCCCAGACTACTACGCAAGAGGAGATACGGCGGATACTTCTGCCACCGGAGCTCCCTACAGAGAAGAGAGCAACCCGTTCCGCAACTACGACAGAGAGGCCATCTACTGCGTCCAGAGAGTTACTCCCTCCTGCACGGCCTTACCACCCAGCGAGCACTCTCCGAGAGCCCACTGGGAGCGGCGAGCACGCGTGCAGAGGATCCACACGCCTCCTGGATCAACTACTGCGGCTTCTACTTCTCTCTTACTCTGCTCTTCTCTGTCGCTCATTAAATCCCTTGCTGACTTAAGCATCGAAGGGTTATCCTATGGGGTAACACCCGGGACTCCTTCTGACGCCCTTCTGGTTTCTTGGCGTGTGCAGGCATCCACGGGTGCGAGAAGATTCCCCCAACAAATAAATAGAGAAGGTGGTACGTGGCCTAGGAACAATTTTCCTGCCACTACACTTCTTGGCACCGTGTGTGGGAACATGAGCGAAAGGCTATGGCGCCCCGTGGAAGCCTCCGCAACGCCAGCAACCGGGGGCGAGGATCCCATCAGGGACCCAACTCCCGCCGGGGGTCGCAGGAAGCCTCTTCCGCGCACCGCCGACAAGAGGTCACCCCAGGTGACCTAGACGAGCTCCGCCAGGAAAGCTGAGTCCTGGCGAAATTCTGCCGAGAGCTCCGAGACCAGAGGGCCCACGCCTGGGTTTGAACACCTCCGTCGCCTCCGTCGCGGAGGGCGGAGAAGGCGGCCGGAGAAAATTTTTGGCAGGTACGGGAGGTATCCCACGCCTCCGTCGCAAGAACCCGACGATCACGCAGCGTGCCTGCACCTAAGGTGCGCAGCCCTCTCCATTCCAACCCGGACATGGACCGCCGGCTCCAACGATTCGAAGAGATAGAGGACAAAGTCCGGCACCTAGACGATGTCCTCCTGACCACCAAGAATCACGGCCTCATCGACGACGACCAATACTTCCATGCTCCCTTCTCCATGGAGATCATGGAAGCTCCCATCCCACCAAAGCTTCAACTTCCGGCATTCGCCTCCTATGACGGCACCACCGACCCGGCCGACCACTTGCACGGCTTCGAGTCCAACCTGGTGTTCCACCGGGCCTCTGACACCGTGAAATGCCTGGCGTTCGTCACGACCCTTCGTGAGAACGCCCGAGCATGGTTCGAATCCCTTCCGGCCGGGACAATTTCCTCCTTCCAGCAACTCAAGAAGTTGCTCAAGGAGAACTTCGTGGGCTGCCGAAAGGTAGCCAGATCTGCTGTAACCCTGCTCGCCCTCAGGCAGGGAAAAGAAGAAGCATTGTGGGACTTTGTCTCTCGCTTTTGCGCAGAGGCACTCCGGATCCCCCATCTCGACATCGGCATCGCCATCACGACGCTCACCCAAGGGACGCGAGACCACATCCTCCGGCGCGTGCTCGGAGTCGAAGCCCCGATGACCCTTCCAGACCTCCTCGCGCTAGCCCAGAAGCACGCGCACTGCGAGGAGAACTCCGCGGCCCTGCGCCGCGCGGTCGGGACCGACCAGCCCGACCGCAAGAGAGTCTCCGACCCACCGTGCGAGGGCCGGAGCAAGCGAGAGCGGCACGATGGAGAGCACCGCGACCGCTCCGAAAAGGAAAGGGGTGGCTACCGCCACTACACGCCCCTGACAGCTTCACCCGATCAGATCCTGATGGAGATCCGCGAGGAGCTGTTCCTCAAATGGCCCTCACGGATGAAGTCGGACCCCAACTCGCGGAACAAAAAGAAGTACTGCAACTTCCATCGCGACCACGACCACAGCACCGTCGACTGCATCAACTTGAAGGATGCGATTAAGGACCTTGTGCATAGAGGCCTCCTCGACAGATTCCTTGCCAAGGCCGCCGAAAGACGACAGAAGACGCCCCCCCCCCCCCCGCCCGATTGAAAACCGGCCCAACGGAAAGGAGATCATGATGATCTCCGGAGGGCCCGCCGCGGGGGGAGATAGCGCGAGCAGAAGGCGTCGGTACGCGACGGCCATCAATACGGCGGATCAAGGCGACGACACCTCAAGGGAGCCTCCCACTTCAGGCCGCCCGAGAGACCCCATAGTCTTCTCTAAGGATGACCTCGAAGGCGTCACGACGCCCCATTCTGATGCTTTGGTGGTTTCTGCCACCATCAACCAATGTATTGTGTGCCGCATATTGGTGGATAATGGGAGTGGACCCGATGTTATCGCGTACGACTGTCTTGTACTCATGGGTGTGGACGTGTCACCACTTACGCCATTGCACACGCCGCTGTATGGATTCTCCGGCATGACTATCCGCCCTGAAGGGCGTATCTCGCTCCCGATCACGTTCGGGACGGCACCGAAAGAGGTAACCTTCCTCGCCGACTTTACTGTGGTCCGTACGATGACAGGGTACAATGCCATCATCGGCCGAGGAATCCTCGGCACGCTCCGAGGCGTCCCTTCCTTCTACCACCAAAAGCTTAAGTTCCCCACCCCCCACGGGGTAGGGGAAGTCTGGGGTGATCAGCGGGAGTCCAGGAGGTGCTATCTTATCTCCACCCGTGACCGACGCCCCGAAGAAGCGCCTCCATAGAAGAAGGCAAGGGCTGAAGACCCGGGTTAGAGCACGAGCGCTCCGACCAAGGACTTGTACCTCATCCAGGTCGGGAACGACATGAGTAGGTCATTGAAGATCAGCGCTGCCTTGCCCGAGCACGATAAACAGGCGTATACAAGCTTCCTCGCGGCCAATCAGGACGTGTTCACCTGGTCCGAGGATGAGCTCCTCGGAATTCCCCCGGAGGTCGTTACGCACCAACTAAGGTTGGACCCCAACTGCCGCCCGGTACAGCAACGCCGAAGGTGGTGTAACCTCGAGCGACAAGCCGTCATCAGGCAGCAAGTGGGAGAAAAATTACGATCAGGACTGCTCCGGCCTACCCAGTACCCAGATTGGGTAGCCAACGTAGTCCTGGTACCCAATGTAGACACGCCATTCTTGACGTCTCCTGAGAAAGTCTCATATTACTATACGACGTCCCGCGACGGCTTACGCATTTCGAATCACTTGAGTACTTCCTTTTCTTGGGTCTTCTTCTGCCTTTTTCGGCATCCAGAATCGTCTCGTCACGGCATTCGGATGGCATCAACACCAGTCAGACGCATCAAGAGGTTCCGGAACCAAGAAGGTGTCTGCCGGGCGGCCGCCGTTTGAGGACCCGGGTGGGTCTTAATGGGGGCGTCCAGGCCCCTGGACGCCCCCATCTTTTTAATTTATTTTATTATTTTCTCAGGGCCCAAAACTAAATAAAATATATATATATTAATGGAGGCGTCCAGGCCCCTCGACGCCTCCATAAAAAACAAAAATAAAAAATGTGTGTAAAATGCCAGTTGGCATAAAAAACAAAAAAATCAAATAAAAATATAAATATATTAATGGAGGCGTCCAGGCCCCTGGACGCCTCCATAAAAAACAAATATAAAAAATTAAAATGCCAGCCTTGGCATAAAAGATAAAATCAAAATAAAAAATAACATATTTTTGGAGGCGTCCAGGCCCCTGGACGCCTCCATCAACTCTCTCACGGGCGCCGGCCACCGACGACGGTTTGTCGTGTGTGAAAAAATCTAAATTTTGATGACGTCCAGGCCGCCAGACGGGCCCATTTCTGAATCACGAGGCGCCGCTCACAAAATCACGCGTTGTGCCAAACCGCGTGCGGCCGTCGTCGGTTTTCGGTGGACCTGTTTGAGGCGTCCGGGGCCCTGGACGCCTCCACAAAAGTATTCCAAAAAATTAATAAAAATAGAATAAAATATTAGTTCGGCCCTGATGGAGGTGTCCAGGGTCCTGGACGCCTCCACCCTCCGGAGCCCTATAAATAGAGGCCCACCCCCTCAGTTCTGGAGGAGCTTCGAAGTGATCCGATAGGCTGCCGGAGCCCAGAGGCTACGGAGTCATTTTCTAACCCGTGTGTTCTTTTGTAGGTGGAGGTTCTGCCGGCTTCTCGGGTGCTCATGCTCGCGAGAGGAAGGTCGTCTTCGTCCACCGCGCTTCCACGTCGTCCCCACGCTGCCGGAGCTCCGCCGGATTTTACCATCGACACATCCAATAAGCCAATTCTTTCCTTTTCTTTGTAGTTCTTTTGCATTCATCATCTTGCATCCCCTATCCCCCTTTATAAGGGCGCCTTTTCTTATACACTTCTTACATCCATCATCTCATTTTCCTCCTACTCGAGTCCGAGAGGGGTTTAAAAGATAACACCAACCATGTGTGTGTCTTGCCATCATTTCATTATTTTTATCGCAAGGATTTGAATACTACACCTCCATCTTTCTAATCCACTTGTCATTTATTTGTCGTTGTTTTGCAAGGGTAGCCGAGGAAAGCCCTCTCCGTCGGCCGGCCGGAGGGAGAGGAAGAAGTAACCCGCCATCTCCCGCTTTTGAGGTAGGCGCGATCACTCTCTTATTTTGGGGTCTTTCGACCCCTGGCGATCACATCTTGTTTTTGAGGCCGCGGCGAGTCACTTCCCCAATGGCCGTTTAAATTTCCGTTCTTATATTCTCTTTATATTCTGTTATATTCTGCTCATATTCCCGAGGCCGCGGCGAGTCACTTCCCCAATGGCCGTTTAATTTCACGTTTTTATACGTTATATTCTTATCTGTTTATGTTCTCGAGGCCGCGGCGAGTCACTTCCCCAATGGCCGTTTAAATTCTCGCTCTTTGTATTCTCTTTATATTTTGTCATCTTATTATCTGCTCATATTCTCGAGGCCGCGGCGAGTCACTTCCCCAATGGCCGTTTCAATTCTTGTTATTTAATTTCTGCACCATTCCCGTCCCCCCGAGGCCGCGACGAGTCACTTCCCGCTATGGCCGTTTAACCCCCATATCTTGCTATATCACACTTGTCCCGCTCACCTCGCCGGAGCAATCTCCCATGGTGGCCCCTTCTCTCTCTTCTCTTATTTCTGTGTTGCAGCAAATAAACACCAAAAGAAAGAGGAGCCCGCGCACTCCGCGTCTTCTCCGCTCTTCCCCGAACCGCGTGACGTCGCTCACAGATTGGCGATCATGGTGGGACGACTACTGCTTCCTTTCGGCTACCCTTGCAAGTTCGGCACCACCCGTGCCTGTCCACCTTGGCGCCCACGCGCGCCCCCGTTGTGCTCACGGTAGCACCGTCAGTTTTGATTGGTTCTTTGTTTATTATATGTCTGTTATTTCTGTTATTTTCCCACTCCATATCTCTGTCAGCATTTCATTGCATGCATCCATCCCTCTTTTCTATCCTTTTTTCATTTTTTTGAGGATCACCCTTTCCCGGTGAAGGAAGGACTCTCTGTTTGGGAATTCCTCTCAACGGACTAGAATCTCCTACACTGGGACCTCCGTAAGTCCCCGACATCGAAGAATCTCCTCTTCGTTCACTGGGCTGGTTGTACTATTGAAGTTCCCCGGAGTTAGTCATTTCATTCGTGGTGAGACGAGAGACCCTAGCTGACACGGCGGTGAAACAAAAACAAACTAGGGTCCCCATTTTGTGTGAACTTCGGATCTCGCTAAAAATACAAAAAAATCATCAAAATCAAAACACAAAAAAGGGCGTAAGGGCATCCACTTGTTTGATAATCTCTGCTACCTACTTGCTAGTGTATGTTTTTACGTTCTGGGAAAATTGTGAGCATGTCTCACGAGTCTTTTGAGGAGAACCACCCTAGCCGTGGTTTGTCAGCCGACCCGCGAGTCTATGCTATGGACTCGGGTCCTTCTCATGACCCCTCGCATGAGGTGCAGGTTATTGCCGGGGACACGTCCCCACCACAGGATATCTCTTCTTTACTGGGCGTCCTCGCCAACACGGAGCTTACCTCTGAACAGCTCCGGGCCTTCCAGGCCATTCTAAAGGGGAAATCTGTTTCCCCCACGCCCCAGGAATCAACTCCGGCCATCGCACCTCTCCAAGAGTCCGTGCAGGCCATTCCATCTCCCTCATTGGCGCAAGCCATCCAGTCTCCCTCGCTTCAAGGACAAGCGAGCCAACAACCACCCTCATTCCAGTTCCCGTACAATCTCAAACTCCCGTTGTTCCCCACACACCGCTCAGCCAGGGCCAACTGTCGGCGGTCCGACAGCTCCCTCTCATTCGGGGTTTCCCCCTCAAGTCTCCGGGAGACAGTTTCTCCCCCAGTGGCAAGTGCCACCTTCACCTCCAGAGGAGCTCACCCAATCGCTCCTCAATAGGTTCAATCGCATGGACGAGCAGTTTCAAAATCTGAGAAGGATGGTGGACGTGAAAGCCACCCCGGAGGTTGCTTTGCCAATCCTTCCCGTCATTCATCTTCCTCCCTCCGAAATGCCCACGTACCGCAGATACAATGGTACCGGCAACCCCTTCATTCACCTCAAGGATTTCATGTATGAATCCTCCTATTGGCAAAACGATCAGAGGTCCCTGGCATACCTCTTTCGGAGATCATTGGATGGTCCTGCGCTTGAGTGGTTCTATTCTCTGGAGCCCCGCGAGGCCGAGAATTTTGAAATAGTCCAGAGAAGGTTCTTGCAGAAATATAGGGATAGGGTCGGTCCCTCACTCTCCATTACCGACCTAGTGGCCGAAAAGATGAAACCCGACGAGGATTTTGTCCGATATGCTGATAGATGGAGGTCTCTGGCGGAAAGAATAAGGGATACCCTCTCCGAGCCCGAACAAGTGAAGATGATTGTGTCTAATGCAACCCCACAGTTCAGACATGTCCTGGCCATGAATAAACTTACTACAATGGAGGAACTCTATGAAAGGGCCCGGTACATCCAAACCCAGCTAAAAGACTCCCCCATCATGAACATGTTTGAGTCGCCGAAGCCCAAAGTGGTCAGAAAGACAGGCGCTGGTGTCCCGGGCGGAGCCACAGAAGGGGTCGTGACAAATGAGCAAGTCAGTGCGGTCAACAATGCCAACTATGCAGTCAACCCAAGGCCTCCACAAATGCCCCGACTTCCCCTCAACCAGGTCCTTTCCCTCTTCGTCCTCCACCCCAAAATAATCCACCCCAGGATAATATGCCTCCATTACGCCAACCCCAGCAACAACAACCACAACCTCAGCAACAACAACCACCGCTTCAGTACAACCAAGTTCCACCCCCGGGGAACTATGGTCCCCAACAGCAACAAAGGAGGCCGCTCGGTCCCAAGAGAGCCTACTATCCACCATTGCCGGAAACCTTAGCAGACATTTTTAATGCCCTCATGGCATCAAACCAACTCGCCCTACCCAGAGAAAGGCCCGCGTGGCCCCCCAATGTTGATACCTCCAAATACTGCGTCTACCACAGGCAGCCGGACACACAGTAGATTACTGCTTCCATTTCAAAGATTACATCCATGATATGAATGATGAACATCAAATAGATTGGGATGAGATGAGACGATACGTCGCGGCTCTCAAGGCTAGGAGACCTCCTCATAGGCCACCACAGCAGTTACAACAGCAACAGCAACAGCAACCACAACAACAACAGCAGGCTCAGCAGGCCCCACAACAACAGCCCGACATGGGCATAATCCAGAATCCATTACCGGAGCACCAACAGCCCAATCATCAGGTTAACCCCATCTCCTCCTTCCCAGAAGTCGGGAGAGAGCAGGTGTGGCACCAGGAAAGTACCTCCATTCTTTCTACCTCCAACCCTATCGTCATGCAACCCCCTCACCTTGCCCGGGTAGCACCTCTCTCTCATCAACCCGCGTCAGTATCACCATCACCATTTCCACTACCATTACGCCCTCTCATCCGCACCCCGACCTCCTATCAACCGACACTCTCCACTACGCCTTCACACCCTCTCATCTTCTCTCACTCCCCCACTTTACCATCCACCTCTACCACATTTACCCCTACGCCTTCTAAACCCCTTATCATCCGTCAACCATACATAACCCCGTCTTTCCCCACCGTATCACCACTAATACCTTCAAAACCACTCATTAACCATCACCCACCTCAAAATCATTGCCCACTTCAAGCCCTACCCACTCCTACTTCGTCTCCACCGCCACCTTCTAGACCCCTTATCCTTCATAATCCGCGCAATATCCCCTCTACCTCCACCATGCCGCCACCTAACAAACCCCTCATCAGAATCCCTGCTCCCGTCATCACCCCTGCTTCATCAACCATTCCTCCACTACTACCCCTCAAACCCCTGTTAAAACCCACTGCTACCGCCACAGAGGTACAAAAGCCGCAGGCAATGGTGCTCCGGAGTGGAAGGATTTTCCACAGGGTTTTCCCCCACAACAGTCAGAATCCCGAGCAATCTCAGCCAGAGAAGGATGATGCAGAACAACCAGAAAGAGCTATCCCTGGAACACAGTATGATCTATTGAAACACTTGGACAAGACACCTGTCCGGATCTCCATCCTAGAGCTACTTCAAAGATCCACATCCCACCAGGCGGCCTTGATGGAATATCTTCAAAAGGTCATGGTTAATGAAGACCTCCCCGTGGAGAAGATTTCGACCGTCCTGACCCCAACAGACACACAACCAGCCATCATGTTTCACAACTACGAGCTCGCTCCCAAGGAAGCTCGGAAATATGCATTGTGCATTTCAATAAAAATTAATGGGGTATCCATAAACCCGTGTCTTGTGGACACGGGTGCATCCATAAATGTGATCTCCATGAGCACTCTTCAGTTGTGTGGGGTCAACGAGGAACAAATAAGACCTTCCTCGATCACGGTCACGGCTTATGACAATAGCAAAAGGCCGCCGCAGGGGATGATTATTCTGAAGGCAGAACTAGGCCCCATGTCAATTCCCATGGAATTCCATGTCCTCGACATGGACCCCACATTCAAGGCTATACTGGGTCGCCCTTACATCGAAGCCATGGACGCTGTGCCTTCCACCAACCATCAGTGCCTGAAGTTTCCTTACAATGGGAGAATTATTAAAGTGGTCAGTACACCTGTCCTTCACACAGTGGATGCTATCAACACCTCTCTGCCTTCTGTTTGGCCGTCTCATCGGCCCATATTGTCACTGCTGGACGTACGTGATCCATCTCATGTTCCACTAGCACCAAAGGAGCCGGTCAGGGCAACCACAACATCATGTCTCCCTTTTCACTCCAAAGGTTGGGAGATTATGAGGAACATCGGCTATCAACAAGGAAAAGGTCTGGGCGCACAGTTACAGGGTATGCTCAAACCGCCAAAGGAAATTAGGCCGAACCGCAGGTTTGGCCTAGGCTTCAAAGGACCGTTCAAGGCATATTGGAAGCCCCTCACGTGGACTCTATCAAACCACTTCAACAGAGGGCCCGTTGTTCAGATGGGAGATCACCCACGAGAAGCATATGGGGGATCACATGTTCTATATTTGGCTGAAAAATGTCCGAGGATCACCAAAAGAGGCAAGATCAAAGATCCGGAATGCGAGTGGGACAAATCGTTCGACATACGGGACATTTCTGTTGCACTGGAAAGGATGTTCTCGTCTCCGCAGCTTGAAGGACCACCATTGATCTCCGAAATACCAGAGAATATTACCACTCTTGCCAAGATTCCAAACTATCCTCGTCCTCGCCAGAAGGACCCTGTCATCGACGGATCTTCATCCGTCCTCAACATTACCGTCGACGGCTCATTAGCCGCCATCTTCTCCATCCACTCGTCTCAGCCTTTGCTGATATCTTCTTCCTGGGCCAGACAATTGTCTGATGATCTTCCCAGGTCCCCTTCTTTGCTTACATACCTACGCTGGCTTTTCAACCCGCGCCAGGTCTTCAACCATGATCTGCTCTATGAGCCTCACAATCCTCTAGCCATAACCCCCTTTCTCTCTCCTCCAATCTCTTTTCACTGCTTTGTCATTAAAAATGAAAACGAAAAAAAAACGTCAATTTTCAAACTCCCCAACAACACATCTTCGTTGAGGAAACCTCCTACATCTCCCACGGGTGCGTACCGCCTTGCGGACCACCCGTCCAAGGTCCGATGAGCGACCTTTTCTACCCCTCCTCTGAGGGGTCTTCTCCTGTACATTCTACACCATCCTCTTCGTCTTCCTCTTCTTCTGTAAATATTGTCAGTCAATCTAGGAATGATAGGCCAAGGGTAGTACCTAGGAAGAAATCCAAGGGTAGGCAGATCCCTCGTCGATTCCTTCTGGATTTGGCCGCCAGGTGTCAGGCCCTTCTTGCCATCCCCCAGTTGTTAGAAAATCCCATCCAGCTACCGAAATAGAATGTGAGGGCGACTGTGCATTTGATGAAGGGTATGGAGTCTACGAGATCACGGATGAAGAATGCCCCACTGAAGATGAGGGTGAAGAATATGAGGATGCGGCGGGCGCATACGCTAGTGGAATGAGGAGATTCGACGAGCCGTCAACCGCCGTAGAAGAATCCACCAAAGAAGTCAACTTGGGAACTGAGGAAGACCCTAGGATCATCCTCATAAGTGACAACCTACCACCCTCTGAAGAAGAGGCATTAATTGAGGTTCTCAAGGAATATAAGGACACGTTTGCATGGAGCTACGAGGATATGCCGGGTCTGGATTCAACCTTGGTCGAACACCGTTTAACCCTAAAACCAGGGTCCATCTCGGTAAAACAAAGGTTAAGGCGTTTCCACCCTCAGATGGCTTTGAAAATGAAGGAAGAGGTCGATAAGCTCCACAAAGCCAGGTTCATTAGAGTCGTTCTTTATCCTCAATGGGTGGCGAACATTGTCCCGGTCATGAAAAAAGATGGGAAAGTCAGGATTTGCATCGACTTCCGGGACCTTAACCGCGCGTGTCCAAAGGATGATTTTCCCTTACCTCACATTGATGTGCTGATTGATAACACGGCAGGCTACGAAACCCTCTCTTTCATGGATGGATTTTCAGGATACAATCAAATTCGTTTGGCAGAAGAGGATCAGGAAAAGACGTCATTCACTACCCCTTGGGGAACATATTGTTACGTGGTCATGCCGTTCGGATTAAAGAATGCTGGAGCTACTTACCAAAGAGCGATGATGGCCATATTTCATGACATGATGCACATATATCTGGAAGTGTATGTGGATGACTTATTGGTGAAATCAAGGACCAGGATGGAACATCCAGAAGTTTTGGCTAAGGTCTTGCAAAGGTCAAGAGAGTTCCAATTGAAAATGAACCCGAAGAAGTGTGTGTTTGGTGTGTCGTCAGGTAAATTGCTGGGGTTCATCGTGAGTAAAAGAGGGATCGAGATAGATCCCGACAAAGCCAAGGCTATCAGGGATATGCCGCCTCCCAAGAATTTGAGGGAAGTCCGAGGTTTAATCGGGAGGTTACAATTTATTCGTCGGTTTGTGTCCCAACATTCACAAAGGTGTAGACCTCTCTACGAGTTGACCAAGCCAGGAGTAGAATTCCACTGGAATTCTAAATGTCAGAAAGCTTTTGAAGGGTTAAAGGAATATCTGCTTGTCCACCCGTTCTCACTCCACCCAAATTGGAAAAACCTCTGATCCTTTACGTCTCAATCTTGGATGACTCCGTGGGAGCCGTCCTCGCACAAGCTGATGAAGAAAGTAAGGAACGGGCAACCTATTACTTGTCCAAACTTCTCAATCCCTGTGAGCAGAAGTACACCGGCATGGAGAAAACCTGTGCTGCCCTCGTTTGGGTAGTGCAGAAATTGAAGCACTACTTCTTGGCTCACGAGGTCCACTTGATTGCTCGAATGAATCCTATCAAATTCCTTCTGGAGAAATCCGTCCTTACGGATAGGCTAGCATGCTGGTAAAGTTTTCTCTCTCAGTTCGACATCACCTACATCCAGCAAAAGGCGATTAAAGGTTATGCCATAGCCGAGCATCTCGCTCACCATCCTCTTCCCAAGTTCGATCCCGTCCAATCAGAGTTTCCAGATGAGGAACTAATGTCCGTCAACCAATCAGATGAGCCAATGTGGACGCTATATTTTGATGGAGCTCTGAATTCTCAAGGGAGAGGAATCGGCATCGCCCTCCTGTCGCCTGAAGGCCTCACATTCCAATTGGCATACCAGCTCAAATTTCCAGTCACCAACAATATAGCCGAATATGAAGCTCTTCTAGCTGGCCTAGAACTCGCTCATTCTTTTCGTATCACTGAGTTGCGAGTCGTAGGTGATAGTCAACTCATCCTTCGCCAGGTGCTCACTAAATATCGCACTCGCGATCCCAAACTCAAGCCATACCAAGAACTCACTGCTGCCTTTGCCAAACTGTTCGCCAAACTGATCTTTGTTCATGTCCCTCGTCATCAGAATATTCTCGCCGATGCCCTCGCCTCGTTGGCATCATCCATAAGGTTCCCTCTAGGAAGATGGTTTAAGTCCATTTCCATCTACAAACTTCACGCCCCTGCAATCGATGATGCTTCCTACGTAAATATCAAAGACAGGATAGCAAGGAAGATCCTGCAGGAAGATATCCTTGAGAAGAGGGAAATCATGTTGGCAGAGGCCGAAGAAGAACTGGCTGATGAAGAGAAACCATGGTTCTATGAAATTGTCAAATACTGCCAAGATCAGTCTTATCCTGAAGGGGCCACCACAGAGGACAAGAAAGCCATAAGAAGGGTGGCTCAGAAATATACTTTGGTTGGAGGTCTACTCTATAGGAGGAGCCTTACTGGTATTCTGTTAAGATGTCTTGGTGACGATGAGGTTTGGAAATGTGTAGAAGAGACGCACTCGGGTGTGTGCGGTGGCCACGTGAATAGTCAGATGCTCGCCAAGAAGATCATTCGCAAGGCTTTTATTGGCCCACTATGGAAGAAGATTGTGCTGTCTATGTCCGTAGGTGTGTCAAGTGTCAACTTCACGCCGATAAAATCCATTCACCATCTTCCTCACTTCATCCAATATCCTCCCCATGGCCTTTCTCCATGTGGGCATTCGACATCATTGGTCCCCTAGGTGATCCCAATTCCCTCACCAAGCAGAAATCTTTCATCCTTACTGCGACGGAATACTTCACCAAATGGGCCGAAGCCGAAGCTTACGCGGAAATCAAGGCGTCAACAGTCTGCAAGTTCATCATGAAGAACATCCTCGCCAGATTCGGCGTCCCAAGCACGATCGTCACCGACAATGGGCCACAGTTCATTTCTCAGGACCTACAGGACCTCTGCAAAAGGTACGCAATTGCATTGCATCATTCATCGCCTTATTACCCACAAGGTAACGGCCAAGCGGAGGCCACCAATAAAACATTGCTCAAAATCATCAAAAAAACCTGCGAGTCTAGTAAGTTTTCAGACTGGCCAGAAAAGCTTATCGAAGCTCTATGGGCCTATCGCACTTCAATCCGTACCCCCACCGGGCAGACTCCATTTGCCCTTACTTATGGTATGGAAGCGGTAGTCCCGTACGAGACTCTGATCCCTTCTCTCAGGGTACAATTGGACGAGGAATTTCCCCTCGACGATCGTCGTAATTCACTCCTCGCCCAGTTGGAACTCTTGGATGAGAAACGGCTGGCCGCTGCCGAACACGCGCGTGTGTATCAAAATAGACTCGCTCGCTTTTACCAAAAGAAAGTCGTTGAGAGAAAATTCAAAGTCGGTGAGATGGTCGTAAAAAGAATTTTTGTCAAACCTGGAGGTCCGCGTTCTAAGCTCCAACCCAATTGGGAAGGACCATTTGTAATTCAAGCCGTGTACCCTGGCAACGCCTACAAGCTAGTCAACGCCGAAGGGACCGAGTTATCCCACCCTTGGAATGGGCTTTATCTTAAGAAATACTACCCTTAGCACAAAACAAAAAAATGATGAAAAGATAAAAACATCAAAAACAAAGGAATATTGAAAACCACTAAAAATATGGAAAATTCAAAATGCCGATGCCCGGCAGTCACCATATAGTTAAGTCCCTGCATTTAACCTTCATGTTAGGATAGGGCCCATTAAGGCTTGGTAGGCACCGGGTCTTGGTTTGCCAGAACCGTGGAGATCCCTGTCCGGCCACGTCGGCCTATGCTCGCTCGAAGGAAGCCAACATGTGCTCACTTATGTATTTTATTCAAAAAAAGTCGGTAGCATCACCTACGGTGGGGCCCCACCCAGAAGATCTCGGAAGCTGTAATCTTTATTCTTTTCCCTTCGACCAAATGAGACAGTCGGCGCCCTTAAAACGCTGAGCATGAGAAACCGAAACTCAAACCCCAAAGGCAAGAGTAGGATCCATTTCCTCGAGCATCGATCAGAGCACGAGAAGAGGGCAGTGTCCCCACAGGCATACGAAAAGGGAGCCCACAAACGTCAAACGACTATATCTCCCTCACAAAAAGAAATACAAAATCAAAATCAAGAGAAAAGCCTGGTCGTGACCGTGCCTGTTGCGATAAACGGAACCCCTCAAAGCAAAAGTCTGAATCCACAAAAGGGGCCGTGGAATGTAAATGCTCGAGATTTGGTCCGAAGTTGTCCGAAAGGAAAGAGTTAATGGGCCCTTATTCGCTCGCCGGGTTAACGGCTTTGCCGGTCCTCTCAGGAGGTTTATCCCCTACGCTCTTCCTTCTTCCTCTAAAGATGAAGGTTCGATGGAGTTTCTGAAGGATGAAAACTGCCTAGGGTCTACGACCTTATTTTAATATACACATTTGGTTGCCTACTTTGAAAAGCAAAAGCTATCGCTGCGAAGGAGTCTCTGTGTTTCTGGCTGGTCAAGACCCCTGTTTACCACCTTGATGTCTTCTTGTTTAACCTCGGGCTTAGGCCAATGCAAGCGCGTCACCTATGGGTGCGACGGCGTCTGATTCCGGGTCAGCGTCGCGCGGTTGGTCGTTAGGGTTCCAGGGTGTTCCATCATATACCATCTAGAGTTGTGAGGAAACAGACCCGGGTCGGGTAAATCATTTACCTCGAACACCTTTTGGGTGAATCCCTGTGGTCGGAAGCGACTGGGAGCCTAAGCATGGCATGACGGTATTGTCATCAGGGTAAGTCTTAGCCGGCGGGATCATCATTCGAGGGGTCTAGAGGCCCAAATCAACCTAGATGTGCACTTAGGATACCTGGGAGATTAGTAAGAAACCCCTGTTCTCACGAAGGTTAGGTGCCATTTGGGTGCTTACCGGGCGTTAGCAATAAAAAAATTGAGATGATAAAACAACAAAAAATGGAAAAGAGAAAATGTACATATTTACAAGTAAAAAAAAAATTTTTAAAATAAAAAAATGCCAAATATAAAAAAAGAAAATAAATCAATTTTACATGATTATATTTGCGTGCAGCATCTCACTTTAATATCGCTT
Source organism: Amorphophallus konjac (assembly GCA_022559845.1). NCBI lineage: Eukaryota > Viridiplantae > Streptophyta > Magnoliopsida > Alismatales > Araceae > Amorphophallus > Amorphophallus konjac. The sequence goes on from CM040121.1 coordinate 46,573,512, forward strand.
ACATTCGTGTGCTTGCCTGTCGCATTTATCATCACCACTTCTTTCCCTCGCCTTCGTTAAAAAAGGCTTGGCCCCTTGACCAGTTATCAAGGACAGTCACTGTGACCATTTGCTTATTGAGCAAGGGGCCAAGTCAGAACAGAAATTCTGATTTGTTTGTTTCAGTGATATGTGCAGGGATTCAGGCAACAGAAGCAAAGGTGAAAACTAAACAAACCAAACCTTATGTTTTATTCCAAAAACCAAAAAAAATTACATCAAGTTCCGCCCTCTCTCTCTGCATTACTCGTCCCACTACTCTCCGGGCAAAACACTCTCAAAGGTGCTACCCAACTACGAAAAGCGGTACTCCTACCGCTCTGTACTCCTCTTCCTATTCCCGCATCCCGGCGTTGATCTACGGAAGTAGCAGAGAAGCTACCAACACGAAAGCCACGCTCTCGTGCTCTTCGGTAGCGCTCCTCACCATCTCTCAGCCACTGTTCAGCAAGACCAAGGCTGATTCGGAGTTCGAATAGTTGGGCCTCCATGGCCCTTCGTTCCTCCCTTTCAGTCAATCTGTTGGCTCTTTCTCTCTCTGCGTCTCTTTCTTTCTCTGCACGTTCTCTCTCGCGGTCTTCCCTCTCCAACTGGAGAGTGATCCTCAGTTCCACAGCATCCCTAGAGGAGTCATCATCAGGATGACGCCGCAGTTCCCTCTCCAGTTCTGCTATCCTAGCCTCCTTTTGCGCAGCTTGGCCAAGCGCTTCTTCCGTCTCCTTTTCCTGCCAAGTGTACCATCTCAGATACACGATAAGGCATAAACAAGGAGAACTCAACACTGAGACTCTTACCTGTATAGAGAGCATCCCTTCTGCCTCCGCAGCACGCTGCGTGGCGTGAGCAAGTTGCTCATGAAGCAAGTCAAGTTCTGAGGTGGGAATCCACAAGCTGGAAGAGGCACCACCCACTCCCATCGCTGGGGAAGCCGCGCCAATCTGGGCATGCTACGACCGCGTGAATTAGCAGCCAACATCTGGAATCTGGGGTTTTAATTAGGAACGTACTGTACACCTACCAAGGCGCTCGTAGCTCCGCGGGCATCGCCCAACTGTTGTTCCATCTCTGCCAAGCGAGTTCGTAAATTCGCTATCATGGCATCCCGGACATCCTGCAGCCTTACAAGTCAGCATTTTCACCAGAAAACCAAGAAAAGGAGAAAGAAGAGAAGAGAAAAGGGGAAACCTACCTCCACAAGTCCCCGGGGTTGGAACCGTTCTGCGTACTTTGTCCTATATAGACGCAAGTAGTCCTCGCTATCCCGCGCCTGTGATTCTACAATCGTGCCACCCCGTTGCCAGTCCTCATACTGTTCGGGGAATCGCACGCGCCAGTCAATGCAGGTCGCCGGTCCCCGCGTCTTTCTCCCGACACGAGGTGGCGCAGCTGAATCCACCCATTCTTGAGCCAGTCCTAAAGTCCTCATAACTAATCGTAGCCGAAGCGGCTCGATTTCATTCAGGCAGTGCATCCACAGTTCCCGTCCGAACCGGGCACGACTTGCTAGAACCCACGGCTGGTCGGCATCGACCATGTCTGAGTAGGGCCTCCAGTTTACCATCGCTGCAGGGAACTCCTGTAGCTCCCGCCTTAGCACCATCAGTTGGTAGGTTAGGGGTGCCGCACTCATGATGGGCTCCCACCGCCTGGCTAACGGCACCACCACGGGTCGCCAATGCCGAGCTCTCCCCATAGGGAGGTAATAATAGCTCCATAGCTGCTCGGCACAGGTCATCAGTACTTTGCAAAAACATAAAAAAATACAAAACAAGCAAAACTAAAAAATACCTGGATGAATGGTGTGAAACCACTCACAGTCATCTCACGATCCGTTTCTTGGAATAGGCCTGCAAACAAGTGTGCCAGCATGGCGGCTCCCCAGCATAATACCCTACTCTTTCAAGGTCTGACAGCAGCTCCAGGAAGCAACATTGGATACCGTCCCCTTTCGAGCTCAGTACCAATCTCCCCAAAAGGAAGAGGAGAAATCTCCTCAAATCTATGGTGCATCTTTCCCAGTTGCCGAAATCTGTGCAGTACACGGCACGGCATCCTATTTCCATCCTTTCCATGAACTCTTCTGAGGATTCATCGTCCCGCCGACAAGTGTCGGTGAGCCCTAATGCATCCATCAGGGACGCCCTAGCTACCGACCTATTTTTCGACCATCTAGGTCCAAACCCAGTAGCTTCTGGGCACCTTCTCAGTAGTCCGCGTAAGTGACTCCGGTCACTGCCTCGCCATCTACCTTGAGACTCATAATCAGACCACATCCTCCAAGCTGGGCACCATGTGCCCCCAGGGCATCAGGAATGCCCGACTCACTGGGTCCCATCTCTCACACAAGGCTTGGATCAGGACCAGGTCGAGCTGGATCGGCTCGATCCGAAGGAAGGTACCAAATCCCATAACGTCTAGCCTCGCCTTCTGAAAATCTGGGAGGCCCATGTACGCTGCTACTACCAACTCCCATAAGATTTATGATTTCATCACAACCTACACTTACAAGGAATGGGGGTGAGGTTTGGTCAGAAGAAAGGAAGAAAGAATGAAAAAAGGGCAAGAAAACTTGGCTTACGAGTTGTGATTGGGCCCTTTCGCTGAAGTGCCCTTCAAGGTCTGAAAGCCTCCTGGAACTACTACCACTGGACCTGCTTCTCTTCGAGGAATGGGAAGATTCGCCCTCCATCCAACTCTCAGAATTTTGAACTCCTCCTCTCCCGTGAGAACTTGTGCTCCTCGAGTTAGTCCTCGATATACCTGGGAAGATAAAAGGGACAAGAATTTATAGAAACGGAAGGAGTGCGGGCCAAGATTGCCTCCATCACCTGTTGATGATAGCCCTCGCAATGAGGCACCTGCCATGCGGTCCCGTGTGTCACTTCACCGCGCGCACAGGGTGATTGACTGGACGAAGAATACGACGAATAGCCCCTATGTTGTCTAGGGATACCCTATCATGATTTGGAGGACGTCCGCAAAATTTGACACAGCATTCGGGAAAAGAAGCTAGGGCCATCATTATTGACTTCGACGGCAGATTCCTGTGGAAATGGTCACAACAAGACGCGATTCTCCGCTCGGGACGGAGTCTCGGCAGACCCATCACATGGGAACAGTGCAAAGGAAAGGAAGTGTAGGGAAGAAGGAACGCACAAGAGAACAAACAAGCAGTAGAAAATCAAATCATTCCATTCATAATTCTACATAAGCTGTCACAAACACTATAATCATAGAGAGGTGGCGGGTCCACTAGCTCGCCAGCTCTTGCCATTATTTCCATGCTCGTCCCTCTAAGCGTCCCTCTCCTCTCCCCCGAGGTGAGGGTCCCTCAGAAGCCTCCGGATCCCCGTGCAGTAGCACCTTCCTCGCCTCTAGGCGCCTGCTCCGCAGCAGTGACTCGCTGCTCCTCCCCTGGCGTGGCGAAGAAGCCACTAGCGGCAAAGCGACCGGACTGGCGGAGTCGCTCCCCGAACTCTCTCGCTCTCTCGTAGCGCGTCTCCATCCCTCCTAGCCTCTACACGATGGCCTGAAGGCCCAGCTGGAGCTCCCTCACTTGGGCCTCCAAGGCCCTCCTCTCGGTCAGATCCCGCTATCGCTCAGACCTTCTCTCGACTTTCTCTCTCTCTGCCTCTCTCCTCATCATCTGCAGAAGAACCCTTAACTCCAGGATGTCTGGAGAAGGTCTCTCCTCACCACGATGCCGGAGCTCCGCTACAGTCGCCACCCAGGCGTCACGCTCCTCTTCCGCCCAGGTCGCGCGGGCCACCACACCGGCAAGTTGCTCTCGGAGGGAGGCAATCTCGAGAAAAGGGGCCGAGGAACTGGAAGATCCGCCAGCCACTCCCACCGTCGCTGTCTGCTGGGCACGCTGGAACAAAAGAAACAACAGCCGTCAGTGAAACTCCAAAATCTGAAGTTAAAAGTGCGGCACGTAACTTACCAGGAGCAACAGCTCATGTTGAGCGACGGCCAGCTACCGCCTAGTCTCTGACAGTTGGGCGCGCGAGCCGCCGATGCCACGCGTGTCCCCAGCTTGGGGAAGCCCCGCGTAACTCTCTCTCTGCCGCCGCAGGAAGTCGGCACTGTCCTGCACCAGTACACCCCCTTGCTGTCCAGGGAGACGTACGGGCCAGTCCTCGAGCCTCACCTTGCCGCGACTCTCCCTCCTGACGCGGCTCGGCTCATCCGCACTCGCCCACTCATCGGCCAGGCCCAGGGTCCTCGCCGTGTCCTGCACCAAGAAAGAAGGGGTCCCACATCAGTCAAAAATAACGCGTCCCCTGTCTAGGACGCGTCCATCATTTAAGTGCGACACTAGCCGAACCTTTTCCCCCTTCGCACGGCTTGCTTCAAAACTCAAAATGGATCAAAGAGGGGGAAAACCAAGCACTCACCTAGCCGTGTTCACCTCCTCCCGCGCCATCGGGCCCCTCGGGGGCCCGAAGCGGCCCTTCCTCCTCCATGGACGCCGTTCCGTGCTCTGGCGCGTCCCTCCTCGGGCGAGGAGTTCCTCGTCCCTCTCCACCTTCACCATGATCGGGCCCACCGAACTCCATCAATCAAAAGAGGAGGAAGATGAAAAAGGGGCAAGCGAGTTTCGGCAGAAGATGGGCTCGTTTGCGGGTAAGGCACGGGAGAAGAAAGGCCACCCGACGCTTTAAATTTGAATTCAAGGACTAAGACGCGTCCTCGCACCTGGACGCGCCCAAAAGGAGGAGAAAGGAAACAGAATCCCCCCGTGCAAAGCGTAGTTCCCCGCTGTTCAGGGCAAGGTCTCGTGGAGCGTGTCTCGAAGGACAACTCAGTGCAAAGTAGAAAGTGTGGGAGAGAGAAAAGTACACACAACATAAGAAAGCCATTTTCATTTCATATAATAGCCGAAAGTACATCATACAGTGAGAAGGGTGACGTGTACAAGCAACTCTCTAACTCTCACCATCACCCTCCTGGTCATCTCTCTCCTCCCTCCTCTGCCGGGGATCCCTAGGGGGCCTCTGCGAACCCTGAGAAGCCGTGCTCACCTCGCCCTGCGGTGGCACTCCAGCCTCGAAGGCGCGACGACGCTCCTCGGCCGAAGAGACCAGATAGCTGCCCATGGAAAAAGAACCAGACTGACGAAGTCGCGCCCCGCGTTCCTTCGCCCTCTGGTACCGCTCCTCGCTCTCCCGAAGCCTCCCCTCCGCCGTGCCGAGACTCAATCGGAGCTCCAGCAGCTGGGCCTCCAGAGCCCTCCTCTCGGTCTGATCCCGCTGTCGCTCCTCCCTCTCTCTCTCCCTCTCCTCTCTCTCTCTCATCGCCTCCCTCCTCGACAGCTCGAGGGCGATCCGCAGATCCAGCACGTCACGAGGGAGCTCCTCAGCCTCCCGTCGACGCTCCTCCTCCAGCTCCATAATCCGGGCGTCACGCTCCGCAATCCGGGCGTCACGCTCCGCCACCCGAGCGTCGCGCTCCTGCTCGGCACGAACAGCACGCGCCAGGGCCTCTCGGATCTCGGCCACCTGTCAAAGCACGCATGCACCGTAAGAGAACAGTGATAGAAGGAGGGCAGCCAGAAGGAGAGTCGAGGTCAGGCAAACGCTCACTCGAGCCTCGCGGTCACGCTCGGCCTCCTCAGCCCGAGCCACCGCATACGCCAGCTGCTCCTGGAGGGCAGAAACCTCCGAAGGAGGGCCCCGCGAACTAGAACCCGCTCCACCAGCTGTCCCGGCTGCCGCTGTCTGGTGAGCCCGCTGAAACACGGGGCAAACGTCAGTCAAATGCTAAGCATCAAAAATCCAGGTCACAAAAAAATGCATCACATAAACTCACCAGGATTTCCATCTCCTGTCGGATGGCCACCAACTGTCGCCTGGCGTCTACCAACTGGGCTCGCAGGTCGGCGATCATGGTATCACGAGCATCCTGCATTGCACGTAAGTTAGTACCACATGCATATACATATAAAAGAGTGAAGCATTCTCATTTCACTTACCCCTACCATACCACCAAGGAAGAGGCGGTCCCCATACGTAGCCCGGTACCGTCTCAGGTAATCAGTACTGTCCTGTACATGGGACACCATTGGGACCCCGCCCTGCTGCCAGTCCTGGTACTGTGCTGGGAAGCGCGTATGCCAGTCCACAACCTTCGCCTTCCCCTTGGTCTTCCGTCCAATGCGGGCCGGCTCATCTACATCAACCCACTCTTGGGCCAGCCCCAACGTCCTCATAACCAGCCTCAGCCGAAGCGGCTCGATCTCGTTCAGGCAATGGACCCACACGTCCCGCCTGAAACGAGGAAGACCCGCTACAACCCAGGGCTGGCCAGCATCGCCCATGCCCAGGTAGGGCCTCCACACCACCTGCATCACCATACATACATCATGTTAGTTACCATTCAGTCACATGCATAAACACAAAAAAATCATACGCATCATACCATGGCCTCGGGATACTCGCTCAGCTCCCGACGAAGCGACGCCAGCTGGTAGCCGTGGGGTGCTGCAACCAGGACCGGCCTCCACCGCCGCGCCAGAGGCACGGCCCTCCTCTTCCCATGCCTAGCCCTCCCCATCGGGAAATAGTAATAGCTCCACACCTACATCCATCATACATCATTAGTACAATAATTGCATATTTAACTGTGAGAATGCATAAATAAAATGTTTACCTGGAGAAAAGGTGCGAAGCCGTTGACTGTCGTCTCCTTCTCCGAAGTCTGGGAGAGATCAGCAATCAAATGGGCAAGCAGAGCCGCTCCCCACGCATAGTGTCCCACTCTGTCCAGATCCGCCAAGATCCCGAGGAAACGGCAGTGGATGCCATCCCCCTTCGTCCCCAGCAGAAGGCAGCCCAGGAAGAAGAAAAGAAACCTCCGAAGGTCTAGATCCACCAGCTCCCTCTCGCTCGGATCCTGGGTGAAGGCTGCGCGGGCATCTCCCTCCTATCGTGCCAGAAACTCCGCTCCAGTCTCGCTAACCCGCTGGCGCGGGTCAACGAATCCGAGCGCCTCCATGATCTCCACTCGGCCAACTACCCTGCTGTCTCTATCAGTCACGCTCGTCTCTAACCACAGCAGGTCCAGGGCACTCTCTCGGTAGTCGGGGTAGGTGACCCCGATCACCGCCTCTCCGTCAACCCGTAGCCCGGTGATCCGAGCCACGTCCTCGAGTGTCGGCACCATGTGCCCCCAAGGCATCAGAAACGCCCGGCTCGGCGCGTGCCACCGCTCCCTCAATGCCTGGATTAGAGGAAGGTCGAGCCGGAAGGGCTCGATCCTAAGGAAAGCTCCAAAGCCCATGGCGTCCACACGCGCCCTCTGGAAGTCCGGCAGCCCACGGTATGCTGCCACCACTAGGGACCAGCTGATTCGTCATTTCATCACACCCTGCACACCACAAAACTAATAAAAAATACATCAGCATCATGAATAATATTAAACAATAACACTGCATATACTACTTATTCATTTTATTTTATTTTCTTTTTTTAAATATTTTTTGTGGAGGCGTCCAGGCCCCTGGACGCCTCCTTTCCATTTCCTTTATTTTCTTTTATTTTAAAAAAAAAACAAAAACAAAAACAAAAACAAATAAAAAATATATATATATTATTATGGAGGCGTCCCATTCCCTGGACGCCTCCTTTTTTTAAAAATTCTTTTATTATTTATGAAAATAAATAAATTAAAAAAAGAACAAAAAAGAAAATGTGGAGGCGTCCAGGCCCCTGGACGCCTCCTTCCCTCACACCCGGCGTTCTTCACACAGCCTCTCGTCCGCCCTTTTAACCCAGTGAACCAATAGAATGGAGGTCTAAGGGGCTTACCGGATCGTGCTCGTCCTCTGCCGCGTCGCCAGCGTCCACTGCAGCCTCCAAGGCCAAAGGAAGAGCCTCCTCACCCGCGGCAATCTCCTCCGCCGCAGCAGCCTCCTCGGCATCATCCCTCAGCCTCCTCGGACGACGAGCCCGTCGTTTCCGCTTCTGTGGACCCTGGCTCGATCCTCCTCGCTCCATTGGGACGAAGAATGGGTCGTCTGGATTGACTGGGCGGTTTGAATGAATAGTACTTGAGCAAAGGGGGGGAGCCCCCCCATATATATAGAATACAGCCTCTTTGGGGCGTCATGGCGCCTGGACACCCCCCAAAACAAAAAAAACCAAAAAAATAAAAAAATAAAACATGGGGGCGTCCAAGACCCTGGACGCCCCCAAAACAAAAAAAAACAAAAATATATTAAGTAAGAAGTTGGGGCGTCCAGGACCCTGGACGCCCCCAAATCAACAAATTTTAAAAAAATTAAAATTAAAAAAAATAGGGGCGTCCAGGCCCTTGGACGACCCCAAGATAAAAAAACCTAAAAAATCAAAAATATAAAATTAGGGGCGTCCAGCCCCTGGACGCCCCCATAATAAAAAATTTTCAAAAAAAAAAGTATATATATATAATAAAAGTAAAAAAGATAAGAGTATGTATATAGTCCAAACAAAAGAAAAAACACAAAGAAAAAGAAAAACCACAAAAAAGACAATAATAATTAACGGAACTGGTCTAAAACTGCCAAATACCAGATTTTATTCCGTCAGAAAAGTAGAGTGAACTACATCAGGGGCTTAGGCGCCTTAGGCCTTAATTTCCCCAGTTCGTTTACATAAGCCCTCCACGGCTCGCATTCTTCCACCACGTGCGCTAAGGCCTTTCCCGCAACACTTATCTTCCAGGGAGCTTTAATGGCCTTCGCTTCTTTCGCGTCCGCTTCAGTGCCCAACTCCCTTTTCTTCAAAAGAACGATGCCAGTCGGTGGCGGGAACGAATGGCGTGGGATGCCAATCTGGAGGCAGCACCGATGCGCATTATAAAGGATGAACTCGGTCGCGCCGATCAGTTAAAGATCAACTTCGGGAGAAGGCCTCATGAGGAGATCTAGCGAAAGCAAACATGCCGGTGCGCAAGTAAAGAAGCCTTGTGTCACGGTGCGGAAGTGAGACCGCCAGTCTTCATGTTTCTTCAGTCACGGAACGCGGTTCACTACAGTACCACCGAAGCCTAACACGTCGGCTATGTGGTGAAGCGGGCTTTGTTGGAAGAGCTTCGAAGCAGTTGGCATTCCCTCGCGGTGGTCGAATTTGAAGTGCAAATCAAGCCAGCAATTCAAGACAAGTGCGCAACCAAAAGGAGGCTTACCCATGCTCGAGGCAGTAAGGCCGCTGTAAAGATAGGCAAGGATGGCGGGTCCCACCCTCTTTCCACTCCAGATCCCGCAGATAGCACTCAGTTGGTCTTCCTCCACCATGTTGTCGGTATAAGGAAACAAAAGAGCACCCGCCAGACAAATGGTGAACCCCTTCATGATTCCCTCCAAATAGTCATCGTCTGGTGACCCTCTCAGGGCGTCCATGACCCACTCCGCAAGCTTTTGGAGATCGATCCCCTTTTGAGTACGGACCTTTCTGGCTGCGTCGAGCGGCATGAAGCTTCCAAGAACGCTTTCGGAAGTCACCCGTGTCAGCATCCGCATAGCCTTCACCTTTCCGTCACTCTTGAATTTCTTCAATCCGAGCAGAAGTTCCACCTCCTCGAGGAGGATGGTCACCTCGAAGGTCGGGAAGATAAAAGTGTGGGTCTGGGGATGCCAGATCTCCACTAGTGCGCCCATAGCCGCCCAGTCCATACGAATCTTCTCGTAGTGTTTGGCGTGAATAAGGAGCCCCTGCAGATGCCACTTCGAGAGTATGGCCCTCATGCCGATGGAGATGTTGGAAGTTAGCTTTGAAAGCCATGGCAGTTTGGAAAACTTCCTCGGGCCTGGGAAGAGTGGATATGGCTGGAAGAGAAAAGAAAGAAGAAGAAATGAAGGAAGTATGAAGAAGGCTCACGTGAAAAAAATTTGAAATGAATCAGCTTACCATATGCGACATGATCGTCCCACTCAGATGACCCTCGAGGTCGGAGAGTCGCCTGATCTCGCTGCTAGGCCTGCTCCTCTTCATAACACGGGAAGACTCTCCTTCCATCCTGAAATCTCTAGATTCTCCTCTCCTTCCTCTCCTGAGCTTCCAAAACCCACCTTAGTGCATCTGAAAGAACTAGCCTAAGGGGAGTTCTTATAGGAAGGGAAGATCGCTACAGGACAGAACATGTCACATCAGCGGTCAATGTCGGGATTTTGACTAGATCTCCTTCCCATTGTGGTGCGATTCTGCTATGATTCTGCTACTTTCTGATGTTATTAATTCATGCTGGCCTGTGCAGGTTTTACTAACAGACATCTTTGTCCTATCTCCTGTCCCATCTTTCAATGGTTGGTCCCACCATGTCATGCATCGTAGTATATGATACCTACGCTACTAGAACATGTCAAGGACCTTGCGGCCCGAACGAATCTGGGATCTGAGTTCCCCTTCAACAAAAACGGTGATGATCCCAGAAGAATTTAGGTTGTACGGATAGGTCGTTAATTTGTGGTAGCATGGGGACGACGGTTCCATTCAGTGAGTTGGTGCGTGGATAAACGGGCCCCAGCCCAGTGTCGGCTCACCAGATCGGTATCCTGACCCGTTCTTAACAAGTTGACAATATTATCCTTGGCTATTTTCTATTTTAGTTTGTTTTAAATTTTTCTTTAAACCCAGCATGCATTCATATAGGACTTTGATTTATTACGGAAGATCATTCAAGTGATTCGATTGTGAAAGCCGTTGTGTTTCAATTCCCACAAATATGAGATATTCCACTCCGAATGAAATACTGAGTTTCCTTGAGACAGCCCTACGCTGCTCTTCCAAAGGAGACCCTTGTTTGGACAGACCCTCAGATATTCCTTTACTTTTGACCTTGTTTGACCCACCTTGGCCGCAGCACTTCCACATTGGCTGGTAACCGCTCTCCAAAGGTGAAACCTCCAGTTTATGACCCAGGTACTTCCACACCGAGAAGTTGGTCTCTTTTTGTTTCGTGCCTGAGCGCACATCTCACCCTCCCTTATTTGATCTCCGTCCAAGCAATCGTCAAAATTTGAAAGACCTCCTTCAAGGTCACCTCATTGAAACTCCAGGAAAAATTCCAAACAGTACGTCAAAAGCGTGTCTCATCACACCTTGGCATCAACTTATCAGTCCGCTCCCACTTCATTTCACTCCACTTCGATACCATTCCACTACGTGTCGCTCCCTTGCAAAGCAGACGCCAAGGCGGGGCAGCTGTAGACACGCCATTCTTGACGTCTCCTGAGAAAGTCCCATATTACTATACAACGCCCCGCAACGGCTTACGCATTTTGAATCACTCGAGTGCTTCCTTTTCTTGGGTCTTCTTCTGCCTTTTTCGGCATTCGGAATCGTCCCGTCACGGCATTCGGACGGCGTCAACACCAGTCAAACGCATCATGAGGTTTCGGAACCAAGAAGGATGTCTGCCGGGCGGCCGTTGACTAGGACCCGGGTGGGTCTTAATGGGGGCGTCCCAGCCCCTGGACGCCCCCATTCTTTTCTTTTATTTTATTCTTTTCTCCCGGGCCAAAACCAAATAAAAAATATATATATTAATGGAGGCGTCCAGGGCCCTGGACGCCTCCATAAAAATAAAAATAAAAAATGTGTGTAAAATGCCAGTTGGCATAAAAAAATAAATAAATAAATAAATATATATATATATATTAATGGAGGCGTCCAGGACCCTGGACGCCTCCATAAAAACAAATATAAAAAAATCAAAATGCCAGCCCTAGCATAAAAAGACAAAAACAAAAATAAAAATAATATATTTTGGAGGCGTCCAGGCCCCTGGACGCCTCCATCAACTCTCTCACGGGCGCCGGCCACCGAACGACGGTTTGTCGTGTGTGAAAAAATCCAAATTTTGAAGACGTCCAGCCACCTGGACGCGCCCATTTCTGAATCACGAGGCGCCGCTCACAAAACCACGCGTTGTGCCAAACCGCGTGCGGCCGTCAGCAGTATTCGGTGGACCTGTTAGAGGCGTCCGGGACCCTGGACGCCCCCACAAAAGTATTCCAAAAAAATTAATAAAAATAGAATAAAATATTAATTCGGCCCTGATGGAGGTGTCCAGCGTCCTGGACGCCTCCACCCTCCGGAGCTCTATAAATAGAGGCCCACCCCCTCAGTTCTGGAAGAGCTTCGAAGTGATCCGATAGGCTGCCGGAGCCCAGAGGCTACGGAGTCATTTTCTAACCCGTGGGTTCTTTTATAGGTGGAGGTTCTGCCGGCTTCTCGGGTGCTCACGCTCGCGAGAGGAAGGTCGTCTTCATCCACCGCACTTCCACGTCGTCCCCACGCTGCCGGAGCTCCGCCGGATTTCACCATCGGCACATCCAATAAGCCAATTCTTTTCTTTTCTTCGTAGTTCTTTTGCATTCATCATCTTGCATCCCCTATCCCCCTTCATAAGGGCGCTTTTTCTTATACACTTCTTACATCCATCATCTCATTTTCCTCCTACTCGAGTCCGAGAGGGGTTTAAAAGATAATACCAACCAGGTGTGTGTCTTGCCATCATTTCATTATTTTTATCGCAAAGATTTGAATACTACACCTCCATCTTTCTAATCCACTTGTCATTTGTTTGTCGTTGTTTTGCAAGGGTAGTCGAGGAAAGCCCTCTCCGTCGGCCGGCCGGAGGGAGAGGAAGAAGTAACCCGCCATCTCTCGCTCTTGAGGTAGGTGCGATCACTTTCTTATTTTGGGGTCTTTCGGCCCCTGGCGATCACATCTTATTTTCGAGGCCGCGGCAAGTCACTTCCCCAATGGCCTTTTAAATTTTCGTTCTTATATTCTCTTTATATTCTGTTATATTCTGCTCATATTCTCGAGGCCGCGGCGAGTCACTTCCCCAATGGCCGTTTAAATTCACATACGTTATATTTTTATCTGTTTATGTTCTCGAGGCCGCGGCGAGTCACTTCCCCAATGGCCGTTTAAATTCCCGCTCTTTGTATTATCTTTATATCCTGTCATCTTATCATCTGCTCATATTCTCGAGGCCGCGGTGAGTCACTTCCCCAATGGCCGTTTCAATTCTTGTTATTTAATTTCTGCACCATTCCCGTCCCCCCGAGGCCGCGGCGAGTCGCTTCCCGCTATGGCCGTTTAACCCCCATATCTTGCTATATCACACTTGTCCCGCTCGCCCCGCCGGAGCAATCTCCCGTGGTGGCCCCTTCTCTCTCTTCTCTTATTTCTGTGTTGCAGCAAACAAACACCAAAAAAAAGAGGAGCCCGCGTGCGCTCCGCGTCTTCTCCGCTCTTCCCCGAACCGCGTGACGTCGCTCACAGTGCCCCCATCCGTTGAAGGGTAGGAGCCCGGTGTGACCCAAGATGGCTCGGGTGAGCACTGAATCGCTGCGGAGGGCATTGCCCTTCCATTGTATAGTCGCGGGGATGTCGATACTGACTGACTTTATGATGTCATTTGTCAGGTGAGGATCCAGCCGCTACTCTGGAGATGATTCAGGAGCTGGTCCATACTGGCCCTTCAGTGTCTCTTCCCTCCTTTGAAGGGGAGCCTGAGGGGAGGAGTACTTCGATACCGCCCGCGACCGAGGAAGTGTCTAGCTTGTTGCCGCAGCTATTGGTGGGGGTGGAATGAGTTTCACTGTCGGCTGTGGTGTCGGCCTGCACTGTGGAGCTGGTCGGGTCCTCGAGCATGGGACCCTCAGGTGCGTAGCTGGAGACTTAACCACTTCTGTTAGGCCTCTTTATGTTGACTGTCTTCTAGTGCTGAGGTCCTATCGGTATTGTTTACAGGTGTACCTTCGCCTCTAGAAGAAGGTGAGCTGCCCCGCGATGGGGCCGAGATAGTGGAGGAGGGGCCTACTGGCCCCTGCTAAGGGCGACGAGTAGATCATCGATATCGAGAAGGTTTCAGAGGGGAGCACTCCGGCCGGTGAGTTTTCTGTTTGCAACCCTTAGCTGGAGAGGCATCCTTATGTAGAGCTGGGTCTTGTGATGACCTTGTTTGCTGTGCTGGCTTGCAGGAGCTTCAGGTTCGGCCACCTCTGGGAGTTCATCGGGGACCTCGTCGAGCTCTTCAGACGACGGCGGCTCGGAGATGGAGACAGAGGAGAGCTCGAGCTCGAGCTCCTCGTCCTCTGGGGCCTCTGCTGGTAGGGAGGTTCCAACGGGGACCCCTTCTAGAGGTATGCAGTGGTCCTCTCCGTCCTTATCTGGTGCTTGTCAACTCTATAAGGCAGAGTGCTGACGTTCTTGAGTTATTTGTAGCGTCAGATTCTGGGGAGGAGCGTGCGTCGGCTCCTGGTGAGGGCGGGCAGGAGGAGCCTCCTGTCCCACCCGTGATTGCTGGAGATGATCGGATGGTGGAAGAACCATTGCCCTCTCCGACCCCTGTAGGTGATGTCGTGGAGGCGGAGGTGCAGTTACCTTCCCCGACCCCGACGAACGATGCCACGGAGGCAGCTGGACTTACTGCAGGTAAGGGGGCAAGACTCGTCTCCTTCTTTTTCTCAGGTTTTTCACCTTGTTTGTCGAAGGAAGTCTTTTATGTATTGCTTACTCCCTTTGGCGTTTGTTGGAACTATGCAGGTTCCACTGGAGTGTTGGCTGCGTATGGAGACCTCTCCCTAGATTTAGGGGTCGAGTGACCTCCATTTGCCTCTCCGCCAGAGCCGTTGCTGGAGGCGAGTGCAGGTGCCGCCCTACTCCAGCGGGCGCGAGGCTACTCACAGAGCGAGCCCCTCCTTTCTCCGGAGGACCTGAGGCAGCGGCTGAGGGAGTGCACCCAGGGCTATCACGCTCTCGGATTCCCACGTGAGCTCTGGATGTCCGGGTTGGCTGGGATCTGGGCCGAGTACCTATGACTACGCGAGGTGCAGGAGCAGAGGTCTCAGAGGTTGGCGGCGATCCGAGAGACAGAGGAGCAGTGAGCTCGGCTCGTGTTAGCCATAGCCGAGCAGAGGAGTCATGCTGAGGAGACCATGTCAGCATCTCAGGAGTGAGCCGTAGAGCTGAGGGAGGTGGAAAGCCAGGCCGAGGCCTTGAGGAAGGCCTGGGAGGAGCGACAGGCAGTCGTCGAGCGCGTCCGAGCCGTGTGGCAGGCCGCTGAGACTACAGCCGAAGCCAGTGCTCAGCTCTTGTCCACCCTAGAGGCGGAGCTTTCAGCTGCGGACTCTCACTTTGCGGCGCTAGAGGGGACCGAGCAGGCACCCTGATTGTATCTTCCCCCTCTTTTTTTTGATGTCTGGAGTGTACGGATTTTGTTACCCCAAGGGCATGTCTTGGGCTCCTTTTATAGAGTATTAATGAACTCCAGATCCTTTGTTTACTGGGTTGTTCCCTCCCTTCTTTGATGAAATGGAATGATGCGCGCGAACTGACGACCCCTTAGTGTTAGTCGTGCTTGCTTGTCCTACGACGCATCGCCATGAGTGATGACAGGAACCGGGTTTAAGGAACTCGGTGTTAGAAGCTGGAGGTTGAGTACTGGGTAGTAGGGGAAAGAAGGGCTATATGTGGGGGCCAATCCTCCTGGGGGTTGAAAGCCCACATATCGGGGAACCAATGTAGGCCCGTAAGAATGGGACAACTTGCGTGATTTAGGGTTGTAGAGGTGATTCTAGAGGGTGTGTATTGACCCTGAACTGGATGGCGGAATATTGGCCAACATTGTGCCGTCAGCCAAAGAAAATGGGATTCGTACGAGTCTGAGCAACTGGGATTGAACTAGATGGATGGCCTAGGCGGACATGGCAACCAAGACCGGAACTGGAAATTGAAGCTCGGACTGTGACTGGGAAAGGGGATTGGAGTTGAAACCAGCGGGGTGACCTAGAAAGATGCAATGGCTGAGAACTGGAACTAAACCAGGTGGCTAACCCGAAAGGGCGTTATAACCAAGACTGGAACTGGGGGCTGGGCGGCTAGACCGCAAAGGCGTCGTGTAATACCCCGGTTTTAAAATCTGAAATTTAATTGAAATAATTGAATTTTCTATTGAGATAAATGAATTTCAGAATTTAATATTTAATTCCTTAGTAAATAGAACTAGTGAAATTTTGACTACATTATAAAAATCTGGAAAAATGGTAAAATGGTAAAGAATGATTTATGTAGCAACTTTGTCTTCTGTATTTGACCCAATAAAAATTTGTAATGAGGTCTAATTAGTGGATTAAGCCTAAAAGTGCACACTTACCTAACCTTAACTTAAAATGCAAAATTAGAGCTTAATACTCAACCTAATGACCCCAAATTCTTTTATAAATTAAATTAGAACTTATTTGAATTTATTAAAAATTATTTGTATTTATTTGAATTAATGTGAATTTATTCAAAATTAATTAGATTAATTCTTTAATAAATAAAATAAGTCACATTTCGACTATTTCATAAAAATCCATAAAAATCATATTCTTATGTAATCCATTTCGTTTAACAATTTTGTCTTCTACGACTAAGCCTAATAAAACCATTAACTAGGCCTAATCAGTGGGTTAAGTCCAATTTTCACACCTACCTAACCCAAATTCGTGTTCATTGTTAACCTCATCTCAAAACATCAAATTAGAGCTTAATACTCAACCAAATGAGCTCAAATCAGAGGCAAATGAAAAGCCACGATCTAAGGATCAATATCCCTCTATCAATCGAACCAAAACCTAACCCTAGCACATGGTGGCGGCCGAGTTTTGTTGAAGTCAACCTTGGCGGCGCCGTTTTCCAACACCTAACTTGCGTGGTCAATTTCTCCCAACTCCGAAGTCTC